>OW679197.1:19678824-19772881 GCA_940337035.1 Agriotes lineatus
TCGCTAGGCTTCGCCTCGTTTCTCAAATAATACTCGCACGATATACGCCACTTTCGCAGCTTGTTATGCAATATACTATAAAAGATGGCTCTGGGAGTTATATAATTTAAAATATAATGGCAGATTGATGGTCGCTACTTTTAAAACACTTCATACAACTCATATTAAATCTCCATTTCCACCCACGATACCTCCCAAGGAAACTAATAAAAAGGAAATTTATTCATAACAGTATGCAACTAACAACGTCCACCGAAATGCAAAATGGCCAAACCTTATCATCTTTACTAAACAAATAGTAATTTTTAGAATTAAAAAACAAGTACTCCACTTCCAGACGAAAATCTAATTCCAAACTAAAGAATGGCAAAAACTTTCCAGAAATAAGTTTTCAACAAATAACCTAAATACTGTTTATCTCCCAAACACTGTGTTGTAACGAACACAAATATTGACCTGAAAAGAAGAAAAATAATATAAAAATTAAAAGAAACAAACACAAAACACAGACGAAACCAAATTATGTTTAAAAAGACCCTTAATCGAGGTAAATTAATCCTGCCAAACATAACTATTGATAAAACAAATATTCCAATTCCATACGAAAACCTAATTACAAACTAAAGAAGGGCAAAAGCCTTCCAGAATTACTAAGTATTTAACAAATAACCTAAATACTGTTTATCTCACAAACAAAGTGTTGCAACGAACACGACCATTAACCAGAAAAATAATATAAAAATTAAAAGAAAGTAGTACAAAACACAGACGAAACCAAATTATGTTTTATAAAAAAAACCATCAATCGAGATAAATTATTTCTGCCAAACATAACTATTAAAACAACAGGATCATTTTCCCACCCCAAATGGTGAAGTTCAAGGAAAGCTTATTTTTAATTTATATCACTAACGTATTAACTATTTATCAAGGAATAGGAATAAATCATAAAATGATCAAGTGCCATAATATTTTAAATGTAATATGTCAATAACTTTTAATATGTTTTTATTCTGAAGAAGCTAAATACATTACGTTAATATTTAAAAAATTATGCCTTTTGACTCAACTAATCCAATTTAAACGATTAGCATCGCATTTAAAAATTTTAGCTGAATTTTTCTTCTAAGAATAGAAGGAGGATACAAGACATTATGAATTGTATTTTCCTCTTTTCTTTTCCAATTTGCACATACAGCTGTAACCAAAAATTTACACATAATTTATTTTACTTATGATGTTTTCAGTGAGTTAGTATTTGCTTGTTGTTGTTTAATGTTTTCAACATCTTCCTTGAGTTCGGTGATACGGGTTTTTTGAATATTATATTAACATACATAATATGATGTAGTGTAGACAACGTTTATTTTCTCGAGTCCGAGATTTTAATAATTAAACCAAAACCAATCTTGTTATTTTTATTTAATTTTTTAAACATAAGGTGATTAATCGATAAGAATAGCCTCCGGATACAATATCATAGCAATAATCGAATCGTGTTTTAAAGAACAATTCCAGTGTAGAAGCTGACTCTTCTATATCTTGTCTTAATCGACTTTTCATTCTCCTGCCATTTTTCTGCTTCACTCAAGCCTAGTTACAGCTCTTTCAATTGTCTTGCAATTTCAACGTTTCCACTTAATTCGTAGTCTGCCTTTTCCTCTCTTTTTCGCTATTCTCATTTTTCATACTCTTATCATAAGCCTTGCTATTGCTACACTAACTATAATATGTACAAACATTCGCATGACGTTGTTATTTATTCTTTGCTCAATCGACTTTACCCCTACTCATAGTCTTATTTCTTCGCTTATCATATTATCTAGTAATTTGAAGTCTGCTGTTTTTCTTAGTATCTGCAGTTCACTTGCCTACAGCATTCCTCTTTGTAATTTATCAATGCCTGTGTTTCGAAACATTATGGAATATTGATGTATCTTTTTATTTAGTTCTGTAGTTCCTTTGACTAAGCCATCTACGTCTACCTCCATTTTTTCCATCTTCTGTTATGGCCGTATTCTGTGTTACGTATTCTATTTGTAGTTCTCTTGCTCTAGTATAATACAAATATTTTGTGTTTTTCCCTTATTGTCATTTTAACTCTTTTTCCAAACTTGTAGGTTACACTGTAGGCCTTCTTTCTTGTTTGCCAACAGGACTAAATCGTCTGCAAATGCTAATTTATGTATTATTATCCTTTCAGAATTATAGTAATTCCATGCAGTTTTTTGTTTTTGTTTTTATATTATAATCTATTTCGACTCTGAACAAATATGGAGTCAATGTTTGTTATTGCTTTCAGGTCGTACATAATTTAGTGCATTTCGCTGCGTTCAGTGCGTCAATCAGTGCGTTTGCATAGATTTATTTATTTTCAGCATCTGTATTGGAAATATGTTTTTTGATATATTTTCTTGGGCGTTACGTCAGTGATTAAAAGTTGATCTGCCACATGCAAAGAATCCTGCATTTTTTTAACGGTTGGGGCAACAATTTTGGAACTTGTTGCGTCAAATCGATTCGTCAGCTAGTTCTCTCAAACAAAATCAACTTTATGACTACTTGGATACAATTGCTGGCCGGCTAGTTCAGAAAGACGGTGTGCAGTTTTCCAAGTATTGACAAATGATTAAAAGTCAAAAGGCATTAACGAATCATTACTAATTAACGACAAGTACATCCAAGCATTCAACTGCGAATTCGTAAAATCAAGTAGCACATAATTTCCAGAAAGAAAAGCTCAAATCACACATAGGTAGCAGTAGCAAACAATAAAAGCAAAATGCTAATATCACAATATATAGTTACAGATTACATTGACATACAACCCAGTACGGGGTACAGGTGATCAAATATAAAGTCATAAATTCGACAATACTGTCATAAGTCGTGTAATCATAACTGCTAAAATTAAGGTGCACCTCATATCGCGTAACACTACTAGCAATAGCAAAAGCTTCTAACACAGTTTAAACAACCGTATAAATATAAACTACAACAATTCAAAAACAAATGCGGTGGCGATTAACATTGGCTCTAAGGTTGGAAAACTACTGTTACACAGCACGTGAAGCGAACTGTACATAGCCGCCGAAGTCCAAATTTTGACTGAATTCGGTGGAAATCGGGTAAAGCCTTTAGCACCGATTCATTGTTCTCAGCAATGTATAACGTCACTTAAACAAGGAAAACAACACCTTTCCTTAGTTACCTCTGGTTGAGCCCCTTCTGCACGCTAAGGGATGTTATATGATTGCTCAGGTAAGCGGGAGCGGAATTCAAACCGGGTCAAGGACGACGTTCTTAAGGATTGCAATTTTCGGGAAACTTCGAACATATGATTTTCAGGGGCTCCAGATGGAATTTGAGCAACGTGTAGCTAATGATTGGTGAAGCGCTTTTAATCCGTCAACTCGGCGTGAGAAAATATTCCCTATGCAACTTCTAGGTCCGCACATTCGGTGAACCACTGAACAATTTTTAAAGACTCCAAACCAAAGTCACCGTCAAGGCGTCAGAATGGAAACAGACGCGTTGAGAAATAGCCATAATTCGAGAGTCACTGTTCGGCCGAAATTGAGAAAGGCGTGGAGCGCGCGAAAATACAAAACCTGTACCACAGAACTGCGAAATAATAGAGGGGCAATCTAAAAGTAACAAACTTTTTTGGAAACAGGCATTCTTAAGCCAAAAATTTTTTATCGTTTGTTTGCCATAGTTTAGGCAAAAAACTATAATTTTGCTTTACTCTACCCCATGTACTGCAGCCATTATTATACAGGGTGTATGTAAAAGGTCTATGCTAAGCGATATCATATATTTTCGAAACCAAAACAGAACAATTTAAGCAAACTTACTTCTATCCAAAAGTGCTACATTACGTCGCTAAGTTTTTTAACGTTAACAAATATTATATTATTTTTTTGCCTAAATTATGTCAGATAGTAAAACCTAAGAAGAGATAAAAATGTTTGGCGTAATAATCTCTCTCTCCACAAAAAGTTTCAAAAGTTTTAGCCACTCACGAACACGCAAGTTTTGATTTTTTTCCAGTACAGATTCCCATCCCAAATTTAATTCACATCGCTAAAAGCAGTCCTATCACATTGAAAAAAAAAAATATTCGAAAATCTTTGACGTTCGATGGCCCCTTAACCAATCACTTTTGGATAGAGGTAAGTTTATTTAAATTAACCTGTTTCGGTCTAAAATATTTGTTAGCGTTTTGTACAGATGTTATAGAGACATCCTGTAAATTCTCTCCGACATCGTTATGAACCAGTTGCTGCATGGACAAGTTACGACGTTAATATTGTTCATATTGAACATGTTTGAGGTACTACATAGCTGCATGCCATATGACCAAAGTGGTTAGATTACACTCGCATATAATATTTTACTAGAAAGTGACAATTGGCATTTCTGTTTTACAAGTCGGTCCTTTTTTGAATTTTTAAACCTGGTTTTTTCTAAACTTCAATTCTCCACATTTACACAATTTATTGAACCAGGTGGATGTGGATTTGTGAAACAGGAAAATAAAATTTCCCATGAGTTTTATATCATGGTTTCATTTCGACGATATATCATTTAAGGCTAATTGAATTGCAAGATACTGATCAATATTTTATCTTCATCAATAAATTCTGGTTCAATGTATTTTTTTATATAATTAGAGTGCGGTAATATCCATTACCGCACTGAGTGCGGTAATAAAGCTCTTAACGATACTAAAATTAGTTTGGTTAAGAGTCTATAACAACACTGATAAAGATAAAGTATATTAATCTGTTTGTGTATGACGAATCAGTTAACTATGATATAATTCGACTTGTTTTTAACCATGAACCTGATGTACCAGTCAAAATGTGCCTTCTTATATTCTTTGCTGCCGATTATAACTTACTAACCTCACTTTTGTAAGTAACCACTTTTTATACTATATAATGTATCTACAACTTTAAACTTTAATGTACGACGGTGGGCTGAAATGTAATGCACACATGCTTGTACAACGTGACCAAAATGACCTACCGAGACGCGCATGATTGCATTTGGAAGCTACGTCCCTCCACTATGCGTATACCAAGTTTGAAGGAGTTTCGTTCACCAGTTCGTTGTTTAGTAGCGGAAGTATGGAGACGTGTACTCGTGCTATGTTAACGCGTGTTAAACAGCGCGCGGTTATAGAATTTTTAACTACCGAAAACGTGATTCCTACTGATATTAATCGCCGCTTAAAGGCCGTTTATGGTGACGATACTGTTGATAGGACTACTATAAATCGATGGGTAATAAAATTTCGTGGTTCCGATCCTGGAAAAGCCATTACGACGAAATCGCAGCGGACATCCTATCACTGCCACGGAAGGTGAACAGCGCAAATGCGTCGACAGTTTGATCCAAAATGACTGGCGGTTTGCGATGTTCATCGTCTGTGGCAGTGATCGGACGTCCGCTGCGTTTTCCGTCATCAATTGCGGCTTTACCGGGACCGCAACCACGAAATTTTATTACCCATCGATTCACAATAGTCCTATCAACAGTATCGCCACCATAAATAGCCTTTAAACGGCGATGAGTCTCAGTAGAAATCACGTTCAGCAGTTAAAAATTATATGACCGGGCGCTGTTTAACTCGTGTTAACATAGCTAAAGAACACGTCTTCATACTTCCTCTACTTAAAACGAACTGGTAAACGAAACTAATTCAAACTTGGTACCTATGCGCATAGAGGAGGGATCTAGCTTCCGAATGCAACCATGCCCGTCTCTGTAGATCATTTCGTTTGCATTCTACAAGCACGTGTGCATTACATTTTAGCCCACCCTCGTAGTTTGCCTTGATAACGAAACCCAATTATTAACCAGACGGTCGTTAATGTTTCGCCGTTTACTTAATGCTATGAATATATGTAAAAATGTTAAGCTGTGACTCCCTTCCGTTTTATGTTCCAACGCCAGTCGTATTTCTTTCAAAAGAAACTTTTGATTGTGCAAAAAATATATTTAAAATCAAGCGAATTACTACCACCAAAACGTAGAATATTAATATTATATTTGAAGAAAAAGCGGTAATAATGTCGAAACGTTAAAATACTCAAATGTGTGCGCTCCACACATTGCACGTCTTCCCAAAGAACGAAAGGTGGGAAGAAGACCAAATAAGAGAGCGTAATAAGTGCTTACAAAGGTAGCCTCCTATTTGCAGAATGAAGGTTCGTTACATAAAGCACGCAAACTAAATATCCAGCTTCTCGCGGCCGTTTTTCACCCGTGCCAAAAATATTACACACCTATTTAATAAAGTTACCTCTAAGTTCGCTCGTAAACTCAAATTTAGCTAGAATTAGCCTGTACTCAGCTCCGTATTAATTAATTAATTTATAGAGAGATCATAACTACTGCATTTCTCGGCTTTATGGTGCACGAATTCGTGATGCCAGCCAATGTGGATGGAAATTCATGGCCGTGAGTGCCGCGTTGCGAAATTCGAATCGAGTGCTTTAAAAATCAATCCGGTGTCCGGCTGCGGTCTGGAGAGAGTTGAAAAATCGCTGCCTAATTCGGGCCCAATAGTAAATTACTGGACGCGAAATTGCCGGAAAATGTGTTTATGTAAATTTCGTCTCTGAGAGCCGCAGAGTGGGGCTTTATATAAATGTCTTTTCAGATTGAATCGATGTTTGGCCTCCCTCTCATTATCTGATTGCCTCTTTCGGTACATTTATATAAAATGAAATTATCATTGTTAATCATATTTGCATTTTCTGTTTCAAGTGGAATGTGGCTTCTTACGAACCTTAGTGTATACAGTTATATTTTTGAAGAAGAAAAAAAATTTTTTGCGAGGTTGTGTTTATCGCGTCGGCGTATACATAATACATATATACAGTCGGTCCTTTAAACAAGGTCATCTAATGTGTATTGGCAATTATTTGTTGTGGTAAAGCGCATATTTTGGTGGAGTTCAACTTAACGTTCATTAAGTTTCTCTGAAAAATGCAAAAATAAGATCAGTTGTGGAGTAGTTAACTGAATGATTGATGGTAGCATATCTTACAATCTATAGTACGAGCTTAAATTAGATATTTGAGTGATGTAGAATTCGAACTTTGAAGAAGCGACATTAACAAATTTCGTCTATAGATCGATAAACTTCTACAGCATCTGATTTTGGATGTTTTTCACATTAGTATTGACAGTAACATGTATAGGCCTCCGCCATTTTTATCGGTGCATTACCATGCCATACGTTGTTAAGGCCCGGTGAATATCCAGCGTTTCCTTCCCGAATTCAGACCGCTCGAGGCCGTAGGCATTTATACATTCCGTATATGTATTTGGCACCTAGCGCAATCTCATTGGTTAGATTCGAATTCTAAACCAATCACAGTACAAGTGCCAATTCTATGTACGGAATGTAAATCGGTGCCAAATTCGCATACAGAATGTAAAAGTTATGCGCATGCGCGGCTGACATGGCTTGTATGGCGCGAAGCGACTGTTTACTGTTTTGCTTAGTGTTTAGTTTGTAGGTTAGTTTCACATCGTCATAGTCATGGATGATGCAGAAATAAATTTACCATCTCACTAGAAATATTTTGAAATAGCTCCAGGAAAATATAAGGCAAATTTATTAAATGAGAGTGATGCAAAAGAATGGGTGGAATACTACGTTTCTTTAACAAATTCCAATTGGAGAATACATAACGCCAAAACTAACACCTCACATTACATATGCACTTAGGTATACGATTCTGTTGCTTTAAGGACTATTTTACAATGAAATTTTTACCGCGAATAGGGATATTTCTGGTATAAACTGAAGCACCGTGTTCTGTAAGTACAGAATAAATAAGGAATAAGCTATTCTTGGCATAAAATGAGGAATAACTTACCCTGTCGTTGTAGGGGCGTTCAATGGCGTACAATAAATTTAGGCCGGCCTGTCATTCGCTTGACATCTACTACTACTACTTATGTCCAACTAACCTCAATTTCGATTTTCCCTCCTAAATTTATTGTCCACCATGGTATACTGCGCTAACTGTGGAATTAGTGATCAGCTGATGCACATTTCAACCTCAACTTTTGACACGCTTTCGGGCATATCCTGATTTGAAATTTCCGTTAGCAATATTATTGTTGTTTATGATGGGTTATTTATTTACAGATAATTATGTATAATAATATTTATTTTATGTATTAATTATTACCTAATATTTTAAAATCAATTTATTAATAGTTACAAGAACCTATCTTAACTACAAGTTTGTTATCTCTAATGAATTAGGGTAGTTATTACAATTTGTTGCTTACTTCACATTATGTTTTGTTTTATGTTTTAGGATCTGTCTCGAAAGATGATATTATAAAAAATAAATATCATTTGAATGACAAATGTAACTTTCGACTCAAAACCACTTTTTATAAAGAAAAATATATGAAAAATGCATCAACATTAAAACCGTGATTCTATTTCTTTTTCTATTTTTCTTACTTTACCTAACCTTAAATGATTTCAGCGTGTACTTTAACAGTCCATTCGTGTATGATTGCATGTTTAAGTCCTGTTCAATTATTAATTTATATTTCAATCTGGAATACAATTGTCATCATGCATCATATCGTAGAGTCTAGAAATCTAAAAATTGTGGTTGTAGTGCGAAACTTAAAATTACCATAAAACATACAACCAAAGACACGAGAAAAAAGACAAATATGTAAAGGTGAGGCGATTATATGATGTATGAATGAAAAGATTGTAGTATTAAACTTTAAATTTTTTGCTGCAGGAAGGTATGCCTGCCTTCATTGCAATTACAAAGGATCACAACCATAGTTTGACTTCTGGAGAGAGCCTAGCTTACTTATGCCCTACACGTAAAGCGAGAGATGAGTTTGATAGCTATTTCGATAGCGGATTGGGAATTACAGAATCTATTCAATATCATGAATCAAAATTAGAGTTGAAATATGGTAAGGAAAGTGTTGAGTTGGCCAATGCATTGTTAAATCCTAAATATTAAACAGGTGGCTTTTTTGTACAGCAAATGGCAAACTCTTAATTTGGGACCGCGCCATGGAGAAGGTGTTTTGGAGGTACGTAAAATATTGCTCTAATTTGTATTTAATTTCGAAAAATAGTATTTCAGAAAAAAAACAAAAGCAGAAAATTAATGATGAAAATGGAATAATTGTAAAATTTCAAGAGAGTCAATTTAATGTTGTAGTAATAACAAAAATTATGCAACGGGCGCATTCCTTGGCATTTTCTAAAGATATTGTATTCACAGATAGTACATCTTGCTGTGATTCATTGAACCATTCTGTCACATTTATGCTTACGCCTTGTGAAATTGAAGCCGTTCCTCTAGGCGTGATAATAACTAATAGTAGGAGAGGAGGTGACATTTTTTACTGATCATTTAGTTACGGACTATTATTTGAGAGAATGTTACTGAAGGCATGTATATATGTCATCTGTAGGGATTCTGCTTGATAGCGGTATCGGAGGGAGGCAGAACACCTCCAATTTTCACTGTAAGTATATGTCAAATTTGAGGTTAGCAGGTTAGCTTTTGCGCCAGTCTGTGTCAAAAATGACGGAAAACCCAACCTGCTACCATGGAATTTGACATAACTTACATTAAAAAAGTCCATCAGGGGCGGCTGTGGAAATTGAAACGTATGAATAATATGTTGGTGGCACTGTAAGTACATGCCTCCAGTAACATTCTCTCAAAAAATAGGCCGTAACTAAATAATCACTAAAAAATGTCACCAGCTCTTAGACTATAAGGGACAAACGGAAGACGACTAAATTGCCGGATTTCAGCTAATTAAGGATAGCGTACCCAATTCGTTCTTTGGAAGGATACCCTAGAATTTTCATGACAGATGATAGTGACGCAGAAAGGAACGTCCTAAAATTTTTTTGGCGGAAATATAAAACGCTGTTGTGCCGCTTCCATGTTTGTCAATCAATTTGGCGTTGGCTTTGGTAAAAGAAAAACAATGTTCCAAAAGAAAGCCGTCGATCGCTTTACAAAGATTTTCAAGCAATATTGCAAGCCTTGACCAATGAAGCGGCACTACTAGCATTTTAAAGTGCTATTGACAATAGTAACCATTATTTAGAATGGGTAAAGTATATCACAAATTATTTGAATAAAAAAGATTGGGCATTAGCTTACAGAGATGCATTAACACACGGGCACCAAACAAACAATTTGAGTGAGATTACAGTAAGATTGTTCAAAGATGTTGTGTTAAACAGGAATAAATCATATACAGGCTGATTTTTTTATCATGTAACAACTTGTAGACAACCCATTATGCAGAAGCATGCATTATGCATCATGGGGAAACGGGTTTTTCGCGAATAACTCGCTGAGTTTCATCCCGATCGGAACAGTTTATTGGAGGTGAAATGAAGGGCTTGCAAATTCAAAAAAAATTAACTTTTGGTGGTCGAAATCAGTCCAGCGGTTCGCGAGATATTGCGTTTTGAAAGTCGAAGAACTGCGCCCGGAATTTCGCCGCGGCGGGAACCCTCCGCGGGCCGTGTTCGCGTTTTTCGCGGGGAAGATATTGACCTAGCGACTTTATTTTTTCCCCTGTTAGGTAATTACAATCAAAATAGTTTGTCCAAATTTCAAGTCCCTAGGTCGATTAGGAGGGGAGGGGAAGGGAAAACAATAAAAACACTTTGATCGGGGCGAACTTTTTTATTTATTTGCCGATCCGAGTGATATAAACTAGACAATCTTTGTTAATTTTTTCGCTACACGTTGAGTCGGGGGTGACCAAGATTTTCGGGCTTATTTTCATGGAAAAAAATTGTAATCTGGTGACAAAAAAACATTGTCTCCTACTCCACTCCTTCACCGCGAAAATGAAGAAATCAAATTTTAGAAATCGGAAAATTGCCCGCCATTTTCCCATTTTCTCGAAAATCTTGGTCACTACCGGCTCATCTTGTAGCGAAAAAATTAGCAAAGATTCTCCAGTTTGGATGACCCGGATCGGCCAATAAATAAAAAAGTTCGCCCCGATCAAAGTTTTTTTATTGTTTTTCCTTCCCCTCCCCTCCTAATTGACCTAGGGACTTAAAATTTGGACAAACTATTTTGATTGTAATTACCTAACAGGGAAAAAAATAAAATCGCTAGGTCAATATCTTCCCCGCGAAAAACGCGAACACTGCCCGCAGAGGGTTTCCGCCACGGCGAAATTCCGGGCGCAGTTTTTCGACCTTCAAAACGCAATATCTCGCGAACCGCTGGACCGATGTCGACCACCTAAAGTTAATTTTCTTCGCATTTGCGAGCCCTTCATTTCATCTCCAATAAACTGTTCCGATCGGGATGAAACTCAGCGAGTTATTCGCGAAAAACCCGTTTCCCCATATCTCTGAACGGTAATCCCCTCCCCCCTTCGCACCTCTGGTAGTCTTCCCATAGTAATCATCTGAAAGAGGGACCCCGACTCTATGAAATCACAAAAAAAAAATTCGGAAAGGGAGAGTTCGTTTTTCGGGTTTTTTCGCCAGATTTATTCCACTAATAATGCAATAGCAGTTGTAGCGTACCAAGGTAATTGACTTAAAAACGCCTGTCGTGCAAGGGGTGGTCATAAATCTACCCAAACTTGACACTAAGTGCAATTCTAAATCAACTGAAACTTGACATTAAGCGCAGTTTCAAATTTGTAAACTTCAGTGCTATCTAAAACGTGAGTGACGAATGATCTATAAACGTCAGTGCGACATATTCGAACAAAAAGTGTTAGATCCCAAATGTGATTTGGGTCGCCATCAAACAATGCAGACTAACTTGTCAAAAACGTCAAAGTGTAAATTCGAAAAACAGCACGACGGACGTCACAAGCGTAGGAGCACCCAATGACAAAAGGAAGGGTTACGTAAATATCCTTGTGACCAAAATTCCAGGCAGACAGCAATGACCAATCCTAGCCACAATAGAGTCATAAATTCTTGAATATGAAAGAAGCTCTTGCAATTTTATTTTCTGAGGTGCATCCCAAACTTGTCTGTCACAATAGAGCGAACGGTGCTATTGTATCGGAAAGAATGGACGGGGTTCCTTCCATTCAAACAGTGGTTATATCGAGAGATCAAAAAAAAAACTGTTCCTCAGCGGGCTGTGGAAATTCAACGTATGAATAATATGTTGGTGACACTGTACGTCAATGTCAAATTCGAGGTTAGCAGGTTAGGATTTGCGTCATTTTGTGTCATAACTGACGGAAAACCTAACCTGATAACCTCGAATTTGACATTGACGTACAGTGTCACCAACATATTATTCATACGTTGAATTTCCACAGCCCGCTGAGGAACAGTTTTTTTTGGATCTCTCGATATAAACTGGAGTAGCCTAGTTTTCGACATCAGTCGTCTCAGATCAGTGCGATCGCTTCACGTATTTGTATTTTGTATTTGCAATTTTTGCATTCTTGTAATATTAACGAATGTGTACGTGTGTATATTTGTTTATTTCTTTAAATTAAAAATAAAGGAAGGTTATTGTTTTCCATAAACGTGTGTATTTTACTGAGCTAAATTCTACAGTAAAAATTGCTACGCATCAAATAAATTGGTAAATAGTAACCAAACAGTAATATACTTTTCCTGTACACTTATGGAAGAATATTACCAGCGTCGGCTTAGGAATTTCATTAACAATCTAGATAGTTCCAATCGTTTGTTTCTAACAAACAACTGAAGAAAATTGATTATCTACAGAAAGAAGACATCAAAAAAATATCGTCTCTTCTTTATGCAGTTCCAAGCAGTGAAAATAATGGAACTTACTATGATGTGGACATCCAAGCAGGCTTTTGCAGTTGCGAAGCGGAGTCTCTTGTACTAACGCGCCAGCAACGTCTTCAGAAGTACGTCTTTCGATGGCTAAACTAAGCTTTGGTGATAATATCCAACCGCTGTCGTTTTATGACCCCTTTCTTCCGCAACCATTAACAACCAGTGGCATTGTAACCGAAAGCGAAGAAATTATACCTCAACAAAATAGTTTAGTCTCTACAAATGCCAATAATAGTGAAGAGGAAACAAAACTTTCCGGTGTAACTGAAATGGTTACAAGTACTGAAGATTACATCAATTTTCAGAATGTCGTCGACTTATTGCTCACCAAAAATAGCGAGTTTAGCACCAGTACTTCAACCGTCAAAAAGTTTTGCCAACGACTGAAGCAGGTGAAGACAAATACAGCTTGGGAAAGTTTTTTCTGCACAGCTGGGAGTTCATGTGTGCAGCGCTACAGGCAAGAGTCCAGCATCAAAGTTCAGCCTACAGCATTAAATAGAAGGGAAGTCGGCATGACAAGGGGAGCAGGAAAAGGCCCTTGGGTCGTCCATCAGGTAGGGAACCTGCCAAGAAAAGATTTAAGAAGAAGCCTAATCTATCACAAAATGTGAAAAGGTCTCAACCAGATGCAATTACACATGGTTCATCGCATTAAAAGTATTACTCGTATATTATCTGTTTTTTGCTTTGGTTTTATGTAATAAATATATTATTTTTGCTTTTGTTGCATATTTTCCTTGCACAAGGGCACAGGACACCTAAACTTGGAAAAATATAGGTGTTGTATTTGCGTTTTTTGCTGCAATTTTGGTCTGTGTAGCAGTTACATTCTGTATGTGAATTTGGCACCGATTTACATTCCGTATATACATTTCACATTATTTGTACTCTGAATGGTTTAAAATTCTAATCTGACCAATGAAACTGCGCTAGGTGCCAAATACATATACGGAATATATAAATGCGTTCCGTAGAGCGTATTTCAAATCCTGAGCTTACTTGCGACCGCTTCCCCATGCGTCAATATAGACTAGTTATGATTATTTGGCGGAGCTTTGCTTAGCGCGAAGGAGCTGCCGGAAAGCAGCGTTAGAATGAATCGGTTGTTTCACTGGAAGAGAAAGGGCAAACGTACTTACCTCAGCCCCTTGTCGTTTATCCAGACAGTTGACCACGTGTTCGTTCAGTTGTACATTTTTGGGCGCGAAACGCTTTTTCTTTACCCTGGAGTGATTTTATGAGACAGGAACGTTTACGCTCAGACAAGACTCACAATCATATACTCGTTTGCCTTTCCCCCTTCTTAGTACGCTTTGGGACGTCTAGACGTTGGGATTCGGGTTCCAACTGTCGAACAGATCAGTGGTATACCAAGTGACGAAGAAGCGGTCATAAACCCGTCGGGGAAGGTAACCGTACTTTTCGTTCCAGCATAAATTGTATAATTCCGTTTGTCGTATAGTGTCGTCGCATAAGTTATGCATTAACCGTTGTTACGGATTTTCAAAAGTTACCCAAGTCTCTGTTCCGGGGCACTAATTGTCATTACGTACTCCCGAAGTACTTGCTAGTGCAAGGTTCTGATATGCTGTCGTCATCGTGCTGTGAGTACCGTTTACGTTGGAATCTTTTCTGACCGCAAACTTCCCGCATTTTCCCATTCCTGGCTGCTGACATTGTTTATTTAGACCGCCTGCTTCAGCGTCGCCGTATGACGACTCTCCAACTGGACATCAACACCAAGCTCGTTGTTTAACAACCAGGTATTGGTAAATTAGTTTTAATGTAGTGTTGCGTTAGAATTTAGAGTGTAGCGCCCCCTTTCACAGTGCGCGGACTGACGCCATACCAGTGAAACGCTGTAGTTTTGTATAGTGCGTTTGCTGCTTAAATTTTAGCACGCTGTAACGCGCCTTCAGCGCTGATTGGCCGCGTCCAATATATTCAGACGCGGCGTTTATTGTTTGTCATGCTTGCTTGTTACTTTATGATTGCTGTTTATTTATGCAAGTCGATTAGAGATTGTGAAGAAGAGTATTGTTGATCACGATTGTCTGTTTATTTACGCAAGTAGATTAGTGTTCGTATCAAGATCCATTTTTTGCTGCGGACACGCCCCTTGGTTTTATTGTAACCTAGTAATGACCGTGTTTTTACCTAACCTTATTAACCCTGTATAATTTAAGGATTTACTACCTGAGGTGTACCTGCACACTAATTTTGTTTATTTTAACCAATAGACGGATATTGAGAATTATCTTTGTTTCTTTATGATTTGGGCATGCGTCCTGTGACGAATTTATGTGTTTTTCTCTAGCTGTAAAGATCATTGCAAGATGTAGTGACGGAAGCTGTTTAACTGCTGAAGGTAAGTCCCTCAGCCAGCTGGAGACGTCTAGCAGGAACTCTAAAGCAAGCTCTGAACTTTGGGCTTATACAGGGTTTTGCATAAATTTTGTCCCAACCTCAATCCAAGAGCGTGGCGCCCTAATACCTCTTTCTGTGTACATTCATCAATTACGACTACTCCTATTACGACGGCACTTTGCTTTAATTAACCGTTTGTTCAGTTTGGAACAAGTACGTCTCCCTGAGTACTGCCGTAAAACGCTTCTATTAGCAAACCGTCGAGGCGGGATTATGGCGACTCCTATTAAAAAGAAATTTTGCCCCGTATTATACAGTGTAATTGTCGCTAATGGCCGTTTGAGCGGTAACAACTACGTTTAACTTATGGACGCCTTTTTATTGCAGTAATTATGAAAACATATTTATGCAAACAGATATCTGTTTCATAAATACTGCCGCTTCAAAAGTTCCTTGCTGTGCTGCTCTGATAAATCTGCAACAATTTTCCTATATAACTACCTTCCCAAAATGCAGTCAACATATCTAAAATTTCGAATCTCGCCTAGTTTCTGAGTTTTGTATTTTTATATCGACTTACGATCGGATATATTCAAAGAAACGCCCCGTATCGCTTCGCTATCTGCCGGTTCGTAATCATACCATAAAGTAACGCTCGACGTGACATCACTCGAAAACCCTTCGTTCGTAGCGTGTAGATTCACGCTAATTGCTCATAGAAGATTAGGTCTGTAGTTCCATCGCGTGTATAACATGCATATTTTCCCAGTTGACATCTTCGGAGTTGTTTATTTTGCTTTTGTTAGCGATCCAAAAGGCCCGACCAAGATTTTGCGCAACGCTCGAAGTTTGGTTTTTTGTATATTGCCGCCGCCAATTGAACTGAATTTAAGTTGAATTTATAGTTATATGTCGTATTACATGTAAATGTAGGTCGATATTCTTTAAGCAAAATCTTAAAATCCCTTTTAGCTGTTACAGCTGTAAGACCGACCCGCTTAAATATACTTTACTGTGTCATATCACTATGTGGAGCGCAGTGCAATTTTGTTTGTTAAAAAGTATTAACAGAAATCACGAAACCATGTAGTTTCTAAATCTCGAAGTTGATATCATTCACATTTCATATCGCTGCGAAGGTTTTATACCGTGCAGCTTCCAACTCTCTTACTGGCATTCATAACACCATGGTAGCGCCCAAAAAGGAATACGAATTTATCATGGCACCTTACCAGGTAGAATCACATTTATGTGGAATAAACAGGCCACTGGCTTATATAAGAGGTTGAAGAAGAAGAATACCTTTCCAGGTACAATTTATTATTTTGACTCTAGCGAGCGAAGCTCTTCTTATTTCAATTGACGACCCACCCCCCCTTGTAAAATTGATTACTGTTCTCGTTTCTACATAGTTTGATTCTTCTCTTGTGACAATAATATTGTTACACGTTTGAAATGCAGAACACTTTTTAAGTCTAGTAGTTCCTAGTCGGTACTGGACAATTTATATACTATTTGAGGCTTTCGCGGTTACTAGAATTATTCTTCTTAACATGGAATTTCGGCTTAGACCGCGTAGTATTTGCATATGAACACCCAGCATTTTCTGGCTTAATGTGCCTTGCACCTTGTGAAGTCGAGCAAAAACCCGCGCGATGGTCATGCTCTTTGGTGGCTCGTGTTTGAGTATCTTGAGAACGAGGATACTTAGGCAGATTTGGCTGTTTTGCTGTTTGTGCATCCATATTCACTAACGTATCGCAAGACTTTGCAGCAGTGAAAGACGCCTACTTACCTGATAAGTTGATTAGCTGTTCTGATCCAATAGCTTGGCCTGCACGGTCGCTTGATCTAAACCCATTACTTCGTATGGTGCCATTTGAAACTTAAAGTGTACCAAAACGATTTCGATGACAACCTTCTATAATCACCAAAAACTGAGGGAAAGCTGTTACCACCATAAAATCTCATCCGTATATGAAGAATTGACAAAAAGCTTAAAAAATGTGTAGCAGTGGGAAGTCTTCATGGTGAACGATTCTTGACTTATTTCATTTTTACCCTTTACGTTTTTTTTTGTTTTGGAATATCCTTGCTTAGAGACAATAATAAAAAAATTAAACATAAAGTCATTGCCGGCACATTGACTTTTATTGGAATAAAAAAATTTGAAAAATACAACTATAAATTTATCAACTCCATTCAAAGTAACTAGATTTATTTTGCTCATTTCATTGGTATTTAATAAGTATATAAACGTTAAGACAATTTTTCTCGATTTTTTCAAATGGAACATATTGAAAATTTTATAACAAAATGGACTTTCTCTAAATCAATGTTTTCTTCCTCGCCACTGAAAACTGCATTTAGGAGCTTATCGTTTTCTACAAATCTTCTTTTTATTTTGATCAGGATGACATCCAGTGTTTGCCTTTTTTTTGTGGAAATATCATCTTCAACACCATTGAAATCGGTATTGATTTTGGGATCAATTTCTTTGTAAACGTGGTAATTTCTGTAGAAGATAAAGGAATCCACTTCCTAGGTTATGACAACCATAGAGTCTTTCAAATCGACAACCTTTAGACTGAACAATTTTGAGCAAACCTCTGCTTTCTACCACAAAGTCACCGTCTATATCTCTGCTCTTTGATATTTTTTCTAGTGCATGGAATATTTTTCCATAATTATTGAAAACTATGCGAGTAACGTCCAAATAACCGCTCAAACGCTGTTCCAAACGACACAGTGCGTGTCCATCGTAAACTTCGAAGTACCTCCTTTTTTAAGAAACATGTATAGCATAGAGCATTGATCGAAATATAGCTTAATTGCTGATATTTCTTTTATAGCTTTCACAAATACCAGGTGCAATTGATTATTGCGACAATGCACAAAGGTTTCTGTTTAGACGGTTTTGGAGTCATGTTTGCACTCCCCCTTTTTGTCTACCCATGACAGCTGCTCCATCATAACACTGACTTAACATTTTAGAAGTATCTAAGTTATAATCGTTAAGCACTTTTAAGGTTAAGCCTGTAAATATGCCAACGTTCAAATCAGTGCAAGTTTTTATCGTTAAACTCTTTCGCTTTCCCGTCGATAACGTGTCCCATTGCAATGTTTTCTTGATTATTTTCATTGTAAGTGCCATCATCTAAGATACAAAAACATGGAAGATCAGCATGGCCGATATCGTTAACGATGCTTCGAGGAACCGTTTCCGCCATTATGTCAATCAAATTATTTTGTCGAACGAGACTAGCCCAATAAGTAAGCGTAGAAATTAATATCCTCAGCAAGCTCTGGCTAGCGGCCAGGGCAGGCTCAAAATTTTCCAGGGCAGGCTTGGCCTGCCCTGGCGTACCCCTGGCTACGGCCCTGTGGCGTAATATACATATATGATTTGAATAGCATTGATGATAAGGTTGAATTATTAAATTCGAACATAAATGCACTGCGAGATATTCACGCACCTATAACAACATCGAGGATCACAAGGCCGTACGCTCCATTGTGAACTGATGATCTGAAAGATTTGACGGCTGTGAGAGATGCTGCACTTAGAAGATATAAAAAAACTACCTGAACGTTGGAAATATTATAAAATGCTGAGAAATTTAACTACACTAACAGTAAAGAATGGAAAAAAGGCATATTATAGCGTCCAATTAAAAAATAATCAGAATTGTCTCTGGAAAGAATTAAAACAATTAAATATTAATTCAAAATCTAAAACCCTCCCTATACATTTATCGGATGTCAATAACATTAATAACTATTTTATCACTTCTGTTCCAAAGAAGCAATAGCGATACTATGTTAAAATCGTACTATTGTGACAACCTGGCTGACAGTGTGACGGCTTTGCTATCTTTTGAAGCTGTTAGCGAGATTGCAAAGATTCTAAATAGTATAAAAACTAAAGCAACCGGAGTAGATGGTATTAATATTATTGTGATAAAGCTATGTATTCCGTTCCTTCTACCTGTGATTACACATTTAATTAATTTATGTATATTAAATTCTGTTTCTTCTAGATATCTGGAAAAAATATTTAGTTATTTCTTTACCTAAGGTCTATGTGCCTCAAGAGTATAAAGATTTGTGACCAATCAGTTTACACTCAGCATTTTCTAAAATATTGTAGTGTTTTCGAGTATCAGCTACAGAATCATTTAGCTACGAATAAAATCATACCAGAAATGCAATCGGGTTTTAGATCTGGTTACAATTGCAGCACTGCTCTAATTAAAATAACAGATGATATTCTTACAGCTAATGATCACTGTTTGCTCACAATATTAATGTTATTAGATTTCTCAAAAGCGTTCGATATTTTGGATCATAATATTTTACTTGCTATTATGCACTACATAGGTCTATCTTTTCCTGCACAGCAGTTTATCTCCTATCCCCCTGTGTCACAGTAAATGCCAAGTCAAAGCAACAACACTATTTTTTCCAAACTCTTGTTTTTTATGTTATCAGAAATTAACAACGGTTTTAAAAAATTAAAGATGTGCTATGCTTAGAGTAGGTACTTATCCTATGGCCTTAAAATACAAATAATTTTCAATAGTAATTAATTGATTATTGAATATTTTTCTTACTTATGAATAACAATTAAAATTAGAAATAAAAAGGATTTAGTGGGGCTCATTACTTTTTCTTAAATGATAAAAGCTGAAACAACGTATGAAATACTCTAGGACACTGGTTCGTATCAAAAATATCCTGATGACGATAAAAAGACTAGAATTGTAACTTAACCATAATGGTACATTATTGAATTCAGAATAAAAAATCTGGTGTGATTCACGCACACAACTTCCTTTTACAGTGATCTTATAATTGGGCAAAAATTTGATTTAAAATTTTTAAGCAATTGTCAAAATTTTTAAAAAATTACAAATTCTACAAAAACGGTACAAAATAGAGCGTTAGGTGAAGAGACAAACTTTCTCTATAATTTTAAGCTGAATTCAAAAATGTAGTAATCTACCGGGTGACTTATTTAAAATAGGAGTTAATAAAAAAAATAGAAAAAAAACAAAAAAAACCCATTTTAGAAGTATTCAACTGGAAAATCACCTATCTCACATCAATACACATTAAAAATGTAATAAAAATGAGAAGTTTGAAAAAAATCGTTAGAGCCGTTTTTGAAAAAATCGAAAAAAACTGAAAAATCACAAGAGTAAACACCTACTTCCGGTTATGCGATTTTCTTCAAAGCTACTATACTTGTTTCACATTTAACCAAATTTGTATTTCTGATTATTAACGAAATTTTCATACTAGCGCTCCTTATCTTGGACACACTGGATATTAATTCACTGTAGTTAATATTATCGAATATTTCATAAAAACCCTATATAAAAGCCACGTGCTAATTATTATCGAAATATCAATCCCAATAAGATGCTGGTAATCTGAAATAGCACTCAGCGAAATCTACACCACCAATTTTATTTCATAATATTGTAATTGATACTGCTGACAGATATTTTTATTACGCCAACTGTAAACGTGTGCTCTCGATTTCCAATAACAAATACTTGATTCCTGTCATAACACTACAGCACGTGTTTGACCACTTGTCACTCGTTGATGTTGTACTTAAAGGTGCACAGTGTAATAATTGTATACATATACAGGGTATCATATTATAATTAAACCGACAAATTTCAGGGGGTTATAGAGGACGTCAAAAAGTACAAATTTTGTATATTCACTTTTTCTTTTAAATCCCTCTCCGCCGAGTTACACCCTGCTAAATAGAGAGGTTAAAATTAGGATTTGTCATTTTATTGAAAACTTTGTGTAAAAAGAAAATACATTGTGATGTACAGTCGTGTTCAAATAAATCTGGGACAATGTTTTATTTCATATGTAGGTTCAGTTAAGAATTGAAGAATATATCCATGGATTTCCTGCTATCAGAAAGAGTTACATTAAACTTTAACAGGTACTGAAATCTGTAACTCTTTCTGATAGCAGGAAATCCATGGAGATATTCTTCAATTCTTAACTCAACCTGCATATGAAAAAAACATTGTCCCAGATTTATTTGAACACGACTGTACATTATGTGTGCATCATGAGCGGTTTAATCTTTTTGAACACAAAATATGAGTTTGATGAGAAAACTGAAACAGCTAAAACGCTTTTGATAAAGCAAGATTTCTAGTACATATTGCTATGGTTTTGATTTTAATATGTTTATTAATTCGCTTTTGCCCCCGTTGCGGAGCCATATACAAATGATATGGTTTGTTCTAATAATTATTAATTCACTTTTGTGGTGTTTATCAAATTTAATTTGATTTTAGACTGATTAAAAATTGTTTGCTGTTTTGTATATTTTTATTTACTTGGCCCAAAATTAATGGTATTATGCCTTTTTAATATTTTATCTATTTCCAATTTATTATCGAAACGCTAGCTCAGTAGAACAATTAATTCTATTCCCACGGGTGAATTTCTAATAAATTGTAATTTTTACTCAATCTGGTTGGTCACTGTGTACATGAATTAGTTCAAATACGCAGTCGCTAATGTATGCAATACTGTCAAAATCTACAAAATCGCTCGTATCGTGCAGTAAGCGTTGTTGACTTTAAAATCAAAATTTGTGAACACTCGAAAAAGTATTTATTTAAATCGTAGCGCTTTGGCGGTTATTATTATCATTTGTTTGGGGCATTAATTTGTTATATGACGTCAGAAGGGACGCCGTCTGAATATCGCAATTGTTTTATCTCCGCCTAACCCCAAATTTGCTTTTAATTTTAATTGGGCCTTCGTTGGATGCTAGGATATGCTTGAACCTTGATAAGGAAGGTCTGGTCTGGTATACACACAAATTTCTCGTTCCTAACACTGATACTTTTAGGTTAAAACAGTACCTTAAAATTCGGTGTGTTCTTCGCAATGTTCGGCAAAGGAGCCCTACCTGGTATCTTCTTCTGGAACGATTTCCTCCGGTGTTTTTGCTTTTGGTGGATCTCCTGCACCTGCCTGATGCGTCGTAGTAGAAAACCCTGGCTTTGGACCCTATTTCTGGCCGGAATTCCAACATCGGAATCCTGATGTGGATGGCTACCGGCCACCTCGTAGGTGCTCTCGGTGGAAATTTAATTTTATTGTTGGGAAAATCGCCACAAACGTTCCCACGTAAACTTCAACACTTGCTTAACACAATGATAAACTTTTTAGCCCGAAATATGTTAATTTATTACATGAAAACTTTAATTAAAGTGGAGCACAAAACTACATGTCAAGCTTAATTTAATTATTCATTTGTTCTCCTATTTCCTTCATTAAAAACAAAATCTCATCTATTACTATGGTTATCAAGGCACCGGAAATTGGTTTTGATCAAATTCAATACATTGTGGAAATGAATTTGATTACAAATTATATTTAAAAATTTCTTATAACTCAAATATTGTCCATTTCTTAATTTTAAAAGGTTTCTTTGCGCCACAAACACCTTTCATTAGTTATTCTGCTCTTTTTCACTCACGTTAATTGCACTAATTATTTTATAGAGTTAATTTCTTAATAATTGTTTTTCCATCTCGTTCTGTCTGCTTTTCACTTGATTTTCATGTCCATCTGTCTGCTTTTCACTTGCTTTTTTATGTCTTGCTGCCTGACTTCTTATTTGCTCTTTGCAACGTATTATTATTTTTTCTGGCTTCCTATACCTTTTCTAGATTGCTTACAATTTCCCCGCTTAGCTATATTGAAATCTACGCTTCACTGACATGCACTTCGCAAACCTTTTTGTGACTATTCATTTCTTGCGGCTCGGCCAATCCTTCTGCACACACCTAATATTTGAACGTCAACTTCAACCCTGTGAAAAACAAGATTTTCCCTTTGCTTTCTTTACTCAATTCAATTATTAATATTGGCATCTCTTTTCCAATGCATTCACTAATTGAAATTTAAGCTTAGTATTGCAGTTACATAAAGCACTCCAACTCTGTGCTTATTGACTTGCAAGTAGAATCGGGTCGTGGGCCTAAGACCATCACAATATATATAATAAAAAATCTTTTCCATTAAAAAGCTCTAATAGATAGAATATGTGCAACAACTTCAGCTACAGACAATAGGGAAATGAGATGGGAACTGATTATTGCGAAGCTTACACGAAGCAAATGCTTTTAAAATAAAATCAGCATTCGTGCACAGTGTCCCTCTAAAGGGATATTCCGTTATCTACCTTTTATTATTTTCTCAGTTCGATGACGTTAATTGTCGTAGCTACTATATGTACTGTAAACTCCAAAGAGATCTGTAGAGGCAGGTTCAGTTTGGAATAGCATTCTTGTATAAAGTGCCTGCTTGTCTGTGTATCTGCTTTTGTCACCCTTTCATTGGTAGCGATCGAGCGCAGTTCGTGAACGATCGGTAATACTTTATTATGTCATCACTGTATCTTTATCATGTGATAAGCAAATATGTTAGATGCGTTTTCTTAGGCTAGCGGTTAAAACATCCGACTAGGAATCGAATACCGTCTGCGATGCTTTTTCTTTGCAAATTGATGTAATTTGCATTATTAAGTGTGTTGTTTTTTTGCTGCAGTGTGATTAGAAACATTAAGATACATTTTTATCTACTTTGTACATAAGGCCTCCTATATGGTGGGTTCAAAGGTAACAATAATTTTATGATAAATTATTTGGATCCAGAATAATTGAATGTACAATATCGGTCGACATACATGAGTAAAATACGATCATCAATTTCTACTATTTTATAAAATCGTTTTAGAAACAAACATATAATATGCATTGTAGTTTAATGTCTGCATAATAGTTTTGGTTTCAAGCTTTATAATTAAATGAGCTTCTAGTTTACATTACCGTCCCATATGAAGGACAGAATACATAATAGTCACACAGTAGTTGCGTTGAATTCTTCGGGTTCTTCAGATTGTAACTTCCGAATAAAATTTTAACGAAAATGGAAATGCTATGATTGACGTGACGAAGCTACTAAAATAACTCAGGGTAAAATAAATATGTCACCTCTGAATAAATTATCTCTAGGCATTGTCAAAGAGATATGACAATTCTTAACTCGAAAGCTTCCATTGAAAGAGACATTAAACCTTACAAGAAATGTGAGTGGTCAAGCACCTAATAATTAAATTGTCGATCGAAACTACTAGTGTCCATATATCTCACCTACGTGAATTAGCATCTTATTCAACCATATTTATGTTTTGTAGTTTATTATTTAATAGAAACGCCCTTCGCAACACTCTAACCTAAATATCCTTTAATTTGCCCCACAAATTTTGATTTGAATACAATAAGAAAAAGTTACTTGCATTCTAAGGCGTAGTAACATTGTGTTAATGTGCTCCTTTGATCTAAGTGAAAAGAAATTATAGCAGATTGTCTAGTTACTTTTCTTAACATAGAATTTCGGCTTAGATCGAGTAGTATTTGTATATGAACACCCAGCAGTTTCTGGCTTAATGTGCCTTGCACCTTGTGTAGTCGAGCAAAAACCCGCGCGATGGTCATGCTCTTTGGTGGCTCGTGTTGTTTGAGTATCTTGAGAACGAGGATACTTAGGCAGATTTGGCCGTTTTGCTGTTTGTGCATCCTTATTCACTAACGTTTCGCAAGACTTTGCAGCTTGCATCATCAGAGTGAAAGTCGTAGCGTGTGGAGGATATCCGCCTTGTTGAAAAATTAGTTTTCTTGTAAACTTTAAATTTTCCTTGTCCTTTTCGCAAAAACAAAATTATTGAAAATTTCTAAAAAGACAACTTCGATTCTGATTCCCATTCAGAAAATAAATACCGATTATTCTGCGATGCATTATGTTGCAGCAACATTTTGACTGTTGGTGGTAATTCAAAAGTTAGGATTTTCCTGAGCCTAGTACCTACAATTTTGTGAAGAGGCTACTCCATTATCTAGACGTAAAAGTTGCCTCGTCGGTGAATAAGACATTGCGATAAATTGCGGAATCTGTTCCCCGGAATCTTTTTCTCCGAATTTGTTGTCTTACGCATTGAAATGTTGTGTCTGGACAATATTAGCAAGTAACTTTTTTCAATTATTGCACTCTGGGCTAATTCAGGTTAGCTAAGAGTTTGTATCATTTTCGAGTGGAATAGTTTATGAACCGCCTAAATATAATATGTATTGGTCTGTATGTTACATGTCAAGTTGGCTTGAATTAAAATCAGTTATAACATATATTTATCTGGAACAACAAATAAAAGATGTCTTCCGGTCTCTAGACGCACCTTGGGCGCCTGAGAGTTAGGCCATCAACATAGCCTCTTGGATAACAAACTTTAAATGTGGCGCTGCGTGCGTTGCGGCGAGTTCCGGAATTACAGCCATTAAAAATGGCTGCGAGTGTAAATAGCCAGCGTAAACAAGACGCGATGCAATGCTTTGTGTGAGGGGCTATGTCCATGCTCTTGGTCTTGATTTGCTAGTTTGTCTGTCTCGGCGGGACATATACCAGAAGAATTTTATTTGTAAATACGGCGGAGCTCGACAATTTTGAATAATTTGGTTGCAGAACAGCGGACCGACTCCTCAGGTTACTAGGAAGTACTCTGATTTGGTCTGGAGATGTCTCGTAAACCTTCCAACTGCTTAAAATACATTTGTCCACCAGGTAAATCAACCCTTTGTTTAGTTACGGCGTTGGGGGTAACCAAAGTTTCGGCTTCCGTGTATGCGGGTTGCTTACTTTGGATGTTGCAATTCGCTAGGTGGCTACAGTTCAGGATGGCTGTGGTAGCTGAGGGCTTCCACGTCGAGTTGCCAGGTACTACCCTTGGCGTAAGAGACGGAAGAACCGTCTCACGGGGGAGAAGAAATGATAATGAGGGTTGCATTTTGCCATCGATGACTGCTAGGCGTGGGAGAGCGGATTCTGCAGGAAATTGTGCCACCGAGGACGGCTAGGTAAGATGACACGTTCTGTAGGGATTTGTGCTACCGAAATTGACTAGGTAGATCATGTTTTCTAGGGCTTCCAGGGGGGATTTCACGAAAAGGATTTGGAGTTTGTAAGCAATAATTTTCGTAAATCTTCAAATATCGCAACGCTACAAGAGTATGCTTGATGGCGCGCCAGGTAAGCTTAGTGTAAACGGTGTGCGCTTCCTAATAAGACGACCAAATGTTATGGGCGCCAACCAATCTTTACTTACAACAAGTATACGAGTACCGAGATAGAGCGAGCACTTCTAAACTCAAAAAAATCACAACAGAAAATTGTACAGTATCTGAAATACAAGAAGGTAGTAATAACTAAATTGGACAATTAATAACATATACAGTTCATTAAAGTTATTAAGCAAACGTTGCATATAATAGCCGGTACAGCAGGTTCGAAAAGCATTACTTAAACGAAAGATGCGTTTCAAATAGAATTCCATTCTAGTAATTAACCATACAACAATACGCAATTAAAGATTAAATATATAGGTTTAAAAATCACGCAGTAATTCTCTAATGCACTCTAGGATAACCCTTGAATGTTTTTAGATCGAATATCATTCCTGTCATGAAGGAAACCTACCAGGTACGTCGGTTGGAACAGTACTACACGAAGTTCAGAAAGCTACATCAAGAAGGTATAATTCAACAACTTTAGTGGTTCTGTGGTGACGCAGTTACTACGTCGTAATTACTTATCTAAGAGATAAAGTTTCTGCAGTGGATGGTTAAATAGCCTCGAATAGGGCGCTGATAGCAGTTTACTGATGCTTGTAGAAGTCAGCAGGTTGTAAGCGAAATATGGCTGCAGACCGGGTCGCTCAGACGATGTGAATTAAAGTCAAGTGATGCTCACAAGACGGAGGGAATGCACGCCTCCCAGGGCAGGCTGTACGGCGAATTTTAGAATCTCCCGAGTAAAACTATAAACGCTTTTGCAATCAACTAAATACACAACGCTACTAAAATATAAAATAGATTCAACATTCACCTTGTGATACAAGCTTTTCATGGCCAAAATGGCTAACAACTTGCAATAAATGACCCGTTATTCGAGCTGCAACAAAACGCCTTGTATCTCAAAAAGGCCGAAACATAGTGTGCCTGCACCACAAGATACACTTTTTAACGCACAGGGAAAATGCGCGAGTGCTGACAGAAGGCCCAGAGAAGTTTGCTGTTATGGCAGCTAGCCACTATTGACACATATACAACCGGTCAATTAGGCTACGTTTACACGACTACGACGCTCCAAATGAAAAAGGGTTTATACGATCAGGTTTATGCAACAAAATAAATCTTAACGCTAAGTTAGCGTTTTACAGGTAACAAGTTAACTGGCAGCGACTCGCTTGGCTTGATCGGGGAAAATTGGCTTCGACGACGGCGGTGGACTGGAAGAGCTTAACTCTGCTCGGGCGGAAGACTCCAGGACTTTAACCTTGCGTGTGTTCAGTAGGTAGGTAAAGGTAAAAGGTTCAGGGTCATTTCAGTTTCCCCAACTGAGAGCGGGCTGCTGTAGGGACCTTAGTCCCTCTTCAGCCAAGAACGGGAATTATCGGATGGGTGAGCGAAGGGAGGGGTGCAGAATGGAAGAGAGGCTAGGAAAGGTGGAGAAGTACTGCCCCGGCATTCGCCTCAGAGAAGGTACTCTGTTGACTCAGGGAAACCACCTAAAAACCTGAATCAGAGCAGACGGCCAGGGGAATCGAACCCGCGACCTCCCGAATGCTAAGCAGATGTGATAACCACTACTCTACAGAGCTCGGTCCTTCAGTAGGCAAAACACTTGCTTCTTATACCCTCTTTCTGGATCACATCTTGGAGAGGATCTCGGTGGACCTGCGTTGAAGCTGCTTGCACGCGAATTCGCAAATCGTGGATCTTTTGTGCTTATTGAAAATAGCCCTCCACTGAAGGTCGGACATCAATTGTGACTTAAAGTTGCGTAGTTCAAATTAAAACATATTAATTGGGTCTTAAATTCGATTTGGGCTTGCGCTAATGTCACAGTTTTGCCTCAACGTATTTAGAAAATTGCATAATCGCAGCAGAAACGCCGTCTGTAAGTTTGCACTCAATATGCAATGACTTTATCTGTGACATTATACCAATTAATGCGAAAAATTAATGTATCTAACCGCTTAGTTTTGTATTGCAACAAGTGGAATTTTGAACAATGAAAATGTACGTTATGTTACACCGAGGACGTTGCAGAGGTGTCCTGCAAATGGTAAACCGGGCGAAAGGGCTTATTACAAATTTGAATCAACCCAGCATAGTATTCTGTATAAAAATTGTTAAGAAACCACAAAGAAACTTTTAGTAAACAGCTTAGTTTAAAATAAAATCTTTCTTTTTAAATTTTATTTTAAATGTTTTTTGAATTATTATAGAAGCTTTAATTCTAAAACTTCAGCCAAGTTGATATGTTTATAGTCATATTTAGCCTTCTTGCATATAAATAAATGTAAAACTTAAAAATTAAGGAAAGTTGCATATTTATATATAAAAATTGTTAAATAGTGGTGTTATATAATTACAGGAATGTTATTTCTCAAGCTGATTTCTCTACGTAAAGGATAACCTATAATGTAATGTGCGTTTCTCTTGTATCTTGCACTGTATTGAACCCTTTGCTTCAGTGTAAAAATAATTAATTCTAAAACTTCCAGTCGAAAAAACACAGCAGACGCAAACGTTTAGCAAATGGTAACAAAACAGAATGGAAAAGCAATTCCGAAACAAAGTCCACTCAGATTAAAAAACCAAGTAGAAAGCCCACTTGGCCCTTTCTGCGGCTACGTAATGTTTTGGTAATGGCATTAAAAATTTTATTACTACCGCGTTCAGTATTCTGTTTATGAAAGCCAGAACTTGTTCCGACAGCTTTATTTTGCCTGGGGTGTAATAATTAAGTGTGGACTTGGGTTTATATCATACATATCCATTTATTTTAGAACTGCAGTTACACGAATGTCGGCGGTCGAGGCAAACACGCCTTGTCCCCTATAAAGGATTTAGTGAACTTGGAATTAATTGTTGGTAGGGACAATGGACGTGTGGTTTGAAAGCCGCAGGCTCTCGGGCACAAAGAGCAATTTAAGAACTTTCACTGAATGGTGGATAAAAAATAGGAAACAGCACTGAACCTGCAGAACTTAATTTAAATAAAAATATAAACGTTAAGGGTAGTTGGTAATAGAAAATCTTCTTTACTACCCATGTTTATTTGAAAATAGATATTTTGAAAATTTATTTCCACGCTTTTTCAAATGCTATCCTAAAATTTATTTTAAACCCCAGCTATCTCGACGCCTTTTTATGGCCGAATATTTTATCGATTTGTAGAGTTACGTATATACGGTGCGTTTGCAGTCTTAAGCATGTCGATCTGCACCTAGCAATGAATCGCTAAGGGCGGCTTTGCAATTCCCCGAGACATCTTCTTTTCTTGTAATGTTAAGGTATACGACTGCGTTGTTAGCCCAAAATACGAAGACCTAATAAGCCGAATGGAATCTCATACGCCTGTATGAAGGTGGGTTAAATAAAAAATTCAGCCATGGATATTAATTTTTCCATACTGCCGAATCCTGTACTTCCTTAGGCTTTTAGTATTGGATTTTTGTAAGCATACAAGATTTTACTTATAAATACTTGCCGGCAAGTTCGAGTTTGGGATATTCGAAATTTAATTAAGTATTTATGATGTCAGTCTACCCCTTTTGTTTAGGACTCGACAAACTGGGATTTCGTGTGTGTGTTTCGGGTAATTGAGCACCGTGTTATCGAGTTCCGTTCAATATATTAAGTCCCCCAAAGTGTTGGAAAATATACGTTGCTGTAGAATGTGACAAAATAAATATAAAACCTAGAAATTATAATTGCATAAATATGTCCAGAAGAAGGGTTTACGTCAGTACTTTTAGCCCTTGTGGAATTGCTTACTTAATCTGTTTCCCTTTATATTCTTGCAGATGTCAAAGCTGTGGATTCTTGTCGATATCATTCATTTGGTTTTGTGTCTCAGATCACTCTCTATTTTCAATATTTGCTCAAAAGTTGCAACCAGTTATGTATTTAAACTACTTAAGTTGTCGTATCACTCCTTCTATAATGCACAAGTGTATTTGTAGAATTACATCCTGGTTTACCATTATTACATTTGTCTTGAAAACATTTAGTTTCAGTCTTGTCTCTTAGATCTTCTTCCCATATATCAAAGTCTCAGATTCACTATTAGCAGATAAATATGCGGGTAGCGAATAGACACTTCTCTACGATTCCGGTAGAGAACAGGTCTACTTCAGGGAAGCGACCCTGCCCACGCGAGCCTTGATCTTCTCCCAGCTACTTTACTTGTGAGGAGATCATGTCCTAACCTTAAAATCCTATTTACACAATATCTATCCATCCTTCCATTATGCTCTCCACTTGCCAACCCGCTCGACACGCGTGGAGTTTTAAACATCAACAAGAATACGCAAAACTTATTGAAAACAAATTGGGCTCCACCCTTGAACTCAACAAATAGGGAATAAATGAATTAACAAATAAAATTACAGCTACTGTTCAAACAGCTGCAAAAACGATATGCTCCCGAAAAGCACGAAAAACCAATAAACTCAGTGGAGAAATGATGGGTCACTGAAAGGAATTAAACCGAGAAACGGAAGAATATAAACAACTAAATAGAGCTATAAACAAATGTATACGCAAAGACCTAAGAGCACATAATACAACAGTGATTCAGTCAGTGATTGAAGACAATAGAAACATGAAAGTCTTAAGATCAAAATTGGCTAGAGGTAGAGCGAACATTTATAAAATAAAAAATGCTGAAGGAACAGTGGTGAGAAATACACATGAAATAGTCTAAAATATCTATAAATCTTTAACAAGACTCGGTCCCGCATCCTCGTTGGAGGTCGGGCGAGGGCTAACTACTATAATCTATTCCATCTTTAAAAAAACGATGGTTGGCCATGACAATCTGACAGATATCACTCTGTATATGGAACTGACAAAACTGCATTAAAGTTAGGTTAGGAATTTTGAAGGTTCAGAATGCCCGATGTTGCCATATGTGCTACATTATTTTTAGTAATTATAGAATATTACAAATCTTCTTACCTATAAATAAATGGTGCACTTTTTAAGAAAATTATTTTATGGGATGCGAATTCGGTGTAGTCACGTTGAAAATGTCCATCAATCTATTAATAATTTGATCATTGCTTAGATCGGGTTTATCTCGTCTGAAATGTGTGTAGCACTTCAACACACTGCGTTTCGTCTTTGAAGACACAACTTTGGGCATGCAGTTTATAAAATTTTTCACAATAATCACTAACACTATCACTTTATTTTTCAGAGATTAGGAAAGTGTCATAATGACAGTTATTGATATATTTTTTTGACTTTTTGGTTTGGTAGCATTGGCAACACGGCATTTCAAATTTAGTTAGAAAAAGTTTGCCACCACAAAGAAATGAAATATAACTACTGCTTTCCTTAGTACTGCCAATTTAGGAAAAGAAAAGCATGGCAACCTATCGTTTTTTAAAAGATGGAATAGATTATACTAATGACGACTCTTGTTGATTTAGCCCTGGCAACTCAGTCGGCCAATGGTGTTCTTGCCGGTAGGCGGGGCAGACCTAAGTGCAAGAGCACGAGAGAAAGAGAGAGAAAACAAAAAATGATATTTACACAGGTTTCTTTATTTTGCGAACATATATACAAAAAAATCTGGTGTGATACACTCACACAACTTCCTTTTACAGTGTTCTTATAATTAGTCAAAAATTTCATTTTTAATTTTTAGCCATTTGTCAAAAATTTTCAAAAATTACAAATACTACAAAAACGGTACAAAATAGAGCGTTAGTTGAAGAGACAAATTTTCTCTAGAATTTTAAGGTGAATTCAAAAATGTAATAATATACCGGGTGTTTTATTTAAAATAGGAGTTAATAAAAAAAATAGAAAAAAAAACAAAAGAAACCCACTTTAGAAGTATTCAACTGGAAAATCACCTATCTCACATCAATACACATTAAAAATGTAGTAAAAATGTAAAGTTTAAAAAAAATCGTTAGAGCCGTTTTTGAAAAAATCTAAAAAAACTGAAAAATCACAAGAGTAAACACCTACTTCCGGTTATGCGATTTTCTTCAAAAGCTTGCTGTCTTATCTACATAGTACGCAAAACTTATATATGAAGTTTCAACGCCATACCTCTTTTCGTTTTTGAGATATTCTGTTCACAGACACACAGACACACAGACAGACACACAGACCAATGAACAAAAATATGTTTTTTGGGATCAGGGGACTCTAAAACGTGAAGATCTGTTGAAAACTCAATTTCGAATTTTTGGGGTGAATCCAATACTTCCTTTATAGTAAAAGGAAGTAAAAATGGGCTATTTAGTTGATGACGCCTCGCAGCTTCTGGGGGCGTGGGGTCGTCGTGCTTTGTTCCGGGGCTCTTCCTTTCTTGGGGAGGGGCGTGCGTGCCGGGGACGGCAGAGGTTCTGGCGCTGGAGGCGGAGCTGGGGCTCGATGTGCGGCCTCGCTGGCTTGTCGGGCCGGCTGGCTGCAGGTTGGGGCGCCTGTGCGATAGCGACGGGCGGCGGTGGTGCGGGCGCTTGGGGCGGCGCTGGGGCTCGGTGTGCGGCCTCGCTGGCTCGTCGGGCCGGAGGACTGCGGGTTGGGGCGCCTGGGCGATGCTAGGAGGCGGTGACTCGGCAGGCGATGACGGTCCCAGGAGCTCGGCGAGCACCGCTGGAGATTAAGTTGGTTGAATGAATTTTTCCAAGTCCCAGGAGCTCGGCGAGCACCGCTGGAGACTAAGTGTGGCTGAATGAATTTTTCTACGTCCCAGGAGCTCGGCGAGCACCGCTGGCGACTAAGTTTAGTTGGATGAATTTTTCCAAGTCCCAGGAGCTCGGCGAGCACCGCTGGAGACTAAGTGTGGTTGGAGCTGAAGTACTCAGGCTGGCTGGACCGATGGCGGTAGCTGCTGGATACTGGATGCTGCTGTCTGAACTGCTGGTTGGAACTCCGTGCTTTTCTCAAGAAGCCCGGGGTTTATAACGGTCTTGCCGGCTTTGTTTTCCGATTCCTCGCTCACGATTGGCTGAACGGCAGTGGGGACGTTTGCAAATTTGATAGGAATTGGATTCGCGGCTTTGATCTTCTCGGCGCGAAGCGCTATCTTGTCGCTGACATGGACATTGCTTTTGTCTTCTAAAAACTTGAATTTTGAGTCTTTACTTGCCATGTTTCGCCCGCATATTAACAAAGTTAGAATTGATTAAATTATTTCTACAATAGAGGCCGCGCGGTTGTGACGCTGATCTTTTAGATGCCGCGGTGTTTGCGGGCTTATCAATCTCGTAGCGAGAGGGAAAAAAACCTCTGAATTGGTTGCGCTTTCTAAAGACTTGAATTTTTAGCCTTTATTCGATAGGTCCTGCTCTTCTATTAATAAAGTTGCGAGTTGTAATTTCCTTTCTTGAATGCAAGCCGCTTGGCCGCGGTGCGGATTTTTCGTTACGCCGCGGCGCGAAGTGCTATCTTGTCGAACGCCTGTGCACTGTTTTCGTCTCCTAAAGACTCGAATTTTGAGTCCTTATTCGGCATGTTTCTCCCGCATATTAACAAAGTTATTTGCTGCCCCGTGCTTCCACTGGTTAGGCGATTTTTCGCATGCTCCGGTGGCCGGTGTTTTTAATTTAATTAGCCCTCGCGGTGTGGGTTTTCATTGTTCCTTGATTTGAACGCGAGTTTAATACCCGGATTTTATTCCAGACTATCTGGTGCTGGCGTTTATTGGTGCCCTTTGGGTTTTATTTTCCAAAACTGCTTATCCCTAAAACTTTATGTTCCTCTGGTCGCTGCAACCTTCGTAAACTTTATAGTTTTATGGTGCTGTTATTTCGCCCATTTGGCTACTTGGAAAAGTGCTTTCTATCGCAGGCGGAGGCGGATTGACATTATTTCATACGTGCGTCGTTTATGTTCACCCTGACCTTATAACAATAGTAAAAAGGAAAAAAAACCAACACCTCAATTCGCGTAATGTTGGCCCTTTTTAATTAATGCGCCAGCTTCCCTGTGTTCTTGAGCGGTTTACTGCCCGGAACACTTCCTTTGTCGCGCTGTCATCTTTGTTTTGATGGGTTTATGACGGTTATGCTCTGGGCAGTAATGCGATAGCTCTTTGCAAATTTTGGGACGGCTGTTGTTATGCAGATGTTAAAACTGCGTCTTTGGGTTTCTGCGATCTGGTGATTAATGCCGCGTTCTGATCCTTGTTGCGTGGCGAGGGCGTAATTGAATTAATATTGATTATGGAGGCCCTCGCGTGCCTCCTGAATCATATCATCTTTATACAACACCTATTCAGAAAAAAACTACCAACAACGACATATCATGAATGTAGGATCGGAGAAAATGCCCGAAATTAACATAGAAGAACTTAAAGCAACCTTGTGCCAAATGAAAAATAGGAAGTCACCAGGAAAAGACCGCATTACTACCGAAATGCTGAAAATGGGCGAAGAGCCTCTATTAGAATCGGTCCGCATTCTGCTAAACAAATGTCTTAATGAAGCGAAGACTCCAAACTCTTGGCATCGCGCGTAGGTCATCCTGCTCTTTAAAAAAGGTGATAACGGGGACATGAAGAACTATCGCCCTATTAGTCTCCTGTCAAATCTTTATAAATTGTTGACCAATATCGTAACAAATCGCCTAACAGCTAAATTAGACTTCTATCAACCGGTAGAGCAGGGGGGTTTCCGAAGAAAATATGGTACTAATAACCATCTTCAAACACTTAGATCCCTTATCGAGAAAACCACTGAATATAATAATAATAATAATAATGTCTCTTATTGACACAGCAAAAATTTACAAAATACAGATTGAAATAAAATAGAATGTGTGTCAATAGGGCTAAGTTCAGAAAATCCCTTCCAAGAAAGTTAAGTTCTGCTCTTACACTTAACCCCTTGTTTTATACATAAATTAAATTAAAACATTTTTTCTGCGCTATAGTTGGTGGTAGGTATATTGTTGATATCTGGTCATGTGTATATAATGTAAAATTAAGAAAAAAATTATATAATTAGATTATGGCAAACTATAAAGAAAATTTTAAGGTTTTGTTTAGTAACATTTTACTTAGTTGTGTTTTCAATTTAATGTAAGTGAGAGTTTTTAGAAAATAAGGCAACGAGTTATAAAGATTAGCTATATTATATGAAAAACATCGTTCATAAAAAGCAGTTCGATGAACTGGTATATTTATGAAGTATTTGTTACGTAAATTTACATTATACAGATCAGATTTAAAATGTACTTTTTTGAATAAATAGGAGGGCGTTTTATCAGTAATGATTTTATGATACAAACACGCCGCATTAAGTTTCCTTCTATCAGCCATGTTTAACCATTTTGTTTCAAATAATTTATGAGATATAAGTTCAATTTTTTTAATTCCAAATATCAATCTCAAACAAGAATTCTGCACCCTGTGAATACGCCGGATATCTGTACTGTCCAAACATGGACCATATACGCAGTCGCAATAATTGAAATGCGATAATACCATAGTTTCACACAAAGTTGTTTTGATTTGTTTACTTAAGCAATGTCTGTTTTGAAAGATTATTTTTAAATTAAGATATGCTTTCTTCAGAGTATTGGAGATGTGTTCCTTAAATCTAAAATTTTGGTCGATACAGAGCCCTAGATTTTTTACATTTTCTTTAATATCTAATTCTGTATTTCGAATTTTGATTAAAACTTTATCACGACAATTATCCCGAAGTTTTGTATTTCCAAAAAGAATAACAAAGCATTTATTAGTATTTATGGTTAACCCATGTTTCTCTGATCAGCGTTAATCGCTGTTATTGCATTATTGACGTTATGCGGTTTAAAGTTGCATAGTAACTGTGTGTCATCGGCAGATAGATGATAATTGCAACAGCTCAGCGAAATTTCCATGTTAAATGTATATAAAATATACAAAAGGGGGCCCAAAATCAATCCTTGCGGAGCACCAAGTGTAACAGGCAAAGAATTCGATACAGAATTTTTTAGGATAACTTTCTGGGTCCGATTGGAGAAATAGCTTTAAACAAAGTTAATTGCTGGAATACCGAAGCCTATGTAATGCAAAATAGATATTAAAATATCACGACGTATAGTGTCAAAAGCCTTGGAATAATCAAGCAAAATAACTAGGGATAATTTATTATCATCAGTGGCGGTAAAAATATCATATATTACATTTAATAATGCAGTTGCACAGCTATGTCCGGGCCTAAACCCAAATTGGGTTTCTGGCAAAATCGAAAATTGTTCGACGTACTGACGTATTTGCAAGGCCATAATTTTTTCAAGAATTTTTGACATACAAGGCAGTATACTTATTGGCCTGAGATCTTTGAAGTCAATGGCTGATTTAGTTTTTGGCAGAGGAATGATATGAAAAGTTTTCCAATCTTCGGGAAAAACAGATTGTTGAATGCTAGTATTAATTATATCAGTTATAAATGGAATTATGTAAGGACAAAAAAGTTTCAGCATTTTTATACTTAGCCCATCCGATTCTACAGCGTTTGTCTTTATAACTGAAATAGTTTTCATAATTTCACTAGCCGATGTGAGAGTGAAAGAGAATTTAGAAAATATTTCCTTAAATACATTATTTCTGTAAAAACTTATAAGATTATTATTATCGAGAATAGTTGATGACTTAACTGAATCTATAAAGGCCTGATTTATTTTGTTCACATCGAAGAGATTTTCAGGAATACTAGCAGTTTTATATATTTGATTTATTTAAGGCTTTCCGTACAAATTTGGTTCCGTGTTCATTGATTTGGAAATTTATTAAAGCAGGTTTTTCTGTTTAATAGCAAAATTTGTGTAATTTCTGAGAGACTTATAATATTCCCAATGTCCAGGATTTTTAGTTCCTTTACATTTTTGTAATGCTTTATTTCTCAGAGAAATCATTAACTTAATATTGTCAGTTATCCATGGAGCTATTGATTTGGAAATCCTAACAGTTTTGGTCATTGTATGTTTATTAACGAGATCGGCAATGTTGGTATTAAAAAATTTAACTTTTTTATTAACATTACTTAAATCAAATATAGTATTTAGCGGTAAGGACTGGAGGTCAGTATAAAATGTATTATAATCGAATTAACTGTAATCTCTGTATGTATATAAAACCGGTTTAGTAGGCTGTTCTAAAACTATAGGGTATTCACAATAGATAAACGCATGATCTGATAAACCATGTAAATGTTTTACACCCGAATTTGTTATAGTTGTGTCCATATTTACTAAAATGAAATCAATCAGTGTAATACTAGTCTTAGTTATACGTGTAGGTTCATTAATTATTTGCTGATATCCCAAGACTTCCAACATTAATAACAACTTGACAGTAGCAGAATTAGTAGTATTTAACATATCTATGTTAAAATCTCCCACACATAATATCATTTGATATGGGTATTACTAAAGATATTGAATCATACAAACAATCAATAAATTCTATATATGAATATTCATGTCTTCGATAAACTGTCCCAAATACCACAACTGTATGATCAAGAGATAATTTAATCCAGAGTTGTTCAGCAGATGCAGAACTGCCCGAGACAGATGCAGTAGAAAAATGTAAGCTATTTTTTACATAAATACATACCCCACCGCCCCATGTGGTGGTAATCCTGTCCTTCCGAATAACAACGAAACCAGGAATATTTATTAGATCGTTTTCAATCATTTGACGATAACCACGTTTCAGTAATTCCAGTAATGTCACAGCTAGATAACAGCAACGTCTCCTTGATTTCTGTAAAATTATTTTTTAACGATTGTACATTTAAATGTGCAACTTTAAGAAACTTAACCATTAATTATACACAACAACCTTTTGAAATAACTAAATATTTTACATAATAATCTAATCTGATTATGAACAGTGTTTAAAATAATGAGCAGATATAACTTACTCTGTAGAAAAAATAAAACTAGACTTATAGTCAAGCATTCACCATTATTAAAAAATAATCTTAAGTAGAAATAAACCCAAAATAAATTCAAGAACACCTTGAATAAACAAACACTCGCACAAAAATTTATCGAGTTGATAACTATTTTCCAAATAAAGAAGTTCCAGTTACATCCGTAGTTTTTATCGTGACTTTTGTTGTAAATTTTTGAAAAGTAATAAGTCATTCTAAATAATATATACCCTAAATTTGTCGCTAACATAAAGAAATTTGATGCAATAATTACACTAAACAGTTTTATCGTAAATTTGTACAACACATACTTTAATTCACTATCACTAACATTAATGCACATCCTTGAAATCAGCGGTAGAATTTATTATGTATACACGACTACTCTCTGTTTTCCTCATCAAGATTTTACCTCCTATTATCCATAGAAATTTGCTGTTGTTTGTTTTCCGATAATCACGACATTTCGCAAATAATTTTTTATTTTCCGGTGATAAAGTTTCATTTATATATACCGGCTTTTCGGCAACATTTGAGTTGCTGGGATCTACATCTTAAGTGGAAAAGTTACGTTTAATCCTTCTAGCCCGTAAAAATTCTTCCTTATCAATTCGGCTGACAAACTTTAAAATAATACTCCTGGGCTGATTTGGTTGTTTTTCAATTGGTTTCAACCTGTGGCAAACATCAATCATGTCTTTCTTTATATTGTAATTTAAAGCTCTACCGATGTTGCTTATTGTGTTGAGTACATTTTCATCTCTTGGTTCTGGCACCCCGTGTATTTCTACAGTATTCATTCTACTGTACTGCTCCAGCTGATTCACCCTAGCTTTTAATTCACCAGCCTCTTTTTTAAGATTTATATTTTCACTAGTTAGATTTTCCATTTGAGTTACGCATTTTTCTATTTTATCATCACGATCTTTTATTAACTTAGTTAAGTCTCCAATTTGATCATTATAAAACATGATCGTTTTTTGGAACTCATCAATTTTTTCTTCAAGATGTTTGGTTTCTTATTTAATTACTCCTTTCATTGCTATAGTGATTGCTTTTTAAGTGTTGCAGGATTGATATCAGTTTCTGCAGTATTGAAATTATCGGCCGACGTGAGTTTGTTTTTACAAGTACCACATCGCCAAACAACCTTGGCTAAGTTTTCTATAGCTCGTTTCCCTTATTCCAGCACAAACATAATTTAGACCGTTTTTACAGCCTTCGCAGAATACAAAATCCGATTCTGGTGGCAATTTTTCGGAACATACACTACATTCTTCCATTTCACTAACTTTTTGCTTTAATCACTGCACTGAAAGTTAGATAAACTATATAAAATACGGAGCTCAGATTTTATATGACTTTACGCCAGCAACGCAGCTGTTAATAACATGCCCAATTATTTTGCATTCATCGACTTCCATAAGGCATTCGATTCCATTGAAATCTTGGAAATTCTAAAGTCACTGGACAACGCCGAATAGACACAAGATATTCAATATATCTACGAGTATACGAATTATTCCATTCAAGTAAAAATTAATGATGAGTTAACAACCAATCAAATTCAAGTCAAGAGAGGTGTGCAATCTTCAATTCGCAGACAATCTTGTTTTAATTAGGGACGATCTAGAAGAACTCAAAGACATGTTAACAGAGCTTGTCAGAACATCAGAACGTGTGGGTCTGAAAATGAATGTCCAAAAAAGGAAAGTTATGGGTCCATCCGAAGAGAGTGTCACCATAGGCAACAAGAGCCTTCAGGTAGTAGAAGAATACATATACTTAGGACATAAACTCAAGATTGGGACAGAAAATCAATCCGCAGAGATCTCGCGACGAACAAGTCTGAGCTGGGCTGCCTTTGGGAAACTTAGCCATTTAATTAAAAACACCAACATACCCATTAACTTAAAAGGAAAAGTATATGAGACATGTATACTTCCAGTTGCAACATATGGCTTAGAGACAAGGACACTGACAAAGAAAAGTATGATAAAACTTAGAACTACTCAAAGAGCTATGGAAAGAGCCATGATCGGCGTTAGTCTCCGCGAAAAAATAAATCACGAACAAATTAGACGAAGAACAAAGGTGACGGATATAAACGAACAAATATTAAAAATGAAATGGCGGTGGGCTGGTCACGTAGCTCGACAGGAACCAAACCGGTGGGACACCAAAATCATGACTTACAAAGTGGAGTAGAGGAAAACCACAAAAAAGATGGACAGACGACATTAAACAAATAGCGGGAAACAAACTGGATTCAAACTGCCCAAAATAGAGACGCATGGAGAGAACTTGAGGAGGCCTTTATCCAACAGTGGATAGACCAAGGCTGATGATAATGAGATAAATATAAGCTAACCCTTGCGTATGTTTCAGCTCTGACAATTCCTAGTTATCGATCTACACGCTTTTATGGTATCGTCCGACATGTTACAAGAAAACCCCCTCTTACGGCCGGTAACAATGCTAAAGGGAGCCCACTACCTCAAACTCATACGGGGAAGGTCGTAAAATATCAACAGTTGTACCTGAAAAAATATGGGGATAAATTCTCGTTATTTAGTGTGCCACCTGTTTTTTTTTATACCGGTGATGCAGTGGGAGAACTTCCACAAGGAAAATATTTGTCGATGATGGGAAATATATTTATTTATTTGTTTATGTTTGGTACTTAGCCAACAGCCGTTAGGCCAATTATAGGCGTCGCTGTACATTTTATTTGGACTTCCAACCCCAATAACGACTGTCATGATGTTATTATGACATCCGGGACCAACTATTTCCGTGACAGCCGTATCACGAGGCGTCAAAAGAAGCAGCCATAGAACTCTCATCTAAGTTTTGACCAGAAAGAGCGTTGCTTAACTCTACAGATAGAACGTGAAATCTTGTTCAAGCTACACCATCCGGAACCCTTTGTTCAGCTTTGAAATTTGTTTCTTGGCTTCTGAAACAGCTTATCCGACTTAATAGTAGGCGAAACTGCATTGTGATTTCTAAACGAAAATGATGTACATGTAAGAGCTCTACTAAAATACCATCAAGAAAAGAAATTTTAAGCAGTTATTAGGTGAATCTCAGACCCGTAACAAATAACCATCACATGACACCACGTCGCTGAACGAGCAGAATTCCTATCATACATTTTCCTGATGAAAATTCCAAAGGGAAAACAGTATTGATATACTGGTGGCAAGCGCTTAAGTTATTACTACACTTCTAACTAGAGTATGCTCTAAAACATCTTTAACAGCATACAAACTTACAACATGTAGGTACAAAACTGGCTATCACTTAGACATGTGAAATCTTAGCCTAGTGCCAACATATCAAATTGACGATAAATCACGCATGCAATGGTAATTAATATCACTTATTTAGAAGAAGTGCAGTGGTATGTGGCAATCATCGGAGAATGTTATACTTTACACTCTATCCTTTGCAGACGAGATACTAGTGGCTACCGATGACGAAGATTCCAATTATATGCTACGAAAACTGCAAGAAGAATGCCACAAATGGGGGCTCACTATCAACGTTGACAAAACGGAATACCCCGTTATAAGTGAGAATGGACAAAATTTAGAAGTAGGCACAGAAACAATTAAAAACGGTAGAAGTTCAAATACTTAGGAGTTACTATAAGTAAGGGCCGGGCTCCATAGCTCAGTGGTAAGTATTCTGGCTACTGATCTAAGGGTGGAGAGTTCGATCCCCGATCCCGGTGAAGTTTTTAAAAATAAAAAAAAATGCGGATGAAAGCCTATACAGAATGCCATTCGGAAGTGATGTAAAGCCGTGGGTTTCATGTTACTACGATGTGTAGCATGTAAAATATCTCTTGCTAAGGTTGGAACTCCTTAGTCTGGGCAAAATTCTAAGTAAGACTAAGGTACCTGGTACTCTGCATGCGTAGACCTTGTCCACGGGGTTGGCAAAAAGGGCCTATGAAGGCCTACTTGCTAGACACGGGTTTCCCCGAAAATACTACTACTACTACTACTATAAGTAAAGAAGCACGTAGCAACGAAGATACCGGCAACAAGATTGGTTAAGGAAAGAGAGCTATCAGACAATTAAACGCTATACTGTGAAATGACAAAATAACTCGAGAAACAGATTACTGAAAACATAGTTGCTGCATATCAAAATTACAGCACATAGGGCATACTGAGATACGTTAATTAATGGAAGTTGAGGGACCTACCTTATATGCCGTTGAAACTGAGCAATTAATATGGTAGGACACCTACAGCGAATGGATGGACAAAAAAAGGTATTCCAGTGGCGTCCCCTCCCAACGAAGGAAACATGGAAGACCCAAGAAGGAATGGGAAAACTGAAATTAAAATATGTCTGGATTCAAGAGCTCTTCATGATGGCGACTGGAGCGATAAGAAAGTCTGGAGACTAGGAAGCAGGAAACAGCTAACACCGTACAAAAACTTCCCTATACAGGTCACTTGTAAATTAAGGGCCAGTTAAATTTCTCCATTGTTATGAGAGCAAGGAAAAACTTTTATATAGAAGAGTTATACTATTTTATGTAACAAATATTTCAAGGATACGAACAGAAATATTCGACTTCCGGTTAATGCGGCAGTTTAACTATTTTTGGATGTTGTTATGGAACACCCTTTATTTTTTAAATTAGTTTGATAGTTTAATAGTACCTTGTTATCACTAATTAACAACATATCAATATTAAAGGTGTAGAAGCCGCGTAGCGCAGTTGGGTAGGCGCTAGGCTTGCATCAAGCAAGTCCTCGGTTCTAATCCGGCGGGACCAGAATTGTTTCGCAGTCTTGGCAATTCGAATCGGGCTCGGTGAGACTATTCACAGTTGGGCAACAAATTAACTATGCTATACTCAGAACTTAAGAGACAGAGTAACAAGGTCAACAAATCATCATGACACACACCTCACACAATGGTTGCTGCGCAAGCCCAAAAGGCCCGCTCCAATTTTGTATAACGGATCCGGGACAAATTGAGCATTGTACCGCCGGATGCAAGCGCATAAAGCACCAGCCTCTACACCGCAAGGTAAAATGAGGTTATCGATAATACAATACATACATAATATTAAAGATAGTCTATGTACACAAAATCAGTATTAATAATAATTAAAGTGAAACTAATCGCATACGGCCACAAACATGAAAATTTGTTTTCCAATCAAGAAAGCGTGAATATGCTAGAAGTATACTTTTTGACAGAAGTATTCTCAACGAGCGGCTGAAATGTATCAAAATTATTACCTAAATAACCAACAACCGCATCCTCGTACATTTGCTAAACTAGAAACGAAATTGCGAACTTCCGGAAATTTTTTTAGAAATTCAAGAAATCCTAAATGTAGGCAAAATAGAAACAGGAAATTTTCTAATGTAGATATCAGCGTACATAAATAAAAAAAGTGGAAACACTCATGCCAAATGTTGAAACCTGTCTAGAGTGCCGCGTACAGCGACTCGGCAGGCATTTCTAAGCTTGTCTACCAGATGGCAAAACGAGTACCAACCTAAAGTCACTATGTCACGTTAGCTAACGCGATTTAGAGATCTTATCCCAACTTAGAGTTCCTGCATATTAATAATAAGAAATTATAATATTATGCAGGGCTGTATCTCAACCTTGATGCGGTAAAGTAGTGGCGCTATGTGTTGGTAATGCCGGCAAGTACTCTTTGGAACTATTCAAGGCCATTCAAATCGGTATTTTGACATCAAAGGAGCCGACAGTGAGTGTCTCTACTTGTTTGATTTATGTACGCTGAAAATGTGTTGTTTTAAATAAAATAGTTTGGAATAATTCTTTAATAAAATCAAAATGGTTCTTGTTCTTGTTCAGCATACAAAATTAATTGTACAAGTCAGGAATGTATCTGAAATATTAGCAAGTTAAAAAGTTAATTGCCGCATAATGACATATTTCCACATATGCCTGCCTTATGTCACAATATTATACGCCATTATCTATATCTAGACAAATTAATTAATTGCGAAGTTCTACTCTTAAACAGAATATTATATTAACAGGAGAATTAATGTACCAAACTACGATAAATAATGCAAACCAGCGTTGGTCAAATGAAAGTGTCTAACATCGATTGTTAAACTTCTCTACGTTATAAAGGAAACTTTCAAAGTTGTAGTTCGAAGTTGGTATGGCCACGCAGCTATCTCAGTAGAGGCGGGTAGTCTTGCATAACTTTTAAATTTACGGAAATCCAGATTCTTTACAATTTCCAATAAAGTCAGAACTTTTAAGGAGTATATTAGATAAAATAGTTTTTAAAACTGGATAGTATTCAAAGTGTTTCTCTTTATCAATAAATTAATGTATAAGTAGAACTTAGAAATGGATTGTCAACCTTCATAAGTGAAAAACTTCTGAGCCCGACATAAAATGACTACCTGTAAAGACAGTGGGTATAGAAATTGTGTTAAGTATCATACCGTAAAAGTAGGTCGTACCTTTAACCGTTTTTGTAAAAAAAATTACTAAATAGTTCATGCGGTGAAAGTCTGTAATTTCAAATATATGACGCTTATTTCAAATTGTGTGATATTCTTGAAAGGTTTTTAAGTGGTATATGAGGGTAAGCAAAGAATTGGTATCAGAATTGAAGAAAATTATACCAGCAATCGGAAAAACTTTAGAATACAATTTATTATTGTCACGTTGTTGAAAGAGGAATATATTGACAGCACTGAAAATCAATCTAAAATTACATCGAATTATTAAAAACCGTTTACGATAATATTAGAGACTCTGTCATAGATCCAAAATGGTCGTCATGGGAAAAGTAGAAAACAGGTCTACTACATTTTCCTAATTCAAAGTGTATCTGGTGTGTCGGTTGCTGTTTTTGGAGGTTCTAGTAGATTAGTTGGAGCGCTGGAAGCTTGAGGTGGGCACCGACCTTCGTGGAAAGCAGCGGAGCCTTAGGTGTGGGGCAAGGGCCAGAGTTCGAAACAATTTGGAGCGAGTGAGCTGCAGACGGTATTCGGAGAGGCGCGCGTTATAGCAGACCAGCGGGGAATAAGGGACCCCATTCTTCGCGCAATTTGCAGCGGGCTTGATTTTAGCCCTATTTTGCATCGCAGAAGCCAAACCAAGGTCACAAACAGTTTATCCTAGATTAGAAATCAGTGAATCTTGAGAGTAACACCGTTTTGTGCATTTCCGGTCATAGTGTGCTTTGAGTGTTTTGTTTAATGTGGCGTCTGTTTACTTACGTTTTTTGTTGTTACCTATGCAACGCCTCTTACGTAATTGCGACGAAGTTGTTGAAATTTTAAGCCAACTTGTTTTTGTAAAATGTGCGGTTATATCGTCATTTTTTACACTTGTTCTCATTAGTTTAAAAATACCATAATATTGTGAACCCAGTAGAAAAATAAGCAGTATTTAAAACGATTGAAATTGATAAACACCATAATAATATATGTTAATAGCCAAAATGTTAGAAGTAATTGTACAAATCAATATAATAATTTGGTATAATGTAGAAACCTAATCCAGTTAAGATAAGAAGCATTAATTAAATTTAATTAGCAATTATTTAATATAATTAATAATAAATAATAAAGCACAGAGCCGTCTCAATCATAGTCATATATAGGGCAAGGGATAAATAAAAATATTTAGCATGTCAGAAGCGCATGGAGGTACCTAGATCAAGTCATGGGAAGCTAACCCCAGTATATTTTTTTCCAGGGCATCAATATGATAGTAAATGAAAATACAATGGCATTCCTAGATAGTCCTTAAACGAACAGGAGTTACTAAGAATGCTCCGGTGAAACGTTGATCGTATTAGTACAAAACTATGAATTTATAGAACCATATAATATGTACGAGTACCTCCAACCACAAGATTCACTAATTTACTCTGGACTGATAAGAAGCAACATTTTGTCTAAGTTGGGAAGCTATCATAAGAGGTCATAACCCTACACGAGTGGTCGCAGCCAATGAGTAATTAAGTAAGTATATATTAAGGCTGCCAACCGTCCCGGATTGTGCGGGACGGTCCCGCATTCAAATACCGCATTGAAAACGTCCCGCAAAACGTCAAATGCGTCCCGGTAGTCCCGCATTTCTTATTCTCAGATGCTTACGAAACCTCGGCTCTACGCTTTACCAAACTATATCTCGATCTGAAAAGTGTCACAATTAATTCATGGTACGTGATATACTATTCAAAATAATAGTAAAGGGCAGTATTTTTTTTCAATGCCTGCTTGTAAAGCTTTTATCTACGAAAATATCTATAATAAAGTAACATTTTAACGATGAGTGTGGATAATATGCTACTTTACTCACTAGTGAATAAAATAGTCCATAATCCATAGCTACTAACAAAATAAATACGTGCTACCGTGGTAACTAGTACAAAAAATGTAACATGATATTTATTTGAGATGATTTATCCAATTTAAAAATTTTTTATAATTACATTTAGGTATTGCAAAAAAATTAATATGCCACACGTGAATAACGGGATTTTATGCATTCGGGGAAATCATCTCACTTTTGGCTTTGCCTCGTGAGCTAAAGTTTTTCCTTATACGATAAAACATTAACAAAAGAAAATCAAAACGTAAAGATAAGCTGAGGAATAAGAATGAGATGTAGTGCATTTGGGATACTAAGTTTCTTTCTAAAAGAAAAAGACATGAAAACCGAACTGTTTAGCGAGTGCATCTTGCCCGCTCTAACGCATGGAGTGTAAACCTGGACCTATTCAAGAAATAATGTTGATCAAATAACCAAAATCCAAAAAACTGCGGAACAAGGACTAACACTCAAACATAGAAAAATAGGCGAACATGGAACACTACAAAATTCGGCAATGCCAGGATAACCAAGAACGACTCAAGTGGAGATGGGTAGAACATAACGAAAATTACTCACATGGTAGATGGAACCGAATAACAAGTAAATGGAGACCGTGATAGGGAAGAGAGGTAGTGAACTGACCACCGATGATCTGTGTCTATGATGTTAAGAAAATATTAGATATCATATGGATGGGAACAACGCAAACTAGAAACCATGGAAAATGTTAGGTATATGTTTAGAGTTAATAGAATATGCTGGATATAGAATCTCCACATATCTGGTAGTTTGTTTATTTTCTTCGTTATCTACAACAATTGCGTCTAAACTATCAGTACTATGAGGACACCTTACCAGAGCGATAATCGCACCATTGCGAGCTTAAAAATGTAGCAAAGTGCATGCAACAATTAAAATGGTTCTGCGCTGTAGCGTATGATAGTAAATGAGTAATTATAAAAAGAAAATAGGATTAGAACCAAGCTACTAGCTAAATAATAACATAATTTCATCAACATGGTATTATTTGGATTATAATTGATAAATAAAATTAACATTGTAGATTTTAATTAATATGGGAGCAAAATGACGTTTTTTTTCATGGAAAAATGGCAGTAAGTCATTATACTTCATCTGTCTCCTCATAACGGTTTTTAGATTAGTATAAATGTAAAGGAATGTGCCGATAGAGAGATGCCATATAATTAAACAACATGTATAAACAACAAGAAAATGTTGAAATGGCATTTAGGTGTATAAGGAAGCAACAGAAATGGGAGAAGATGCAGTACTAGCCTATGAACTTGTTGCGTGTCGAAAGCGTAATTAACTTGAGTATTATTTGATATAATTTACACGGCCGTGGAATAGCTCCTTCATTGGAACACGGTCGCTGTGTAAACGCAGTATTAGCGCTTGGAAGGGAATTTGTTTTACCGGCTTTCGAAACAGCTGGGAGATAACAATTTTGTTCTGGATTTGTTTGGTCATAAAAGTTAGCGTCCTTTCGCGATAGGATTTCTGTGTATTTAATGGTGCTCCAAGCTTATCTCGTGGCTTGAGATGTAAATTATTAACTAAGAAAGGTTGCTGGTATGCAGATTAGAGAATTGGACACAGACTTTTCTTGTAGTATTGGCTTCGCCTGTTACTAGACAGGATAGGTATAATTTCTCCAATTTATAGTTGTATGAACGTAATTTCAATGACCTGACTCGTATTTGGGAATTTGTAGCGTCATCTTCAGGGTGAAACATTAGAGTCATCTAGGAGAGTTCACTACGTCAAACATTACCCGAAGCTGTAGGGGTTCGACGCTCTATACAACAGGAGAACTTGGTTTGTGCTTCCGCTGTTTGGGGCCCTCCGTTTCATACCATGAGGCCACTTCTTCTATCCTTTTTTGGGGTCATAGATTATCACTGCAGGCACAAGGGTACCCACCTTCAGATAATCAGTACAACTTAATTAATGATAGCTAATGATGTTTTTTGTGTCTAATAATAAGCTGTACCTTTTATTAGTTTCATATTTAGTTGTGCAAATGTAGTGTATTAATTATATATATTTGTAGTAGGGAACGTATAATAATTATCTATAGCATTCCTATACTGGTTATTATATGCAACTTGAATCTCTCAATACCTGAATTCGTTACTGCTACCTTCTATATTTCAGATGTTGTGTTAATAAATGCTGCGATCTACTCTAAGTAGATTTGTTATAATTGGAAAAAAACTTGTCGGTGCTCATGTTAACCGGAAATTATATCATTTATTATTTTTTTCATTTATTAGTTAAGCAGCGACCAACAGTTACATGACCAATTATAGATCACAGCATATAATGTGTAATTTTAAAGAAGCCATTTTTAATATCTGCAGCAATGTTAAATTTAATTAATACGTTAAATTTGTAACCGTAACTACGAAATTTTAGATCATTAAAATGTTTCAATTAAAGAAGATTGAATAATTTCCAATCATAGTATAATTTCAAGTAAAAAATGTGTTATTTGTTGTCATATACCAACTAATGGGATTCCAGCATTATAGGTTGTAAGGTATATGGAGGACGTTGCTGTAAAATGGTTGGAATTCATCTACCTAATTGCTGTGTCCTAGTAGGGTAAACTACCTAGTTATTGGACACTTAAGGTTTTTTTTCATCGAGATTCTTGTAAAAACTTTATTTTTGAAGCTATAAATGTTAGCAAATACACTAATTATGTGATCTTCGAGCTTCTGTGCCCACATTCACTTTTGATCAAATATTTTTTTTACAAAAAAAAAACAAAAAGTGCGTGACATAAAAACTCAGTTATTGGAATTTTTTTCAGTAATTGAACGGAATCAATTCAGTTATTGTACAACAAAAAGCAATGTTTTATATTTTTTATTTGATTAAGATAAAAGTAGTATATTGTGAACAGTTCATAGTCTATTTATTTATTTATAAAATTTAGCATGTTCTTCTATATGTATGTGCTGTATAATTCATCTATTTCTTCCTCACCTTCTTCAATTTCCCGATTCTCTTCATGTTTTCGATCCCCATTTTCACTCCTTTCAAAGCTCTCTTCTTTTTCTTCATTCTCATTTGTATCTTCTTCATCGTCAGCTTCATCATCGCTTTTCTCTACATAGCAGATGCGACACAAAAATAGATCATCATCTTCTAAGTCGGGAACATGCTTTTTATGAGTATTTGGAATGCAAAGACGTTGAACGTGGTTTTTGCACACAAAACAATTTCGATTGTTTATAACCTTCTTTGATTTACGAACTTTTTTAATTCCGGATTTACTTTTGGTAGCAGCTTTTTCTTCTCTCAGACGTTTCATCTCCAATTTCCTATCCTCTTCCTCTGTTTTGGGTGCTCTTTTGGCTTCGAAACTTTCTTGGTAACACCTCGAAGTAATCGCAAACGAAACTCGGTCTACATCGCTTTTATTCTTCCTTTGGGGTTTGTCTGGTACTTTGAGGTAAGCACTTATACATGCTTTACTTGTCGATGGTGGTATTAAGGTTACAGATGATATATTACTAATATTTTCACCTATTGAAGGTGCATGTACCTGTTGGGGCACATCCAAGCTATGAACATTACCATATATGCAAAGTAAACTTGTATCATCATTCAATGTTGCAAATTCTGTAACATCTTTTCGGTGGATAACAATGTTTTCAATAACATGCACTTTTCTCTGAATTTGTTCTATTCTTTTCTTTCAATTCACTATTCGATGGCAGTTCCAACACCGGACTCTTTCAATTCGAAATCAGGCTCTACCGATTCAATCATTTCTATACCAACTGCTTGTACGTTATTCTCTGCTTTTTCTTCTTTATCAGGTTTTCCTAAATAATTACACATCTGATGAAGTGTTAAAAATTCATTGTTGAATCTCTCTTTGGTTAATTATGCATGGAATGATTTGAATTTAGATATCATCCCATCTCCTATAAAGCTAATGAAGTTTTGTTATCCATAACAGATTCAGCATGTGTTACCTGAAAATGGGAGAAAAATGATATAAAAAACAGCTAGGGATAGAAGTGCGAGATACTCACGTCTGCAGGTTTATTGAGCTTTCCCAAACACTTTGAATAGTCTATCGCATCGGAATTGAAGGGAAATAAGCCACTTGCTCTGAATCCATTTCCCAGAGTCTCTGGCTTAGCGACTTTTACCACAACTTTTTCTAAAAGTGGTGCAAATGTCATTTTGTTTAGAACTTGCCCTGGATTTCTCCCATAAAATTCTCTGACAGCTTTCTTCCAGCCTATTTTTATGGGTCTGAACACTGCTACATCACATGGCTGAAGAATTCTAGTTGCATGTGGATACAAAGCAATCACTTCAATATTCAATTCATTGCAGAGTAGGCTTAGTTCGTACGTCTAGTGGGACTTATGTCCATCCAGAAATAATATTACAGGGAACTGGACATTGTTCCCAATCAAATGAGGATACAATATATTTTTTATGTAATCATAAAAGGTTTATGAAGTCATCCAACCATTATTTGATCTGCCGATTCCCCAATTGGTATTCACTGTTAGAGCTATTTTTTCAGGAATTCATTTGTATGGCTAAATAATCATTGGAGGGCATGTCATTCCAGTGGCCAAGTAAGAAAACATCACAGCGATACTTTCTTTTTGTGATCCTTTATCTACAGCGTATACATTTTTCATGCCTTTTGCAGCGAAAACTTTTCCGGTGCTTGGGCAAATTTGAAAGCCTGTCTCATCTCCATTGAAGATTCGGGAGGGATCGTCTAAATCTATATTTTTAGATTCCAAATAGCCTTTGATATCACTGAACCACTTTCTAATATCTTCTTCTGAAACACAAGCACTTGCAGAACTTACTGCTTCGCTAGTCTGCTGCACAATCGTGGGATGTCTCCTAAGGAAGGCCTAGGCAAAATCGTAAAATTAAAGCATTCCACAAAATATATAGGAATGAGGTAATTTTACCTTGAACCAACATTCACCGGGTCTATGGTTTTTGAAAGGGTTGGGTCGTGGATTTTCTATCAAAAATTGTTGAACACTATTCAGAATATCTTTTTTTTTCTTGGGAACCCCCGCGTCGCAAGTTCTTCTAGCCACCTAGCAAAAATAATATTCAATTCTAAAACATACTAATCTGAAGATTGATAAACAGCTTACGTCACCAGCTTAGGTCCTCTCTCAAAGTCAATATAGGTGATGGACCGCAAGTATCTTTATGTCCAGGATTTTTTAATTTAAATTTCAAAGTAGATTTTGGCACACCATACTTTCTTGCGGTTGCTCTCAATGATATGTTATTACTCTTAACATCATTTATTGCAGATCCCATAGAGTTCGCATCATATAGCTTCTTTTTTGGCATTATTAATTATGACTAAATACAACACCTGCAATTGAGGTTCTAGTTATTGGACAGATGAATATTCATTTATTGGACACGTGCCCAATTACTAGTTGGAACGAAAATTTTCAAATGAAACTTATATCAACAGAAACAGTGAAGAAAGGCGGTACGACTGTTGTATATAACTAAAAAACCGTACCTAAATCAGTTATTGGACAGGTGTCCAATAACCAAAATACGTGGTTTTTCATTCTTATTAGACACCCAACAAAACACAACCTAACTTCACTTACAGCGCGGGAATACATGTCAAACTTATCCTTTCATAGAACAAAATACACACGAAGTCTAGAATCTCTCAAAATTCTGTTTTTCAAATTAACTGAAACGATAACTCTACACAACTTCCTTGAGAAAAGTTGAAGTATTACCGGCGCCACTTACACATTAATTAAACACAGAGTTCCGCGAAATTATAGAAATGGCAGATGCATGGCGGTCAAGTGCAGAAGCTTAAAAAATATGTGCTGCCACATCCGTGATGTCGGAGGAACTGAATGGTAAGTAGAAATGTTATTTTTGGGTATGGAAGTCAAACTGTCCAATAACTACCACATGTCCAATAACTGGGTAGCTTACCCTATCAGAAAACTTTTTAATAAAGTTAAACTAGTCTTATTTGTCGAAGATTGATCGTGAATGATATTCATAAAAACAGTTGAATTTAAATATTGGATGAACCTTCAACATAGACCTTAGATAAAAGAAATCTATATAAAGGATGTAGAGTTTGAACGTACAAAAATAAATTTAAATAAAGAATAATTCAAAATGGATATCCCAAGTTGAGTAAAGGGTTTTACGTTTAAGATAGTTATTAAAGCAGGTAGTTTGACGTTTAGTTAACAGACCATGATTGGTCCGACGAGTAAATGATTAATATGACAAAGTACATAACCACAACTATTTTAGGTTAAGTCGGCCTGATATTTGAAGAAATAAAAAATTCCGTAAGCTTGGGTGGATATTAATGCTGATAAATAAATAACTGTAATATAGAGAATATTTATTTCATGCATCTAAAAAGAAGAAAATTGTAATATTAAGAATAATAGTAAATTAGTTAATTACTGACGTCCTTTACAAACAAATATGAATGTAAAGTAATATAATTAATGTTTTAACTGAGTAAATCAATCAATTATTGCGTAATGTGACAACTATATTTGAATAAAATCAGTGTTTTTGTAGTTTGAGGCGTTATCGTATCATGTAATAATTTATTTTTGATTTTACAAAAATACTGGTAAATTTGCTGCTATAGCTATTTCATATTTATTCATTATCTTTAACCTCGTTTACCTTTCAGCATCGAGGACCACTCATACCTCGCGGGAAGTGCAGCGGAGGCAATAGGAGGTACGCGACTAACATTACACTCCCTCGCATCCAAACATAACACACTCAACAATCTTAAATCTACCTTAAAGCTAACTTAGCTAATGAGTTCAAATCCATTGCCGTTCCAAGAATTTTCGGCTACGGCGAGATTTGAAAACATGTCAACCTGGTTGCTAAGCAGACTGCTAACCCACTCGACCACCCAGGTAGCTTGTAGCTATTTCCATCAGTTTGAAATTAATGTTAGAATAAAGTAATTTTTTATGTTAACTGTAGAAGCATGCAGACTGATTGTCGTCATTCTCAGTACATTTTCTACTTCTGAACAACAATTGTATATCTACTGAATTGCTTCATTTTTAGCAATTGCAGTTAATTATTCAGGTGTTATTACAAAGTGTGCATTGCTAATTCGTCTAGCTGAGAAAATTCAATTATAGAGTTTGCATGGATTACCACACAACTGTTACAATTTCCAGCCGAAAGCCAGACGAGCTGCTTTGTGTCAAACAGAGCTAGCGTTTTACTCGACTACATATTTTAATTCGATATAAACTTCTGTAATTCCATTCGAAATGCAAATATGTGATCGCAGATTTTCATACCTAAAAACGTAATAAAGTTTGCCTTCATTTATTCACCATTAACGCTTCATCCATTCCTACAACGGGGGTATCCGCATATTTCGTTTTGGTTTAGCACGGTTAGTAAAATGCAGATATTTAATTTCCCGATATAAAATAGTGTGCAATAATTGAGAGGATTTTTTTATGAGCTGGTGCTTTAGCGCAGCCATAGTTCTAGCTCAACTCGGTTAACGCCATCAGAATTTAACAAGTTTTCAATACAGAAGCAAAGTCAATTTGCCAGCTTCGGCTGAAACGCTGGGTCAATATTTTATTAGTATCTGAAGTTTCTTCTGGAGCGATCGGCTGGGCTTGTGCTCGCAGCGAAAGCGAAAATTACAACATTTGATTGGTAAGTAAACGCCCATCGAAGCATTTGCAATAACTGCTCTTTGTGTAAACGGCAATGTTTAACGATATTATTACCCGGCATCGGTCCATTTCGAAGCGGCCATAAAGCTCCCCATATAACAAAGGAAAGATTATATTGGCTCTTCTAACTATATTTATGGGCCCGAAATATGGAATTCCTGCATCTGAATACGAAGTTTGAATATCCATTGCCTGATTTATTGTATTGCTCCTGCCGAGCGATGGAGCCAAGTAAGGCCGCTAATGTGCATTTTTCTCGCACTGGAAAAAACGCCCACAAATTGCTCTTTCTTGTTTCCCCGCTTCTTATGCTTGCTTCATTTCCGCAGTAAAATATTGCAGGCGCTTAATTACTTAGTTAAGAATGTATGACAGTAATTTTTTGTCGTCACCTTAAATGACTTTACGAAATTAAATTTTTGCCGCCGGCGATGCCGCGTTGTGCCAAAGGTGATTCTTCGCGACAAAACAATCTCATAGCTGGCAGATCACGAGATTAAACAGCCAGTTGAGGTAGCTTCTCTGAAATTAATAATAATACTAATCTGGAAATGAAAGGTAAAACAAATGGCCTGCGATTTACATAAATTGGAATTAAAACAAAACCTACTTCTCAGACATTTGATTTTAAGCGCCCAAGAAATTCTATTACGTTTTCAACTGAGCATCTATAAATCATTAAAAGTAAAAAGAAAAGCCAATTTAGGGTTTAAGATGGAGTGTAGACTATTTCCTTTTAATAATTAAGGTATCTATCGGGAAAATAAAGCTTAGAATTCATAAACAACAATTTAATATTCATGTGAAATAACCTAAACTCATTTTGAAAGTTTCCCATTCTAACCTTCCATTGGAAATTATCAATCTGTTACACGGAACTCAGAATTTTAGCATGCCACATTAGAAAGGGCACAGCTATATGTCAAGATATTATTTAGGGTGACTGTAAAATTCATCCAGTTAAGAAAAACTAGACATAATCGCGACTTTTGTATAAAAGTCCGTTGTTAGATTAGTTTCAAAGATTAATGCCACCACTGGATTTACGCCTTTGGAAGGGGAATCTGACTTTGAATTTGTTCAGGCGATAGTCAGCACGAGATGCGCGATTTAAAAGTGAGGAACCTACCATTAAGTTGTAGTACAGTTCGGAGTGTTTCCTTTTGTGATTGTGGCGTTGGAATATTTTAAGGATTTATGGCAATTTCGGCACCTTAGCCGGATCTAAAGGCTTTCCAGGTACGAGAATTATTCAATAGAAACATGTTTGATCGTACAGGCATGAATTGATCATCATGGCACTTCAATGCAGTTAATGAGATCGTTTATTGACGTATTAGTGAGGTGTCTGTCAAATTTGTTTGCGATTGCTTCTTTGTGTACATTTTTATAGAGCTCGTAAGTGGCGTTTACCATAGAATTGACTAAAGACTTGGCACGTCCAGGGCACATTCGAGTTGCAATTTCAGATGAAAGTTTGAGGCGTTTGAAAACTGTTTTACATGCAAATAGACGCATTAAGGTCAAATAACTCTCAGAAAAGATGAGCATCAATACAGGAAGTGTTCATTTCATTATTCACACTCTTATCACAAATTTCATGTCTTTTGTCCATTGAACGAGCAGCGATTCGTTTTTGACGCTGAAATGCAGACATCCATTATAGAATAACTTCCTCAACAGCAGAAAGAGTTTTACCAGCAGGGAATCTGGAGATTAGTACAACAGTGGGACTCATACCTTAATGTTAATAGAGACTTTAAAAAAAATCTAGTTAATATAAATTATGATACAGCTTCTAGACGTATTTCTATTGAACAATGCTCGTATAACCTCATCTTTTAAGTTCTGTTCTCGTTTCATTGGAGTATCGAATAATTTTATTTCAGTTTTGTACTAGAACCTAGACTCCATCGTCTCATTGAAGACTTCTTCTCATTGATGCCGTCTTCCTATTTCCTCCAATTTCTTTTGCTCTTTCCGAATTATGTGAGTGTCAGTTGGTCAATGGGTAACACATTTGTAAATCAATCGCAAGCACAAAAATGTGTCCCTAATATTTTTAAGGTATCTAGCATAGTTTCTATTTCTAAAGTTAAGGGTAGTTCAAGTTGTTCTGATTTGAGGCCTGTTAATATGCTACCAGTCATTGAAAAAGTTATGGAATCTGTATTGTACAAATTGTTACTAGATCATGTGAAAGATACTAACGCTTTATCTGAATGCCAATCAGGATTTAGAAGCAACACTCAACTGAGTCTGCGGTTCAATTTGTGATAGAGGACTGGAAACAAGCAATGGGTAATAATGGGGCTACTGTGGCTGTATTTATTGACTTTAAGAGAGATTTGGAGACGGTTGACCGTAAGATGTTAATAAAAAAACTGAAGTACCTGCATAAAGTTAGAGGGGATGTGTTACAATGGCTTGAAAGTTACTTAGATAATCGTTACCAGCAAGTTAAATATAACGGGGTTAAATCACATAAAGTTAAAGTTGAGTATGGTGTACCACAAGGGAGTAAATTAGGTTTATTGTTGTTTATATTAATTGTCAATGTGGTAGCAAATATTCACAACATTTCTAAAATTCATATGTATGCAGATGATACTTTAGTTTACTTATCCGGATGCAGTATTGAAACTATTATTAAAATTTTAAATGGTCAACTAGCTCTGATCTGTGAATCGTTAGCTAACAATAAATTATGTTGGAATATTGACAAAACGAAGTGTATGTTCATAGGTAATCAAGTAGAGGGTTAGATAGCAGTAGGAATTGCGATGTAATTATGAATAAGAGGGTCATTGAGTGGGTAGATAAGTATACTCGTAAATATTTAGGGGTAATTATAGACTGCAAGTTAAAGTTTCAAGATCATGTAGATCACATAATAAAGAAGGTGGCGAAAAAAATTAGAATAATTAATAGGACGAGATATGTACTCTCAAGGAAAAGTAAGAAATTGTTGTGTCAGACTATTGTTATGTCTCACTATAAATATTGTTCCACAGTGTTATTTTTGTTAAAAGAAAGTGATATTGATAGGTTACAAGTAGTTTTGATAAGGGTATGAGAGCTGTTCTGAATGTAAATAGATATGCAAGGATAAGTGATATGTTTTGGGGGAGTTAAACTGTTCAAGTGTTAAAAACCAAATTTTGTGTGATGTTCTAGTATTTATATATAAAATAGCAAATAATATGTTACCTCAGTACTTGAATAGATTTTTAAGTAAAAATGGGGAAATACATATATATAATATATGTAAGAATGATTAGGAGTATAGGGGAATTTAAAAAGGCTGTAATTAAAGTAATTAGAGAAGGCAATTTTATATTTTAAATTATATTCTCATTAGAAATTAGTGATATATTGTAGCAGAAAATCGTACGACACTCATTAATGACCAATAGAAAAATTAATTCAAGAGCCGTAACCAAGACCACAAAATAAATTTCTTGGAAATTTTTTGTAGTATGGATTACTTCTTTTTAGGGTTTGTGTCGTTACGATTTTCTTACCGAATCTGCATTGGAGCATTAATTCATATCCGAAAATTATTTTTCGTGCCTTCCAACAACGTCCTAATTTGCCCTCGCGTCCCGCTCGGGCAAATTAATACGACGTTGTTGGAACGCACTCAAAAAATTTCCGGAAAGAATTAATGCTCTTATGAGATTATATGTGATTATTTTTTAAACAGTCCTATCAGCCAATAGTAATGAGAAATAAATTCAAATCGACCAATAGCATCAAAATTACACTGACTATTTGCTAGTAGCATCAAAATTACACTGACTATTTGCTAGTAGCAAATTACAGCGACTATTTTTTCACAAACCATTCAAATCGTTCTTCTGCTGTAACACAACTAGCTAAAAGTGGAGTAGGTGAGCAGGAGTTGTTAAAAATAACAGGACACTCATCTGGAAGCTCCATCAAACCCAATCTACAACTTGAACTGTTTAAAAAATAATCACGCCGAATTACATTCGTGGCAATAATTTTTTTTATAATTTTAACTAGATTAGCACTCATCTTTGTTGCTATTAAGAAATCTCACGAGTGGACGAAGCAACAAAGATTTGTGAATCTAGTTAAAATTATCAAAAAATTATCACCACTTATGTAATTACTGTTGAAAATTTATGAATATTTAGGTATGTTGATAGTTTTGGAATCTTATTAGCATGTGGCTACTTTGCAATAAATAAATAATTTAGCCAGCCGCGAGTCACTCATTCTACCGTCGTTGAAGCACTCCATTGTTATGAGATCTTTGACAGCTCTCAGACGGTAAACCACTGACTCGGTAGACACTGACAATAGATTATAAATAATTACTGCTATTAAGAACTTCTCGATAAAATTTAAATAACTTTAAATATTAGAAGAATTGTAAATAGCACAGATCATGCACCAAAACTACTTATTAATAGCTTATAAATGAGTGGGGAGGGGACAACTTTCAGTACGCTATTTGTTCACGAACGCAGGAAAGTGTTTTCGATTTATTTGGAATAGCAGTTTAGACTCACCGAGTTAAACATTTTCAACATATTTCCAAAATGCAACCCATCTACTATGACTGAGGGTGATTATTCAAGTATTGCATGTTTTCTTTAAAACGGTATTAAATTAATTTTGCTGGCCAACTAATCCAAAGGGCAACTCTACTGGGACGTTCAAAGCTCTCTACGCTTCTGAAAGTGTGCAAATCTCTCTTATGACCGCTTTTGCTCATTAGCTTTAACAACGTACAGAGGTGAAGCATCGACAAATTCATGCAATTTGTCTAAGTACAAGGTGAAGCCTTGGTGCATGCTGACACGAGAAAAAGTTTGTAGATTCACTTAGCTAAACAAATTGTGTACATGTGGAGCTGCTACTGAGCCTGTAAAGCTTTCTAAACAAATAGAACGTCTGCCTTAAGGTCGCCTTAGGCATTGCATGGAAAGTTGGGGAGCCGAAATCTCTCTAATACAACAACGTCCATGCACGCGGAGCACAGCCTAACAGGACTCACATCATAACCTTCAATGACACTCCACTAACGAAAAATACGAAGCAGAGAGTTAGTCGGCAAGAAGCCAGAAATGCTTACCAGAAATCTGCCTCCTAAGCTAAGAATTGAGATTTGCAGTGAACAGGCGACAGATTTCTATATTTGAAATAAATCATCTCAAATTCCTAAAAGTAGTACTCTGGAACGCCAATGACTTGGCTCAGCATAGCCTGAACATTTAAACGTTTACAACAGTATTTCTGATATCATGTAGATATCATTTAAAAATGTAGATAAACTTGACCAAGGAGTGGTAAATTTTCTGATAGATGTTTTAAGAGCAGTATTGTAAACACTAGTTGCAGAAAGAAGAAAAATCGGAAAGACATTGCAAACAGATAGGACACTCTCAGATAACAAAAGATTGAACGAACATTACTCAATAACTTAGAAGAGAGATTTAAGATATCAAACATCAGTCAACCGAAGTCTAACTCGTGAAACTAACAAATGATATTAATACAGGCTACTTACTCTGGAAGACGACGATTTAGGAGATCCATAACTTAGATACCCCAATTAAAGCAGAAGGAGAAAGATAGCCACGAGCAACAAACAAAAATGTAGATGTCAGCCAATTATTTTGAAAGTAGTTAACCACGCAAATATCAAGATATAAGTACAAGAAGAACCCAAGCGGATGAGGAAATCGTTCATCCAGTTAAACTCCAAGAAGTTGCTAACGACAGTAATGAGAACATCGTTACTAAGAGTTACTGGATTTCATTTATTTGCGGGGGAAGCACCAATAACAGTAACTCATTTGAGTAACTCTAATATCAGGTTAAACTACCGCGGCAAGATGTGGAATGTAGCTGAGATCATGGTATCAAAACCGCCTAACGAAGTTATGTCGTAACGACTAATATTATCGTCACGAGTAATAGCTATAGTATTAGAAAAGAGGAAAATAGCATCTCGCCAGTACGAGTTTAGGACTAAATATACATATATCAGATCAATAGAATTGTTACTGAGATAAAGAAAACTCGACGAGAAAGGGGTTCCTACAATTCTGGATGCTTACATACCACTCCTGTATATTATAGTAGTGACATACCAAAACTGCAAGAAACCACCGCGTCCACCCTCACAGATGACAAATTTGAAGAAGTAACAGATAAACTAGAAAAGACCGTCGATAAAGTTACCAGCTAGACTAAACGATAGCTAATAAAGCTATGTGAAACTAAATCGGTACCTGTCAATTTTACCAATAGAAAGATTCAGTACTTACCAGTAGTTTTCAATTACACCCTGCTCCCTCATTTCAACGCAGCGAAATATTTGCACATGGCACTAGTCTGGATGGTTCACGTTATGAAAAAAAGTTGAATTAAATATCGGGTATACGAAATGTACTGTTTGATGAGAAGAAATTCTTGTTGGTCAATACACAAATAGTTTATGACTGACAATTTAATGCATCCAGGAAAAATCCCATAAGCCGCGCTTTTCTTGTCACTATGACAGCGGCAAAAGTTTGCCCTAACTTTTCCAGCGACAAAACGGGACCTAACTTTTAAAACGGTCTAATTCTAGTAAGCCTAGCAGAGTTGCTAAGGACCGACGACGGTGCGGTCCTTAGTTTTTTCGCCTTGTTTGTTAATTTATTGACTTCTAAATTACGTAATATGTAAATTAAATATGTATTCATTAAATTGTCGTACCGAATAAGTGACAAACCGACAATAAGTTTGGATGTATGGTGTTCAGTTTTGGGGCTGCACGAAACATTGCAACATTAACAATATTTAACGCTTTCAGAACAGGGTATTGCGGAACATTGTTGATGCGCCCTGGTATATAACGAATAACGATCTCCGCAGACACCTTAGTGTGAAAACCGTGAAAGAGGAAATCTGCCCGAACGTGAAGAAAGACTTCACAATCAGGAGATATTGAAGGTTTCCAGCAAATTTGATAACAGTCATTTAGTGGGTAGACTCAAAGGATTCAAACTCTTTCAGTTAATACAATAAGTGAAAGTGCTCAAAATGAATATAACAGTAAGGTGGACGTGCTAAATACAAGATACAAGTATTCCCAACATTGGATTGAAGAAACTAGGATTTATCAAATGATAAAGTTTAGAAATTCTCATTCATACTGTAGGCGATGTAAGTTCAAACAAAGGTATTAATTATTAGTCTTAAGACTAAGTGCGTTCAAATGAAATAAGAAAATATTTATTTCTTACTTCCGCCAGCGCTACTCCTTGAGTGAAATTTTTCCTTGTTAATCATTATTCCAAATCATTGGTTCCTATTCTCTAACAATTTTTTTCCTCATCCAAGTTTTGTCGAGTTTTAAAGAGTTTGATTTCTAAAACGTATTTTACGCAAACAACCCTCATGAAGCTACCCAAATATGCTATGTATGCCACCAACAGTTCACATGCGACCACTTATGGTGGTCCAGCAATTACAGTGAGCAACTCAATAAGCCACTATGGCACCTATAAATATCAACCTACCTATTGACCGTCGGATCTAAATAAAATGCCTGACTTATTTTTGCGTGTAGAAAGGAATTGGAACAAAAATTATAACATCCAAATTTCTCTATGACTTAACATCAGATTTCTCGCACGCAATCATTAAATATCACAGTCAAGTCAAGAAAGAAAAATTTTTAAACTTATTGAGGAAGATAAAAATACAAATGATTAAATCTTTCACGGTTGATGCTGATGTTCGAGAAGGTGTAAGAAACCCGCAACTAAATAAAATATTCGGCTTGAACTAGTCACAACTAAAACTCTGACAATATTGCTAGAAAGGGTAAAATAATGATAATCTATATATTCAATGCTGTTTTAAGGCTTGGAGTGTCCCCAGAGTAATGAAAGGTAATAGAACAACACAGACCAATAGCTAGCTTTCCATCATAGCTGAACTATTCGAAACTTATCGTATTTAGAATGAAGCCAGTTCTAATGGAGGATCATCAGTTTGGTTTCAGATAAGGGCATGATAACACAGAACCAGCTCACAGGCTAGTGACAAGAATCAGTCACGATCTACAATAATTAAAAAGACATTGCATTGCTTTGGGGATTTTCTAGATATCAGCCAAACTTGCGATCATTTTTGCGTGTTTCTTACAAATCAACTATCACGAAGAATAACCCCGCTCTACCCAATACAGTCGGGCGTTACACATGATAATGTGTTAGGACCAGTGCCTACTTTCCACAACAAAAAACAGTGTAAATGATGGTAACCACTTACACAGACAATACTGCGACGTTAGCATGGCAGAACGACTCAAAAACAGCTTTCCAAATACTCAAAACATTTAATGGAATACAAGACTGGTTAAATATTTGGTGTATAAAAATGAATGAAAACAAGTTCAGTAAATTTTAACGGCAATCGAATATTTAGTGACACACTTGGACAAAAGACTTCTGGAAACTGTACTGATTAATACGAAGAAAATCCAGATAACAATAGCAAATAAGTTACTACTTAAAAAACTGTCGTAAAACGTAAATGGACGTATGGTATACAGTTATTGGGTTCTGCTAGCAACTAAAACCTGGGGATACTGCAAAGGTTTCAAAATAAAGTCTTAAGAACCATCGTCAATGCTCTTTGTACATTCCAAACTGGGGAATACTGCAGGATAATAAAAACAGCAATATTTCGATTAACATAAGTTAATATACGTTATTTATATCTAATTAATAATTATGTAAAAATTACGCTCCCTTGGAAATAGTACATTTACAGGACAGCGTTCGGGCACATTGTAATAACTGTAATTGTTAGTAAAATTACAAAGTGCAAATCTTCCTAGGAAATACTGAAAAATTGCACCGCCCTTGCGGTTCTGTAATTGGCACATGATAATATTTTTGTTATAAAATCGAGATTACCACAAAGTTATCATAACGTACTAATAAAAAACTGAGCTGTTACAAGATGACGCAAATATGCAGGCGGAACTAAAGAAGTCTGTAAATATTGTCAAGTGCTGAAAGAAAACTGCCAGATGTACATGGTTTTATCTCAACGTATAAACACGCATGGGGTTCTCAAAATGTTATTACACATTATGTAGTAGGAAGTCATAATGATATAGTGTAAAATTTAATTTTTAGAAATAATAAACCATAATCAAATAAACGTTAAAGATTAACTGACGGCATACTTCAGTGTGTAATACTAAGAAACTTTCAAACGCAAAATTTTAATTCCGTAAAGAATTGAAAATAAAATTTAAAAATCTGCAAATGGTTCTACTTAGGGCTTCCCTCACTAGTGGACGTTGTAACACTACACAATTTTAAAAATCAAAGGCTGTGTAGAACTGAGAGTAGAAATACCTTAACGTTGCCTATAATACTGAAACAATAAAAGGACACACTTGGTAATGCCAATTACATCAATTTTCAAATAAAAACGAACATTACCGACAGTGGGGGATTCGAATTTCAGTGTCTTTGAATGCCATTTTAACGCTTGGCAGTAGCCCGACGGTTCGTCGCATACAGCAACGCGGGACCGTCCGGATCTTTGCGATGTAGCTGCTGCATTAAACACAACGCACTTACGAGGGTGGGATGATAATTAGTTAGCCTCCATATATTTGAAATACATAAATATAAATGTATGTTCAAAAATATCAACTTCCATCTATGTACTGGCAATACTGAAAATATAAAGTCCATATGTGAAATAGTTTGTTGTTAGCAGCTGTTTAAAGAAAACGTGTGTTGTATTTGTTTCATAGTGTAAAATACTGATGTTGTGCGGTTTCTTAATTGTTGCATATAAAAGTCTTAAAAGGCGCAAACATTTTTGAATAGACGAAAACTGTGCTGCCTGAATGTGCTCCATCATATACGACCGGAAAAAATAGATGGTTAAATTTAATAGGGTTGCACCACCATCCAAGGCGAGCACTGCTCTGAACGCCAAAGAAGTGTCACTACAACAAAAATGGTTACCAAAATCCACGATATGGTGTTGAAAGACAAATGACTGAAATTGAGTGAATTAGCTAATGTAGTAAACATCTCAAAAGAGCTGGTGTGCGATATTTTAACTCAAGAATTGGCACAAAAAAGCTGTCCGCATGATGGGTGCCGCGTTTGCTTACATTTGGTCAAAAACGTGTTCGAAGGCAACTTTGACAAGAGTGTCTGTACCGTTTTAAGACGAATGCAACTGATTTTATGCATGATTTGCTACTACTGATCAAATTTATATCAGACAAACCAAATTTAAATTAAAGCAAAGAACAGAACCTAGTTTTTCGGCCCCAGAGAAAGCAATTACCGTAAAATCAGCTGGCATGGTGATGGCATCGGTTTTTTTGCGATGCAAAAGGGATTTTGATGATCGATTACCTTCCACAGGAATAAACGATAAGTAGTGAATGATTTGTTAATGTTTTGGACCAATTGCATCAAAATATTCAACAAAAAGCGCCCAGGTGTAGCGCATAAAAAAATCATTTTTTACCAGGAAAATGCACGTTCTCACACTGGAGTTTCTGCAATGGTATGGTCATCGAATTTAAGCATGATTTGCTTCCGCATCCACCTTATTCACTATATTTGGCTCCCTCGGACTTCGGCTTATTCCCTACGCTCAAAATTTTCCTCGGTGGATAAAAATGTTCATCTGTTGAAAAAGGCCAAGGCCACTTTTGGCACTATTTTGCAGACCTTGAGTAAAGCACCTTTTGTCATGGGATCAAAGCCTTAGATCATCGCTGGACAAAATGTATTGGGCGTCTAAAAGGCTATGTAAAAATAAAAATAATTTTGAAAACATAAAACCAGACTTTCATTTGTTAGGCTAACCAATTATCATCCCACCCTCGTATTTGTTGCCCTCTCTTGCATTTTCTACATTTACCCTGTATCGGTGCGATGCCGTTTTCATCAAGGATAAAGAATGTGCAAATTATTACCTTTACTTATTTCCGAGTTGAAGAAAAATAACCAAAATATTTATCGTTTAAGGTGCTCACCCTGTATTTATTGGCTTTAAAATATGCCTTTTTTGTCAAAAGTAAGCTATGTGCAAAATATTTCATTCATTTAAGTAACAATTCCTGAGTTAAAAAAAAATAAGCAGTGTTTTAATTTTGTATTGTGTTCACCCTGTATGTATTGCACCGAAACAGTGGATCCAATTCAAAATTAAAATGTTTATCTCAGGCAATTAGAAGAGAGGCAGGTTTCCATAGAACTCAGAGCATTAAATTCACTAGAATGCATTCTTCAGAAGAGAAGCCTAATAAAATTCTATCAACTTTTAGGCAAATTGCAAAAAATTTCTAGAATAAATACACACGTGTGCTGGTCGTAAACAATCATCCTGTCTATTTCGTTAGATGTACATGCAAGCAAATAAATCTAAACAACATTCAACAATAATAAATAATACAAAACAAATATGGAAACTTGCAGAACGCACTGCAAAAATATATTTGGCAATACCAACATACACGTAGAACTACTAGGCAAACAAGGGAGACCGCTAATTTTTGAAATAGAAGACTCGCCATAGATAAAATAATTTCAGCTAAAGAAAATTTGCAACGAAGACGAGAACCAACTATTGCGAAGGTTAAACCGGGAAAATCAGTTTCAAATCAAATCGGCAATTATTACCATCTCTAGGAGAGAGGAAAAAGAGCGCAGATAAGGTGAAATTTTAGTGTTGCAGGTGACAAGGATGGACATTTCATCTACATTTTTCGAAAACGTTTTAAAAATATTGCCGGCACCCAGATTCGAACTCGCTCCGTGCACCACTGTGATATGCTAGTCACACGAACGTTTAGCGTTTACTACTGCTGACGTAACACACTCGCCTTTTATTAATTTTCCGACCTGAGAGAGCTGTCATTTAATTTTAAGTTGGTCGCAATTGATTAAGCGGTTGCGACAGAAACTGGAAATTTGTAAAAATGGTCGAAGTCGAAAGAAATACCGTGAGAGGTTGTGCCGAAGAAACACGCTTCTGTTCAGAGTACACATCAGTACTACCGAAATGAAAATAATGTCTCAATTATTTCATATTTTTTGGCTAGAATAGTAGAAATTTCTTGCTTTTTACGAAAAAGTAGTAGTATACAAGTGCGACGTAATTTCTGTATTTTTAATTGCTTTTTTGCTTATAAGTACCTTCGGGATAGCCAGTGGCTAATAATTTGTTGATTGTTTTGATTGATTAGATTCAGAATACCTTAGAAATATTAAGTCTCTTCTATTTCATGTTCCATTGAATTTTTGTAAATAAACTTAAGTCTAAAACGTATGTACAGTATCAAAACCAAATAAAATATATTCGAGTCTGCAACCCATGTGGCACGTCAGCAAAGGGGTTACTTAGGTTGGATTGCCTCGACGACAGTGCTGCGTTTCTTTGTGGCTGGAACTGAAACTAACAATGTTAAATAGCGGCCGGCGCATGGCTTTCTTACATTCAGTGTGACCAAGTACCGTTAGGAGTAGTTAACGAGTAAAGATCTTTCCACGGTGTTGCGGTTGTAGGGCTGTTGCTAATGCCAATTTGTGCTAATTGGTGAGTTGCCTACTGGGTAATTTTACTTCACAAATAGCCCGAGCGTTCACGAATTTTCGACAGGTAACCGAGGTCTGACTTTGGTCCAGTTTTCGGACTCGAAATTAGAGCTGTAATTTTTCCTAGAGACGTCGCGGAAACTTTCCGAGGTTAAGAAGGAGTTTCAGGTAAGTTATGCATTCAATTAAGTACGGTGGTGGTTTGGCTTCGGACTTGGTTATCGTGCTGTGATTAGCTTATTTAGTGAAGGCTTGAAAGTTTTCTTTTTGCGGCGTAGTTACGGAGCTCTGAACCGGCTGGTAGCGTTTTGCTACCGAGATCGGCGGCACGAAGGACGACCCGTGGGCGGATTTTTAGGGGTAGTTTCCTCTGATACTGAAAATCGGCGGCCCGGAAGATAAGTTCGGGACTTGGTTTTATAGGGATTTTGAAGTACCGTTATCGGCGAGATGAAGAGTAGTCTTAGAACAGGTTCTGAAGGTATTATCTAGTACTGAAGATCAGCGGGCGAGACGGAATGGTTCGGGTTCAGGATAGTGGTTAGGGCTTCTGAAAGTCAACAGGTTGTGCGTTTTCTCTTTATACCTTTTTAGCTTCCCCATTATCTGGGCCGCCTCCAGGAGGGATCCCAATATGGGCGCGTCGTTGTTAGCTGCTCGCAAACTTGCGTACTGCAAATTTAAACGTCGAGTACGTTATTTATGCAGAAAACACTAATTTAGACAAAAACAGCACAAAGGAAAATTGGAGTTAGAGGTTAAAGTGAATCGCCACTGAGACGAATAAATCAAACTATCAATGCCATCGGCAAACGCAAACTGATTTTTGAGGTAGACAAGCAGACAAGAAGGTGTGAAAAAAAGAGAGATGTTAATCAGAATACAGAAAGACGGCGACATCGTGTTGCTAGCTAAAAGGCTTGACGATTTCCGAAGATTTGTGAATGTAGCAGCCGAAGAAATTCAAGGCAAGGCTTAAATATAACAATTTCAAATATTAAACAGGTAGTCGGCGAAATTCTTGTTGATCTTGATCAGAAACAATCAATGGGATATGGAATTTAACATGTTCTTCCTCTCTTCTTCTTCTTAGCCTTTCTCCATCCACTCCTGGATGAAGGCCTCTCCTAGGTTATTCCACTTGTTTCTATCCTGAACTTGCTGGTACCACTTCTTTCCAGTCACCTTCCTTATGTCATCGACCCATCTTATGGGTGGTCTTCCTCTCCCTCTTTTTGTTTCTCTGGGTCTCCAGTGGATAATGCTTAATGTCCATTTGTTGTTACTGTCCCTTGCGATGTGGCCCGCCCAGCTCCATTTCAGTTTTGCGATACGCTCTATGATGTCCGTCGTTTCTGTTCCTCGTCTTATTTCATTATTTGTGATTCTGTCTCTTATAGAGATCCCCAGCATCCTTCTTTCCATAGCTCTTTGCATTATTCGTATCCGGTTTGTATTCCTTTTTGACAGGGCCATGGTTTCTAGACCATATGTGGTAACTGGTATAATACAGGTTTCATATACCTTTCGCTTTAGATTTATAGGTATGGTTTTATTTTGCAGCATATTTCTCAGATTTCCAAATAAAGCCGATGATAAACTTATTCTTCGCGATATTTCCAAAGCTTGGTTTTCTTTTCCAATGGTTATCTTGTGTCCCAGGTATATATATTCCTCTACGTTTTCTAAGTGTGTTCCTCCTATAATAATCTGGGCATTGTCGTTACTTATTATTTTTGTTTTGCTGAGATTTACCTTGAGCCCTATTCTCTTGGATGTTTGGTTAACATATAGAATATTTTATATAGGTACCTCGGTAGGTGGCTTAACTTTGAGATTGGTTTTGATGAGGAAATTCTAGTCTGGAGCGATATATGGCCAAGGGCATTTGTATCATGGGATCAGGTATTGCGCCATCGGAGTTTGAACCAAAAATGAGGCTACCTTGCTTTAGACGTTACTAATTTGTGAACGTGAAACCTAGATAGCAAAAGTAACAACTAAGAATCCACTAGAAGGCTTCGAAATCTGGTACACCGATACATTTTAGACATACCGTGGGCATCACATACTGCAAATTAAGAAGTATTAAGGTTAATGAAAAGAGGCGGGTATTGATTGACATAAAACGAAAAAAACAGCATATTTTGGTTGTATTGTACTGGGTCGAAATGATCATAATCATAATCCGGCGTAATTCAGTTTTTAAGTCCTTAACGCCTCTGCATGAAAAATCTGCATTTTGTGATATATGCTATGCTTGCCAAATTTGTGTTACATATGGCTTGTCTTTGGGTAACACAAGTGCGTCCTGTACTGTTGATTACCACTAGCACTTTACCTTCTTTTTTTCCTTTTCCAAAGCATTTTTCACCCAAGTTTCCAACTCTGAATATAAGCCTCTAACTTTTTCTATTTTTCGCTGATTGCTACCTGTCTCCAAGTTAATTCTGTCTTTCTTATAGTAAGGACGAGCGTTCTCAATTACATAATTACAACAATTGTCTTGATTGTGTCCTGCCAATTTCCACTTTAATCTAGAAGCATGATCTACTACGTTTGTGGCTTTTTATCCTTACCAAGGTAGTTTTACTTTTATTTTTTAAAGTCATTTATATACTACTTAATCAATGCAGGTAAGGCTTGAAGAATGTCCAGGTTTGTGCGGCGTAAGATATGGTGGAAAATACGCAGATATTAAAGATAGTGTATTTATTCATAGGAATCTTCTTGTTCTTGAGCACATCTGAAAGTTTGTCGAAAGTCACCCACGGCATACGAGGTTTTTGCAGTTATTTGCTGGACTTGATGGATTGTGCTAGATATGTGCATACTTCACCTGATTCTAGTGGGGCCGACTCTATCATAATTTGCCTGTTGTTATTGGTGCTTGTCATGTTTTAGTTTTATTCAGATTCATTTTAAGACTTCTTAAGTTGGAGGCTGCATGAAGCATGTTTAGCATTTGCTGCAGACGATATCGTCCACCAACCTGAGGTTTTAATTTTTGTCGATTGATGTTAACACCCCGGTTTTTCCAGTGCGTATGCTTTAAGGTGTCTTCCAATGCAGCCGTAAAAAGTTTCAGCGATATTGTCCCGCCCTGTCTGACCCTTCAAGACAGTTTAGGACTTGTGTGTGTTTATCTGCATTGGCATCGTTGTTTTTTTTTGTAGATGTTATCACGTAGGGTTTTGCAACTGCGGTAGATTCTACTATTCGTTGCAACTTCGATGCTATCGAAGGACTTTCGATAGTAAACGAAAGCGAAATGAAGAGGACGGTTGTCTTCGTATAATTAATAATATTAATATAGGCGTCCCATTCTGTACAGAATATAGCCACTTGTTTGTAAAACAAATAATCCGCTTTCCTGGGTAGATCTGCATTTGTCTTCTTAATATAATTTCTCTTACAGCTGCGGGTTTGTTTTTGTTTCTTTCACAATCTTCCACAATTCGACTCTGTTCTTCGCTTTGGTTTTCCAGTATTTCACGTTCATTTTTCTTAAATACTCCATGACTTCGTGCCATCGAACCTTTGATATCCCTCGTGGTGTCCTCGTCTAAGGTCTCCATTCTTTCATTTCCTGTAACAAGTTTGGTTTTTATTTTCTTGTTAAGTGTTCCAACCATCTTAACCTTTGCAATTTCATCATTCTTATGATATATTCCTCATCCATAGCTTCTATGAGTTCGTGGTCCATATATTGCTTTTGTTCGCCATTTTCCGTATTTTTGGGCCTCACTATTGATGTTAATATCATCCTGTATAACACTTTCAGTTGTTCTTCTTCCGTTTGTGTCGGGCACATTATTTCGGCACTATATGGGACTACAGGTCTGATAAGCGTCTTATATCTTCTTATTTGTCGGCCTTCTCTCTCTCTTACGTTTCATGTACTTGGTTTTATTATTTTTTTTCGAACCCTATCTTTCTTTTTCTTCCGCGATTTATTTAAAGGTTTCTGTTAGTCGTTTCCACGATCTCAATATCATTACTATGTCACCGAGGTATGCTATGATTTGTACTTCTCTGTTTCTTACACTCTCCTGTATACCCATTCGCCTTATTGCGTTGGCGACAATGTAACTCCTTGGCGTACTCCTTTATTGATGTTAAATAGATTTGTTTGTCCTTCTTCGGTTCCCACCGTAGCATTTGAGTCTCTCATTGACATTTGAATGCATCTTCTTAGTTTGCTTGGTATTTTCATTCTCTTCAGGGCTTGCAGGAGTTTCTCCTGTTAATTCTATCAAATTAATGCTTGTTTGCAGTCGATAGAAAGCATGTGCAATTCCAGATCGTACTCTTAACACTTCGCTACTAGTATTATAAATACGAATATAATTTAACCTATTTTGAAGTGTTTAGTACATTTGTTAAATTAAATAATCTGACTGCCACGTACTTGGACATAAAGAAAACGTATTGACTAGTCAGATCTTTGCAATGTAACTCATCAGCCTGTAAATGGTCCATAACACGTCTAGAATATCATTACTGAATCACAGTAGTATTTGCAAAGGAAGGTAAGTGCAGTAGTACATCCAATCATTAGATGCAATGCATATTTTTATCATCGATAGAACATTTGACTGACGATGTTAGCTGATAGCCGTAGGTATGCTTGTGTATTGGATTTGAGACAAATATTAAAATGTATATCCCAAAACAATAACAGTCAAAAAATTTATATTTTAAATTTCAACGCTAAAAACTACTATAAATCTGATAGATTGGAATTCCATCACCATGTGCACCAACACTGAAGATAGAAATGTCAAGTAAAACCTTGCAGATAATGTATCCATAAACTAAACATATCTCTGCCACAACCCAGTAGCAAGAGGTATCGAATTCGTGATAGAAGCTGCTGATTCAATTTCAAAACGAAAGATGAAGGCGATTCATACATGTAAAAATTACATCATGGCAAAGTTTACCTCAATTTCAAAGAAAACAAGAATTAGTTTGAAGTTCACAGGCAAGAGTATTTACTAGTTTTTATATAAAAATGTTAAGTCTTTCTTCGCTAGTGAGACGCAGGTTTATTATAGGGTGTTAATAAGAAGTGTAAAAAGTTTAACAAAATATCCTTGACCTACACTCATCGACCACGTACGTGGAAGACGGAAGGAGCCGCAATCAGGTCAGAAAGGTTCCATGATGTCAGCTGGTATGGTTTTTCTCAAGCTAATAGTTTGATACTCAACCGACGAGAGGCTAATAGTTTGATACTTAACCGACGAGAGGGGGTAGTATGGACGACTGCCTCAGCATTCCCATATTTGCGATAGATTGTCAGAGGAACGTGAGAATGTTTGGAGCATAAATGCAATCCGATAAAACCTCAAACCACTTGAAAGTAGAACAATAACTTGCCCATAACTGTTATTTTGGTAGCCATTTACTTCCAAAATACTATTAATTCCCGATTCGATCAGATTGGTGCAACAATTCACCAAACCATTATACCAACGCAAAGCTAGGTTACTGACGATTTTCAGAGAAAATTGGTTTACTAAATTCTCGTCACAAAAAACCTTCAAGAATGCGTCATGCAGTATCGGAAAGAAAGTGAAGACTTTACAAAAAATTTGAACCGCAAATAGATCTATCCTACAGCTGCAAAAGAAAAATTTTCAAAATAGAACATGCCGATTACTATCCAGAAATGATCAACAGTAAGATCCCAAGTGCATTAAAATAGCCGATTAAATTATGACGTCTTCTGTCAGAATGTTTTGCTAAGAAATTTGTCAAGTAAATTTGCCGCGCAACAAGAATTGGGGCGGAAAATTTACGAGATATATTTCTTCCTAGCAAAACATTCTGACAGAAAATCGTAAAAATGTTTCAGGCTAGTTTACATGCACGCGGTATGTTCGGCGTGATTACCTCCTGAATAAATAGATAAAATTCGGTTGGTGAAGCACCTTTAATATTCATGTTAACATTATTCACATTAAATTTTGACACATTCTTAATCGCGGTTAAATTTTGACGTTTGATAGTGATTACGCATTATTATGGATATGATGGGAATAATCATATCTATTAGCTAACCTAACATATGCAACAACCCACCAAATCCCTTAAATTATTGTAAAAGCGAAAGTGGGAAATATTTTAGGTTTTTTACACATTTATAGACCCTAAATATAATTTTCTATAATATATCGAAAGTGAAACCAAGAAAAAATCCTACAAATTTACTCCGGTCAGTGGACAGGTCTATCAGTTGAGCGACTGTATCGTGCTGTTTCAGCACTAATTTCACGAAATAACAAGGAGATCTACAACATGATTCGCCAACGAGTGGCAGCTAAAGCAAGGCATTGCAAGAAGAATATGATTGTGATGAACGTTGCGATATATCTTCGGACTCTCCATGATTCCCTGAGTCTATTTATGATGGTCTGTGGGAAAAATAAAAAAAATGTTAGGATGTTAGACTGGCTTTGGCATAGATTTATTAAAATAATATTTTAGTGTATTTATATTTATTAAGCAATCATTGCATTTTTGTGTTTTCAGAAATACCATAAAATAGTAAATTATTGTAAGTAGTCTAAGGTGCAATTTATGATGAGCTTTGTATGTCTAGCAGGCTCGGAGTAATATCAACACTTCAGAATTAATTAATAAAGAGTTCATACTTTCCTCTTAATTATCTATTTGGACCATTTTATATTTCTAGCCTTAAACGAAATTATAAGCAAAAGCAAAAAGAATTAACCAAAGCTACTGCTCCAGGCGTTACAGTTTTCTTCCGATTCAATTCAATGCCCAAAATTTGCGAAGAATAACGCAAAATAGGGAAACAATTTTGCGACGCCAAGCCTTTTAATTTGATGAAAATTAAGTTTTCTCTCTGATGGCTCAATATAAATTTAACTTTAAGTAAGAAAATTGAATTTGGGAAACCATTCATGTTGGAAAGTGCTTGAAATATAATTCGCAATTCGTGTTCGGTTCGTCGACTTCGGTTAAATATTAACACAGAATCATCTTGCAATAATTGGCCTGTGTTTCGCGGGAAGTTGCCTTGAGTGATTTATGCATATTTGAAATCAAAATGTTGAGAAGAGCGCCGCTTAGTGAATGAATCCTTGCGATTAATGTGATAAACGTAGAAAGTTATTTCAGTTTTGTTTAAAAAATTTTATTATGGGAAAGTAGTATTTGCAAGTAATTTTACGTTATTTCATATATAAAATAGAGAGAACTTCTACAATAAGAGAAAATTTTAAAATAGTCACCACCAGAAAGGTTGTACAAGGGAAATCGTGTGGTATACTATATAATGGAAGAACGAACGGAATACATAAATTTAATACTGTCTTTAAAGTAAGAAAGAAATCGCCAATACGATTTAAGCGGTGAATCAAAGGTTACGTTATATTCGAATAGCGATCAAATTCTGTAATTAATTTAACAGTCTGGCTAAAGACAAAAGTAAGGATGAGAAGGAAACATTCTATTCGGAGTTGAAAAAGAAGTAGCAGCAAAATAATGTCTTGATACGATATTCAATTAATTCTAAGTAATTATAGCCCCAAAATAGGTAAAGAAGAGGAATATTTCACTATAGCAAGCAAGTATTACAATGTAGAATAAACTTTTCCAGAGCAAACAATCTGGTAATTAGAACTACTAAATTTCTTCTACAACGATGCTCAAAAAGGCACCTGGAAATATTCGAGCGGAAGAATGGTCAATCAATTTCAACTATATAGTGATAGAATTCAGGACAATCCTAAAGGAAGAAAGCACAAAGACATCAAACCGGATTATTGAACGATTCCACATTTCGCAATCAGACAACAAGAAGGAATTATTCTAACCGGGTATACAACAATATTGATGTGACTATACAGGGTGTCTCAAAATTGACGCCCGTGCCTTCGGGATTTGATTCAGGGGGCTAAAACGTATCGAAAATTAAGAGTGGAAAATTTTCCGATTGTCCCTCGTTATAGAGTTATTGATAAAAATGTAAATAATAAGTTTTTTATTACACCTGCATCAGAATCGCCGTTTAAAGCACGCCTGAGCGTGCGAAAACAGGCGATTAAGCTCGCCGAGCTTTAAAGGTTGTCTAGGAAACGACTGATGCAACAACGGACGTGGACGCGACAAAACGTAAACAATTCTCGTAACTATAGTAGCAATATTATTATGCCCTCTCGATTTATCACGACTAAAATTATTTCTAAGTTTTTAGTGCGTATTTTATTTCCAGTATTGCAGGTATAATAAAAAATAACGTAAAGTATTCCTGGATAACTGGTCTTTGAAACACTTGCTCTATTTCGAGCACTCCGGCTACGCCGTCATGCTCGAAAACTCGCGCGTGTTTTAAAGACCTTGTTATCCACTCATACTTTAATATACTATTATCGCATGGTCGCTTAAATTACTTGTGTAACATAATTAAATTAGGTTATGGCGAAGTTAACAATTTATGAATCGTTCTGTCATATTGACAAGTATCATTTTCTTTGGTTTTGTGTGTTTAAAATGGAACGATGCTACTGTAATGGAGATTCTGTGGAGTGATTAATCCACATTTACTGAGACAGGTATCATAAATACTCATAACCTGCATGAATGGAGGGATGAAAATCCTCACTTATTAAGCCAAAGATCTTATCAAAGACGATGGTCAATTAACATTTGGGCTGGATTATTAAATAATAATGTAATTGGTCCACACATTCTACCTAACCGACTTAATTTAGCCATGTATCTTCAATTTTTAAACGAAAATTTACCACTGCCATTGCTCGATGAAGTTTCATTAGCAGCTAGATTAAATTGTGGTTTCCAACATGATGGTGCACCGGCACATTATGGAATACAAGTGAGAAATATCCTGAATGAAAAATTCCCTGAGAGGTGTATTGGAAGAGGTGGACCCATACCATGGCCTCCTAGATCACCGGATCTGAATCCGTTGGATTACTTTTTCTGGGGCTATTTGAAAGAAGAAGTTTAACGCTAACCAGTTCTGAATCCTGAAGATGTGGTAGCCCGTATTCACGCTGCTGTGGTGTCATAGACGATAATATGCTACAGAGCGTTCGTGTTTCAATGATAAATCGTGCGAATGTTTGCCTTGAAGTAGGAGGCGATCTATTTAAACACGTTTTGTGACAACAGATGTGGAAAATATCTTGATTTCTAATATTATTCTTTTTTAATAAAGTTTAAAGTTGAAATGTTAAATTTTTGTTTTTTATCAGTAATTCTATACCGAGGGCCAATCGAAAAAATTTCACTTTTAATTTTCGATTTGCTTTAGCCCCCTGAATCAAATCCCAAAAGCATGGGTGTCAATTTTGTGACACCCTGTATATGTACATTATGCCGCAGAATAAGCGAAGACAAGTTAAAAGAACACTAAGACAAAAAAGAAATTACGAGGTCGACCTACAAGAATAAAAAAAGACTAGGAGAAAAGTGAATAAAATATGCAAACGATGAAGGGATACGTAAACAAACAACTGAATAAAATACAATAAACGCACAACCTAAAATAAGCTCAAAGTTTGTAAAAAAGTAAAAATAGAATAAAAAATGGTTACCAATCCAGAAAAGTTCTGGCTATCGACAACAGAGACAACGGAATAAATAGTTGGAGATAGTATTCTTCAGAGATTTTACTTATTAAACAATAGTAGCAAGTGCAATCTCTTTATTAACAAATGTCTGCCTCTACGCAGCCAGAGCTCTAACGCTCTGCAAGTTGCTAAAGGTAGCCCTAATCTGATTATTTGCGTATAATTCAGTACATTGACGAAAAGTGTTATTGTTAAAAGCTGAACCACTCGAGTTTCGTATGATACGTTAGGCTTTAGTTAAATAACTGCCCTTGTCAGGGAACTGGCTTATTAACGAGTTTCAGCGGCATTGTTTGGTAGCCAATAATTTAAAATTAGATTGTATTCACGGTGACGTTTCCTAGGGTGATATCGCTAACATTACCTTGTGCAGGTGTAACATTACGAGAGTTTAAACTTACAATAGATTTGTTAAGTAATTGCGGTAATCTTTCTGTGTTCTATCTTTTGGAGAACCGCTGAATACACCTTTAAAAAAAGTTGGATGGACAGCTCAAAAATGCGTGACGCCTGCGAGCATAAATATTCTAAGCTATCATCTACCTGCAACTAATCGTTATCGAATCACCCGTGTCTTGATTAAAGCTAGCCAGAGCAAAATTGTGCAGGGTTGAGCAGCTAGTTTTTGGGAGTTGTGGTCATTGAAAAGTAATTATACCAAAAAAACCTGACGCCACATGCGAGTGGCCTTGTTTCGTGTCGTACCTGCAGCTGGTTCTGTAACAATCTACAAAAACATATCTCTGATGCATACGGCGTACAAAATAATATTCAGCATCCTACAAATTTGGGAGTTATTCCATAATTATGTTAAGAAATAGTCGCAGAGTATCAGAATGGTTTCTAACCGGTCATATAATCTTTAGACCATTAGACAAATTATTAAACAAATTGGAACAACCTATCAGTATATATCCACTGTTCCTTGCTTCTTTATAAAGCTATTACTGCTTAAATAGATAAATTTTACATTACTTCATGAAATAGAGCTGATGAGAATTCCAACGAAACCGATCATACGTACAAAGATGACGATGAACAACTGTAAGGCCAGGGTAAAAATAAAAAATGATTTATTAGAACTCTTCTATCACCAGTTTTTTCAATATATCAGTATGAAACCAGACAAGCTTTTTATTCATTGCACTGGTAAGAAATTGCCAACTTATTTAAACAGCACAATTTTAAACAAAAGCACCCAATAGATAGCATTTGCAAATGATTTTAGGACATACTAAGAAGACTAGGAAGAACTATTTCAGAAAAATTCCCTCTACCAGCAGAAACAGCTACAAAAATAAGCTTGAAAGTAAAGGAAGCTAAATAACCTTAATAATAGAGAAACTATTTAGAAGAATAGAGCAAAATATAACTTCGACGACCAAAAACGGACACGTTTGATACAAGAAGTTGACCCGGCTCGCCCGAGGTTATCAGAATAACATTCCGATATATTGCAATGGTCTTAGACCCTACCCCTACGGCTCTACTCGGCTTGCAGTACAGTTTGAAAATTTAGTCACTAAGCACAGAGTTGAGGTGTTTTTTCTAGCTGCAATGCTAAGTTTAAACGTCATTCAATAAATGCATTGAAAAAGAGATGCTTATATTAAATAAATGAATTGATTAAGGAACGCAAAGGGGACAGCTTGCTTTTTTAGGTTTTAGGTTTGATCAGAATGAATAGCCAAACCAAATGAAATAAATAATCACAAAAAGGTTTGCTATGTGCAGGTCATTGAAGCCTAGATTTCAATATAGCTAATTAGGTACAATTTGTAAACAATCTTAAAAGGTATAAGCCAGAAAAATGATAATGTTGCAACGAACAATTGTGAGAAGCAGACATGACACGATAAAACAAGGGAAAAGGCAAACATCGAGAAAGGAGAAAAAACGAATGAAAAGAAAACACTTGCACACCGAAAACATTTATGCAGGAAGTGAACTCTTAAACTCTACTCAGTGCAATTACGCGAGTGAATAAAGCGACGCAAATAATAAAACGAGTAGTGGCAAAGAGACAGTTTGACTATTATAAATGTAGACAATATTTTAGATATAAGAAATATTTAAACTCAATAATTTGCAAGAAAATTTAATTTAAAAAGTAAATGATTTGAAGTTAGTTAATTTCCGTTTTTGTATTTATTAGATTAGCATTTGTTTATAACGGATATCATCAGATAACAATTAAATAAATTAGAAAATTGACATGCAGTTTTGTGCGACCTTATACTTAAAGTTTTTACATAATAAAATACTATTTTACCTATAAAAAATTATACCATTGTGTTGAGCAAGTGTCAAAGCTTCTGTGAGAGTGTGGGTAGCTTTTTCCCCAACAAAAAAAATAATTTTTCACAAGAAGCACTTCCGAGGCCGTTCGCCAGCGATCCAGCTCCAGATTTCGACCCTAGATTCGGGGAAAATAAGGTTTCTGAGCCCTGGATTTCTACTGCAGAGCATCAGGGAGGACTGTACGAGACCGTATAGCAGCAACAGCACCGGAGAAGACTATTGCAGTGGTAGATTCCAGTTGGAGCACCTTTCCGAGGGTTGTAGCGCACCACCTCTATTCTCAAGGTATAGTTTTTAACTAAAAGTAACAGCGTTAGCTTCTGGAAATTTGTACGATAACGAAAGCAAACCTTACTGAACAAGATTCAAGTGTATTAAAGTAGCCAGCGAGCGCGCATTTCAAATTATTAACCAGAGTCCAGTTGTGAGGTTCGGTGAAGATTAACAATTGCTAAAATTCGAACGGCGTTGCTTCTGACGTCATAAGACAAATTAATTCCTGAAACAAATGAGATTTATATCCGCCAAAGCACTACAATTTAAATAAAATACTTGTTCGTATCTTCACCAATTTGAATTTTAAAGTCAACAACGCTTACCTACAGATTCAAACTACTTTGTGAAATTTTGACAACAGCGTATATATTTGCCACTGCGTTTTAGGAAATACTTTGGGCGTACAGTGGCGTACCACATTAAGGTAAAAATTTACAACTTATCAGAAACTCATCCCTTTGAAGGGAGTTGATTGTCTACCGAGCTAGCGTTATGAAAATAAAATTGCAGATAAAATACAAAAGAGGGCATAATACGATTTTATTTTGGAGTAAAGTAAATAAATATAAAATTCAAACAATCTTATTTTACCCAGTCCAAATCTGTAATTATTGTTGCTAAAAACAAATCTCCTAAGCGGATCATATCAAACCATTTCAATTACATGACGCCCAACGTCGTGGCAACGTGAATTAATAATTATTAAATTGTCCATGACTAAATAAAACTAGTAGTCATCTCAATATAGTCAAATTGCACATACATGTATATTACTGTTTGTTCGTAGGCTTTAAGAAATAATTTTAGCAAGACAAGTGAAAATATGAATGTGTGCCAATAAAGTTTGTGGATTTTCGCGCTAAAATGCTTTCGCTGGCGGCGTAAAAAGCTCCAGAAACGAAAAGTTTTTTGCGGCAACTGTCAGTCTGATTTGAGAGCTCAAGAATGTAGCTTGCTGATACTGGCTACGTGAAATAGCTTCGCTGCGCGGGCAAAACTTGACGCGGGGAGAGCACGTTTTGCAAGATGTCCAAGTTGGGGCGGCATTCCTACGATCCATTGAAAAACTGTAGGTGAATGGAGGTCAGCAAAAGAAGTGTCAGCGTCGCCGGTTGACGCGACGGTAAAGTCATCGCCGTGTAGAGCTACATTTTTTGATTATTAGTTAAGGCGGCTGAGTTAGACCAAATTAGGCCATTTGTGAGCTGCCACTGTAGCATAAGCAGAAGCTGAATAATATTTGGTGCGGCAAAGGGCGCAAGCGCAACTTTTTATTTTCGGTGTGGACTGAGCATATTTCCGAGTATATTTTATTAATGTTGCAAAAAATGCTGAGTATAATCTGATATTTGCGTAGTATCTAAGTTTATAACGAGCTAGCGTAGTAATTTATAGAAGAATATAACCATTTGTCTAGAGTACGGTTATGGTCCAGCCCTCTAATACAGCACGTGTTACACGTGGAGATAGAGGGGACTCAAGCGGTTCAGTGTAGATAGACTTACAGCGCTGAAATGCTCCCTTACGGATGTACCGGCAGGTGGAGAGTAGTTAACATAGAAAAATGTAAAGAACTAAATTTTCTGTAAGATTTATAATCCTAAAATGCTCTCATTATCGAAGTAAATAACGTTTAAAAGGATAACTTATAAAAATCTTGTTTTTTTCGAGGAAAAATGATTTACAGTTTTTTCTTTTTAAGTTTGAAATTTGTGATATAGTCAGTTTTTAGCTTTCTCCAGATTAAATTATGTTACTTTAGGTAAACTTGACGAATATCGACACCGTAAATAATGAGACAGCACGGAGAAGTAGAATACCATCTTATTTAGGCTCTGTCAGAGCTGCTTGGGTGCTTATCTACACAGGACGGACTGATCAACACTAGAAAGTATGTCTACTTTCTCCAAAAATTTGTGCGATAGCGGGAGAGATACTAAATACCACGATAATGACTATCATTTGAACAAAAGAAGAGGGAAGAACTAGACAACGTGACTTGAAGTCGTTAGAGTATTCCAGCGTGGTTAGCAAAAAGAAAAGTAAGCTATTAACCGGAGCTTTTTGAAGATCTTAACTTTCTTTACTCAACATAAAAGAAGAAAACAACGTTAAGTCAAGTTAGCTTAAATTACGCTAGCATAAGAAACACGAAACATGTAAGCGCTGCATGTGCAAAAATGTGGGTAATGATTATTGGGCTAGGTTGAGAGTGAAACAAACTAGATGGCTACTACGGGAGTCCCTTGCTCAAAGTATGCCATTATAACATTAAATTATTCAGATTAACTTTTCAGCGAGAGAACGACGGAATTTTTAAAAGTATACCACTTGAACGTGCTTCCCTCGGCGAGTAAAGTGAGATAGGGCGAATCAGGGTTGCCAAAATATCTCTTTCCAAAACCCAGCCAATCTTGCACACCGTTAACGGCGTACTGGGTGATTGGGTTAGCATCACGCCTTTGAGGACGGTCTTACTTTCCCTACTTCCACAACTGTGGTTTTCGTACCCTATTTACACAGCGACTAGGTGGGCCGCCCGCCAGTTGCCAGATGTGCGGATTAAACCCTGTACCGTGTCACTGCAGCCTCAGCTCCTTAACCGCTCGGCTACGCTGGCGACTTCTCGGCGAGTAGGCCAACTGATAAATCTAACTCTTTTAATATTAACATCCATGTGAATTTTCTCTCTCCGCGCCTTCTTAAGGGGGCGTTTGCGCGCTGCAGTGTCACCACCAGTAGACTTCCTTGGTCGTCCTGTCTCTCCTACTGCAACACATATTGCATTAGGGGGCAAGATCATATTCCGTAGAACTTTGCTATTTGTTGTTGACTTGTGTAAACAAATTCGTTTTCAATTTCAGTAAAATTTTGAAAATATGTTCAGCTTATTAGCAGTATAGGTCAACTTCTGGTTCATTTCAACAGGGGTTTTCCTTAACCACGATCAAGGTAAATAACGTAAGAGGAATCTAATTACGATTGAGCTAGCTGGTAATTGTTACAATTGGTCTCCACACAACGATGGGGCTACTGAAAGACCTATTACAGGTTGTAAAAAACTTCGTGCATCCTGGAAATAAGTTAACGGATACAAACGACCTAAATTGATGAATAAGTGACAGAATAACTAATGTGAATAGGGCATATTACAGTGTGCGACAACAAATGACATATCGATTGATGAAATGTATTATAGAAACATGTACCTTAACTAATAAAGTAGGTGGAGTACATGTTAGCCATCTTTGAAGGACGTATCCTTTATAATGTTTACAGTCTAACCATGAAGACGTAAGAGGGCAACGTGTAAAATTTAACTATGATCACAAATGTATTGAAAGATTTGAATACGGTTTATTTTATAAATAAAATAAATGCTGACATGGGCAGGTCAATTACAGCGAATGACTGAGGATAGCGTACCTGGAAGAAGCGGTGAGATAGAAGTAAAACGGAAGACCTACAGTCAGATGGAAAGGTAACGTAGAAATAGATGCAAAGCAGTTGTTAGGAGTAGGAAACTGAAGACCGGAAAGCAAGAGACAGATATTATTGAAGGAGAAGGTTACGGGAAGTTAAGGTTCTACCAAAATCGATTTCTGAAGAATGATGCTGTAAATGTATCTTGTACAGAAAAATCTAAATATCCAATGAATTGGTAAGTACCTTAAGAAAGGTTTACTTCTTGGCTTAACCGTTTTATGCTTTTAGATTCCAGCTTGAAATACCCAACAGTCGTCCTTCTTTGGCCTCTAGCTATATGTTAACCACGCTTGTTTGCGTACATATAGAATAACTGCATTCCCTTTTCTTAATTTGGCCATCATCATCATCATCAAACAGCCTAGACTGAAGTCTACTGCTGGTCATAGGTCTTCTTTAGTTGTCTCCATAAATGGCTGTCCTGTGCCGCCTGCATTCAATTTTGGTGTATTCGCTTGAGGTCATCCGTCCAACGAATCGGTGGTCGTCCACTAGTTCTGAAAGTCTTAACACGCTTCGTCCTTTGCGCAATGGCACAAGGGCGGGTCTTTAGTTAAGCAATGGCGGGCTAGCGCCACCTTCCTGCTAGCTCAGTCGTCATATGGCAGCTAATCGGGACGTAAGAAAAGCTACACAAATGATATCTGAGATATGGTGGTCAATTTAATTCATAACAGAATTCCTATTCTACAAAATATATACAAGTAACTAGCTAAAGGCGGGGTCCTGGCGCACTCGCGTGGGGAGGGGGGGGGGGAGACGAAAGATTACTAGGGTGCGCGTCTACTTAGGGCACGACACTGCACTACGGCCGGCGTCCGGTGGTGCTGCGTGGCGAGGGGGGGGGGGGCGGTAGGTCCTGACGACGGCGTTCCACAGCCTGTCGAGCTCGCTGCGTTCGAGGGGCTCTGGGTGGAGCTGTAGATCCCACTCCTGGTGTCGGGAGCGGCGGGGGCTTCGTCGCTGGGAGCGGGTGTCAGCGGGCGGGCACCGTCCGTGGGGGCAGCGGTCTGGGTCAACACCACGCTTGATGCGAAGGCGAGGTCGGGCGTCCGGGGGCGGCGTCCCTGGCGAGCTCCTGGCGGACTGTCCGAGTCCGGGGTAGTCGGTGGGGAAGGCCCAAACACGCGGTCGAACAACGCTTGTAACGTCATCCTCGTTGCGCGGGGATTCTGGCCTCCGTTTCGCACTATGGGGATGAGTGTTAGAGACTAGTCGCTGAAGCTCGAAGACCGGAAGGGAATTTTTTTTAAGTCCGTGGAAGCATGCTCTAGTTCGCACAATGGCATGCGGGTTAGAGACTTGTTGCTGAAGCTCGAAGACAGGAATGGATTTTTTTTAAGTCCGTAGAAGTATGATCTGGTTCGCACAATGGCATGCGGGTTAGAGACTTGTTGCTGAAGCTCGAAGACCGGAATTTAATTTTTTCTAAGTCCGTAGAAGTATGCTCTAGTTCGCACAGTGGCATGTGGGTTAGAGACTTGTTGTTGAAGATCGAAGACCGGAATGCAATTTTTTCTAAGTCCGTAGAAGTATACTCTAGTTCGCACAATGGAATGCGGGTTAGAGACTTGTTGAAGAGCGGAGGCTAAATGATCTCTCCCTGAAATCCACCCCAGTTTATACAGGAATCTGTCCCTTTCTTCTCACCGCGGTGGGGCCTTTGTATTGCTTTATTTTGGTTTTTGGCTAATTGTTTCCCTAGTGTTTTGACGCATTTGATTAGCGGGCTAACTCTTCGCGAAATCGCTTCCTCTTGAAAAGACGCATTTTTTGATATGCGACTCGCCCTAATTGCGTTTCTAATTGCCCGCGCAAGCCCTTATGTGCCTTTATATTAGAAACGGCCAAGGCTTAAATTAGGCCGCGCTCGGAGGTTCCATGTGCGCGGATCAAATAGGTGCTTGTTTGCTGTTATTTTAGGCATTTTTTGATATGCGATAAGCTTAAGTTGAAAGTCTACTTCTGCGGCCCTTAATTTCTTTGCTGCCTTTAAAATTACATACGTGGACGCGCTGCGCAGGGCCTTCGCTGGGCGTGAGGATTCTTCGCCCGGCGCGCGTGTTTTCCAAAAGTAAAAGAGAAAAATAATTCCCTGATTTGTGTTGTTATCTAACTTCCTTGTTTAATTGTGCTCTATATGCAGTCGTTTGTTAATGGCTTCATTAAGTTTAATTTTGAACGCGCTGTAGCAAAGGCGCCGTTATGTCCGAGCTGCAGTGCACATTTCGCCGAATTTGGTACAATGTGGCGGGCGCTTGTCATTCCGCTCGGGCACCGATCCTTTGTACTGGGTTTCGTAATTTATTAGTTTGTGGCAGTTACTTGCCATTCTGCAGAATTGCTATGAGCTCCTTCTATAAAGTTTATGATGTTTTCTGATAGTTTGGGCGCGGGCATCGACTTCGGGTGCAGGACAGATGCTAATTTTAGCGTGGAAGGGCCTCTGCGCAATTAACTATCCATTGCGCTAATTGCATCTGCCTGATTCATATCAGTCTCTCTCCACGATCTCCACTCTAGTAGGCGCTTCGTCCATCTATTGTCGGTTGTTTTCGCAACGTCTCCAGCTCAGTTCCGTTTTAATGTTGTAATTTTTTTAACCTGATCTGCGGCGTAGTTCTTCATTTGTTAGCCAGTCTTTAAGCGACAAACACCAACATGGCCGTTTCCATTGAAAGTTGGTGTACTTCGATTTTATTTACTGATGTCTTGGTCAGCGTCAGAGTCTCCGCAGCGTAGGTTAAAACTGGAAAAACACATTGGTGGAACAACTTTTTCTTAAAGCAGGTGGGGATGTCTAATTTTAAGACGTTTTGCAGCTTTCCGAAACTAGCTCAAGTCAACCGTATTCTACGTTGTAGTTCACAGGTTTGTTATCTCTGCTTATTAAAATTTCGTACAGCAGATATTTGTAGGCTGTTGTCTATGCGAGGCTCGTTCCAGCTATAGATATGTTATTAGTCAGAACAAGATTGGCCATTGCTTGAGTTTTTTATTTATTAATTTAACCTGTAAAGAGGCTGGATAAAGTTTTTCGCACATTGCTATTGCATGGTCAACACTGTCTGCTATAAGCACTATACCGTCTAGAAATCTGAGAAGTTTTTTACCGTTTATATTTATATCCAGTTCGTCTAGGTTTTCTCGTTTACACATGTATTCCAAGAGCGTGATGAACAACTTCGGTGAAATGGTTTCATCTTGAGCTACCCCTTGTTGGATATAAAATTCAAATGTGTCTTCATGAAGAGTCACACATGCCGTTGCATTTTTGTAGATATTTTTATTAACCGTGGTATAGCTGTGGTCTATTCGGTTTTCTGTTAAAGCTTTTAACATTTTTAGTTGGTTTACCATGTCAAATACCTATTCGTAGTTTACGAATATTGAGACAAGGGGCTTGTTATATTCGACACATTTTTCTATCTGACCTTTAATGACCTGCAAATGATCGTTTGTCGCAAAACCTAACCTAAAACCAGCATGTTCGCGTGACTGATAGAAATCCAACTTAGCTGTCACTAGCTGTTAGTTATAATTTTGATCTTCTTCTTCAGGTGCCACCTCCATTCAATGAAAGTTGGCAACAACTTCCGCATACTTATTACGGTCTAGAGTTGTATGAATTAAATATGATGTGTTCATAACACTCCAGTCGCGTATATTTTTGAGCCATGAACGCTTCGATTTCAGCATATCATACTTGTTGTTACGGTAAATGTGGCTCAGATAAGCAGTCTTTCTTCGCTTTATTTTAGTAAGTAGCTCCCTTTCCAATTCCATACGTCTAAGCACTTCCTCATTAGATACATTCTGAGTCCATGATATTTTTAATAATCTGCGGAAGATCTACATTTCAGCAGCCTCGATTTTGATAAAAAAAAGTTTATAAATATGTGACAACAGACTGATTGGCGTATAGTTATTGAGGTCTGTTATTTGTCCTGCCTTATGTATTAGAATGACCACAGCTTTGTTTCACTTGGATGGCTTTATTCCCTTTATAAGGCATTCATTAAATAATAAGACGAGCATCTTCAGTCGTAGCCTGGTGATCTATTATTCCCCATTTGTGAGAGCGCTTCTTTAATTTCAACAATTTTGAACTTAGGTATTTCTTCAGACTCGTGATTTAGGATCTTTGGTATGAGAGTGTTTGCGGAATTTTCTTCAAGATTTCTATAGAGCTCACTATAAAGTTTTTCAAAAGTTTGCAGAAATTCAACATTATCTGTTACTATTATGCCATCTAAGTTTTTAAATTTATGAATATTGTTACAGTCACTCAGACTGTAAGTAGAGAAAAGCAAAGGCAGCCGAATTCGCAGCCGGAGGAGGTCGTGGGTTGTACAAAAGACTCTAAGCTGCAGCTGAAAAATAAAATATAGGCGCCAAGCAGCAAATAACCCAGCACTTTGATAATCAAACAAAAGGGCACATAATAAAATGCGCTACCAGACACTTCCTGTGAAAGAGATAAATGCAAAGGGTACAAATAAAATTCGCTAGCATAGGTAACGATTCAGTATAATGATTAATAATCAGGGTGTTCAATATTACATACACAAAAATAACACACGGCAAACCCGTTCTAAATCTCAATTGGGAGATAATATCACAGTGGCTAAGCGTTGTGTTAAAAACTCAGCAGAGTACACTTGTACATAACTTAAATAACTAAAGCGTAAGTGAAATATTGACATAAAGTACGAATGTTTAATGTAAATAGAGAAATTACAAAATGACTGTCAAAATGGCACTACTAAAAGGTTGTCGGTAGCACGAATGACTACGACAAAATTATTACATATTAAATTTTGGTTGTCGAGCTGAATTCGACTATATACCCACCAATGCAATAGCATTCAAACGTTGACAGTAATTAACAATATAACTCTCGCAGACTCAAGATTTTGTTTCTGATATAAGGCGCTTAATCTAATCAGATTCCAGCGTGTCGCATGAAAGTATTACGCAAAATTCTGGGAAATGCGGGGATAACCAAAAGTTAAATTCAATCGAGTTCTATTTCACAAGCCTTAAGTGAAAACCGAGATCGAATTAGTTTTGTTATGCAGTTGCCGTAATATCCCAATATCATAGATAAAATTCACATAGGTGGAGCGTGAGGCACATCCACCTGAATAGCATTTGTTCTAAAAACTAACGAAAATTAACTAACGCATAAGTTTCGTTATAACAAAACGGTGGTGAAATGATTAGTATGAATTGATTTAAATAGGTGAGTAATTACGCTTAAGGTACTTAATAAAAACAATCTAACGTTTGCCAGATACAACATAAAACTGAACAGATCAACGATACCATTTTAAAACGGGACCCCGCTGCAGATCAGCTCGATGTGTGCATTAGCTCAGGATAAATTAGATTGGATGAAACAGACCTTCAACAGCAATCCTGTAGGTGGTAGCGGGCAATAAGCACCAGGTGATTACGCCAAGTTTAACCAGTGCGTTGAAGCCATTGACCTGATGGTATTGTATTCCGACGATAGGCTTCGCAAGAAATCTAACTTCGCTCTCTTTCAGATATGGATACTCCACACACACAATACTCAAGGCGGCAGGTGGGGGCCAAACTTTATTCGCACGGGAACCAAAAATTATTCTCACAGGAACAAAAAGCAAAGGAGCAAGAAGAATGTAAGGCAATAGAATCTAACTAAATAGCACCAAAAAGAAACATACCCTAGATGTTATGCTCCGTTTGCCAGAATGGTAACATGTGCTCTGCTCAGATAAATCCAAACCAAGTTTGAGCTTGGGGAATTATCAAAAATACCTCCCACAAATGCTCCATGGGGATCTCCGGAAGGCCTACGATACGCCAAAATTAATTTCCCAAGCAGGATGCTTGTGACAAAACCCAATTCAGGCACGTTTCAAAACTTAGTTTCACAGAACTGCCTTTCTGAAGCAGGACATCATGACACATGTATGTAATTATGTAACCCCAAAAGCTCTATGCGTTGAGTGAAGCCTACCCAAACGTATACTATTTATAAATTGCAACTTGAAAGTGAACTGAAAGCTTGGTTGTATCGTAGGCATAAATTAGTGTGAAAGATAAGACAAATAGTTACATGAATAATTATAAATGGCTTTTGAACCGTAACAATAGTTTTCTTCCCCATCGAGAGTTCTCGTTTTAGTACTGTAAGACTTCTATTGTTTTCTATTACCTTCGAGTTTAAGCTCTTACATCTCTTCTTATTGCTTTAGATATATTTCTATTAAGTTTGTTAAATCTTCCTATTTTTTCTTCTTTCTTTTATAAGTTTTCTCGTGGTTTCACTCCATTTCTTCTCTTTTTTCCTAAATTTGGTAGCGTTTCGAAAATATAACTACTAAGAAAAATTTTATTAACACCATTTTTAATTGTTGTCAACATTGAGAGCTTAGTATCAAATGACAGTATAATAAAATATATCACAGGCAGTTACCTTCTTTTTAAATTCCAAATATGTCGTTATATTTGACTTGTATATTTTTTGTTGAATTTCAGGCGTCTAATATGCTCTGTTTGTCTTTAACCAAATTCAATGTTCGTAATCGCAAGTCCTTATTGCTGTTTTCCCATGGCATTTATTCATGACTGCCGTCTCGAGTCTGTTCTTTTTTTATGCAAACACGGCTACCTCTCTGCGTTCTTACTTATTGCATAATATCCTGCATAATCTGTATTCAAATGCCGCGTCCAAAAGCTGGAAGGATAAACGTTGCGAGCTTGTAGCTCGTAAAAGAGGAATGCATTGCGATGCTTTAATATAAATGCAGAGTCCGCTAACAGTTCCTATCGGCAAGACTTCCTGGAGCATTTTTTGCGATTATGTAAAGAATAATGAGCTTTTGAATAAATTACTAGAGCGTACTCGTCGCCTATCTGCGCCGGCGGGGATTTGGCTAAAGCGGCTTAATCCGTGGCGTAAGCGTCTTAGAACAAAAACTCGGCCGGTTTATAAACAACTTTTCGCGGCTTGTGCAGCCCTGCAGAGCAGGGAAAATTAATAAGGGATACAAATGCCCGCCCGGGGGATGCCAGGAGGGTACGTCTGTATATTTACCTCAGTCTGCGGCTGTCCCGAAAATTATTTATTTACAAAACAGGCCCGGCAAATTATCAACTACGCGGGAGCTTCTTGGGGAACAATTCTGAAGAATTTCACTTTTATTTCGTCGCTAGCAGCTTCATTGCAGCAACTGCGGCGGCTTGATAAACTATTTATATTCGGTTGGAGCGGATATCCAGAGGCGTTTAGAGCTCGCTCAGAGCTGAATTTGGTTAGCAAATGCCATTTCGAGCTCTTAATAAAATACAGCTCTTAACAACGTACTCGCAATCTGATATTAGTGACGGAAACATGAGCTACGTTTACGTTTTGCCCCAGGGGTTGCTAAGTTGGCGTTAAGCACAAACAATCGAAAAAGTACAAATATAAAGTGATTAATGCATTTTAAATGGTTTTTGTATTAGCACCTCGTAAATTAATTATTAAAAATATTAGATAATTTATGGCTGATTAGTTTTTTAAAGGATAAATATAAAACACAAGCTGTTTCCATTTCTATATCTTCGGCCACTGCTCCAATTTTTATAATTATTTTAGTCAAAGCCATTGACACGTATAGTTGTTATCGCACTTTATTTGTTTTCCTTCTTAGACCAATTTTTTATAAATGGAAAGTAACATTTTACAATTTTGTAATGGGCTTTGGCTTTGTAGTTCCACTTGGCAGCTTCTGAGAAACCTTGGTAGTCACCCTTTCAATTTCAGTTATCGAAGGTTTAAGATTGATATATACTTAAATCAACAAAACTTTCCACATGGAATAAAGCCAATAAAGCAATTCAAAAACAATGCATCGTTATACTGTTTTAAAATTTTCCGCCTTATCGCATTTTCAAGGTTGAACTTCTGGTTGAACTCGCGGTGGATTTCAAAGAACACACAAACCCTTCGCGAACATAAATGGCAGTCGATTTGCAACATATTATGTGAAAGCAGGTTGCATGATTGAAAGCAGTGTGTCAAACCTCATATGGTAACAGTCCTGAGTGAATTCATTACCGTTTCGTGGCATTCTCTACTGCTGTCGAACTTGACGTCCAAACGTTTTGAAGCGTGTACGTTCCGTCCTGCCGAACTGAAGGTGGCTTAAGTCGGACATTTTGCCTTTATTTTGCATTTTTGTCGTCATCCCGTAGAACAACGTATAAGGCCGCTCGTATCTGTTGTATCCCGCGGCCGTCTTTCTCCACGTTTGCTACGCAAATATCGAACAGCCAACAGCATTTCGTATATCAACCCTGATGTGATAACTGGTGGCATCCTGTACCGACGCTATACATAGACGATGAAACAGCTTAGTCACTGCATTCAAAGCTAAGTCTCGCTATGTTACCTTTCCGCTGTGAATACTTAAGGCACCTTCTCCGAACCTTTGGGATCCCGTTAGAAAGTTTTCAAAGTAATTATTTGGCATTTCTTTGTGTATCGTTATGTGACGTCACGATGCAGGTAGATTTAGAGTTGTTTAGTGTTCTTTTTTGTAGAAGTAATGTTGCATAACAAATATCTGGACCACGACAGAAAATTCACAGAGATAATCAATCGCAGGCATTGCGTCGGCGAATGTAGCTGCATTGGGCAGCCTACGACAGGCTAAGATATATTTTCAAGAGTCACATCGTCACCAGCTTAAAACGCAAGGTATACGACCAATGTGTACTCCCTATCATCACATACGAAGCACAGACCTTAATGCTCACTCATACTAAAACAAAAGAACTAAAGGCCACCCAACGAAAAATGGAACGGACAATGGTAGGTGTTAATGGCAGTTTCTATAGCTTGTAGCGAGATAGAATGATAGCAGATTGACAAAGAGATTGATAGAGCGTCGAGCACACTCTGACAACAGAAGCAGAGACGCTCCCGGCCATTAATACGATGGGGGGAATGGTATAAAAGGAGTGTGCGGTTAGTGGATTAGATTGGCTAAGAACCACATTAACTGGAAGAGAGCAAAGAATAATTATATCCAGCAGTGTACGCAAATAGCCGGCTAGGCAGACAGACAGACTGTAATACGAGCTATGAGCGGCCGATCTTTATAATCTATTGGCGTTCTTTTTACTATGACGGTTTTTACATTTTAAAGCATTGTAGTTTTATTTGTGAAGCGCAATGCAGTTTCAAGAATTTTGAAATAAAACTAAACATTTCAACTGCAAATTATAAGCCATTTGTGGAGGCCATACAACTTCCAGTAGTCGAAGGAAATCACTCATTTTTATTAAGGGGTTCCCCACGACATCTCCAGTCTTATACAGCAGGTGGTGTCTAACAATTGTCCCGACTTTGTTCAGGTATCCTTCTGGTACAATTTGCAGCCATGGCTGCCTCTTCTTCGCTGAGTTATAATGGTTTGAAATCAATTTGGCTAGTATAATTTTAAAATTACTTCCGTCAGAATAAAAGCCTCTTCAGTTTTAGTTGCCAAAATGCATAATAGAGTTGAAATCAAAAGTATAACTAAATTGTTTAATTTAGAAATAAGCAGATATCCGTTATCAGATATATGAGTTATAGTGTTATTTATTATTTCACACAGTACTCATATTTTCCTCAGTTGCGAAGTATTTACGATGGATATGAGGATATATTTAAGACAACAAATAATCAAGACTTTAAACGTTTTAATGTTTATATAATACTTGTATTTCTGTTGGCTTTTATGTATGTACTTGATTTGAAGCCGAGTGTTATATTTGAAGCGGAAATTCTTAGTTTTCTCTCGACATTAAATTTTTATCTGTATTTATAAGCAGCCGCACAAGAAATTGGTCTTACAAAGGTAACAAGCTGCGAAAGGTAAATGCATGCGAAAAGCTTTTCAGTTTAATAGAGAACGCTCTGCTTAATTTAAGGTATTTCAAAAGTATACGAGATATTTCTGAAACCCCCACGTTTCTTTGCGGACTGCCGTAGACAATAAGAAAAGTGTTTTATAAATTTAACATGTAATACGTAGGAAGTCAGTGACCTACGTTAAGAGATTACTTTATAATTAACTTATTTACGTTAGTTGCGGTTACGAGTACCAATGATTTTGATTTTGATTACAGAACTGTACCAATAAAGCCACTTCTTAAAAACATTCATGCTATTTATGGTTAAAAACATTAATGGTAAGCATGATACCATGCATTCATTCATTACCGTTAGCCTCCTTTACTTTTTGGTGTCAAGGATCTACAAGTCGCGGGAAGTGCAATGGAAGTGATGGGTCGTACGCGATTTATATTACGCTCCCCTTCAACCAAACTACCACACGCTTAACAACTCTTAACCTAACTTATAATTAACTTAACTTAAGAGCTCAAATTCATTCTCACTCCGAGAAAAGTCACGGCTACAGCCAGATTTGAACCAATGTCGACCTGGTTGCTAAGCAGGCTGCTAACCTACTCAACCACCTAGGTGGGATAGTATAACACCAATTGCTATTCAATTACTAACAAATTTGGAAAATGTCAAGTTTTAAAAAAATATATTGAAAATTAGCATTTGGATTGTTACGCGTCACTAAGAGAAATAGCAATATAAACTATATTTGTTTTCATATTTGTTATCTGCCGCCCCACACAATTTTATGTTTATGTGGCTAATATTGTGCGATGGTTCTCTACTTTGGCAATTAATGTTAAATAAATAGTTATTATATCAAAACCCCCTTTTATATAGGGATTTGCTAGTTCAATAATAGTATAATTTCACTATCGTGATATTATTTGGATTATAGTTAATAAATAAAGCTAACACTGGAGAATTTAGAATCAGACTAAAGTTACACAATTTCTTTTCGATGGAAAGTAACAATTAGCCACTTTACTTTCACTACATTCTTATAACAATAGATAGTGCAATGAATGAGACAGCAAAAGCATGTACGAATAACTGGATGACTTGCCTTTAAATAATTTGCATAAGGTAGAAAAAAAGCTAATAAAGAAAAACGTAAAAGTTAATTTAGTTCGCCAAGGTAGTCACGGAATGAAAAAAATATTTATTTATTTACCATACGGACCTGTAATGTGCAAAAGTGACACGTTTAGAGCTTGTGAATGCTGTAAGATATTGTTATAGACTGAGAATGGAAGTTGGGTAATTATTTACAAGAACAATATAGTATATTTTAGTAAGATAATTTAGTTAATGTAATAATGTCAATTTAATTTTAAAAAAGTCACAATTTGAACAGTAACTAAGAATATTATAGTAACTAGGCTGGGTACTAGAAGAACTA
>OW679197.1:19772981-19833644 GCA_940337035.1 Agriotes lineatus
AAGCCTTGGGCAGATGTTTGCTGTTCTAGTAGCCATCAGTCATTTATATACTTCCTTTGTAGCCAATAATACTTGGAGAAAAAGCAGAGACTGAGAAATATTAGCGACTGTCTTGAATACAACTGTTTATTAATTCACACTATTCCTATTGAGTGATTCGAATAAAATTTGCTACAAACGTAAAAGCAATTTAATAGTTGTAAAAATAGTGCCAACTGTTTAGTAAAATTATTAGAAGACAATGAATGGCTTTTCATATATAGTTCTTCCTACTGCATATGTTCATTGGTGTTTAATGAATAAACATCAACCAGTAAGTAAAACCTGCATAATTAAAATCAATAGCCCTTAACAATCCAACAATTTTGCACAAATCGTGGGATTTATAGAAGTTGAACGAAAAAATAGAGGGATAAGTATATTACGCAATAATTCGACTTAACAAGCAAAGGTTGTGTAATTGGATGATACGGGTTAAACATTTAATATACAGGATACACGTTTAAGGTAACCACAAGAATATATTTATTTAAGAAGTGGATTTCTCGGGAAATGCCAAATACTTCGTGAATTCGCTCGTTCTCCGCAACTCAGCATTTGTCAAATCAATTTAAGTCTGAGTAAAAATAGTCAGCCTCGACATCACAACGTACAAGAGGATGGATAAGGTAAAAACATAAGTACGTGAACATATTAAGAATTCGACTGCCTAAGAGTGTTTCAACATTTTAGGTGCACTTATTGAAGTTTTATAATAACTGTTGGCGTAGTATTTCTGAAATTGTACACATTTTTAATGCTGCAACATGTTTTACTGGAAAAAAAGTCTTTCACTGAGTCGTGATTTTGAAAGAATTTGTTTAACGACAGTTAACAACACTCCAACTTCTTTAAATTACGATTAATTTGACAATTTTCCATGTGATTTAATGAAAACTGACCTTTATAATATGCTGCAGAAGAGGGCGAATAGTACAGTAAATGGAATTGGTAGTACTTAAAAAAGAGAAAAAATTGGAACACAGGAAGTTGATGAATATATTCAAAAAGTTATGCCTTCTAAACCTACAACGTATCTACTACTAAACAACTGCTGCGGAACCTATTAAAGAGCTTGAACTCTTCCCATACAAGATGCAGAATTTCCGTGAATACCTGCCGTTTGGCTATAATAATTGTAAATTATTGTAAGTGATTTAATGAGAATACTATCGATAACGCAATTTTTTTATGTCACTTCTTTACAGATAAAGCATGGTCACATGTATGTGGATGCATAAATTCACAGAACACTAGAATGTGATGTGCAGAAAACCCAAACACTTTTCACGAAGATCATTTTTACTTCCATTGAAAAATTCATGTTGGGGTTCCTGTCCTTGGAAGTCGTCTAGTTGAACCAATATTTTTGACGGAACTGTAACAACTTAAACATATCTAGATGAAGATTTAAGCCACTTTGTAACTATTCTTTTTAAGATAGAGTTTCGGCTTAGACAGCGTAGTCTTTGTCTAACATTATTTACCGTAATGTGCCTTGCACCTTGAGAACTCGAGCAAAGATCCACGCCATGGCCATGCTTTCTGGTAGCTCGTGTTGTTTGAGTACCTTGCAAACAAGGATACTTAGGTAGATTCGGCCTTGTTGCTGTTTGTGCACCCATATTGACTAACGTTTCGCAAGACCTTGCAGCTTGCATCAACAAAGTGAAAGTTGCGACTTTTACTCTATTTACTTTATTTATGAACAAAACATTATTCGAATACTTTTCATGGTTTGATTGACTGCTGAGTAGCTCGAGTTTACCGTACCGATTCTTCTTGCAAATATGCACTTGCAAAACTGTTATTAAAGGGTTAATGTAATTCGTCTGTTGCCTAGGCCCCTACATAAATAGATTTGTATAGTTCAATTACGCCGAAAAAACAGATGAACCGATGAGGAGCGGCTGGAAAACAGATGAAGATATATTGTTATATGAAGAATAAAGGTAAATTCTGCTGACTAACGGAAAGAAATACCGTTTCAATCCGTGCTAATCCAATATATCGAGTAAATTTCAGATCGAGTTGGGTGATATTACATTATATTTATATGGAGCCACAACAAACCTGAAATTTATTTGACTCCTTAATATATCAGTATCGAGTAACCGCTTAAAACATTTTTCCAGGGAAAACGCGGATACAAGAACTTAATCTTCCAAGAAGGCTGACTATTGCGCCAGCAGGAGTGCAACGTGATATTTGACGTTTCTTAAGTGTTCGGAGTGATCTCGCAGAAAATAATTAAGATCGCTTAAATTTTACAGACGGAGTACGAAGGAGAAGCGCACAAAACATCTTCCGGAATTCCGGCGTCATTGTTCCAGTGTCGACTGCTGTATAAATTTGCCAAAATTGCCAATTTTCGTAATATTATAACGAAACCTCTCGGTTCATTTGATTCATTCCCGAGATATTTACGGCGCTGTCACAAATTATTGCACCGCCTCCCCCACGTGGAGCCTGGGGAATCGATTTAATCCGCTCCCGTTTAACAGCGCAACAGTGCAGTAATCGCCAAGATCCCGAAAATTGTTAGTGGCTGTATCTAGCTCCGGGTTAAAAATGCGAGCCCGCATAAATATCGTTTCAACGTCTCCAAATTAAATTTTAAAATTGCCCTGCGCAAATTGCCGCTCGCAACGCTTCCGGTGGTCGGTGGTTGCAGTAATAGATGCTTCGCAGAGCTCTAAGACCTGGGTTTAACAAATTTCCAATTAACCTCGAGCTGCGACTTTCATGCCGGCATTTTTAGACAACGGAAAATAAATGTATTAACTTTAGGAATTATTCAGCAATTTCCATATACTTGTTTGGCTTAGGAATATTAAGTTCATCATTCATTTTAAATTGACGCGCCCAAGACGAAAGCCGAGCGGACGAGTTGATGAGACTTTTTTAGGTAAACATTTAACATAATTAATCATCCGTAATGTCTTTAGGATATTGTTTCTTTTTGCTGGAACTTTTTAACTCTCGTTATGCATGGCTGGAGCGATAAAGGAACTTTTATGCGTGTCGGCAGAATAAAAAATTAAGCGACCTCTCAGCGCCAATTGCAGTTGACTCTTTATTTTTAAATTTCCGAAACTTCGACCGATTACATTAACTTCCTGTCGAAGAAGATTAACCCTCTAATAAACAAATGTAAAATTCCGATAAGTAGAAAAACTTCGGGCATTAACGAATTTCCGCTTTCGCGTTCTATACACCGATTGCTTTCGGCTTTCTTAATCCAGGCAAGTTCTTATGATCCGGTCGTTTCAGACTATGGCAGGAAACTATCGAGTGTAATCAACCTTCAAAGGTTAAGCTTCAACAAAGAGAATGTGAGCTATGGAACAAAATTTTATTCAAATAACTTAAATTGAAAATCGAGAAAAACCGGCGCCAAAAACAATATTCAGAGGGTAGCGGCGAAGAGAATTTTGTAGCTGGCAAGCCGATAAAGCCCTTCAGTGATCATACGGTACACATTTGTAGTCGAACTTTAATATAAAAATGTGAACCTAAACCGAATAAATGATGTGCATTAAACTCAAAACGATTGACATTGATCATTGTCGTTAGCGCCAGTGCAAATTAGTATTCTTTAAATAAACCATGTGTTTGAATTTGAATGCCACCATTAAGTCGCATTCAGCGTTTGAATCTCCCGTGAGCGAAGAATGAATAAAAAAAACAATGTCTCAACGTGCATGAACTCGCGCGCAGTTAACTACATCGCATTCCTACTTTGACTTCTCTAGAAGATGGTTCAGATAGTAGAGGAACCAGAAGGTATAAAACGGAGAAGCCTGGCCAACTGAGGTCAGTTGAGATCAGCGACCAGTTCAGTCCAACTTAAACTAGAGAAACCAACAGCCCAAGACCCCCCGGGCTTAGCCGAAACCATCTGCAGCTAGAGAATCTTTCTCGTCAAGCCAGAAGCCCCAGCTTGATCCTGACAAGCGATGGTCCGCCAGTACCAACACCTAAATCCGCGGCTTCCTCCAACTAAACAAACAGATCCAGACTTCGTCTTACCGTGAATGGTAAGCCTCCGCCGGTACGAGATCACCTGAGTCAATGGGCCTGCCAGAGGGAGCTTTCCAAAGCCTTAACCTCTCAGCTGAATCCAAACCGCTTCGGACCGTCGGTTTCTGTACCAGAAAATGCCTCCAGAATCTGCATGCAAAACTTTATCTGAAGTACCGATTAGGTAACACTGGAAACCCCTGAATAATCAGACCAACCCTCTCCAGTGGGATTCTTCTCGCCGCGCCGATCACGGTAGCCATGGCTTTTATACTTCCGACCTCACCAAGAGATCCATAAATATTCCGCCAAAGACCGACGGCGGTTACTACTTGATAAGCGCACACCGAGCCGATGTATCACCAAATCACCATAGTTGTAGTAGCGCCTTTAGACGAAATCCTAGTAATCAATGGAGACCTGAGGATGTGACCTGCAGAATTGCCGTAGGTATATCTTTGCAAGAACTCAAGCCGGAGTTCGGGCTATCAAAAGCTAAAGTTTAGCCTAGTGCGCCGCTAACATTCCCATCTAACCTGGTTTTAAAGTCACTTTAGCATATACCCTTCATACCAAGGGGAAAACCGTTAAGGGTTACTTTATTTTATTTCACTGCGTGTGGTCGTACGCTAATGTAAACATACCGAGCGGCAACGCCATTTAACATTTAAATTACAGAAGCTGTCGCTACAAAGTACAGCACCGGCTGAGCTTGAATACTGCATCGGTTGCCGAACCCAAAGGCAACCGACGTGCACCCTACAGGCCAAAATTCTTTCACACATTGTTTATATTGTAAATATGATTTCTAATTGAATTTACTGTAAAAATATAATCCAATATACAAATATTTCTGTAGTGTTCTGAATCTATTCAGTCAAGAAAATTAAATTTGGCTTATTGAATTGGCAATTATAGCACGTAAATGCAACGAAGTAATTAAACGCCGCAATTTAACATGATGGATATTTAAAAAATATTAATTACAATGAATTATAATTGTTTCATGCCATGTTCTAAATACCTACAATATTCTTTTTATTGTTAACTTTCAAGTTAGTTTGCTTTCGTGTGTTTTGATTAAAAATATTTGAAATACTTAACCGTTTTACTATTAGTAACCAACTTCAATGACTTGCGTCCCACGTTAAATCCCTATGGCCAGATTTAGTAGTTATTGAACATAAAAGTGCGAGAATAAAGCATCGATGTATACCTTTTGAAATTTCAAACTGTTCTCTAATGAGTAAGTTATATGGACTCGCAATCTTCTCATTGGAATCCAAGAAAAGGTTGAATAATTCTGATTCCTTTATAATCAATTCCGAGGTTGTGCAGGATGAACAGAACGAAGTACTGGCGAATATTGACAAATGCTATTTGATAATCTATAGAACGAGCCGAACAATGCTTCTCAGGTACCCAAACCACTTTTAAATCCAAACCGCATTTAACCACTCATATCTGCAAATTTATTATATATTATTGAAAGAAGTATGTTAACAAATGCTTTTGGTATCTTGCTTATCATATCACTTAGTTTTTCTTCTCATATTCTGTAATTGGATGTTTTTGCAATGATCGTAACGGTTGAGTTGAACCAATCCAAAGGGATATAGCCACTACAGAATATTTTATTGAGAAAAGCACGTAAATATTTTGGACTGATTAATTTCAACACCCCCGTCTGGACATCATCGTGTCCAGATGGTTTCCCATTTTTCAGGTTTTTGAGTAATAATGTAAATAGTGTTTTTCGTGCACTTCTGCTGCTTCGTCATATTGTTCTATTAGCCATTAATTTTCAATTTTCAACTTGTTTTTTTACGTACGTTCCTATCGATTTCATTGTATTTTCGATCGTTTTCTTTCGCCTTGGCGAATCTTCTTGATTTAAAACATGGAAAAACAGAACCAAGAAAAGAAATTAAAAAAATAAACATCGAATTACTATGGGATAGAACTATCACAGAACTCTATCGAAAAAGACACAATGAAAAGATAAATAAAAACCCACTACACGAAGAGGTGGGTATTAATAGCAGCTAGGAGAAACTAAAGGACAATACTAAGAAAGCAGTACACGAAGCAGTAGGCATCAGAGTCATAAACCAAACAAAGAGAACACGCAATGAAACGCTATGGTTTTCTAAAGAAGTAAAAGAACAAGGCCAAGAAGAAAGAAAGCATATTTAAAATACGAAACATTAAGAACCCCAGAATCTTACAAACAATTCAAAAGGGTCCGAAACAACATCAAAACGATGGTAAGGCAAAAAAGGATAAATACTGAAGTTTTTTTTCCGAAATAATAGAAAACGACCTATATGGGCTGGAAGAGAAGATATAGCGACCGATCATACAGCAAAGAAAAGGTGTAAATAAGCTCAGCGAAACCGACCAAATTAAAAAAATACGACCTGGGTAAAATATCCAACTGATCTCTATAAAAACGAAGACTATGGAATTGAACCAATCACATCAGAAATAGTACTAAACGAAAACACATAGCACCAACGAACTACTCAAATACAGTGGAGATAACCTTAATTAATAATTAACCACCTTGATCAATAAAATACTCTCCAAGCATAAGATTTCAGGTGAATGGCGCACCAGCACTGCGATCCTAATGTTCAAGAAGGGCAAAACAAACTACAGAGGAATAAATCTCCTACGCACTGCCCTAAAACTTACCACAAAGGTCATAAAAACAAAATAAATGACTCCATTTTTCTGGCAGAAGAACAACAAGGATTCAGGTCGAGAAGATCCTGTACGGACGAAGGCAAATAGCAGAAAAATCGATTGAATACAACAGCATGCGTGTGTTACATAGACCTGGTGGATACATTCGATCGTGTACAACTGAAAGACGTAGTACACCTCCTGTATAACAAGCATTCAGTACAACCTACTCAAAACAATTGAAAACAACTATAAAGCAAATAAAATCCAAGCCAAAATAAACGAGTAACTCATCGAACAAATACCAATGGACAAATGCATCTGACAGGGAGATTACTTAAACCCGCTTCTATCTACTACATAAAATCGTTGGTCTCTTTATATCTTTTTCGCTATCTCCTCCGAAAATACTGGACCGATTAAATTGTATGATAGCTTAAAATTTTGCTAATTGTTAGACTTAGATCGTAGGACAGTTTTTATTTTCAAAAAAAGTTTTAAATAGATCCTGTAATTAGCGAAGGTAAGCGTAGCTCTGGTGATACACTATATACCATTATAGCAGGGCGTTATTCAACGAAGCATGGTAGGTCAGTGATACAATACTCGCCAGCCAAGCGGGGGGCTCGGGTTCGATTCCCGGCCGATGCATTCTTTTTCGTCTGAAAGATGAAGAAAGTATTGTAATCACGAAAAAATTACCTTCCGAGATTTCTTCACGTTTCAAGGTTCCTAAATGACGAAAAAGAGGTTTTCTTAATTCCTTATGTCTGTCTGTCTGTTGGCAGTATAGCTCAAAAACTATTTGTCGAAGGAAGACGATATTTTGCATACATATTATATATCTACCTCGCATGAAACTGGTACAATTTTATACAAATATATACAGGGTGAGCACCTTAAAAAATTAAATGTTGTGTATTTTTGGCCTAATTTTCAAATAGAAGGAAGTAATAGCTTTCACATAGGTCAGGCTTTACATTTTCCGAAAATAGGACTCAATCAATACAGGATAATGTCACTAAAGAGTAAAAACGTTTCAACAATAAGAATGTTCTGTTCAAGAGAGGCGCTCGCCGCACTTATTTCTATAAGGTTTGATGGCGCAGTTGGACGTTCGGTATGCAGGTGCAGCGGGTTCAAACCCCAGCGGGATACATTTTGCAAATTGATCTAATTCGGGGGAGGGAAGTTCTGGGTAAAGCATTTTACAGATTTTTTAATCTATAATAATGAATCTCTTTTAAATTTGCGAACCGAAACGTAGCTCGCGTGATTCACTAGTTCAAAATAATCATGGAGGAAATAGTAAAGAAGGTACGGAAACTAAAAGGATACAAAATTGGAGAAAGTGAAATCACCATCCTGTTTTATGTAGATGACGCAGTATTAGTAGCGCCAAACGAGGATGACCTTCAAAGACTGCTATACTTATTCAACAAGACGGCTAAAACATTCAACATGATAATAGCCCCTGACAAAGCCAAATGTATGACAACCTCTGATACACCTCTTACATGCAAGCTACTGGTCGATAACAAAATTATACAGCAGGAAATGAACTTTAAATACCTTGCCATAGAAATATCAGGCTATAGAAATGTTGAACCAGAAGTAAGGAAGCAATCGATCGAAAGACATTATTGGATAGAGAAAAGAACAAGAACATGTAACGTGGGCAATGTCAATGACTGGGAATTAAACAGAAAGAGGGAATGAAATGAACACATCACTCCAATGAACAATGAAAAAGGATTGTTAAGATAACACGAGACAAATCACCGCAAAAGCGTAGGGTGCATTAGAAAGCTATTGAGTGACAACCTCCACATCAGCTGAAGCCAGGCAAAGCAGAAGAAACGAACAGAAATCAAACAATGCAGAAGAAGAAGATGAAGATTTAAGAAGTGCTAAGAATGGTAGTAAACCAAAAGCCAATAACAGAAGAAAGTCAAATTAATAATAACAGCAGTCATGAACCCACCGGAAGAAAGAACAAAATAAAAGATTTTAAAAGTATACATAAATACAAAAAAGGCAAATAAGTAAATGACTAGAAATAAAGGGATTAGAACCGAATATTGGTTAATATATTTGTAATTTTGATGTCCATTTCACCGAAAATGAACACAAAAAGGTGTGAAGAACATACAGTCATAGGTTTAGTAAGTCAGGTACTGAAGATTTACCTAAGCATAATCTATGGGTTAGAAGAGTAAATCTAAAGTAAGTTAGCAGGTGAATCAACTTTGGTATAGAGGATAACTCTACTTTCCAAAGGTGTTCGCTCTAGATTATCTAAGTTATTGTATCTTGGAGGATGTGAGGGTTCAAAGATAGGTGTTTTTGTTATCGCTTAGGGTGCCATAGAAAACCTCCTGGAAATTGAAAATGTGTGCGATGCTTATTTAGCTGTAAAACATGCAGGAGACGCTTTATAAATACCAACAATTAAGAAAATTTCAAAAAAACTCTATTGAGGTAGCTTTCATAGTACTGCGGGTCAGCCTTTCAGCTGAGATCACAACAAAGAGTTTCGCAAAACAATTATTAAGAATTCTACCTGGTTGTTGTGACGTCACACGAAACTAACATTAGCATATTTCTGCAAACAGAGTCGTGTAAGGGGAAGATATTAATACAGTCTGACAAAGAGTGCTAAAGGTGTTACTAAATTGAAGATGAATCCTATATGAATAAAATAACACAGATGACACTTGGCTGAGTGTATTCCGATCAGCGCTGAAATTGCAAAACGTCTTGGCCAAACGCATTAAATCACTCTCGACCAAAGTTAAGCGAAAAAAGCGGATTTATAGACGTAGGCTCGAAAACGAAACAGAATCGCTAGTTTCAATGTCGGAGAAGATTTTCTCCAGAACTTCGTTTGAAGAAGGGACAACGGAAGTTTAAGGAATATACGAGGGGTTTTTCAGGAATGCGTTGATATGCGCGGAGGGTTGCGACAGAAGGCGTCGATGAACAATAGTGATTTTTTTAAATCTGATAAGAGATCGATATAAAATACCTACGATATTTCAGGAAGCTAGGAGATTCGGAATTTCAAAGTCCTAAAGTCTTTGTACGTTGACCAGATCTAGCAATCGTGGTAATTTTGATCAATCTTTACAAAATAACTACATTACAAACACAGAATTGACCGTACCTGGTGAACTTTAAAAATAAACAGCCCCACCCCGCGCCTGTTGAGACGGGACGTCTTTGATGATGCCTGGTCAACTATTTAAACTGAACTGTCTTACCTCGCACTGACTCCAACGTGCCGGGTTCAACCAAACTTTTTTTCTTTGCGCGCCAAATAGAAAGCCTTCTTCAATTTTTAACAAGATATGTAATGCCAATTCAAAAGTCTTTAGTGTTTCATGGATCTTAGAAACCTTAAATAAAGCTAAGCACAAATTTATTAATAGTCTACAGAAAAACAGGCATGAATAACAACAATTTGGGAGTTGTATGTAAATTGAACAGGGAGAAATGGACACATGAAGTGAATTGAAAATCACCATGAATCCTTCTTATGAAATAAATACTCGTGGAAAAGACGAGAACGGCGCTTGACAAATGCTGCTCTTCATTTCAAGCAATCGAAACGTTTATTTGCACATAATGACACGTACCCTTCACAATTATATCTTTACTGTGTTATAATGGACAACAAAATGCTTGTTAGCTTTCAACTGCTGAGATTATACAAGGCGTTTCAGCACGCCATGAATATACCATGCATTGGATATCTATATCTCTCAATTTATGGGAAATAATAATGAATGAATCAACAAACATTAATAACCAAAGTAAGCTAAACTATTTTCGTTATGTAACGGTATGGGCTCATAACATTACTACTACAAGGTAAAATTAAAAACAAAAAAAAACACGTCAACTTAAATAATGCATTTATAATTTTATAGCAATTGCTTTACTTTTTTAATTTATTTTGTCTTATGGTTAGGATCAAAGCGAAAGTTTCAGTTTTTATTCAAGTGAAGAGAAACGATAAAAAACACGCAACAGAAAATAAAAGCTGAATTCGCCTTTGAGGAAATCTGGAAACGCTTGAGCGGGTAGGCAACTAATGCGATATCCTCCAGAAATATTTGAGTTTTTGGTAACACACGTCCTGGACAGAGCTGAGTGCGTAGCGGAGAACTCTGGAATAATAACTTAGTAAATGCAAATGGCTCCTCTTTTCAACATAATACGGGGCTGGACGGTGCCCTTTATTTGCGAATTTCAAAGTAATTAACACTTCAAGAGTCTTCTCAACTGTTGCACAGGGCTCTGTCAGTGATAAAATTCGCGGTGTCCCAACTTATACGACAAGCCGACGTTAAACCTCAAACGGGGCCCGATCAGGAGGTGAACACTGCCCTCTTCGGTTACAGGACTTCCATCTAGATTATTTGGGTTGCTGGAAGATACTCTAGGTTTGCCAATATGACAGCACCCCCCTCTAGGGGGGAAACAAGCGCTTTATTGTTATGTGAGCGTGTTACTGGCTTAATTATGGTGACGAACAAAACTCAAACATCCTCTGCTTCATAAATGGCGACAGTATGTGTTACTTTGTTATAATAACCTACGGGGCAATTTTTTGGATATCGATATCGTTTCGGGTATACATGGCGGCGCAGTAAATATGTTTACTCTACGTTGTAAATAATAAAACCGCCATAGCGGGGAGTAGTAACTTGCGGCACCCGATTGGGACACCTACTGCTCCTCTAGCGGTGCAGAAGTAGCCAGAGTCGTCTCCGAAAGTGTAGGTGAAATTCTAAGATGTTAGCAGGGTAGTGCTGTTATCGAAAAATCAACTAGCCTTAGGAAAACAGTTTCAAAGTGTCGCTATAAAACTATTGACTAAGCTCGGGGTAACGCATTCTGGGAAGGTTCTTATGAGAAATGCTCTGGGTGTGGATGTGACGAACGCGGCGAATCGTCTTTTAGGACAACACGAAGTCTGCATCGGTGCAGCGCGACTAGTAAATCTTTGCAGGTGTCAGGGCTTAACAACCATTGGAATTTAAACGTGGCAAGGTTGGAGTGCTAGACTCAACTCTCCTTTCAGGGCCAAAGCATCTCGCTTATATATCCATTTCTGGCGTAAAATTGGGTGGTCTTATCTCATAGTGAGGTCTGGGCTAACGTGGCTAACGAAACGTTTTGCGTCTACCGTAATTTGCCGTGACTTGATTCAAAGCGCTACTGACGTTTTAATATTAATTTGGGCTGACGCTAACGTCACAGGGCAACCAATGAGTAAGAATAACAACGTCACTTATTTATCAGCTGTGGATAAAATTAAATGGGATCAAATGGTCGCCAAGAGTCTCAAACGATAGGCCATATCAAAAGAAGAAAGACGCTTAAGCAACCTGAAGAATAGTGATTTTACTTCCCACAAGCCACAAATCCTTCAGCCAAAAACGGTTAAAACCGTGTTTTTGGTCAAAAAAAATATCTAAGAAGTACTTTTGCTGTTGTAGTACTATCAAGCACAAAAACCCTGTAAAATTCTGGAACAGACGGTGTGGAGCATGTTTAATTTCTATAAAATAAATCAAATTTTCTTCCAAAAAACTCGTTTTAATAATTTTCATAATACACTGCAAATAAATTTGCACGTCCATTGTCATTAGTTTACATTTAAACACAACGGCCGTTCTGTTTGACAATGGTAAGAATTTTAAGTTATTCGTTAAAAGGTGATACTAAAAATGCAAACCTCCTGTTTAGGTTGCTATTTAAGTCATCGAAGATTTACTGGGCTGATAATGAAATATTTTAAATTTCTCTTAACACGCACCGAATAAGGAAGACTTACGTATGATCGACCCAGTTGTAAACAGCTGTAAAGTTTGACACGCAAACTTTGGCTGCTTAGGCACCCATCAAACCGCGTACAAAGGAGCACGAGGTGAACCCTCCGGGAAATTTTAATATTCGTAATAAAAACTTTTATCGGGGTTTAAGCCGCGAACGACCCCTCGCTGACTCATAGATCATATTCCGTCAACGATTGGACGTTTATTAATTGCCTAATAGCAGGATGTCTTAGGTTAAATCGATGCCACGGCAGCAAAATACAGGAGCCTTTAATTTAACTATCCTCCTCTAATTTAGTTCCTTTGCAGTAAACATGTAAATACGTACTGCATCAATGTAAATATTGCAATATTGGATGCACTCACAATAAACTCGATGAAATAAATAAATATAACATCCAATAATAAATTTACTTTTTAATAGGTAAGATTAACAACAGAATTATAAAAAATAGTACAGTAGTAAACGAATTCGACAAAGGAAATGACTTGTGTTTTAAATATATACAGATTGTCCGGATTGTATTCGGGACATGGGAAATAATGAGTGCGACAGGGATAAACAGATAAAATTAGTAGGTATGACGGAGATAAAACATCAAAATTTATCAATATACCAATGGACACTTTCAAAACTTTTCATGGATGCTCATATTTTAAATAAATTAAACGCATCTGTCAGAAATTTCAAAATGCAGTACACGGTAGCAGAAAAGGTTCAAATTATTAAATAGATTATGCTGGTAACTCAATTAATGAAACTATAAATTTATTTATAACTGCGTTTGAAAATCTTCCCATTCCTTCACGTTCAGGCATATTCAGAATTGTTTGTAATTTTGTAACTTTTAATGACACTAATGACAGCTGAGCTTAATTTATTTTAAAAACTTGTATATAGTTGAAAAGTTTTGAAAGTGTCCATTGGTATATTGATACATTTGGATATGTTTTATCTCTGTCATACCTACTCATTCTATCTGTTTCTCCCTGTTGCACTCATTAATTTCCCATGTCCCGAGTACAACCCGGACAATCTGTATATTAGCTGCTAATTTCGGCCCTGTGGTCGCTGCAGTGTATTAACGAACATAATTCTTGACCGAGATTTTTACGATCCTGAAAAGATAAACTCCGAGCGGAGTCGCCCCGGAAATAAGTAATTCAGGAAGCGGTTAATTGGATTAGCATGCGTCCTGTTCCGGGCTCATTATATAAATTCAACCTGGAACTTATTAGCTGCCCTGAAATTATGAGGAATGCCTTTACTCTCTCCAGGTCTCTAGTGGATAAAAACTGGGGTAATGCACGATTTATAATAGAAAACATAAGAGGAAAGTTAACAAAAATTATGTGATAATATAACTGCTTGATGGAAATGTGAAATCGCAACAGCCGAGAATCACATTAAAAGTTTGTTAAATCCTGTAATATCTTGTAATCTATATTATTATACAAAGAAAGTTTTTATTAAAAACTGCCGAGAAAGCTATGTCCACATGCACTGCATAAAATTACACCTACAAGTAAATGCCTACAAAAAATAATTTAGGGTGTGTGCTATAAATTTAACAAATGAATATAGGATTATTATTATTATTATTATATTTGGATAAAGGCTGAGGACATAAATCCTTTGGCAGCCTAAAAGATACAAAAAAAAATCATGCAAAATGGTCCAGTAAACACAATTGGAAAAATTACTAAGGGTATAATACAAATTCAATTAGTAGTTGGTGCATATACTGTACCAGACGAACTATAAACTATAAAATACTGGGTTAAAAATTGAAAAGTTAAACGGTTGATATATTACAGTTTTAAAGCCTCGTCTATATTAATGAAAATGGGAGAGGCGTGATAAAATACATTAAGATTTTTAAAATTCTTGGCAGACGTGATGGTTACCAAGCCTTTTTGGACATTCGCATTTAGTGTTATGGGTAAATAATGTAAACTGCATAACTTAAATCATCTTGAAAACTGCTAAGTTCAAAGTTGTGGATTTTAAACAGTGTATGCTACAGATTCACAGCTCTAGTCACAATTTATTTTTTTAAATATACATTTTTTTCAAATATCTACCTACAATATCTATTTTGCACATTAACAATTGCAGTGAGCTATCTATGGATAACACTGTACTTTTATTTGTCATCAAAATTAATTTCTACAAAGCTGAGCTTGCTCAAATATTTACTTTTTTAAATGTGAGATTTACTTAATCTAACATAGCGTACATAACCATTTACTTCAATTATTAAATGACTGTTTTCGCTAATTATGTTTTATTCAGTAAATTATGTAGGAGGTCAATAAATAATTCTCTCCCTTCAACAGTCGGGTCACGCCGAGTCAGGGCGGGTCCCGTCGTGAACGTGACTAGTATTTGAAAATCGGGACGTGAACGTGAGTGAAAATTTCCAAGGCGTGATTCATGTTTCTCATTAATGTCACGTTAAATATTTAATAAGGAATAATGAATAAATGACTGCACTCCCATGTGGTAGATCTAGAGATGGAGCTGCGCATGCGCATTGTGTTGTGTTACGAGTGTTGTGTGTACTGTGAACAGTCAATAGCGCCTTGGCTGGGATTAATAATTATTTCTATTCTAAGGTTCCATTTAAGGCATCCGGGACGCACGGACACAAGAAGTGCTCTGTAACGCATGTAGAAATAGAGCATTTGCTTGAAATATCCCACAAAACGCTGGAATCGCATACGCAGTCGCCTGCCCTTCGAATTCGATTGCCGGTAATATTTTTTTAGTTGAAAATTTAAGATATTTTTACCCCTAGCGTAATTTGATTTTTAAAATTATTTAGTGTCATAATGTCCACTTACGAAGGAAGCTCTGGGTAAAGCCCTTTACAGATTTTTATTGGTTTTAAAATTAAACATTCTGCTCTATCTGAATTTGAATTTTGAAGTAAAAGGTGCGGGTCTCGTCGTTAGTGGCGGGTCACGCCATGAACGTGAGTGAACGTGAGCGTGAGCGTGAGCGTGAGCGTGAGCGTGAGTGAACGTGAGCGTTTAAAGTAAGCGTGAAACGTGCGTGACGTGAGTGAATACTCATTCTTACTATTACGTACTACACTCAAGTGTAAAAAGTTCCGGGTGTAGCTTGAAGATTGAACAAGGTTCCACGTTCGATCAGTAGAGTTAAGCAACGCTCTTTCTGATCAGAACTTGGATGGGAGTTCCACGCTTGCATCTCACGGCGTCTCGTGGTACGGCTGCCACGGAAATAGTTGGTCTCGGGTGTCATAATAACATCATGACAGTCGTTAGTGGGGTTAGAAGTCCCCATCAAATGTACAGCGACGCCTATAGTTGGCCTAAGTCAAAGAATTTAGGGTTTATGTTGGCATTACTTCGATTCCTTTAAAAAATAGATGTTGGTAGAATTTGTTTTACTAAATTTTTAGAACTAAAAATTGGTGGGAAATTTAAAATCTGGTATTAAAGGAGTTTTGTTTTTAGGTAATCTTTCGTAAACTTCTTCTTCTGGCCTGTTAGGCTGCAGATCCAACAGTTCCTCTGCACACTTCAGAATTGCTTTTTTGCATTACATTTTAAAAGATTCTGTTTTTACGCATATTCATTTTCAAAAAAAGAAAAGCTGACAATTTAATTTTAAATGTCAAAATGACACAAGTCGTTTACAGAAAAACCTGACGAAAATAAACTTTCTAATAATTAAAAAAAACAGTTTTGCCAATTTTATCTTGACCTTGAAAATTTTTATAGGAAAAAACGTACTTTAGTCGTGATTAGGAAAACAATTAGTAGCGATTATAATACATTAAATAACAATGATCAGTCAATTAATGACGTTGATAACAAAAACTCTTTTGTCTACGTGTACGAAGATGTTGTGCCATAACGAATACTCCAATGCTGAAATGTTCGTCGTGTCGTTTTCTTGAATATACGTAATTGCAAAAGTGCCTATGTTACCACCATCCTTAATTAATATATCATTCTTGTTTACTAGGTTACAATTACTACCCATTGTTTTTGTAATCATGGCTGCTTGATCATTGCACGTCGTCATGGCAACCCAAAACTTAGCAAGGAGTTTTAAGGTAAGGGGTTGTTTTTACGCTTATGAACCAAAAGTATCTTATTTTTATGCTTTCCACTCCTTTTCATAGAATACCCTACAATTTAAAAAATATTTTTGATAACGAAGATCGATCTAAACAATTTTTAACCCTGCAGTGGTCGCGCCAAGTCTCACAGACCCGATGAATACGTTATTGAGTGGGAATTCGTTAAAGGCGGTGTAAGAGGGTTGTGCGTCTAGGTATCTTCAAATTGTTAAACTTAGTTGCTTCCCTAATCGGCATAAGCACAGTTGTTAGTGTTCGTGAGTTATTTGGAAAAAAAGTCTGTGAGACTTGGCGCTACCATTTACGTTTGTGAAATTGTTTTGCCTTCTTGATTGTTTTTACATTGAATGTAGCTGTAATGAACTCACAAATAATTTATGTTGCAAACAACATCGAGGTTAGTATACCAAGACGTCAATATATACAAAAATTAGCTTTGATTCTAACAAATGACCAATTACATTGGCGATCACTACTCAAAAGTTCTCCACCGGAAATCCATCTAAGTAGAGAAGAAGTAGCTGGAACCTCTTCAGACCATCCAGTAGTTGACCCTAATACTCCCACAATTAAAAAAACGTTGCTTTTTTCCAAAAAAAGTAGGAAAAGAAAAAATTTCGTAAAAAAATATTGTGTTTTCTCTTGCAGAGTTTTTGTGCACTGATTGTGCATCCTAGAACCATAATGACAAAAATTAATTGTTTGGTTCTACATCTTAGTTTTAACAACATTGTTATGTTCATAAATGTTTATAAAAAATTAAAATCTTGAAATTCATCAGAAGCTGTGTTTACTATTATGAAATTAGCATGATCTACAAAAACCTTTAAAAAATAGAAAACAATAAATAGAATAATATTTTTTTAATGTTAGCAGTAACTGAAATATAACTGAAAATCTTAGTAATAGTATATAAACATCTCTTAAAATGTATTGTCATGTAAATGTAATTTTTGGGTCTAAGAGACTTGGCGCGACCAACCGTGTCATGAAACTGGGCGTGACCACTGCAGGATTAACAATAAGTAAAGTGCCTCTTACAGTCAAGTCTAGTTTACGTAAACTTTTCCACTATTGGTAAAACGTAAAAATATAGAGTTACACTTCAAGACACGATAACCTCTTACTGGAGGTACTTTGTACCAAGTTATATTACGTTTAAACGCTTTATTGTAAGAAGCCGCATAGCGCAGTTGGGTAGGCGCTAGGCTTGCATTAAGCAAGTCCTCGGTTCGAGTCCCGCGGGGGCCGGAATTTTACCGCTGCCTTGGCGATTGGAATCGGGCTCGGTGAGACCATTCACAGTTGCGCACAAAATTAACTGTGCTCTACTCGGAACCACAGACCTAAGAGATAGACTAACAAGATCAACACATCACCATGACACACACCTCACACAATGGTTGCTGCGCAAGCACAAAATGCGAGCTCCAACTTTGTATTCCAAGTCCGGGGCAAGTTGAGCATTGTACCGCCAGATGCAAGCGCATAAAGCACCAGCCTCTGCACCGCATGGTAAAATGAGGTAATCGATAATACCTACATACGGTTTATTGTGACCTAACAAATCTAGGATCACTTGGTGTCCCTGGCTTTTTGAAACTGTCTGTATGCTTTGAGTTTTATAACAGTTACTTGTTCTATATTAAATGGTTGGTTTTGGGTAATCTTCTTATGTTATTTTTCTTCATGTCAATCATGTATTGTTAGCGTCCCTCCAAAGAACACCTTTATCCTACATAAATTCGCGTTTAAATAAGTTTCATTTGAATCTTTTTTCACTTAATTTCTTGTTATTACCAATAGGTTCAGATTGTACTTCACGTCTCACGTTTGTTTACTGTAGTTAGAGGATTTACATAATACGTTGTAAACTGTTCAATTACCTTATCTTTCAATATCACATTATTTAATACAGAACATGCAATAGAACAGTTGTATGAATGACTGGTAGCAGTTACTAGGTAAACCAAAAGTGATAAAAGATTAGAATTATTCTTATTTTGAATATAAACTTCAATGTTATTAAACTTGTTGACATTGTATTATCTATTAAAAATAATAGAATACAATTTATAACGTAAAGCCAATGCTAAAGTGTGTTATTGTGAACTGGATTGGAAGTCTGTTAGAAATAATAGAATGGTGAAGAACTACAACGATCTTTGAGGTAAACTGGAGCAACCAGGGGGTTGGCTAAGGAAATCTTCAACAGTATAAAGATACTACGAAACAGTCAGGTATTACAATCAACAAAAAAAAGGAGAGTGAACATTGTTGATTAATTTTGGTAAAAGTTTGATGTGATAGAAATTTAGTAGGAACTGTATTTAGAATTAAAAAAGGTATTTAAAAAATTAGTTTTCTATATCGTGGGTTAATTCAAGCTTGAATAGTTATCGGTTTATATATTTGGAAATTGAATATTTTGTTAAGAAGATTTGGATTTAGGTTGTGTTTGTTATTATTTGGATCGAGTGCATAAAATTGCTTTTAAATTTAAAAGTAATATAACCCCAATCAACTGAGAGAAAGAAGTTTTATTGTTCCGAGCTAGTTAGTCGAGGATACAACAAGAGTATTTATGATGACATAATGTCAAATGACAGAATTGTGTAATTAAAAAATATCAAAGTTGTTATAAGCTTCACTGGAATACAAAGGTAAGTCAATAAGACAACTTCTAAAAGAGCTAATGTTTCTTTGGATAGTATAAGAATCAGATGCAGCTATATTAATACCACTAGGGTATATTTAGACAAAATATAATTAAATACCAATTTGGTTTTGAAAAGAGCGGGGATACATTACAAGTTATATATCAAAAGAAAGCTCATTTAGGGGGCTTTTCAAAAATATAAAAATATACAGCGTGTTCCATTAAAAATTCAAAATTATTAAATTTGAAAATGTTGAGCACCCTGTATGGCATCAATACTCACACCTAGTATTTAAGACTTTAAAGGTATTTCACGAAAAAAAGATTTTTTTTCCTTCATTCAATTGTTTTCTTACAGCAGCGGCCTAGAGTTCAGCATTTGTTTGCTTAAAATCATTAATATCTCCAAACCAGTTGATGTTAGATCCATATAACTTGATATCAAAATTATTAGTGCTTCAATTCAAAAATTTCAAGCTACCTAAATATGGAGCATTCCATTAAAGAAAGTAGGTTTGATTAACCGCACGTTTTTGAAACACCCTATATAATCAAAACTATTTTAATAATGTGCATCATCTTTGTATCTACAACTTTTATAAAAGCGATATTTATGTAACTCTACTGGTTTTGGAAATATCTTCCACCCCCGCATCGTTGTCGGATCCTATATATGTAAGCTTCTTATTCACTTGCTATCTTTTCTCACATTGTATTTCGAAAATGCTACATTTTTCTCTGATCAGGAGAATTTCAGCAAATTACTTTGTTCAAGTAGTTAACATTTTTAACAGGTCTAATAATCTCAGAGTTTGTTTTACTATCGAGGGAAATTGAATAAGAACAGCCTGAATGATATACGCATATTGGGATTTATAATACAAATCATAATCTCTTAAATTCGAATTAGCTGTACAAATTTATGTGCATAAAGAACACATAAAATGTGCGTTTGAGATTCTGCGGGGTCCGGGGGCGCCGGCGTGGCTAGACAACCAGCACAGTATCTTCCTTAAACGCCTGCCTCTCTAACAATCCGCACCTGGGATGGCACTGCGTACGTAACTGTGGTCTCCGGAATTATAACTTATTAAATATGGCTTCGCGTATACACAAAAAACGGGGCCGGTGGGTGCGGAATTTTGAGTATAATAAACCCCTTGCTGGTGTTTGTCCCGGTATGCGGGGCCGTGACAGTGATAAGGTTTGCAGTGTGCCAATCGACATGGCCAGATGATAATTGTCATGTGGTGGTTTGGCCAGAGGAACGACAGCTCGCCAGGTTGTAATGCAGGGCTGCAAACGGGGGTACTCGGAGTTCTGCAGGAAACTATAAGTTGGCCTGGAGCGGCCGGGAGACCTTCCTTCTTGCGGAAAATAGCTAGTTACGCTGCTGGTAACAAGCCAAGGTGTTTATTTTCTTTGAGTAAGCGCATCCTACGCCATTCTCTAGGGTCCGCGACGGCTTGGGTCATCAAGCTGGGCACCAGATGTCTCCCTAAAGACTGTGCTGACGTGAGGCTTTGAGTCGCGTCTCCAGGTGACAACCCCATAATTTCGTTTGCTACACTTTTTTCTATCTTTCTATCCTGCATGGTATGCCTGAGAAAAATTTAAGCAAGATAGTAAACACAGACTTTTCTGAAAAAACAGTAGACGCCCAGGCAACCGCAATGTCACCCCTTCCAAACAATCTAAACTAGTAAGTTAGAAAGAGCGATACGACGCAGACATTTATCTTTACCATCCGAGCATTACGAGATAAAGAAAGAATTTTGGTTGACAATTTTGTCCACATAATCGATAATAGTAATAAACGAAGCTGCAGAGGGCGGCGGAGGCATTTCAGTGGGGAGCTGCTGGGTGAACGAGTAGATGCTCTGAGAAAGCTCACCAACAATAGCGGTTTGATATGCTGATAGAGGCTGCAGAACAACTCATTACCAACAGCGCTTTGGCGGGCTAATAAGTGGTGCAGGAAGTCCACCGCCGATGACGGATTGGTAAGTAAATACGTGCTATAAGAAATCTCATCACCGTTGACGGCTGGAGAGTTGGTCAGATCTCCAGGAAGATTTTTCAGAGTAAGGTCTGGGATCAAGATTGAGAACTGGTAGCGACTGGCTCGACGGGATTGGAAAGGATTGACTTCCGCTCCGGCGAACTGGAAAAGCTCTGGCTGCCAGCTTAGGGGCCCAAGCCACACTTTGGAACTAGGTGCTGGTGGCTGGGGCGCTGGACTCAATTGCCTTCATTAGGGCAAGCATCTTGCTTTTATAACCTTTACAACCTCTGTCGCCTGGGCTATTTTCTAGTGCATCCTGATGGGATTGCGTAATGGCGGTTCGTTCCAGAGCTTGCGCATCGCGGAAGTTCGCTGCGCAGGACAGATTCCAGCGCCGATTGTGACTAACATTGTCAGCGTAAATTCAAACACGCTAATTGTGTTTAAATGAAATTTATGCTGGCGCTAACCTCACAGAATACGAAATAAGATAAATCTTGATATTAAAATTTTTCATTTCATTAAAGACGGGTTTGTAAACATTATTTTTCAGTCTTCTGATTTAGAGCTCGTTTTAAGTTATCCTGTGGTCTCTCAATTTTTTGTCTAACTTTGCTCTAACTCTCTTAGTATTTTCTATTTACTTATTCACCTTTATTTTTAGATTGTTAGCTCTCATTTTAATTCTTGTTTAATCGTCATTTGGATTTTATTCAACTTCCCCCTCGAATTCTCAATCGATTATTCCAGGTATGTTTCAAGATTTACTGCCTTTGTTAAATATCAATTCCCAATTCTTTTTGATTCCGTTTGTATTCTTCTCTAATTTCACTCTCAACTTCATTCTTGATATTTTTCTATAGCTACACAATTTCTATTTGTATTTTATGTATTTCTAATTGCAGTTCTTTTTACTCTCCAATTACTATTTGCTTTCCATGGTTTTTTCAATTTCTGTTTAAACTTTTTGTTTCATTTCTTGTTCTGTTATACCTACCCCAGCTTGTAATAACTTCATTACCTAACTGAAATAGTGTCAAATGAATGACATAATGACATTTGCCTACTAAAATATTTTTGAAAATGACATATCTAACATTTCTCTTAATGATATTTTGTATTACCTTTCTGTAATATTTGATTTCCAAATTGGCTCTATACTCTATACAATTTGCAACTCTGCAATTTCCCATTTGCCGTTACAAAAGTAATTGTTATGTACTTCATTTTATTAAATTAACCCTTGCGCAAATTATGTTCCTTTAAGGAAATTTTCATATTGGCTCAGTAAATAAACGTGAAAGCTTTTACTGAGGTTGAGACATGAATTTATAATTTTTATAGATGCTTTCTTGGTTTATTATTAGTAAATTTACAATCTACTCTACATGAAGTATTAACTAAATATTATAGCATAAAATAGACATCGTTAGAAGGAACCACTCATCAGCGGTACTCCTGTAGCGATATTTTCATGTTAGGGTGCTCCCAAGTCGTATGTCCAGCTTCTATTTAATCTTCTTAAAGCTGGGTGAGCAGTGGACAGTTTTTGAATTAGATCATTGTTGTGTCGCTGCAGTCTGTCATAGTATTTTTGAGGAAATCTACGAATTTCTTCAACGACAAATGGAATACAAAGATCCTCATGTAAAGTTTGATTTGTGACATACCATAGCGCATTGACCAGGGCGCGCACTGTTTTGAACTGCAACTGTTGTATAGTTTTTATTCGAGTTGGTTTGGCATATCTCCCGAGTTGCACCTCGTATGTCCAGATTGGCTTTACCATCGTTTTGTATACCAATAATTTGTTATTTAAAGAGAGTTTGGACTTTCTTCCAAGAAATCAATATATACGAATGTTGAGTTTTCTGACGTTAGGTTTGAATGTGTTAGTCCAAGTCACACGTTGATCCAAGTGTAATCACAAATACTTGGTTTCTGTTTTAACAGGTGTTGGAACATCGTTTATATAAACTGGCGGGCACACGTTAATTCGCTTGGTAAACGTCACTTGTATCGATTTGGTTTGATTGATTTTGATGCGCCTTCTGCCGAACCATTCGTTTATTAAGTTTAAGTGGTGTTAGAGGTTTTCAGATGTCAATATAGCGTGTGCGTGCGTAGATACTATAGCTGTATCGTCAGCAAATGTGGCGGTAACAGCTTCTGGTAGGTTAGCAGTAGGTAAAGAATAGGGGCAGAGGCACTACCTTGCGGGACATCGGACTTTATAACATGATTTTTTGAATTTTTATTCTTATACTTGACTGAAAAGTATCTCTCTGAGAGATAACGTTTAAGAAGAAAGTAGCAGTTTGGGAGTAGCTTTTTTAATTTATAGAGTAAATCAGTGTTCCAGACTTTATCAAACGGCTCGGTAACGTCTAGGAACACAGCTGTGTAGTATTTCTTTTCTTCGAAGTTCTTTGATTTTTGGTTTCTGTAGAATGAACTTTTTTAAAACCAAATCGGTGTTGGGGCAGATGTGTTGATATATGTGAATCTTCCAATAGTCTTTGAAGGTATATTTTCTCAAAAATCTTTCTTAGTAAGATCAGGAGACTAATCGGCCTATACGAGTTAACATTTTCTGGTGCCTTTCCAGGCTTTGTGGCCATTATTAAATAGTCATATTTTCATAAGATGGGGTAGTATAAGATACTTATTATTATATATTGTTGTCAATAACTCGATGGCCTTTTTTTGGGAGCATCTCTAGCACTTAACTGTTATCAGATCCTAACCTGGTGCTTTATGTTCGTTTAATCTCTTTATCTCGAACTGTATCTCCGCAGGCGAAAATGGTTTGATAGGTAAGGACATCAGGTAATATCTAGATATTTCTCGATAGCTTCGTTTTCTATGTTTAATTCAAGAGGTTGAAAAACCTTCGATAGCTGTTCAGCAATACTGTTGCCGAAGCTCCGTTAGCTTTTCGTATGAGCGGTATAATAATTTGTGGTTGTGAGGCGTAGCTTGCCATGCAGCTTCTTTGATAAGTATAAATGGTGTTCAACTGGCCAATCTAAGTCTTCAGGTTGTTTATGTGCAATTTAAGATCTAATTTGTCTCCAACATAGGATTTAAATTTAAGCTAGATTTGAAAGAATCTTTTCCGTTTAAACTCAATATCGGTTATGTAGGTTTCTTTAACACAGTGTACTTTGGCAATTAACCAAACCTTTCAGCTCAACAGCTGTTGTGGGTATAACCTCTTCTTATTTCAGGACATTATTCATTAGAAATTACATTGTTCAATAACCAATTTATTTGTCGCAAGTCGTGTATTTCAAAAGCACTTCAATTAAATTCTCCATACACAGTGTTAGTTTAACGTTTTTAAGATGTTCCCTGGTATTTAGAGGTTTTCTGCGTCAGTTAATTGACGAACCCTAAAAGTTCACAGCAGCCCCTTCCATCATGTACACCACAATCTAGGACGCTGGCACTCTATTATTGGGTATGTGTCAATTAACAACACTTTAATGTTAATATATTTATCACCTTTATCGGGTTTATTGAACCTTTTACAGTTGAATATAATCTCATATAATTTAACATTTCACATATTTGTATTTTTTGTTCTTATTGAAAATTACATGCTTTTGCTGTCTCATTCATTGCACTATATATTCTTATAAGAATGTAGTGAAAGTAAAGTGGCTAACTATTACTTTCCATCGAAAATAAATTGTGTAACTTTAGTCTGATTCTAAATTCTCCAGTGTTAGCGTTATTTATTAACTATAATCCAAATAATATCACCATAGTGAAATTATACTATTATTGAACTAGCAAATCTCAATATAAAAGTGGATTTTGATATAATAACAATTTATTTAATATTAATTGCCAAAGTAGCGAACCATCGCACAATACTAGCCACACAAACATAAAATTGTGTGGGGCGGCAGATAAGAAATATGAAAACAAATATAGTTTATATTGCCATTTCTCTTAGTGACGCGTAACAATCCAAATGCTAATTTTCAACATATTTTTTTAAAACATTTTCCAAATTTGTTAGTAATTGAATAACAATTGGTGTTATACTATCTCACCTAGGTGGTTGAGTAGGTTAGCAGCCTGCTTAGCAACCAGGTCGACATTGGTTCAAATCTGGCTGTAGCCGTGAATTTTCTCGGTTAGGTTAAGAGTTGTTAAACGTGTGGTAGTTTAGTTGAAGGGGAGCGTAATATAAATCGCGTGCGGCCCATCACCTCCATTGCACTTCCCGCGACTTGTAGATCCTTGACACCAAAACGTAAAGGAGGCTAACGATAATGAATGAATGTAGGGTAGCATGCTTACCATTAATGTTTTTAACCATAAATAGCATGCATGTTTTTAAGACGTGGCTTTATTGGTACACTTCTGTAATACATCAAATCAAAAGCATTGGTACTCGGAACCGCAACTAACGTAAATAAGTTAATTATAAAGTAAACTCTTGACGTAGGTCACTGACTAACAATGTATTACATGTTAACTTTATAAAACACTTTTCTTATTGTCCACGGCAGTCCGCAAAGAAACGTGGGAGTTTCAGAAATATCTCGTATACTTTTGAAATACCTTAAATTAAGCAGAGCGTTCTCTATTAAACTAAAAAGCTTTTCGCATGCATTTACCTTTCGCAGCTTGTTACCTTTGTAAGACCAATTTCCTGTGCGGCTGCTTATAAATACAGATAAAAATTTAATGTCGAGAGAAAACTAAGCATTTCTGCTTCAAATATAACACTCGGCTTCAAATCAAGTACATACATAAAAGCCAACAGAAATACTAGTATTATAGAAACATTAAAACGTTTAAAATCTTGATTATTTGTTGGGTTTTAAAAGTTCAGTGGATGTATTTGTCTTAAATAGATCCTCATATCCATCGTAAATACTTCGCAACTGAGGAAAATATGAGTACTGTGTGAAATAATAAATAACACTATAACTCAGATATTTGATAACGGATATCTGCTTATTTCTCTCTCTATTATACATTTTGGCAACTAAAACTGAAGAGGCTTTTATTCTGACGGAAGTAATTTTAAAATTATACTAGCCAAATTGATTTAAAACCATTATGACTCAGCGAAGAAGAGACAGGCATGGCTGCGAGAAATACTCGCTTATAGGGGTCAAAACAAATTGTACCAGAAAGATACCTGAACAAAGTTGGGACAATTGTTAGACACTACCTGCTGTATAAGCCTGGAGATGTCGCGGGGAATCCCTTAATAAAAAGGAGTGATTTTCCACGACTACTGGAAGTTGTATGTCCTCCACAAATGGCTTATAATTTGCAGTTGATATTTTTAGTTTTATTTCAGAATTCGTGAAACTGCAGTGCGCTTCACAAGTAAAACATACAATGGGTTAAAGTGTAAAAACCGTCATAGTAAAAAGGACGCGAATAGATTATAAAGATCGGCCGCTCATAGCTCGTATTACAGGCTGTCTGTCTGTCTAGCCTGCTATTTGCGTACACTGCTGGATATACTCCTTCCTTGCTCGCTTCCAGTTAATGTAGTTCTTAACCAATCTAATCCACTAACCGGACACTCCTTTTATTCCATTCCCCTCATCGTATTAGGGGCCGGGCCTATCTCTGCTTCTTTTGTCAGAGTGTGGTCGCCGCTCTATCAACCTCTTGTCAATCTGCTCTCCTTTAGCCTTGCTACGTGCTATGGGAACTGTTTTTAACACCTACCATTAACCGTTTGTTTTTCGCTGGGTGGTCTTCAGTCTTATCCTTTCAGTATTAGTGAGCCTTAAGATCGTTGCTTCGTATGTGATGATAGGGAGTACACATTGGTCGTATGCCTTCCGTTTTAAGTTGCTGGCGATATGACTCTTGAACACATACCTTCGCCTATTGTAGGCTGCCAAATAAATACAGCTGCATTCGACGACGCAATGCCTACGATTTATTATTTGTATGAATTTTCCGCCGTGGTACAGATATTTATACTTCCTGATTTCCTCTATGCTATTGTTGTTGAACTTCTTCTCCAAGCTCAATTCTAAATCTACCTGTATTGTGATGTCACCTAATGATACACAAAGAAATGCCAAATAATTACTTTAAAAACTCTCTAACAGGATCCCAAAGGCTCGAAGGAGGTGGCTTAAGTATTCACAGCTGAGACATGCACAAAGCTTTAGTCGGCAAAAGACGGATAGTTTTTCAATTAGGTATCATAGATTTCTCGATATTTAGAACATTGACTGTTCACAGCATGCATTTATTGTATAATACAGGTAACATAGAAGGACTCAGCTTTGAATGCAGTGATTTTTCGGTCTAATCGTCTATATAGCCTTCGCCGTTTAAAATATAATAATAGGGTTTTTAACTAAAATAATTATGGCAAGGCATACTACACTTTATAAATTGTTAAGCTTCAACTGAGAATCCGCTTGTCAAACCCAGGGCAAATTAAAAAAATATAATATTTATTACCAAAAATAAATGGTTTATTGCTCTTTCCTTATTTTATTTATCTGCAATAAATTAGAGCTTAGCTCCGGTGAATATGAAACAATTCTTAACTCGGGTTGTCGGTTCGTAAAATTAAGAAAAAAACGTTGTATGACGAATAATAATTTGTATGACAATTACTGTCAATTATTAGAGCAAATGCACAATTTCTATCTGGCAATTATAACCTCTAAATTTGACTGCCACAACAAAATGATCTTGGTCGCAAAAAAGCAGAATAAAATTGAATTTTAAACACCAAACTGGCAAGGAAGCATCAGGTAAATACGATTAATTCTGTGACATAGCAACTGCCAACCTCGTTTTGTTTCTAGTGTGACGTCAAAACCGATGCGCAATCGCTTTTTGTTCTGCATCCTGCAAAAACTGAAAATTCCGCGTCACATTGCACTTTCAAAGGACGCTATCTAAATTACTCAAAGCTGGACGGACCTGGACAATTGAAATCTAGTGCTACACCTTGTAGACAGTCTGAAATTGATGAACCCCGCCAATTATGAGGCTGCCGCCATGGGTTCCCGTGAAATCCTTCCTTAATCGGACGCTGGATACACTTTCCAATAACGCCACGGGGATGACGCACTTGGGAAAGGTTGTTGGTTGCAATTTTTACACCCACGGATTCCTGAAGGTCCTCTCTACATGTAGCAGACACTAGTTTTGTTGAGAGATGCTGCTTAGTTATGGAAATGGGCCCCCGAAGTTACCCGCACTTGGCCAAATCTTGCTGCTGGTTAAACTGCTACACTTGGCACCCTTATTACAAGGAAAACTATAAACAAAGATGCCCTGCACACTGGTTAATCTGGTCTGAACTTGATGAACCCCGCCAATTATGGGACTGCCGCCAGGGGTTCCCGTGAAATCCTACCTTAATCGGAGACCTTTCGGACGCTGGATACACTTTCCAATGACGCCACGGGGATGACGCACTTGGGAAAGGTTGTTGGTTGCAATTTTTACACCCACGGATTCCTGAAGGTCCTCTCTACATGTATCAGACACTAGTTTTGTGGGGCGATGCTGCTTACTTATGGAAATGGGCCCCCGAAGTTACCCGCACTTGGACAAATCTTGCTGCTGGTTAAACTGCTACACTTGGCACCCTTAGCACAAGAAAAACTATAAACAAAGATGCACAGCACACTAGTTAATAACTTTACACACCACTGTTATTACAAAAGATCTTTTATTTATAATTTAAAGCGATAAAATGTGGAGCACAATCTGCTCCCAGCACAAGTTTTACAAGCTTGTTTAATAATCCTAAAAAAAGACTGTCTGGTAACTTAGCAATTAGATCTTCAATTTTATAAAAGACCTTATAGACTACAGTTTTGATGTCATGGTTTTTCCTAACTACTAAAATTGTCTTTTTCTTGCAATAAATGTCACTACACTTAGCTCTGCTTTTAAATCACTTTGGTTTATAATGTACTGATACACCAGAGTTCCTTTAGCGTCTCACTAATTGTCTTTCGATCGCTTGCCTTACATTTTTCATTGCTCTATTGCAATTATTATTGTGGTAGCACTACTTCGTTTACCTTTCAGGTAATTTGCCGTTTGCTGGCTTATATACTTTTAATACATAACGCTCATATACCTTCTGTACTTAACAAATCATTCTGTATCATTTCATTCACATTATGTTTGACGCAACTAAGCTCAAATCCCTCGGTTACAAATTAAATTGCATTGGCCCTTCCGATCATTTATCATACCTGAAACTCTGAAACGTAACTCTTTTAAAACCTGCTTTATTTCATGCTAACTTTTATCCTCAAAATTATTAGTTACTTCTGTTCGCATCAACTGCATTTATTAATGTAAAGTACTGATTATCTTGCAATAAATATAATATTTCATTATGTGCTCATATTGACCTTATTCATTTAGTTAATTAGGCAATTAGAATTGCTGTGGGCAGTAAACCATTACAGTATAACGTCGTTACAGGGTGCCATCAGTTATCAACAGATACAACAGATACGAGCGGCCTTATAGGTCGTTCTACAGGATGGCGGCAAAAAGGCAAAAGAAAGGCATAATGTCTGACTTAAGTCACCTTCAGTTCGTCGGGGCGAAACGTCGACGCTTCAAAACGTTTGGACGTCAAGTTCGACAGCAGTGGAGAATGCCACGAAACGGTAGAGAATTCACTCAGGACTGTTACACTATGCGGTATGACACAATGCTTTCAATAATGCAAATCTGCTTTCACATAATATGTTGCAAATCGATTGCCATTTATGTTCGCGTTCTTTGAAATCCGCCGCGAGTTCAACCAGAATTTCAACTTTGAAAATGCGATAACGCGGAAAATTTTAAAAAAGTATAACGATTCATTGTTTTCGAATTGCTTTTCTTTCATGTTTGGGTGAATTGGCTTTAGTCCATTTGGAAAGTTTTGTTGATATAAGTATATATCAATCTTAAACCTTCGATAACTAAAATTGAAAAGGTGACTACCAAGGTTTCTCAGATGCTGCCAAGTGGAACTACAACGCCAAAGCCCATTACAAAATTTTAACATTTAACTTTCCATTTATAACAAATTGGCTAAGAAGGAAAACAAATAATAAAGTGCGATAACAACTATACGTATCAATGGCTTTGACTAAAAAAAATATAAAAATTGGAGGAGTGGCCGAAGACATAGAAATGGAAACAGCTTGTGTTTTGTATTTATCCTTTAAAAAACTAATCAGCCATAAATTATCTAATAATTTTTATAATTAATTTACGAAGTGCTGATACAAAAACCATTTAAAATGCATTAATCACTTTATATTTGTACTTTTTCGATTGTTTGTGTTTAACGCCAACTTAGCAACCCCTGGGGCAAAACGTAAACGTAGCTCGTGTTTCCGTCACTAATATCAGATTGCGAGTACGTTGTTAAGAGCTGTATTTTATTAAGAGCTCGAAATGGCATTTGCTAACCAAATTCAGCTCTGAGCGAGCTCTAAACGCCTCTGGATATCCGCTCCAACCGAATATAAATAGTTTATCAAGCCGCCGCAGTTGCTGCAATGAAGCTGCTAGCGACGAAATAAAAGTGAAATTCTTCAGAATTGTTCCCCAAGAAGCTCCCGCGCAGTTGATAATTTGCCGGGCCTGTTTTGTAAATAAATAATTTTCGGGACAGCCGCAGACTGAGGTAAATATACAGACGTACCCTCCTGGCATCCCCCGGGCGGGCATTTGTATCCCTTATTAATTTTCCCTGCTCTGCAGGGCTGCACAAGCCGCGAAAAGTTGTTTATAAACCGGCCGAGTTTTTGTTCTAAGACGCTTACGCCACGGATTAAGCCGCTTTAGCCAAATCCCCGCCGGCGCAGATAGGCGACGAGTACGCTCTAGTAATTTATTCAAAAGCTCATTATTCTTTACATAATCGCAAAAAATGCTCCAGGAAGTCTTGCCGATAGGAACTGTAGCGGACTCTGCATTTATATTAAAGCATCGCAATGCATTCCTCTTTTACGAGCTACAAGCTCGCAACGTTTATCCTTCCAGCTTTTGGACGCGGCATTTGAATACAGATTATGCAGGATATTATGCAATAAGTGAGAACGCAGAGAGGTAGCCGTGTTTGCATAAAAAAAGAACAGACTCGAGACGGCAGTCATGAATAAATGCCATGGGAAAACAGCAATAAGGACTTGCGATTACGAACATTGAATTTGGTTAAAGACAAACAGAGGATATTAGACGCCTAAAATTCAACAAAAAATATACAAGTCAAATATAACGACATATTTGGAATTGAAAAAGAAGGTAACTGCCTTTGATATATTTTATTATACTGTCATTTGATACTAAGCTCTCAATGTTGACAACAATTAAAAATGGTGGTAATAAAATTTTTCTTAGTAGTTATATTTTTGAAACGGTACCAAATTTAGGAAAAAAGAGAAGAAATGGAGTGAAACCACGAGAAAACTTATAAAAGAAAGAAGAAAAAATAGGAAGATTAAACAAACTTAATAGAAATATATCTAAAGCAATAAGAAGAGATGTAAGAGCTTAAACTCGAAGGTAATAGAAAACAATAGAAGTCTTACAGTACTAAAACGAGAACTCTCGATGGGGAAGAAAACTATTGTTACGGTTCAAAAGTCATTTATAATTATTCATGTAACTATTTGTCTTATCTTTCACACTAATTTATGCCTACGATACAACCAAGCTTTCAGTTCACTTTCAAGTTGCAATTTATAAATAGTATACGTTTGGGTAGGCTTCACTCAACGCATAGAGCTTTTGGGGTTACATAATTACATACATGTGTCATGATGTCCTGCTTCAGAAAGGCAGTTCTGTGAAACTAAGTTTTGAAACGTGCCTGAATTGGGTTTTGTCACAAGCATCCTGCTTGGGAAATTAATTTTGGCGTATCGTAGGCCTTCCGGAGATCTCCATGGAGCATTTGTGGGAGGTATTTTTGATAATTCCTCAAGCTCAAACTTGGTTTGGATTTATCTGAGCAGAGCACATGTTACCATTCTGGCAAACGGAGCATAACATCTAGGGTATGTTTCTTTTTGATGCTATTTAGTTAGATTCTATTGCCTTACATTCTTCTTGCTCCTTTGCTTTTTGTTCCTGTGAGAATAATTTTTGGTTCCCGTGCGAATAAAGTTTGGCCCCCACCTGCTGCCTTGAGTATTGTGTGTGTGGAGTATCCATATCTGAAAGGGGGATCGAAGTTAAATTTCTTGCGAAGCCCATCGTCGGAATACAATACCAGCAGGTCGATGGCTTCAACGCACTGGTTAAACTTGGCGTAATCACCTGGCGCTTATTGTTTTTTTTTCAGATGCTCGCTACCACCTACAGGATTACTGTTGAAGGTCTGTTCCATCCAATCTAATTCCCCTGAGCTAATGCACACCTCGAGCGGATCTGCAGCGATAGTTCCGTTTTAAAATGTTGTCGTTGATCTGTTAAGTTTTATGTTGTATCTGGCAAATGTTAGATTGTTTTTATTACGTACCTTAAGCGTAATTACTCACCTATTTAAATCAATTCATACAACTCATTTCACCACCGTTTTGTTATAACGAAACTTATGCGTTAGTTAATTTTCGTTAGTTTTTAGAACAAATGCTATTCAGGTGGATGTGCCTCACGCTCCACCTATGTGAATTTTATCTATGATATTGGGATATTACGGCAACTGCATAACAAAACTAATTCGATCTCGGCTTTCACTTAAGGCTTGTGAAATAGAACTCGATTGAATTTAACTTTTGGTTATCCCCGCATTTCCCAGAATTTTTCGTAATACTTTCATGCGACACGCTGGAATCTGATTAGATTAAGCGCCTTATATCAGAAACAAGATCTTGAGTCTGCGAGAGCTATATTGTTAATTACTGTCAACGTTTGAATGCTATTGCATTGGTGGGTATATAGTCGAATTCAGCTCGACACCCAAAATTTAATATGTAATAATTTTGTCGTAGTCATTCGTGCTACCGACAACCTTCTAGTAGTGCCATTTTGACAGTCATTTTGTAATTTCTCTATTTACATTAAACATTCGTACTTTATATCAATATTTCACTTACGCTTTAGTTATTTAGATTATGTACAAATGTACTCTGCTGAGTTTTTAATACAACGCTTAGCCGTTGTGATATTATCTCCCAATTGAGATTAAGAACTGGTTTGCCGTGTGTTATTTTTGTGTATGTAATATTGAACACCCTGATTATTAATCATTACACTGAATCGTTACCTATGCTAGCGAATTTTATTTGTACCCTTTGCATTTATCTCTCTCACAGGAAGTGTCTGGTAGCGCATTTTATTATGTGCCCTTTTGTTTGATTATCAAAGTGCTGGGTTATTTGCTACTTGGCGCCTATATTTTATTTTTCAGCTGAAGCTTAGAGTCTTTTGTACAACCCACGACCTCCTCCGGCTGCGAAGTCGGCTGCCTTTGCTTTTCTCTACTTACAGTCTGAGTGACGGTAACAATATTCATAAATTTAAAAACTTAGATGGCATAATAGTAACAGATGATGTTAAATTTCTGCAAACTTTTGAAAAATTTTATAGTGAGCTCTATAGAAATCTTGAAGAAAATTCCGCAAACTCTCTCATAACAAAGATCCTAAATCACGAGTCTGAAGAAATACCTAAGTTCAAAATTGTTGAAATTAAAGAAGCGCTCTCACAAATGGGGAATAATAGATCACCAGGCTACGACTGAAGATGCTCGTTTTATTATTTAATGAATGCCTGTGGTGATTCTAATACACAAGGCAGGACAAATAACAGACCTCAATAACTATAGGCCAATCAGTTTGTTGTCACATATTTATAAACTTTTTTATCAAAATCGAGACTGCTGAAATGTAGATCTTCCGCAGATTATTAAAAATATCATGGACTCATCATGTATCTAATGAGGAAGTGCTTAGACGTATGGAATTGGAAAGGAAGCTACATACTAAAATAAAGCGAAGAAAGACTGCTTATCTGAGCCACATTTACCGTAACAACAAGTATGATATGCTTAAATCGAAGCGTTCATGGCTCAAAAATATACGCGACTGGAGTGTTATGACCACATCATATTTAATTCATACAACTCTAGACCGCAATAAGTATGCGGAAATTGTTGCCAACTTTCATTGAATGGAAGTGACACCTGAAGAAGAAGATCAAAATTATAACTAACAGACTGACAGCTAAGTTGGATTTCTATCAGTCACGCGAACATGCTGGTTTTAGGTTAGGTTTTGCGACAAACGATCATTTGCAGGTCATTAAAGGTCAGATAGAAAAATGTGTCGAATATAACAAGCCCCTTGTCTCAATATTCGTAAACTACGAATAGGTATTTGACATGGTAAACCAACTAAAAATGTTAAAAGCTTTAACAGAAAACCGAGTAGACCACCGCTATACCACGGTTAATAAAAATATCTACAAAAATGCAACGGCATGTGTGAGGCTTCATGAAGACCCATTTGAATTTTATATCCAACAAGGGGTAGCTCAAGATGAAACCATTTCACCGAAATTGTTCATCACACTCTTGGAATACATGTCTAAACGAGAAAGCCTAGACGAACTGCATACAAATATAGACGGTAAAAAACTTCTCAGATTTCTAGACGGTATAGTGCTTATAGCAGACAGTGTTAACCATGCAATAGCAATGTGCGAAAAACTTTATCCAGCCTCTTTACAGGTTAAATTAATAAATAAAAAACTCAAGCAATGGCCAATTTTGTTCTGACCAATAACATATCTATAGCTGGAACGAGCCTCGCATAGACAACAGCCTACAAATATCTGCTGTACGAAATTTGAATAAGCAGAGATAACAAACCTGTGAACTACAACGTAGAATACGGTTGACTTGAGCTGGTTTCAGAAAGCTGCGAAACGTCTTAAAATTAGACATCCCCCACCTGCCTTAAGAAAAAGTTTTTCCACCAATGTGTTTTGCCAGTTTTAACCTACGCTGCGGAGACTCTGACGCTGATCAAGACATCAGTAAATAAAATCGAAGTAAACCAACTTTCAATGGAAACGGCTATGTTGGAGTTTGTCGCAAGACAGGGCAACAAATGAAGAACTACGCCGCAGATCAGGTGTGACTGATGCAATTCAAAAAATTAAAACGGAACTGAGCTGGAGACTTTGCGAGAACAACGGACAATGGATGGACGAAGCGCCTACTAGAGTGGAGATCGTGGAAAGAGACTTTCAGAAGTAGTGGACGACCACCGATTCGTTGGACGGATGACCTCAAGCGAGTACACCAAAATTGAATGCAGGCGGCACAGGACAGCCATTTATGGAGACAACTAAAGAAGACCTATGACCAGCAGTAAACTTCAGTCTAGGCTGTTTGATGATGATGATGATGACCAAATTAGGAAGGGGGAATGCAGTTATTCTATATGTACGCAAACAGGCGTGGCCAACATGTAACTAGAGCCTAAAGAAGAACGACTGTTGGGTATTTCAAGCTGGAATCTAAAAGCATAAAACGGTTAAGCCAAGAAGTAAATCTTTCTTATGGTACTTACCAATTCATTGGATATTTAGATTTTTCTGTACGAGATACATTTATAGCATCATTCTTTAGAAATCGATTTTGGAAGAACCTTAACTCCCCGTAACCTTCTCCTTCAATAATATCTGTCTCTTGCTTTCCCGTCTTCAGTTTCCTATTCCTAACAACTGCCTTGCATCTATTTCTACGTTGCCTTTCCATCTGACTGTAGGTCTTCCGTTTTACTTCTATCTCACCGCTTCTTCCAGGTACGCTATCCTCAGTCATTCGCTGTAATTGACCTGCCCATGTCAGCATTTCTTTTATTTATAAAATAAACCGTATTCAAATCTTTCAATACATTTGTGATAATAGTTAAATTTTACACGTTGTCCTCTTACGTCTTAATGGTTAGACTGTAAACATTATAAAGGCTACGTCCTTCAAAGATGGCTAACATGTACTTCACCTACTTTATTAGTTAAGGTACATGTTTCTATAATATATTTCATCAATCGATATGTCATTTGTTGTCGCACACTGTAATATGCCCTATTCACATTAGTTATTCTGTCACTTATTCATCAATTTAGGTCGTTTGTATCCGTTAACTTATTTCCAGGATGCACGAAGTTTTTTACAACCTGTAATAGGTCATTCAGTAGCCCCATCGTTGTGTGGAGACAAATTGTAACAATTACCAGCTAGCTCAATCGTAATTATATTTCTCTTACGCTATTTACCTTGATCGTGGTTAAGGAAAACCCCGGTTGAAATAAACCAGAAGTTGACCTATACTGCTAATAAGCTGAACTTATCTTCAAAATTTTACTGAAATTGAAAACCAATTTGTTTACACAAGTCAACAACAAATAGCAAAGTTCTACGGAATATGATCTGGCCCCCTAATGCAATATGTGTTGCAGTAGGAGAGACAGGACGACCAAGGAAGTCTACTGGTGGTGGCACTGCAGCGCGCAAACGCCCCCTTAAGAAGGCGCGGGGAGTGAAAATTAACATGGATGTTAATATTAAAAGAGTTAGATTTATCAGTTGGCCTACTCGCCAAGAAGTCGCCAGCGTAGCCGAGCGGTTAAGGAGCTGAGGCTGCAGTGACACGATACGGAGTTTAATCCGCACATCTGGCAACTGGCGGGCGGCCCACCCAGTCGCTGTGTAAATAGGGTACCGAAACCACAGTTGTGGAAGTAGGGAAAGTAAAACAGTCCTCAAAGGCGTGATGCTAACCACATCACCCAGTACACCATTAACGGTGAGCTAGATTGGCTGGGTTTTGGAAAGAGATATTTTGGCAACCCTGATTCGCCCTATCTTACTTTACTCGCCGAGGGAGGCAAGTTCAAGTGGAATACTTTTAAAATTCCGTCGTTCTATCGCCGAAAAGTTAATTTGAATAATTTAATGTTATAATGGTATACTTTGAACAAGGGACTCCCGTAGTTGCCATCTATATTTATTTCAATCTCAACCTAGCCCAATAATCATTACCCACATTTTTGCACATGCCGCGCTTACATGTTTTCGTGTTTCTTAAGCTAGCGTAATTTTCCCTCAGGGGCTCACATCTTGTGAGTACGGGTATTGGCAATCCCGAGGTGCCCTAGCTGGACCTGTACCTTTTCAACTTGATTTGGGAAGGGTCCTCCTCTCTGTCGTCCTTCCTATATGGCCTTCCTTGGCCAACTCTTGTTCTCTTCCGACCCCGACGCCATTAGAGTACTCGAGGGTTAGGGGTCTCTCCGGTAACCAGTCAACTTGAAGCGTATCCGTGGACGTTCTTCGGAAGGGATGCGAAGTTGTAGGGACCAGCCATCTCGAAGCTTGGGTGACGGGAAGCCGGGGGACACCTCCAGGGCATGGGAGGAAAGGATATGGACGCTCGGCCCCACACCAGCGCGGACCCTGCTGTGGGGATTTTTACAGGCCGTTCGGCACGAACGTGCAACGGAAAAAGAAGAGCATAAAGAGATATAGAGCAAATCGTTGTGTGTGATCTGGTAAACAAGAGGCTGGCTACCCCAAATAAGTATTGAAAATATGGGGGAAGATAAACAGCAGAGCGAAATGAGGGCGGAGAGCGAGAATGAGATGATAGATAAGGTAAAAGAATTTGTAGACCTAAACGAAACATGGTTATCCACGAATTATGAAGATGCTTTTACACAACAAACCGACATAGACGAGTACTCCAAGCTGGACGAGGACCCAGGCTTCAATCCTTTCCAGAGAAGAGGGTCGGTAGCTAGGTCGCCACCGGATGAGAATAAGCATGAAGAGGAAAACTTGTTAAAGCAAGATGGAAACGCGGAAATGATAAGAGAATTATTAAGTCCTGAAAGAAAGACAAACAGAGACCCAAAGAGGAAAAGGGTAGAAACGCCGCAAAAGAAAGCGATTGAACAACAGGAGTACGAGGACTTTTTAATGAGGATTGAAAAGGAGCAACGGAACGCCAAAGCAGTAATGAGGAAAACCATAAAAAATATCGTGGAACTATGGGAACACGTTACCAAACATACCAACACCAATAAGGAGATCAAGAAATTGGCGAGCAATCTTAATGGACTGGCGAGTCAATTAACACCCTCGCACGAGTTCGTGGAAGAGGTAATGGACGAACTAAAAAATAGGAAGATGGGAAACGCCGAACAAACCACCATGGAGATAGGCACGCAGACCGTAAGCAAACAAGAGCACGAGAAACAACTACTCATTGAGAAGATAGACAATACACTGGACATGGATCTGGGAGAAAACGAGCTCTATGAGCTGACAGAACTCAAATGGCCGGAAGAAACTTACAAGTACTGCCAGATCGTTAGAGGGGAGCCAAAGGACACCAGCAACGAAGATCTTATGATTGTTATGAATATGAACGGAGATCAAGATAACAGAGATAAGGCAATAGAAAAAGCCATGGCAAGGAACCCGCAGTTAAGAGAAATCTTAGACGAAGGAAAAATAGCCCCTGGGAAAGTAGTATGCAGCGTGGCAACGAACGGCATTATCACCGAAGAAGAAAGGATAAGCGAAAACATACAAAGGTATACTTATCTGACAATAGTACAAGATGGGGGAAAACCCCCACCGATCAGTCAAATATAAGAGCCTCCCTACAAAAAATAATGGAGATTGCAAAAAGAAATGGCAGGGATAAGTTGGCATGCGCCATAGACAATCAAGTCAAAGAGGGCGAAATAAGGAAGATATTGGAATATACTGGTAGAAAGTGGAAGCAACAAATACATATGTACAGCAATAAACCTAGAGAAAGAGAAAATGGAGACATGACAAAAGTAAGAAGATATAAGGCAAAAAACGAAGATACATTAATTGTTAAACCACTGGCAGACATTACATATGCCGATATAATCAAGAATATGAAGAACCAGGTGGATACCGGAGAAATTACGATAGAAAGGATTAATAGGATTCAAAGAGGAAGTATCCAACTAAAAATAAAGGGCAAAGATGAAAAAGACAGAAAAGCGTTCCGGGAACTGCTCACGGAAAAAATGAAGGACATGGCAGAAGTAGATGTTGCGCAGAGAAAGCAGACAATAATGATTCTGGACATAGATGAGACGATGAAGGAAGAGGACGTACAAGTGATACTAACGAAAGAAATGAGTAATCTTAAAGGCACAAATGAGGTGGTACAAGTTAAACTTTCGGAAAAGGCTAACAAAAGCGGAGTAAAGTATGCATTTATCAGCGTCCAGGAGCGAACAGCACAGCAGTTACTACAGAAAAGAATAATAGGAGAAGGGTGGAATAGGTGGAGGATAAAAGATATAGATTCCCCACCGCGGTGCTATAATTGCCACAAAGTAGGACACACGGCAAAAAAGTGCCAGACCAAAGAGAAGACAAATACATGTTATAGATACGGAGAAGTTGGACATCAAATAAAGGACTGTGAAAATCAGCAGAAATGCTATCTATGCAACATAGAAGGACACAAGACAGAAACAATGCGTTGCCCCGAGTATAGAAACATAGTAAATGCGCTAAGAATGGAGAAGAGGGCTCGATTTACAAACAGACCATAAAGACAAAAATTTTACAAACAAATCTAGGCAGGAGTAAGAGGGCCATGGACCTGCTTAGACATCAATGCGTAGAACAGGATATAGACGTTGCTATTGTAGCGGAACCCAACAAAAGAATGGCAGAATATAGCAAAAAATGGATATCTGGAAAACAAACAGATGAAGCTATATACTTACCGCATGTAAGAATAAAGGTACACGCAACAGGCAACGGAGACGGATACTCCTGGATAGAAAGCGAGGATATGCTTATATATGCGTGCTATATATCACCTACCAAGAAAGAAGACGAACTACAGATGTTCTTAGCACAGCTAGCAAGGGATATAAGAAAACACAACAACAAGAAGATCATAATAGGGGGAGATTTTAATGCCAAGGCACACTGCTGGGGTTCGCCGATCGAAGACCGGAAAGGAATTGTCTTGGCCGAATGGGCAAGTGCGATGGATTATGTTATACTTAATGACGGAAAGACTCCGACTTTCAATAGGAATGGGGCGACATCTTACATAGACATTACCATGTGCACAAAGGATATAGCCAGGTGTGTGAACAAGTGGTGAGTGAGTGATGAAGAAAACTTAAGCGACCATAATAATATATATATAGAACTAACATGGTCTATGAAACGAATACAAAAGAGGAACCGGAAGGGCTGGGTATATAAAGAAATCAGGAAAGAAGAGTTACTAAAGCAAATACAAAAAGCTATAACCAACAAAGAGCTGGTACATACGACAGAACAACTGAGGGACATAATGGAAACTGCATGTAATCTAGCTTTAACTAAGAAAGGTAGCTACAAAAATAAATTTAAGACAGCATATTGGTGGTCGGAAGAGATCAAACTCTTACGAGAAAACAGTGTAAAAGCCAAAAGAGAACTAACGAGGGCGAATAAAAAGAAGACCCAAAGCGATAGCATAAAGCAACAATTGCAACAATGTTATAGAGATTGCCGCTCAGCACTGAAGAGAGCTATAAAAAAGGCAAAGAGAAGTGCCTGGAATGACCTATGCGACATAGAGACCGAAGTATGGGGCACCGGATACAAAATAGCTACTGGAAAAATTGGACTGCGTACGCCCATAACACTAACAGATGAAGAACAACTGGAGATAGCAAAAACCTTGTTCCCGAAACATCGAATTAGGACTAGAACTGAAGTAGACGTAAGAACCGAAGACATAAAGCTCTGTACAATAGAAGACATAAAAGCGGCAGGACGGACCCTAAAGACAGGCAAAGCGGCTGGGCCGGATGGGATTCCACCCGAAGTGGTAAAAGCGGTGGCGGAACAAAATCCAGAGATCGTAAAAGAAACTATAAATAAGCTCATTACCATAGGACACTTCCCGAAAGAATGGAAGCGAGCCATACTTGTGTTGATAGAAAAACCAGGAGATAGTGATATTAAGACCTACAGACCCATATGCCTTATCAACACAGTGGGGAAGTTATTCGAAAAGATAGTAAACGAGAGATTACAAATTGAGTTAGAGGATAAACAGGCCATAGACAGTGCACAATATGGGTTCAGAAAGGGACGATCGACAATGGATGCAGTAGCCAAAGTGCAAGAGATTGCAGAAACGGAGCGCAGGTACCCTAACAACAAGTTTGTAGTCTTGGTCGCACTAGACGTCAAAAACGCCTTCAACTCAGCGCCCTGGCAGGGGATCATGGAAGAGATCAAAAGACTAGAAATCTCGCCGTATCTGGTCAGAATACTGGACAGTTACCTACATGACAGGAAGATTATGATAGGAGAGGAGAGGGAACTGGAGATGACATGTGGCGTACCGCAGGGGTCAGTACTCGGACCGACACTCTGGAACGTGTACTACAATGGAGTATTAAAACTAGAAATGCCAGAAGATACAACAACGATAGGGTACGCAGACGACCTGGCGGTGGTAGTACGCGGGTATAACAAGGACGAGATAGAAAATAGAATAGAATGGACAATAGACAGAATAAACAGGTGGTTGGGAAGAAAGGGCCTGCAGCTAGCACATGCAAAGACGGAAGCGGTCATTCTGGCGGGAAGATACACACTGAAGTCAGTAACAGTAAGAACAGACGGGATGGAAATAAGCAGCAGAAGAGAGCTAACGTATCTGGGCATAACATTCGGGCACAATATGAACATGGGGGCTTATATCGTAAAGGTAACGCAGAAGGCGGACAGAGCGTTAACAGCACTGAGCAGATTGATGCCAAATGTAAAAGGTCCAAGAGAGGGAAAAAGAAAAGTACTATGCAGTGTAGCACAATCAATTATTTTATATGGAGCGCCAGCATGGAAAGAATGGGCTACGGTGGAAAAATACAAGAAAAAGTTGGAACGAGTGCAAAGAAAGGCGGCAATTCGAATATCCAGCGCCTACAGGACAGTGGCTACAAAGGCAATACAAGTTGTAGCGGGGGTTATTCCAATACATTTGTTAGCGCAGGAAAGGAGCTACGAGAAACATGCGAACACCAAAACAAAAAAAGTAGAAGCCCGTGACCGGACTTTGGCAAAATGGCAAAAAGAATGGGAGGAAGAGACACTAACCTCACAGTGGACCAAGAAGTTAATACCAGAGGTGACCCCATGGGTGAACAGGAAACACGGACAGATAGAATACTACACCACACAGTTTCTTACAGGGCATGGGTGCTTTGGTACCTACCTGTATAGATTTAGGATTGTAGAAAATGAGAGATGCAGATACTGCGAAGGCAGGGACACCCCTGAACATACCTTAATGATATGCAGAAGATGGACCGACATAAGGGACAGAATGAACTCAAAGCTAGGAAAGGAGGTGACCCTAGATAATATAATCGACCTTATGCTAGAAGAGGAGGCTAAATGGGATGAAATTGGTAAAGCAATTAGAGAAATACTCAAAACAAAAGAAATGGAAGAAAGAGAATAACAGAAGGAAAAGAACTTAGTGAAGAATGCTAACAGGCGATACCACTACGAGGAGGGATTTTAGCAGGTAAGAATCCTGGACTCTTGGGAGAAACCCCAAGATCTTACGAAGATTTCCCCTCCTCAACAAAAAAAAAAAAAAGCTAGCGTAATTTAAGCTAACTTGACTCAACGTTGTTTTCTTCTTTTATATTGAGTAAAGAAAGTTAAGATCTTCAAAAAGCTCCAGTTAAAACCTTACTCTTCTTTTTGCTAACCACGCTGGAATAGTCTAACGACTTCAAGTCACGTTGTCTAGTTCTTCCCTCTTCTTTTGTTCAAATGATATTCATTATCGTGGTTTTTAGTATCTCTCCCGCTATCGCACAAATTTTTGGGGAAAGTAGACATACTTTCTAGTGTTGATCAGTCCGTCCTGTGTAGATAAGCACCCAAGCAGCTCTGACAGAGCTTAAATAAGATGGTATTCTACTTCTCCGTGCTGTCTCATTATTTACGGATCGATATCCGTCAAGTTTACCTAAAGTAACATAATTTAATCTGGAGAAAGCTAAAAACTGACTAGATCACAAATTTCAAACTCAAACAGAAAGAAGCTGTAAATCATTTTTCCTCGAAAAACAAGATTTTTATAAGTTATCCGTTTAAACGTAATTTACTTCGATGATGAGAGCATTTTAGGATTATAAATCTTACAGAAAACTGTATCTCTTTATATTTCTCTATGTTAACTACTCTCCCCCTGCCGGTACATCCGTAAGGGAGCATTTCAGCGCTGTAGGTCTATCTACACTGGACCCCTCCATCTCCACGTGTAACACGTGCTGTATCAGAGGGCTGGACCATAACCGTACTCTAGACAAATGGTTATATTCTTCTATAAATTTCTACGCTAGCTAGTAATAAACTTAGGTACAACGCAAATATCGGATTATACTCCGCATTTTTTGCAACAGTAATAAAATATACTCGGAAATATGCTCAGTCGCAGTGCGCACCGAAAATAAAAAGTTGGGCGTGCGCATCAAATATTATTCAGCGTCTGCTTATGCTACAGTGGCAGCTAGCAAATGGCCTAATTTGGTCTAACTCAGCCGCCTTAACTAATAATAAAAAAATGTAGCTCTACACGGCGATGACTTTACCACCGCGTCAACCGGCGACGCTGACACTTCTTTTGTTGACCTCCATTCACCTACAGTTTTTCAATGGATCGTAGGAATGTCGCCCGAACTTGGACATATTGCAAAAGGTGCTCTCCCCGCGTCAAGTTTTGCCCGCGCAGCGAAGCTATTTCACGTAGCCAGTGTCAGCGAGCTACATTCTTGAGCTCTCAAATCAGACTGACACTTTCCGCAAAAACATTTCGTTTCTGGAGGTTTTTACGCCGCCAGCGCAAGCATTTTAGCGCGAAAATTCACAAACTTTATTGGCACACATTCATATTTTTACTTGTCTTGCTAAAATTAGTTCTTAAACCCTACGAACAAACAGTAATATACATGTATGTGCAATTTGACTATATTGCGATGGCTACTAGTTTTATTTAGTCATGGACAGTTTAATAATTATTAATTCACTGTTGCCACGACGTTGGGCGCCATGCAATTGAAATGGTTTGATATGCTCCGCTTAGGAGATTTGTTTTTAGCAACTATAATTACAGATTTGGACTGGGTAAAATAAGATTGTTTGTATTTTTAATTTTATTTACTTTACTCCAAAATAAAATCGTATTATGCCCCCTTTTGTATTTTATTTATCTGCAATTTTATTCTCATAACGCTAGCTCGGTAGACAATCAACTCCCTTCAAAGGGGTGAGTTCCTGATCATTTGTAAACTTTTACCTTAATGTGGTACGCCACTGTGCGCCCAAATTATTTTCAAAAACGCAGTGGCAAATGTATACGCTGTTGTCAAAATTTCACAAAGTAGTTTGAATCTGTAAGTAAGCGTTGTTGACAAATTCAAATTTGTGAACATACGAACAGGTATTTTATTTAAGTTGTAGTGCTTTGGCGGATATAAATCTCATTTGTTTCAGGAATTAATTTGTCTTATGACGTCAGAAGCAACGCCGTTCGAATTTTAGCAATTGTTAGTCTTCACCTAACTTCACAACTGGACTCTGGTTAATAATTTGAAATGCGCCCTCGCTGGCTACTTTAATACACTTGGATCTTGTTCAGTAATATTTTCTTTCGTAATCGTACAAATTTCCAGAAGCTAACGCTGTTACTTTTAGTTAAAAACTGTACCTTGAGGTTTGAGGTGGTGCACTACAACCCTCGGAAAGGTGCTCCAACTGGAATCTGCCACTGCAATAGTTTTCTCCGGTTCTATTGCTGCTATACGGTCTCGTACAGTCCTCCCTGATGTTCTGCAGTCGAAATCCCGGGCTCAGAAACCTTATTTTTCCCCGAATCTAGGGTCGAAATCTCGAGCTGGATCGCTGGCGAACGGCCTCGGAAGTGCTTCTTGTGAAAATTTATTTTTTTGTTGGAGAAAAAGCTACCCACACTCTCACAGAAGCTCTGACACTTGCTCAACACAATGGTATAATTTTTTATTGGTAAAATAGTATTTTATTATGTAAAAACTTTAAGTATAAGAGAGCACAAAACTGCATGTCAATTTTCTAATTTATTTAATTGTTATCTGATGATACCCGTTATACTCAAATGTTAATCTAATAAATATAAAAACGGAAATTAACTAAGTTCAAATCATTTACTTTTTAAATTAAATTTTCTTACAAATTATTAAGTTTAAATATTTCTTATATCTAAAGTATTGTCTACATTTATAATAGTCAAACTGTCTCTTTGCCACTACACGTTTTATTATTTGCGTTGCTTTATTCACTCGCGTAATTGCACTGATTAGAGTTTAAGAGTTCACTTCCTGCATAAATGTTTTCGGTGTCCAACTGTTTTCTTTTCACTCGTTTTTTTTCTTTTTCGATGTTTGCTTTTTCCCTTGCTTTATCATGTCATGTCTGCTTCTCACAATTGCTCGTTGCAACATTATTATTTTTCTGGCTTATACCTTTTAAGATTGTTCAGAAATTGTACCTAATTAGCTATATTGAAATCTACGCTTCAATGACCTGCACATAGCAAACCTAAAACCTAAAAACTTAAAAAAGCCAGCTGTCCCCTTTGCGTTCCTTAATTAATTTATTTATTTTAATACAAGCATCTCTTTTTGAATGCATTTACTGAATGACATTTAAACTTAGCATTGCAGCTAGATAAAACACCCCAACTCTGTGCTTAGTAACTAAATTTTTAAACTGTACTGCAAGCCGAGCAGAGCCGTAGGGTCTAAGACCATTGCAATATATCGGAATGTTATTCCTGATAACCTCGGGCGAGCCGGTTCAACTTCTTGTATCAAACGTCTCCGTTTTTGGTCGTCGAAGTTATATTTTGCTCTATTCTTCTAAACAGTTTCTTTATTATTAAGTTTGTTTAGCTTCGTTTACTTTCAATCTTATTTTTGTAGCTGTTTCTGCTGGTAGAGGGAATTTCCTATTTATTCTGAACCTGTTTGCTTTTCCTCAAATATTCCATCCTGCTGCTGCATGTAAATCGCCTGGATTTGTGCTCTATGGCACATTTCTTTCCTTAATCTTTTTTCTTACCTCTTATATTTTTAAAATGCTTATTATAATTCCATTTTCTAATTTACTGTAATTTCTACGCATCATTTGACTTTACATATTTTGAATCTTTCTGTGCCAGTTTTACTTAATATGGGTTCGGCTTCTATTTTGCCCAAACCTTTTATATTTTGTTAAATTTACATTACTGACTCTAAACCTTTGAAAATCGAGTTTAATTCCCTTCTAGCTTATTCAAATAATTCGAATGTTAATGGCTAAATTTTTCCAATGTAATTTCAAACTGACAAATTATGTGAATTTACACAGTTGTGCGAATCATCCCAACTCTGTGCTTTTGTGATTTAATCTTTAATTAGTCTGAATTGCCACCAGAGCTGAGTGGAGGGCTAAATACCATTACATGATAATTCCCCCTAAGTTTTGGAAATCAAAATCACTACGCATGTTTTTTATTTCTTATCATACGTAGCATGTCATGTGTGGTTATTTTGATTACCATAAAATTATCGTTGTTTGAATCAACCGTCAGTCCAATCTGATATTCTTTGTTTCTCCTATCCTAATTTGATTTACTAAAATACCTAACCTATGCCTATCCTAAACTAACCTACTATGTGTGGTTCTACATTTGTTCTATAACTAACCTATTCTCCTACATTGACCTAACCTAAGACTACCGTCGCTTTTTTTCACCACCACCAGTGGATTAACGAAGTTTGTTTTAGAGCGTTCTATTACACCATCATCTAACATTTGTTGTATCTCGTGCTTCACCTTTTCGCGCTGTGCAAATGGTATAGGATACGATTTCGACTTAAAGCCTATTGATTCGTCCACGACAAGTCTGTGGCAATATTTCTTTGCTTGTCCGGTTTTCTGGTTTATTATATCGTCATTTTTCTCTATGATTTCCATTATCCTGCCTTTATATCGTATATAATCGCTTCCTATTTGCTCATCATCCAGCATTCTTTCCCATATCGCATAATTATTTATAATAACTTTGTCTCCGGCTCTTTTGGCACGGCAACAAATCATATCGTCTCTCGCACATTCGGCTGGGCAACAATTCATATCGTCTCCTGCTGTTATCTCAGCTGGGCAACAATTCTTTAGCTCGTGATCCTCAATAGACCAAGGCTTAATAATATCATTATTAACTTGGATGCACTTCTGCATACCATCTATTTTTATCCCTACTTGCTGAATGATATCCACACCTATTACAAACTGTACATTCAAGGCAGCTACTATATAAAATCGGACATCAAATTCTTTTTCATTTATGCAGATTTTTATTGCCAATACTTTGCTTCTTGTTGAAATTTTCTTTCTTGTTGCGGACAGTAGATCGATCTTGTTCACTTTTATAATGTTGCTTCGTAAACTATCCATATGATCATTTATTACTTCCTCCTGTACTAAGGAAACCATTGCTACACTATCTATTAGCGCATAGTATATTCTTGATTTAAAATTCGCAATTTTATAAATGGTAAACACGAGTTTGTTACATATTCTTCGTTTTCCTCTAACAAATATTCCCCGTTCTATCATTGGTGATGGCAAAATTCGCTACGTACTTAAAACTATTATCATTACTAATATTTACAAATTTTGGGTTTTTTTTTTCACCCCCGAAGGCTCTTCATGTACCTCGGCTACTTCTATCCAATTTAAGTTCTCGGAATTGTCCATGTTAGTATTTCTTTTAGTAAATAACGTGTTTATGTACTGTCGGTCTTTATTCTGTTCTTGTTCCATCTCTTGGCATCTCTTCTTATTCCGCTCATCGATTAAATCCTCGTAGTTTCTTCTATTTTCCCCTCTATTAAAATTGTTTCGATTCTGATTACCCCAATTGTTATTAGCATATCCTCGGTTTTGATTATAAGGTCTGTTAAAGTTTCCGAAAGTTCTTCTATCTTGCTGATTGTAGTTATTATTGTAGTTAAAATTGTTGTTTGGCCTAAATTTTTTATCCGAATTATCACCCAATTTTCGCTTGTAACTGAAATTTTGACGTTCTGTCGTCCGGGTGTTTCCTCTTTCGTTGCAAACCGCCATGTCGTAGTTACGCCAAATCTCTAACAAATCTCGCAACGTCTTAACATTTTGAACGGCCACGGCTCTTGTTATTTCGGCCTCGAGGTGCCTTGACAGGTGCTGGACTATTTCCTCTTCAGCCAGCTTAGGAGTCAGGTACTGTGCTTTATTGAACCGATGCATCACGTACATCTCTCGGGAGCCTCATTTATCCACATATTTGCCCGATGTCAGTTCTGTCCTTACTTGAGCTTGATGGGCCTTGTTCCAGTATTGCTCCACAAAAAGTGCCTTAAATTCCTGATACGTTGCATATTTGGTATGGATTATGCTATGCCAAACTTCAGCATTCCCCCTCATTGCCATGTTAATCACCTGCAACTTTCTGCACTCTGTTGTAATAGTTTTTATGATGTCGTCCAACTTGCTCAAAAAAATCATCGGCAGCTCCCCGTATCTACCCTCGAATCTTGGTATAAATTCTGTGCTTATACTCGGAGGTGCCACGCTAACAGGGTACTTTTGTGTCTGTTCAAATCTTTGATTGATTCCCTGCAGCTCCCTCGTAAGTCGATTATCCACTGTTGCAATCCGGGTTTCATTTTGATTTCTTTCCTGTAGTGCTTTGGTAAATTTCTCTTCTGTGTTTTTTCTGAAGTTTCCAAGTTCATGTTTTATTTCTCCTTGCTGTTGTACTAGCCTTCATTGAGTTGTTATTTCAAGTTATAACATATTGTTTTCTATTTCTTCCCCCTTTCTCTGTAGACTTTCGTCCACTATTTGCAAAACTTCCTGTTGTATTTGTTCCTTGACTGTGTCTTTGAACTCCTCTAATTTCTTTCCTAACCCGTCGATTTTTGTTTGTATTTCTTCCCCACTTTGGGCTTGCATCATTTCAAATTTTTCTTCCACTGCCTTTACTAATATTTCGGTATGCCGTTCTGCTCTATCCTCTCTTTCCTCGGCATCCCTTTGGATCGTTTCCTGTAGCTTCCTATCACGTTCTTCTGCTTCCTTTCTGTTCTTTTCTGCTTCAATTCTTAAAATTCCAAAAACGCTCTTCTGCTTTAATCCTTTGTCCTTGCACACTCTTTGCTGTCTCCTCCATTTTCCGAAATAGCGCCTCTATAATTCCACCCAACTCCCTATCTAATTTCGAAGCTTGGGGTTGTTGTGTTTCGGCTTGATCACCCTGTGTCTCTTGTTCTGTCGGTGGCTCCTGTGCCTCCACAACCTCTTCGGCTTGCTGCTCCTCTTCCTCGCACTTTTTCTGCCTTCGAGGCATTATGTTGGCTTCGTTGATTGTCGAAATAAAATAAAAGCGCTTGCACTCACCGACAAGTCACCCACAAATACAAAGCCTTTCAAATAACACAATTCTACACAATCTCTCTATCAATTTACCTTATTCGTTGGTAATTCAAATAAAATTGTAACGAATTGCTGTCTTGTTTGTAATTTTAGTTAACTTAGTTTTGCCCCACGTTCGGGTGACCAATTATTTATGCAATGTATTGTATGCTTTGCTTTGTACTATTTGTAAAAAGGAATAATAAATACATACAGTCCACCACATGCCTTAATTACTTTGATTTTGAATTTTATGATATCAAATTCTAACCGATTGACTATTTAATTTCTAGGTTCGATTGATATTTAAAATTTTAAATAGTAGTTTGCCCTCAATTTGTGATTCGCTCATCGGTATAATATTTATTTTGCTAGCTCAAATATTGCATGAAGACTCGTCTCTCATTTAGGCTTGGGTTCCTAGTTTGTTAAATTCAAAGCGCAAGCGCCCGACCTGTCAAACTGGCTGACATAAACAGATTCGAAATACGTTGAAAGTTTGTGCGTGTAATTAATTTTAAAACAAGGATTCAATGAGCAAATTACTCGGTAAGTGTTTGAATTAAACCGCCTTTGGACGGCGTCAGTAAGTTCCTTTGTTTTCAGGATAATACGTCCATTGGCTTGCTTAAAAAGGACGCCTCTGCGATTTTGTTTGTTTTAACCTCCAACTGGCTATTTTAATCACAAATCCTAGATTACTGGTTATTCATGGACATCAAAATAAATCGGATTCCAGTTCCTTGGTTTGTACTTCAGGTATGATGGCACTTTCAAGCCTTTAGAGCGGTTAAATTTTTTGTACACTAACCTCACAATGCTTTCAGGAACGGTAACCGCTACAGGACCCTTCTGCGTTGCCTGGGATGCTGGAACGCTGATGTAGTTGCTGCCGCTGGTCCGCTTGGTGCTCTACAACGTCCTCTCACTGCTGTAGCCCTCTCGTTTGCTGCTGCCAGAGAATCGTAGACCTCCTTTGATGACGCCTCCCAGATCGGAAGCCACCACCTTGGTGTAAATTTAATTTTTGGTAAAAACGCTACCCACACTTCCACATATGCATTCAATTGTGCTGAATACAATGGAGTAATTTATTTTTATGTAGGTTAACTGTAAATAGAAAATTTCTTTTGTTAAAGTTCGAGCAAAATTCAAGCTGTCAGGTATAATTTTTATTCAACTGTCTCTTATTTAACTGGTTCTTAATAACAAAAACACTGTCTTACATATTTGAATAGGAAATGAACCAAGTTCAATTACATTACATTTAAAACTAGATCTAACAACTATGATAATTATTTACAATGTTTTAATTCTATAATAATTGTTCTTTGAATTTTCGATTTTCTACTATGATATAGCGCCACTTAGTTTATTGTCAATTCACTTCTCTGTTCAATCCGCCACTACACTGATTATTTATTAGTTCACCAATTGTTTTACATACGCCTGCTTGAATTTCCTATTTATTCTGAACCTGTTTGCTTTTCCTCAAATATTCCATCCTGATGCTGCATGTAAATCGCCTGGCTTTGTGCTCTATGGCACATTTCTTTTCTTAATCTTTTCTCTTACCTCTTATATTTTTAAAATGCTCATCATAATTCCATTTTCTAATTTACTTTAATTTCTACGCATCATTTGACTTTACATATTTTGAATCTTTCTGTGCCAGTTTTACTTAATATGGGTTCGGCTTCTATTTTGCCCAAACCTTTTATATTTTGCTAATTTTACATTACTGACTCCAAACCTTTGAAAATCGAGTTTCATTCCCTCTAGCTTATTCAAATAATTCGAATGTTAATGGCTAAATTTTTCCAATGTAATTTCAAACTGACAAATTATGTGATTTTACACAGTTGTGCGAATCATCCCAACTCTGTGCTTTTGTGATTTAATCTTTAATTAGACTGCATTGCCACCAGAGCTGAGTTGAGGGCTAAATACCATTACACTATATAGTTGAATTGATTGACCATTCTTGCGCTCGACGATTTCCAGGTGCCTCCTTTTTGAGCATCGTTGTAGAAGAAAGATAGTTCTAATTACCAGATTGTTTGCTTTAAAAAAGATTATTCTATATTGTTCTACTTGCTTGCTATAGTGAAATATTCCTCTTCTTTACTTATTTTGGGGCTATAATCACTTAGAATTACTTGAATATCATATCAAGGCATTATTTTGATGCTACTTCCTTTTCCAACTCCGAATGGAATGTTTCCTTCTCATTCTTACTTTTGTCTTTAGCGAGACTGTGTACTGGAATTAATGATAAATTAATTACAGAATTTGATCGCTATTCGAATATAAACGTAACCTTTGATTCACCGCTTAAATCGTATTACTTTATTGGCGATTTCTTTTCTTACTTTAAAACCAGTATTAAATTTATGTATTTCTTTAGTTCTTCCATTATATAGTATACCACACGATTTCCCTTGTACAACCTTTCTGGTGGCGACCACTTTAAAATTTTCTCTTATAATTGAAGTTCTTTCTATTTTATATATGAAATAACGTAAAATTACTTGCACATACTACTTTCTCATTATCACAATTTTAAAAACAAGACTGAAATAACTTTCTACGTTTATCACATTAATCGCAAGGATTAATTCACTAAGCGGAGCTCTTCTCAACATTTTGATTTCAAATATGCATAAATCACTCAAGGCAACTTCCCGCGAAACACAGGCCAATTATTGCAAGATGATTCTGTGTTAATATTTAACCGAAGTCGACGAACCGAACACGAATTGCGAATTATATTTCAAGCACTTTCCAACATGAATGGTTTCCCAAATTCAATTTTCTTACTTAAAGTTAAATTTATATTGAGCCATCAGAGAGAAAACTTAATTTCAATCAAATTAAAAGGCTTGGCGTCGCAAAATTGTTTCCCTAGTTTGCGTTATTCTTCGCAAATTTTGGGCATTGAATTGAATCGAAAGAAAACTGTAACGCCTGGAGCAGTAGCTTTGGTTAATTCTTTTTGCTTTTGCTTATAATTTCGTTTAAGGCTAGAAATATAAAATGGTCCAAATAGATAATTAAGAGGAAAGTATGAACTCTTTATTAATTAATTCTGAAGTGTTGATATTACTCCGAGCCTGCTAGACATACAAAGCTCATCAGTAAATTGCACCTTAGACTACTTATAATAATTTACTATTTTATGGTATTTCTGAAAACACAAAAATGCAATGATTGCTTAATAAATATAAGTACACTAAAATATTATTTTAATAAATCTATGCCAAAGCCAGTCTAACATCCTAACAATTTTTTTATTTTTTCCCACACACCATCATAAATAGACTCAGGGAATCATGGAAAGTCCGAAGATATATCGCAACGTTCATCACAATCATATTCTTTTTGCAATGCCTTGCTTTAGCTGCCACTCGTTGGCGAATCATGTTGTAGACCTCATTGTTATTTCGTGAAATTAGTGCTGAAACAGCATGATACAATCGCTCAACTGGTAGTCTTGTCCACTGACCGGAGTAAATTTCTAGGATTTTTTCTTGGTTTCACGTTCGATATATTACAGAAAATTATATTTAGCGTCTATAAATGTGTAATAAACCTAAAATATTTCCCACTTTCCCTTTTACAATAATTTAAGGGATTTAGTGGGTTGTTGCATATGTTAGGTTAGCTAATAGATATGATTATTCCTATGATATCCATAATAATGCGTAATCACTATCAAACGTCAAAATTTTACCGCGGTTAGGAATGTGTCAAAATTTAATGTGAATAATGTTAACATGAATATTAAAGGTGCTTCACCAACCGAATTTTATCTATTTATTCGGGAAGTAATCACGCCGAACATACAGCGTGCATGTAAACTAGCCTGAATAAATTTTTACGATTTTCTGTTAGAATGTTTTGCTACGAAGAAATATATCTCGTAAATTTTCCGCCCCAATTCTTGTTGCGCGGCAAATTTACTTGACAAATTTCTTAGCAAAGCATTCTGACAGAAGACGTCATAATTTAATCGGCTATTTTAATGCACTTGGGATATTACTATTGATCATTTCTGGATAGTAATCGCCATGTTCTATTTTGAAAATTTTTCTTTTGCAGCTGTAGGACAGATCTATTTGCGGTTCACATTTTTTGGAAAGTCTTCACTTTCTTTCCGATCCTGCATGACGCATTCTTGCGGGTTTTTTGTGACGAGAATTTAGTAAACCAATTTTCTTTGAAAATCGTCAGTAACCTAGCTTTGCGTTGGTATAATGGTTTGGTGAATTGTTGCACCAATCTGATCGAATCGGGAATTAATGGTATTGTGGAAGTAAATGGCTACCAAGATAACAGTTATGGGCCCGTTATTGCTCTACTTTCAAGTGGTTTGAGGTTTTATCGGATTTCATTTATGCTCCAAATATTCTCACGTTACTCTGACAATCTATCGCAAATATGGGAATGCTGAGGGAGTCGTCCATACTACCCCCTCTCGTCGGTTAAGTATCAAACTATTAGCCTTTCGTTGGTTGAGTATCAAACTATTAGCTTGAGAAATACCATACCAGCTGACAGCATGGAACCTTTCTGACCTGATTGCGGCTCCTTCCGTCTTGCACGTACGTGGTCGATGAGTGTAGGTCAAGAATATTTTGTTAAAATGTTTACATTTCTTATTAACACCCAATAATAAACCTGCGTCTCACTAGCGAAGAAAGACTTAACATTTTTATATAAAAACTAGTAAATATTCTTGCCAGTGAACTCCAACGAATTCTTGTTTTGTTTGAAATTGAGGTAAACTTTGCCATGATGTAATTTTTACATGTATGAATCGCCTTCATCTTTCGTTTTGAAATTGAATCAGCAGCTTCTATCACGAATTCGATACCTTTTGCTACTGAGTTGTGGCATAGATATGTTAGCTTTTGGATACATTATCTGCAAGGTTTTACTTGAAATTTCTATCTTCAGTGTTGGTGTACATGGTGATGGAATTCCAATCGATCAAACTTATAGTAGTTTTCAGCGTTGAAATTTAAAATATACATTTTTTGACTGTTATTGTTTTTTGATATGCATTTTAATATTTGTCTCAAATCCAAGAAACAAGCATACTTACGGCTATCAGCTAACATCGTCAGTCAAATGTTCTATCGATGATAAAAGTATGCATTGCATCTAATGATTGGATGTACTACTGCACTTACCTTCCTTGGCAAGTACTACTGTGATTCAGTAATGATAGTCCAAACGTGTCATGGACCATCGTTACACGAGGATTTAGTTCTAATTTCGAACTAACTAAATACATTTTCAGGCTGATGAGTTACAGTGCAAAGATCTGACTAGTAAATAGAGATGGGCGCGTGAGTGGATTTTCGCTCACGTCACGCACGTTTCACGCCTGCTCTTAACACTCACGTTCACGCACGTTCACGCTCACGTTCACTCACGTTCACGGCGTGACACGCCACTCACGACGTGACACGCAGCTTTTATTTCAAAATTTAAATTCAGATAGAACAGAATGTTCAAATTTAAAACAAATGAAAAACACCCTAAAGAGAACTAAAAATATGTTTTGCATGTGACATGATTTAATAACAAAAGCTGTCATTGGAATTGACGTTTCTCTTATTGGTATGGGTACAGAAATTATATGTTGCTAGGCAACAGTTTTAGTCGTAGGTTTAAAAGTACTTTTACGTACAAGGATCAACATTTTCAGCGTTAAGGCGAGTATACAAAACAAAACATTACTAAGTAACAAACGAATTCCGGGATTGGACCGTGTCATGATTGAGATGTTGCTGAGTGCAGAGGACTATCTAAGGAATAAACAAGATAAGATCAGATTCATTTATAAAGCTGAAACTTACCAGAAGTCTATGGGCGTGAAGGTGACGTTTGATGAGGGGAGCGATACCGGATTCTCCGGGATTGGACCGTGTCATGATTGAGATCTCAATCATGACACGGTCCAATCCCGGAAGTCGTTTGTTACTTAATGACAATGGCCGTGAAAGCCTCAAAAATCAACAAAACATTACTTTTATTAGAATAATAAGTTCATCTACACATCTACACATTAAAATTTTGATTTAAAAATAATATGTAACCAACATTTTCAGCGTTAAGTCGAGTTCTACGCTCTTCTAAAATTCGCCCAGCTGTGGAAAATACTCTTTCGCTTGTAGCGGAACTTGCCGGTATGTTTAAAATTTCTGGAGCTAATATTTTTAACAGTGGCGTATTTACACTGTTTTTCCAAAATCCTAAAATGTCATCTACATTTCCGTATTTTAATTCTACTTAGTAATTTAGTTCTGTTTCGACATCATCATAATTAGATGTGTCATCGTCAAAGCTATCTCTAAGTGTAGAAAAATAAGAATCTGATGCTGATGTACCAGTCTTGAGTTGTTCGCTATATACAGGGTGATTCACGAATAGTGCCTGATTTAGCGCCTTTATTCCTTCAACATAAATTACTCTCTCATATAATACTTCGCTGTTTTTTAATTTGAATAAAATTTTGTGATCACGATTTCAGAAAAATGAAACAAAAGTGTCAATCAAATTGTATTGCAGAGAAAATAACGCTAAATGAGACACTATTCGTGAATCATCTTGTTATTCATCATTATCATCTATAGTTTTATTTGCATTTTCGTTACTTTGGATTTGCTTTAGCATTTCCTTTACAGTCGAACGAATATCTTCTCTTTTATGTGAAGGTATGGACTTTAAGCATTTATAATTAGGGTCCAAAATAAAGCCAGATAATGTTTTGCACAATTCGTGATTTAATGACGTTTAAAAGTTGCTGCACCCTGCAGTTTTTTATTCGTTACTAAATTTTTAACGTGTAATTAACGTGAAACGTGAATCACGCCTTGGAAATTTTCACTCACGTTCACTCACGTTCACGTCACGATTTTCAATTATTAGTCACGTTCACGACGTGACACGCCGTGACACGACGTGACACGACTGTTTTCACGTCACGCGCCCATCCCCTACTAGTAAATACGTTTTCATTATGTCCAAGTACGTGGCAGTCAGATTATTTAATTTAACAAATGTACAAAACACTTCAAAATAGGTAAATGATATTCGTATTTATGATACTAGTAGAGAAGTGTTAAGAGTACGATCTGCAATTCCACATGCTTTCTATCGACTGCAAACAAGCATTAATTTGATAGAATTATCAGGAGAAACTCCTGCAAAGCCTGAAGAGAATGAAAATACCAAGCAAACTAAAGAGATGCATCCAAACGTCAATGAGCGATTCAAATGCTACCGAAGAAACAAACAAATCCATTTAACATCAATAAAGGCGTACGCCAAGGAAATACGTTGTCGGCAACGCTATTTAATCTGACGCAAGATGCAATGGGTATACAGGGGGCTGTAAGAAACAGAGAAGTACAAATCGTAGCATACCTCGATGACATAGTAATGATATTGAGATCGTGGAAACGACTAACAGAAACCTTTAAACAAATCGCGGAAGAAACAAAAACGATAGGGTCCGATTTTTTTTTTAAAACAAGTACATGAAATGTAAGAGAGAGAAGCCGACAAATAAGAATATATAAGATGCTTATCAAACCTGTAGTCCCATATTCTTCCGAAATAATGTGCCCGACACAAACGGAAGAAGAACAACTGAAAGTGGTTCGACAGGATGATATTAACATCAACAGTGGAGCCCAAATATACGGAAAATAGAGAACAAAAGCAGTGTATGGACTACGAAACTCATAGAAGCTATGGAAGAGGAATATATCATCAGAATGATCAAATCGCAAAGGTTACGATGGCTGGAACACTTAACAATAATTAAAAACCAAACTTGTTACAGGAAATGAAAGAATGGAGACCTTAGACGAGGAGAGCACGAGGGAAAGCAAAGGTTCGATGGCACGAAGTCATGGAGTATTTAAGGAAAATGAACGTGAAATACTGGAAGACTAAAGCGAAGAACAGAGTCGAATTGTGGAAGATTGTGAAAGAAACAAAACACACCCGCAGCTGTTAGAGAAACTATATTAAGAAGACAAATGGAGATCAATCTACTACGGAAAGCGGATTATTTGTTTTAGAAAGAAGTGGCTATTCTGTACAGAATGGGATGCCTATATTATTATTATTAATTATACGAGCACAACCGTCCCCTTCATTTCGCTTTCGTTTATTATCGAAAGTCCTTCGATAGCATCGAAGTTGCAACGGATAGTAGAATTTACCACAGCTGCAAAACCCTACGTGATAACATCTACCAAAAAACAACGATGCCAATGCAGATAGACTCACACAAGTCATAAACTGTTTAGAAGGGTCAGACAGGGCGAGACAATATCGCTGAAACCTTTCACGGCTGCATTGGCGGACGATATCGTCTGCAGCAAATGCTAAACATGCTCCATGCAGCCTCCAATATAAAAAGTCTTAAAATGAATCTGAACAAAACTAAAACATGACGAGCACCAATAACAACAGACAAATTATGACAGAGTCGACCCCACTAGAATCAGGGGAGGTATGCATATAATCCATCAAGCCCAGCAAATAACTGCAGATCTCGTATGGCGTGGGTGACTTTCGACAACTTTCATATGTGCTCAAGAACAAGAAGATTCCTATGGAGAAATACACTATCTTAATAGCTGCGTATTTTCCGTCATATCTTACGCCGCACAAACCTGGACATTCGTCAAGCCTGACCTGGATTGATTAAGTATATAAGTGACTTTAAAAAATAAAAATAGAAATACCTGGGTAAGGATAAAAAGCCACAAACGTAGTAGATAATGCTTCTAGATTAAAGCGGAAATGGGCAGGACACAATCAAGACAATTGTTGTAATTATGTAATTGAGAACGCTCGCCCTTACTAAAAGGAATAGAGGAAGACTACACGTTCGTTGAGTGGACGACTTGTAAAGACATGCAGAATTAGCTTGGAGACAGGTAGCAATCAGCGAAAAATAGAAAAAGTTAGAGGCTTATATTTAGAGTTATAAACCTGGGTGAAAAATGCTTTGGAAAAAGAAAAAAAAGAAGGTAAAGTGCTAGTGGTAATCAACAGTACAGGACGCACTTGTGTTATCCAAAGACAACGCATATGTAACACAAATTTGGCAAGCATAGCATGTATCACAAAATGCAGATTTTTCATGCAGAGGCGTTAAGGACTTAAAAACTGAATTACGCTGGATTATGATTATGATCATTTCGACCCAGTACAATACAACCAAAATATGCTGTTTCTTTCGTTTTATGTCAAGCAATACCCGCCTCTTTTCATTAACCTTAATACTTCGAAATTTGCAGTATGTGATGCCCACGGTATGTCTAAAATGTATCGGTGTACCAGATTTCGAAGCCTTCTAGTGGATTCTTAGTTGTTACTTTTGCTATCTAGGTTTCACGTTCACAAATTAGTAACGTCTAAAGCAAGGTAGCCTCATTTTTGGTTCAAACTCCGATGGCGCCATACCTGATCCCATGATACAAATGCCCTTGGCCATATATCGGTGCAGACTAGAATTTCCTCATCAAAACCAATCTCGAAGTTAAGCTACCTACCGAGGTATTTAAAATATTCTATATGTTAACCAAACATCCCAGAGAATGGGGCTCAAGATGAATCTCAGCAAAACAAAAATAATAAGTAAAGACAATGCCCAGATTATTATAGGAGGAACGCACATAGAAAACGCAGAGAAATGTATATACTTGCTACACAAGATAACCATTGGAAAAAAAAACCAAGCTCTGGAAATATCCTGAAGAATAAGTTTATCATGGGCTTTATTTGGAAATCTGAGAAATATACTACAAAATAAAACCATACCTATAAATCTAAATCGAAAGGTATATAAAACCTGTATTATACCAGTAACCACATATGGACTAGAAACCATGGCCCTGTCAACAAAGAATACAAACCGGATACGAATAATGCAAAGAGCTATGGAAAGAAAGATGCTGGGGATCTCTATAAGAGACAGAATCACAAATAATGAAATAAGACGAGGAACAGAAACGACGGATATTATAGAGCGTATCGCAAACCTGAAATGGAGCTGGGCGAGCCACATTGCAAGGGACAGTAACAACAAATGGGCATTAAGGCATTATCCACTGGAGACCCAGAGAAACAAAAAGAGAGAGAGGAAGACCACCCATAAGATGGGTCGATTACATAAGGAAGGTGGCTGGAAAGAAGTGGTACCAGCAAGCTCAGGATAGAAACAAGTGGAATAACCTAGGAGAGGCCTTCATCCAGGAGTAGATGGAGAACGGCTAAGAAGAAGAAGAAGAGAAGAAGTATAGGTTAAATTCCATATCCCATCGATTTTGCTGATCAAGATCAACAAGAATTTCGCCGACTACCTGTTTAGTATTTGAAATTGTTATATTTTAGCCTTGCCTTGAATTTCTTCGGCTGCTACATTCACAAATCTTCGGAAATCGGCAAGCCTTTCAGCTAGAAACACGATGTCGCCGTCTTTCTGTATTCTGGTTAACATCTCTCTTTTCTTTACACCTTTCTTGTCTGCTTATCTACCTCAAAAATAAGTTTGCGTTTGCCGATGGTGTTACATCTGCGCTGCCCGACCACGGCGAAGACCTTCTTAGTTAAGTTAGCATGTTAGATATTTTAAGTTCTAGAGTAAGTTGTAATTATTGTTCCCTCATTTCTTGTGTCTTGTGTATTCCTAATTGTAT
>OW679197.1:19833744-19941830 GCA_940337035.1 Agriotes lineatus
TATCTCATAATGTGATAATTTTAGGATGTATCTGAACGATCTTTGAATTATTATCATGCTATCTAACTAGTGGTAACCAATCAGCAGCCTGCCACATTAATTAAGTCAGCAAGCTTCCAAATTCAGCTGAAACAGCATCCAATCGAATTTGAACAGCGACAGAGAAATTTTGGTTATCCTTTATAAGATCTAGCCTTTTGTAAAGCAAGGATCAAGGGTGTTTGTGGAAAAGTTCACCATGTGCTTTCGAAAAACCGCAGCAATGAGTAACCCCAGCCAGTAAAGCAGTAAATTGTATAATGTTGTAATGAATAAGTAAGTTATTGTGGTGGCAAGCAGCTTGAACAAATGAGGAAGACTAATATGGACGTCGAGATAGAATTGTGATTTTTCATTTTCACTACATATTAGTACATGTCAGCTAATTTGTTGGTTGCGTCAGAAGCGATTCATTCGCCATTGCTAACTCTTGACCAGTTGATTTAATACCGGTTTACTGTGTAAAGATAAAAGCGCCGCAATAATACATTTTCAGATTCATTTACGAGGCAGCTGCCATATGGGCAATGTCTTTCTGAGCAGCAATATTCATATATTTGAGCTGCTGCTCATTTCAGCTGAAAAGCAGCAAAGTGCAAACTGGGGAAAAGCAGGGTTAATAAAGCTCAAATTCACTCGAAGTGAACACAGGTGAAAAGTAAACTATGCTCACTTATTGGTATAACGCTTTAAACCAGTTAGCATATATAGTAAATAAGTTATTTCGAATGAATTTCAACATCGAAAAATAAAGAATGAGGATAATAGTCGATAGTTCCAGGTCCAGATTAGGTTTAGATTAAACGATTTTTTTAGTTTCCGAATTTAATATAAAATCTGAGCCAACCCTGGCCACCCTTGTACGCTATCTCTATTTACTGCAAAGGGGCGACAAACTGGATTTGGCACACGTGACAAAACTACAGGCGTGCCCTACGAATCCCGACAAAGAGCCTTTCATAACAGCAAAAACTAAGCCACCGTACTGTAGTTGTGCCAAATTATTTCCTATCGCATTGCTTATTCATGACATTCGGCCACCAGCTACAATGCGATCCTGAAATAAACAGGGGAGTGGCGTGTTTTCGTGGTAGCTTTCAGGAATTATTAAATATGGAGTAGTGCCGTATGAATTTTGCGTTATATTTTACACATTCATACGAGCCGTATGTGGTCCACATTTACCGTCGTATTAAATTGGAAGTCTCAGCTCCTACCCTCCGCTTGTTATTAACGGACCGTTACGCTAAAACGGCAATTTTTGATAATTAAATTCGGGCGCCAGCCCGCATTGCTAAAATTGATGCTTGCCATAGGAATTCTAAACTTCCTTTTAAATTTTCCGGCTGCAAACAACGGCCGTTAATAGCTAATTTTGTTAATTTCGGCGATTGAATTAGTCCCACCGCAGTATTATTTCCAAATTGTATGCGTAGATGCTCGTTTCGAGGTTATAAATTCCCTATTTCCGGATCATAATTTTTAGTTTTATAATATCCATATCGCCTGCCTCCAACGCTTAGTCACGAATGCTGACTCTAAACCTACGCTATATTTATCATTTCTGACGCTATACGTGGCTGCTAAATGTTATTAAATTACACGTGGCATTTCAGCCTAAAAAATATTCTTCGTCGATTTTCTTAATAATAGCGCTAGGGAGGCTTTGAACGTCCAATATTATTTCAGTACCTACCTTCATATTTTCTGTAATCATAATCAAATAGAATAAAAAATTCGTTTGAATGTTAGATCGAAGGCAACGCTTTCCCATAAAACACGTATTTAATGTGATAAATATTTTTTAATGGGTGAACAACAGTTATCTAGCTGTAAACTTTAGTCCATGTAAACTGCAGAATACTATACATTGAAATTCTACAATATGGTCTGAAGACAATATCAGTTTACATTTTTCGACCATACAATTTACAGATGGATTAAGAGAGATATTGTTAGCATTATTACCTAAAATTATAAAGTATATGATCAAAAGTAACTTTCATCAAGTATGACTATGGAATACTTCCTAATTTATGAATGCAACTAAGCTTATACTTAAATGTCAAACTTGATATTTGATTTTTAAGTGATTTATAATTGAATTCATAAATTAGGAACTACTCCATAGCCATACTGGATGAAAATAGTTTTTAATCATACTGTTAGACGAATTTTTGTGTTATATTAAAATTCAAATTTGGATGCTTTTGAAATGTGTCAAACTGGTGCATGTAACTCACCTATGACATGACCACAAGACGGCGACGGGGTGCAAATAGTGCAAACTCGAGCCTTCTTTGGCTCAGTGGCGCAGGCAGGCGGTTACATGTAAAAGGTACTTTTGCTAGTACTACCCAATAGTAATCCACTACATTAACTATTGTTGCATCCCGTACAGAATCGGTAAATACCCGGACGCTACTGATCTGCCACAGTAAAGTAATTACCGTAAATTTTGCTGGGCTATAATGAAACAACGTGCTTCCGAAGGCTTACATTACAACTGCGGAACTAATTCTTTCGCGGATCACTGTGCAAAATCTCGTGCTTTCGCGAAATCCATACCTTTGTTTATCACACATCCGACCAGCACGATCAAAAACCTCTGACGTCCACAGCCTGCTGTAGTTTCCAAAAATCTACCACACATCATTCAACTGACTACGATAGTACGTACTTTCTACTCTAGCTAATCTAATTTACTACGTATGGATAAGCATGGTTGCGCTCTTAGCTTCCCCCGCATTTATTGCGTCTTAGCAAGTTATAAATAATTATTGGTTCGCATACTCGCAGAATGGCTTGCGCCAGGAACTAACTACGGAAAATAGCCCACTCTCACGAAACACGTCTATCCCCTATCACAGTACAAAACATTCTCTTTATTCTATTTCTAACTGAGTCCCCTCGATACGATGCATCAGTTGCACGTGTCGTCCGGGTCCCCGAAACAAGGGATTTCGATCCAACGCTTAATACATTTGTCAAGGTTATATTACATTCCAGAAATGGCAAACGTAATTGAAACTTAAAAATAGTCTACCCCAAAACCAAATATTCCACCTCTAACACTTGTATTTTAAGTACTGGTAGTAGTAGTATACTGTTTACGTAATTGCAAACAGTAAAAAAACGTTGAATTGCTTAGATGCAACATAATTAAACAGAAGAAGAACACAATCGAAACACAGCTGTTAAAAATTAAGTTAATCAAGAGATAAAAAACTAACAAAACCAATAACAAATATGTTCAGAAATGTGGAATAAAGTTCTGATAAATTTTAGGAACCATATAAAAACGCTACAAAATCAAATACGGGGAAGCTGCGAACATATAAAGATCATAAACTTGGAAATAGGAAAATAAGTCAAAGACTGAAAGACCATATAACGGAATAAAGGTCAATATAATAATATGTAACTATAGAACTACAGACAACGAAGCAGTGGATATTACTATTCGTATTTACCAAATACAGCAAATAACAATGGACTTGCAAATCAAAGGTAGTGGGGATAAGAAGGAGTAGAGAAAATTCAATTAGGTAGTTACTTACATAAGCTACTCGTATTATTTGTAGCAATATTTAATAAAAGAAGAGTGAAAGGAAACAGAATTTAAGTAATTATTCTAGTAAACTTGCTGACGCTGCGTCCTACTAGGCTAAATTTATTTACCTCAAGAAGTGTAAGTTATTGTCTCTCTACATTTCGGCAGTCTATCTGACTTAAGATTATTCTCAAATAAAAATTAAATTATGACATTTACTTATAACTACGGACTTTGCTCAAGTGTATGTAATATTTTTATATCAATAATAAGTTAAGTATAAGGTTAAAGAAAACCCTTGATAGGAACGTCGTAACTTTCATTATTCAAGCAACTAGCTCAAAAATTCCGGAGAGTGGGTAGTGGACATAAAGAAGTGCATAAGTAATTCACCAATTAGTACAGATAACGACGAGTCACTCAATGACGGCTCCAGGTTCAATAAGTTACCAAATCAGGTTCCGTAGAACTACGCGGAGCGAGTGAGGGATGGTGAAGCATGACGAAAAAAGTAACGAATGAACAAAGCACACAAAGGAAATAATATCGGCTAGTAGCAAATAATAATTCGTTTATTGGCCGTAATATTCAAATATGACATTTAGGACATACCGTGTTAGGTGCTATTTTTGCATTACTGTAACATTAAGTTGATGTCCAAGAATTATCTCGAGTCGCCAGCAATTCCCTACTGTATATTTGGTTGGCTAGCCACATTTTTAATTTTTTGTATGCAATTTATTTCAAAAATCCTTGAGGAAATTCTAAGTAATTTGGAAAAAAACATCAATATGATTTCCTACGAACATTTGATGGCGCTCATGGTGTAAGATTGTTCCCTTCTACAATGCCTGTGATTTTGGGATATTTGTTTCATGCAACTATACGAATTCCTGAATTATTATGAAAATCATCGCTTAGCCTTAAGGAATTATGTGTGAAATTGCCAATTAGTTATGTAATGATACAATCTTATTTCTGTGCAATAACTCACTCCTGGCCAACTTCGGTAGGTTTCTGTCTTTCCGTTCTGAACGTCGTCATAGATGTTGTGTAATTTCAAGCCTCCTAGTATTTTGTTAACACCTCACTCTGTATATATTACCTCCTGGGCTCTGAAGTCACCTTGTACAATACCAGGAGAATCAACTTGTAAGCAGTTCTGTAACTTTAGAACACTGTAGCTGTTGCCGAGAATTGATCTGCATTATTATTTACTTTCTCACGTGACAACTGGAGAAAGGTATGCCCCACCCGACCTTGGAAATTTTTATGGATGGCTTCTCTGCAGGAACCCCAAGATCCGAATCCTGAATAGTTTCTTCAAGGGCGCTGGCTCTTCTATATCCTCCAGGTAACTTCATCGTGTAAAGCTCGCGTGCTCCGATCATATGAACTTCCAAATTGCGAAAATTCCATTCATGTAATTACGTTGATATTGCAAGTGGTCTTACCTACGGCACGCGCTGTCCAATTTCTGGCCGATGGTAAAGAAAATTCCCAAAATTGCGCCACAAAAATGAGTTCACTTTGAGCTTTAGTGATTAGCTTAGTTGTTTGATTATGGATTAGAGTGGCAGCATTGTTGGCTGTTCTTGGTTGCAATCAACTCGCCGAATGACACGTTCCAGCACGTTTTAATTTACAACTAATTATTGTGTTAAGGAATACTGGAGCGAATTAGAAATTATTTAAAATTGCCTAAACAGACCACTAAGGGGTATAAAAACTATTTTGAGCGTACAGGCCTTTACGCGTGGGTTTTCGCGATCTAATAATTTAGATCTCTATGCGAACGTAACCCCCGTTATCCGCTTTCGCTGATTTCTCTTATATCACCAACGACGATTGATTTACGTGCGCTAGTACATTATTGCGAGAAAAACCGTACAACTTGTGCTTTCCACTCAATTTAGTCAATTTTTATGTAACAAATAGAACAGTATACATAAAACAATGTTTGCTTTTGTAACATTTAAAACTAAGTTAAACTTAAAAATAAAACCTTTAAACCTCCAATAAATAAATTTATGACATAATAAAGCCAATAATTCAAAAGGGATTCTGATAGATTACAATATAGAGAATCGTGAGTATATCCATTTGATAATCTGTATTATAATTCCTATTATTGTAACATTTTTCAGGTGCGCTTTTGCCATCTTGAACATTATGCAGATATATATAGTGTAAATAAACAATTAGGCTACATTAAATTCTAGCGTTTTCATTTATTTATTTTTTTATGATTCAGCTATGTGGTTTAGGGATTTACACTAACACCTGTAAGTTTGCTGGCTTAACCCGTCTCGAAGCAGGGGTGCTTCCGGGCAATCCCCGAATGCTGCTAAGCAACTAGCTGGAAAAATTTACTACACCACGTGACAATTCCTAGACCACCGTGTTGTGGCTTAATAAAGCAATACCGATTATTTTGTATTTTTGTTTGTTTACAGAAATTCACCGTATAGCAACCGGTAACACAAACATCAGCACAATGCAAGTCTATATGATCAGTTAAACTAAACGAAGTACTCGTAGACGTTACGATGGGATCGTAACTGTAAAATGACGTTAAAATTAAGAATTTCATTCGATCCGGCGAAAGAATTCGAAGTCTTAAATGAAGAATTGCGATTAACTATAAGGCCTTGTGCAACGCCAATATTTCAGACAAACAATAATTATTTTACATTCGAACCTCAACCTTTGCTCTAATCGTCAATTAATACAGTAAAATAAAAGTTATGAAGTCGCTGGCTTGCTGTTTTTGTAACAATAGATAATATTACATAGAATTGCGCAATAAGATAATTATTATCAGTGGGCGACGAACAATCGCCTGGTATCATTAAGTACTATGCGAACGCAAAAGGAAGAAAAGTTCATGTCGAGCAGCATCAACTGGCTGGCGTAAATCGGCGAATTCTGGAATTTCCAGCCGGTATATACGAATTTTGTTACTAAGCCTACGAAATCGGAATTCCCTGCTTCGGTAATTTACAAAACGCAAGATTCAGGTATCTAACCCTACGCTGGCCGGCCCATGCAGGTATCACAAAGGGCACATTCCACAGCGTAGAGGAGAATCTAGTAGGGTTCTGGATATGAGAGCTTGAGCAACAAAATCAAGCAAAAAAAAAACAGAAAAAAAATGGAAAAGCAAAAGAACGAAAGAAAGTATAGGGAAAGATTGGAGATCTGAATCAAATACTGGATATCAGCTCAAGCAGAACTAAACGCGAAAATAGCTTACCTTTAAGTATTAAGCGGCCTATGGTCATTTCGCGTTGTAAGGGGACTACCAAATTACGAAGCAGCTTCGACGGATGAGGTTATTCGCACATGGCGCAAATACTTTAAGCAGATTTCGAAGCGAAAATTAGAACAATGCAAATTACGTCAACCAGAAATGCGATTCTTGGAAATAGCTCCCACCTATGTTTGATGTCAAACGCACATCAAATTTTTTATTCAACCATTGTTAAATCCAATAAACGGCTCTATGTGAGCGCGAGCGTTTGGAATTTCCGGATATGAAGTGAACGGGGCAAAATTCATCTGGGCTATTTCGGTTCGCAAAATCATACAGATCTTGTAGATCCAGAGCTGTGCAGTAATTAATTACTTTGTAATTAAATTACTAAATAAATTCCTTTTGATGGAATTGTAATTGGTAGTTGCCACATCTGCTTAAAAGTATTTGACAAATATTTTTTGAAAGTAATTAATTACTTTTGAGCAATTAAATTACTCTAAAGTATTTAGATTAGTTTAAAGGTATTTCAATTACTTGTGATAATAGAAATTACGACCTTGTTAAGTTTCTTGTTAAGCAAATCGTAATAGGCATTCCTGACGCAATGTAAGTATAATTTATTATTTCTTATGACTAGTCGGATAACACCTAGTTTTGTACATGAGCAAAGAGATATTTGGTGCAGGCGCGTATGTTTGGAAATGAGATATGCATGTGTTGTGTCTTGTGTAGTGTAGGCTGTGCAGGATGTAGTATTGTATCTTGCTTATAATTATTGTATAAGAAGCGAAAAATATGTCTGCGGTAAGTGCAGAGTTAATTGTTTTTATAACAATTGACAGCAAATACCTTCATTATATTGGTTCATAAAATTATTTATTAAATTCAATTTGCTTGTTTAAAACGATTTACTAGCACATGGATATCTAAATACTATCAAATACAAATATATGACAACAATTTCTAGTGGAAGTAATTGAAAAAGTAATTTACGTTGTGCAATTAGGATTACCAAGTAATTGATAATTGAATTACTATTTCAATTGAGTAATTGAAAATCTGGAAATTCAATTACTTCATTGAGAGGTAATTGGGAATTAATAATTAATTACTTTTTCAAAGTAATTTGCCCAGCTCTGTGTAGGTCAAATTCAGGTTTTATCAGAGTTAAAATACCAAACCAGAAACGAGACGTTTAATAAGCTACAAGGAAAAACAGCGACAGCACAATTACTTTTAATCTTGTGGGCGCGATGATAACTGACCATGGCAAAAGTATGCGTAACAACATTGACGCTGATTTAGGGGTAATATATTACCAAGTACTGCAATAGTATATTGTAATACAGGTATGGAAAAAATTACTTTGGAGAACGTATATGAAAGATTAAACACGTTGTGCAATTCCGATCTTTCGTTTTTACTGTTCTATTACATTCTCATAATTCTTTCTTCGCTACTAGTATAAATACAAGTAGATCTTTACTTTATTCTTTTAATCACAGTAAGTTTGTCAGATATGTCTTTTCTTGTTCTTACAATACATTTAGCGGCTTTATAAAAGCTATTTATCTCTTACTAAATGCGATATGTTAACAGATAACCCCAAATTATTTGCGTTTCTCAAAATATTTTGCATCACATTTTATCGTATGTATGTCATCTTGCGTTTATCTTTCCATTCTAAATATTCACTGTTCATTCTTTAGTCTAGCTCAGTGATTCCCAAAGTGGGCGATATCGCCCCTTGGGGGGCGCTGGAACGATCCAGGGGGGCGATAGTAGCCTCGGGTGCATTTGGGGGGCGGTGAATAAAAATAAGGGGGCGGTGAAAGCTTAAAGAAGGAAGAGAAGATAAGAAGATGTAGAAAAACCGTTCGTACATATTTCATCTGTTGTGTAACATAGTGTAACATTATTTTCCAAATAAACACACAAAATGCAAGTTACAGATTTATTTATTCCATGAAGACTATTTACCATTATTAAATATTCTTATTCTTCTTCATGCCATTTATTACTTTATTTATTCAGTCTGTTTATTTACCGTTTCGTTAATTTTACTTTATCACACGCTTTAATACACCACCCATTATAATAAAGGGCTTTTATTATTCAAATTTGCTTTTACTCAAAATACAGGTTACAAATTCAGAAAAGATTTGGTTATTTTAAAAATATAATTTTCTCTAGCAATTATTATATTACGATACTAGTGTATAAGTACGTCTTTAAAGCACGTGCGACGAGTTTAAAAGCACGACGCGCTAGCGGAGTGCGTTTAACGTCGCTAGTGCTTTAATGGCACTTATACAGGTGTATCATAGGCTATTTTTTCTACGATCGTAACAGAAATATAAAAACTTAGTTCGGTGACACTTTTTCCGTCAGATATTCTAGGTTATGTTGACAGTCAAACTTAACGGCAAAGCGTGTTTTAATTTAGTATTAAAAAACGCCTCCAATGGCAACGTGCGAATAAGACGTATTTCGGGCGTTAATATTAAGAGTGCTACAAACGTCGCTTTTGACACTAGAAACAGTGCAAAAGGTTGTCATTTTGACACGATCGTAGAAAAAATTATTTATAAAAAATTTCTATATGGTATATTTTATTATAACATTTCATAATTTACTTTTTCAGATAATCATTTGAGTTTGGCTTTCACTTTAGTTATTCCGATTGTCAGTTAATACCTACAAATTAAAATCTAAGCTCTGATGTTACCAAACAACTATCCCAACTAAGTCAACTCATATGCTCGAACCTTTTCAATAAATTATTCGCAATTTAACAGTAACTGTATCTAATGTGTCATTCATTAAACAATTCTCAAATATTTATGTTGTACTTTTAATGTATAAATTCTTCCTTGTACTTTTTAATTGCTAATTAATTTATTCTTTCAAAATAATTTCTTACCTAGAAATACTTTTATAGATAACTAGTGAGTCATCCGAACTACGCTTCGGTTCGCTAAATTAAGAGAGATTCATTAATATAATTTTTAAAAAAAAGGATGCATCGGCAGGGAATCGAACCCGGGCCGCCCGCGTGATAGGCCACCACAGGTCCACCGTAGCCCACGTCGTAAATTACAACTTTTTCGTACTTTTTTTGTAAATAAAAACCGGCCTACGATCTAAGTCTAAAAATTAGCAAAATTTTAAACCATCATACAACTTAATCGGGCCAGTATCTTCGGAGGAGCTAGCGAACAAACATACACGCAAACATACAAAGAGAGCAACGATTGTATGTTATAAGACTATCAGTCTCAAGAAGCTACCACTACAATATCTTTCTGTTTGTTCGCTTAAAGAATGTAGATTTCCAGGGGGCGCTGAGTAATTTTCTAAAAAGGGGGCGGTAGGCCAAATAAGTTTGGGAACCACTGGTCTAGCTTCTGTCTATAATCTTAGTGTGTAGCTCACATACAACTGAAGATAAACACATATGTATCATTCCTGTATCTGAGGACAGAATATTTTGAACTTATATTATTATACTATTTCTCTTCGCTCCTCGCTCCTTCTTTAACTTGCTGTTCTCTCCCTATCTTCGCAAACTTCTCTGAATAGTTTTTTCCTACACTAGCTCCTTTCTATTCCCGTCCAAATTATTCGGCTTGTCGTTCATAAATTGTAGTATTCTAAACATATATACTACTCGAAATGCGTAAATCGATCAGGTCTGCGAACTATGCCAACACATGAATTGAATTAATCTATTGATTACACCTTTCGAAAAAGTGCATATTAAATTTGTAAATAATAGATACAGTACGCAATGCGCATATTGCTGTATATTTACTAGTAATTGTAAAAATTCAAATATCTATATTACATTTATATGTAAAAATATGTTATGGTTGCAGCCAAGTAAATGTAGTGAAATTTAAAAATCTTTTAAACTAATATCTTAACTTACCAAGTTGACGCCAAATCAAATATGCAGCTGATAATGTTTACATCCTGGAAGTTATCCGCTATACTTGACTGAAGTTTTATTTCTGAAACAACGAGGTTCTTCGGCTAGAAGGGTAACCCATACTGGTACGTATTTCTTTCAGAAGTGCAACGAAACGTAGTTGTTGAATATATTTCACCCTTCCTTTGTGGTCCTTTTGTGTAGCTCAAAATCCAGGGTTTGAAATAATGTGATCAATTAGACAGACAATAGAAATAGTGTTGTTTAGTTAAAATTCTTACATGTCACAGACTGGTGAACCTAAAGTGCATTCCACAAGCAAATTGTTATCAATAAACTTTATAAATAAAGCTTATGTTTGAATAATACTTCCCACTGGTGCCAACAGCGCCTAGACGAGATGCAACCCACTAGACTCAGGTAAGCGGGTGGCGGAATTCGGCTACTACAGTAGTTGGTACGGTTAAAGCTCCTAAGCAATTAAAATTGTATAAACATAAAATGGCGTGCAATCTTAGTCGGCGTGATCAAGGAAAGGGTTTTATATTTGTGTATGTGGTATTGTTCCACAGCTACATGTACGAAAACCATTCACCACGTAGTTGAACTTTAAACGTCCATTCCCAGCTTGCAGTAAGGGGATCGAAATTTGCCGGATACGCAGCAACTTACGATTTCAAGTACCCTCGGCGTTGATTTATTAATTGGTCCGCGGCCCTGGACGAATTAAGGAAAGGCTTACCAAAAACGTTTTTGAAGCTTTGGGGGTCTCCTGTGCTTCAACCTTCGACTGAAGTTATCTTTGGTGGGAGATCGCTTCGCTGGATGAAGCGGAGCTTCAAATTCCAACAGTTAGCCTGCTTCGCAGAAGGAAACTGGAATCGATGAGAGTAGACGCAAAGGTGTCTTGGACTGGCCGTGTATTGTCCTTTTATATCCGTTCGATCCTCCTCACTGGATGATCTCCTTGGCACAAGAAGGTGAGGCTGCTCTGCTACGTGAACTCACACGTCTCTGGCCCACTTGTGAATCACCTAGTGACCGCGCAGCGAAAAACAAAGTTTATTGTGACTAAGATGGCGACTTGGATATTTTCACATTATCTTATAATGTTCAAATATAATTTGCACAGCAGCAAATGCCACCAAAGAAGCTTTAATTATGTGTTGTACTGCCGTGTTTGATGGAGTTGGCTTAGGCAACAGGAATTTCATTTACTTTGAAAAGTAATTAATACTCATAGCGTTTTGTATCAACACTGATACTGAACATTATAGTACGTCCGTTTCTCTTCTTTTTCCAAATAACAATATGCAACAGTCACATAGATTTTCGTCATAAACTCGTGCTTTGTGCATAGTTGCAAAAAATCGTTAGACAATACCCGACGTTTTATTGGCATATAGGTAAAGCTTCACTTTCACACATACAACCTTATTGTTGACCATCGAAAAGTTGTCCTGTTTAATAATTTGCAGAAAAAAAATCCGCACTTTATTTATAGATTTTAGTACTCTGGGATGATATTTCGCTTACTATAGCCAATGTTCTTTTGACTGTAAGTTACGTCTTTGTTTGGAGACAACTTGCTGCTGGAATATAACTATTTACTTATGCGTGAATGGTTTCCAATTGCTGCCGACCTTGTTCAAATGTCTTCCTCTTGAATACATTGTAAACCTTTTGATTTAACAAAGCATTATACAGGCTGCCCACTTTATCGTGTAATAACTAGGTATCCAACACGTTTTACCAGCTCGTGATTTTCACAACTTACTCTTAATTCGAGAATAATTTTCTAAATTTGGATAAATGGGTTTTACTCCATATGCCTAGACCCTGTGCATAACAAACGAAACGAAATAAATAATTATCTATAAAAAGCATGAGAGTGTACAATTGTGACAGTATCCTGGCGCAAATCAATCTAGTCACATTCAGCGCTTTTGCTGACCCTTATTTGGCGATACAATTTCAAGGAAAGTAAAACGCTTGAATCTGAACGTGTGCCTTCTTAACCTTTGTAGTCACGACAAAACTACAATGGAAATAAATATGCTGGTTTGCTGGTATTCACGTACGCCCGCGTCTTTATCAGGACAATACAGTTTTTTCAAAGCGTTTCAGCAGATAGCCAGAAGTATTTAGCCGAGTTGCCTCACATCTAAACACTTGATCGAGCTCGGTATGACATCATGAAAGCCCCGAGGGAGCTTTATGCCTCCAGCCCCCAGCAGAGCAAACCCTCTCTCTGAGACCGCTGCGTTAAGACACTTTTTAATTGAAATTACCCTTTGCTCTCTTAACCCATACCCGCAAGTCACTTATCTGCCGTGAGCTTCCTCCCTGCAAACCCCCTTATAATCTGACATCTTTGTTAATAGAGCGTATGTTCCCGTAACCTAAACTTCAGTAGAAATTCTGACTCTAATAATTGTTTGCTTCTATATCTCCAATAGAGCGGCTTTGTTGCTTCCTGTAACGCCGGGACACCTGGAGATTTGTTCAAAGCCCTCCGCCCACGCCGCATTGCAAAAGAAAAGACTCGCCCTGAAGCATTCTTCGCTGAAAGTAGTTCTGAGATTCAACTTACCAGTCAAAACTAGTTCCCTATGAGCTTCAGTCACTAACACAACCCCGCTTAATTTGACAAACTTCCTGTGCGGGCCATTAAACTCTAAAATTACCATCAAACCACTGGACTTGTCAAAAATTGGAAGGTCCCTTTTGTACACCAATTGTTAAGTTCCAGCCTTCGCCGCTATGGTGCGCAGACCTGCGGAAGGTCGATAATCTAGTTCCAGATGCTACTGCACCGTCCACCACAACACAGCTGCCAGATTGGTGGCCTGTCCAGGCCCCAAATTAATTAATTTATTATATAGATAAATAACTTATAGAATTGTTTCTTAGTTTAAATGATGAAAAGATGTATTTTATTTCGTAATTCCATTTTCGGTGTTTACTCAAATATTTAGATAAACCTTCGACGTTCTGTAGTTACCATTAAGGGTGAGTAATTGTATTTTGCAATTTGGCAAAATTTTACCTGATCATATCAGAAGTTTATCATGTCAAAAATACTGAAAGAGTTAGTATATTAAATAATGTGTTACTTACTTAGTTATTACACGATAAATCGTGCAGCCTGTATATATTGGCTTGGTATAAAGAATCTTCAATCCTTCTAGAAGAAACTATATCAGAACCGGTAGTATAAGGTTGCCTTGCGTGTCCTCTTCCAACACACTTAGCGGTATAAACTATGACCCAAAATTTATAATATTTACAGGTTTTAGGAACAAGTAGTTGACTTGCACGTTTCTTTAACATTTTCTTCATTGTTTACAAGCAATCTTCAGCTCAGATATTAATAAAATATTCGGTTTCGCCCAATTTGTTTCTTAACTTTACGAATGCGTACTGATGTAACAAGATGTGCTCTGATATCCCCTTTAAATTGAGATCATTTCCCTTCTTAAAAACATGAAAATTTATAAATATACGAGTTAGACAAATCAAGGATATTTTTACTAAAATTGTAACCGAAACCATCATATATCCAAAAGTGTGTACCCCGAAAAACCAATGGTGAGGATAAGTAGGTTGCGCTTATGAGTATTTGATGTTGAAGTAACTGGTTCCCCGAAACACCTAGGGCCTAGTTTCTTATGGAAATTTACTAGGGACAAAACCCAAAGAAAATACATCAAGGGCAGTTATCTAAGCAGCAAAATCTTCTTGCCTAAGTCGGGTGGAGCTAATTAGCTATTAGGGCCTCAAAACGGCACGGACTGCATGTTTTGTCGGTCTCGCACGTTAATGGTCGCTGTCACATAAGCATCTGGGCCGAGTGTACATCACTTTGCACAAAGGGCAGCGAAGATGGCGTAATCCGCGCTGTATCCGAGCCTTAATACCGCGACTAATGCCGCTAAACGAAACTTCAACGTACGTGTTAATTCCTAAGTCCGATAGCGATCATCTTGTTCGAAACTGCCAAGTTTTTATTGGGTGGCTTCCTCGCAGCGCGACTCGCTTTGTGCGCATTCAATACACCAATTAGGGGTGGCTGTATTAGCTTTGTTCCATCAGACGTCATCCGTTGTATCTCGTTAATTTGAGACTTGTTTTAATAATAAAGCCGGAATTCGCGTAGCCGAGTCGCGGTGTTTTGACATGATTACCGTAGGCGTCAGGGACCTTCGATTACTTTGGATGAGCCGTGCAAATCAGATCTGATGTGGAAATTGGAAAGGGGATATTAACCGTACTAGAGGCCTGAATGCGGTGCCGTCTCAATATACTTAAGCAGATTTAAGAACGCAGACAAATTTATAATAACCCCGAGCCTGCTCAAAGAGATTACGAGATATTTGTTAACCCTCCGATACGAACTGCCACCTGCTAAGATCGCTCACCACCGCCTTCCTATTGAACCCAAATGTACTGTCGTGATATACGCTGCCTCCTATGAATATAAATAGGGGCTGTCAAAGAGACAAGTACGCAAACAGAATATTTTGATAAGTAAAATTGTTCCGTGCCTTTGAGCGGATGTTACAAATTGTTTTTTAAACTATATGGCACAACTCAATAGAAAGTGGTTTGAAAAATTATTAGTTTTTGTCCTGATGTTAGAGGGTAAGGCATCCTCTTTCCTTTTATAAATTGTTTTAGTGCAGATATAACAAAATCTGTTACTTCTAATATGGTCCGCTAAAATATCACTAAAATAAATTTATTTTTTCCCATTAAGCTTGTTGCTGGATACCACTGTTGATAAATCATCAACACTGGTGCTCTTAACTATGACATTTCCTAGCAAACGAACTTGTTTACGTTTTTGATTAACCGTCTGTTATTGTTTTGTTTGAAGCTTTATATTTTCTACAATACCATATTCACTAACACAGACTGGCATATCTTTTATATTATTATTTTCTCTAATGGCACAAGTAGCTCATAAAATTTTTTTATGAGATGAGTAAAACTACTTTTTTGAAATTTAAATGTAACTTCACCACAAATGTAGCAAAAGCTGTTCGGTGGATTTATACAATTTCTAGGCATTTTGCTAAATCACACAATTGCAAAACACTACAACAAATATTCACCACATGTCTTGAATTCAAACGATGAAATGAAAATTTAGAATACATTGTCACTGAGAAACGTTTACACTGAACTTGTTATATCAGTACATACACACGAAAGATGTACAGATGTGTCAACAGAGTGAACACTGACCACAGAGTAGCTATGGCTCGAACCAGTAATTCGAACATTATAATCAAGTCAGATGTTGCTTGTGACATCCCTTTGACAAACGATGATGACTAAGTCTGTAAGAAAACCATCGTCTGACTCGTTTTTGGAATCTATGCGCTAAAGGGACGCTAACAAAGCACAATCACGAAACGAACACTTTTAAGTAACAAATCTGAGCTTTTGATGGCTTCTCTGTTGAAAATGGGGATACGTACCCCTCGCTGGAACTCTCACCATGCCCCGGACCACTCGCCGTTGTACGCCTGCAGTTAGCCAGTCTCAATTCTGCGCTCGGGCCTACTACAAGTCTCGGACACCTCTTGAATTACTGAAGCTGGGAGCCTCAAATCTAGGGCTCCGCTGCACTACACGTACGACGCTTGTTCATACACTCGTACACAAACTTATAAAATTGGCTGAACCTCCGTAGAATACTATCCAAATACCACCTCCTCTACTGGACCAATTCGGCGCCCCGTATTTACCTGTGTGAAAGTCCAATGCAAGGAGAAACTTCCAAAAGTAACCCAGGACACAATCACTCAATGAAACAGTACTTTTACTTAACTTGGGTATTTATTAACACACAGAAATAACTTATTTTGGGACAGCTTGGCAAAAACACAATCAAACCTCTTGAAGAAACCACCCCAATTGTTTTGTTTACAGTTTACCTTTTGTTGCATCAGATACCAAGCCTGCTCAAATTTTAATTTGTTTTTAAACAAAGATAAAGCTATTCGAAAAGCGTGATGCTATCAATTATTTTTATGGCCTATGTTATTTCTTAACAATTCTGGAATTAAAATTATTTTCCCGCTGCTGATCATGTAAGTCAGTGATACAGCCTTAGTAACAAAACGTGTAAGTCGGTGATTATATTCGTTTGCTGCTTTCCGTTGACAACGGCAATTAAGATTATTATTAAGATCCTAGGATAATAAAATTAGCAACGCAAGATGCAGACTTAGACGTTTTGTTTATAATTGCAAATGTTTATGTGACATGTAACATTAACAGGTAACACGACTCACGAAAATGAATCCTGGTGACAGATGACAAACCAAACGATATTTTCAAAAATCTAGGAAAATTTCGATAAGCAGCGGGAAAATTATAATAAGATAACTCGGAATGTAGCGCCTATTAACATTTTCGGCAGGCAACAAGCCGCGACTTCGTCTTGGCTTGTACTTGCCTACCTCAAATGTTAATAGGTCCTTACACTCCTTGTTACTTAAATAGCTATTAATTTACTGGACATTCTTATAATTGTTAGACGGGAGTTTATGTGTGTTATATTAAAATTCAATTTTCCTTACTTTTGAAATGTGTCAAGGTGGTGGATGCAACTCACCCATGACCACAAAGCGGCAACGGGGTGCAAACAGTGCAGATTCGAGCATTCCTTGGCCCAGTGGCGGAGGCAGGCAGTTAAATGTAAAAGAACATAAACTTACTGACCTGTAAATCTCATCGATAATAATAATTGTACTCACCGGGGGTGGCCGTCCCCTGGCCGCTCCGTACTCCTGGCAGTGGCATCACAATGCTGGGCCTTACATCCGTCAGCCTCAACCCTTTGGCACTTCATCGCCGCCTTCACTGGTTGAGTTAGCTGTCGGTACTTTTCACTAATACTGCCCAATAGTAATCCACTGGATTAACTATTGTTACAACTCGTACAGAGTCGGCAATAACTCGTAGTATACTGATCTTTCACAGTACAGTAATTACCGTAAATCTTGCTAGGTTACTGCCCATCATGGAACTACGTGCTTCCGGGCTCATTATCATTACGGAACTACGTGCTTCCGATTGTGGAACTACGTGCTTCCACAGACCACTGTGCGGACTACGTGCTCCAGCGGGGTCCAACCCTTTGATTATCAAATAATCGATTAGCACAAGCAAGAACCTCTGACGTTGATCATTTCCTGTAATTGCCAAAAATCTACCAAACATCATTCTACTAACTACGATAGTACGTACATTCTACTCTAGCTAAATTAATGCAGTATCTAATAATATGCCTAGCTACGCTCGCAGCTTCGCCTCGCCTTATTGCAACTTATCACAATATAATTACTTGTTTCGCATATAATCGCTTACGCCAAGAAATAATTACGCACAACAGCACACTTTCACTCACACGTCGCGCCCCTGTCGCAACCCCAAAGGTTCTGTCTATTTTAGAATTTCATTTCTACCCGAGCCCCATTGATATGGTTCATTGGTTGCACGTGGCGTCTGGGTCCCCGAAAAACTGGCCGCGAACCAATGCCTAATACATCCGTCAAGATTATATTACATTCCAGGACTCAAAACATTCCAGGCGTGGCAAACGTAGTAATTAAAACTTAAAAATAATGCACCCCAAAACCATCAAATATTTCATCCCTAACATTCGGCCAACCTGCATTAATTCGCGTTCTCGCGATATGGTGCTACTGGATCTCCAGTCTCCACACGTAGAGAGACCATCCATTTCATTCTCACTATCTGAGACCCTACCTTTTGGCACCCATGATTTCATGTGATCCCCCAAGACGACATTGACCTATTTGGCTTGCTTGATTCTACTTGCATCCTCTGCGTAAACGGAGGTTTCAACTTTCGAATAGTACCATCTCCAAGGATGTTCTTGTTTATCGATAACAAGCCTTTGACTTAGTATTTCTTGGCATCTTTATCTTTACGTTGCCTTGTGCAGTTGGTTTTTGATGATCGTGCTCTCATTGTTCTTCCGTTAGTCAAACAGATTTCAGTTGTAGAATATCAGTTATTGATTCCGTGGGGTTTGTAACTGCAGCGTTTTATCACGTCTGATAGACATTGCCGTTAACGCATTAAAGTTCGTCACTACCTTAAATTCTGTTCCCAACAGATATTTTTACAATTTCTGGATGGTTTCCACAACAGCCAACGTTGAGGTTTCGTAGGAGTAACAATTCCTCTTTGCAAAGCTGGTAGTAGGCTACAGGTTATGGTTCCCCATTTTGCATCTTTAACAGAATTTCAGCGAGACGTTTTGCACTTGCCTCAATGTGAAGTTCTGTCTGCAATGTAGGGTTGTGCAAAGTAAGCACAAACGTGTGCTACAATACTTCATTTAGATGTTGTGATGCTGATTATCCTGCATAATTGCACGTCAACGCAGCAGTTTTCTTTGCGAGATAAGTTAGTGGATTACCTATCTACATAATCTCCCACGAGCTTTCGAACAAAGCTTGTTAGGCCTATAAGTTGATGAATTTGATGAGCATCCATTGTAGTTGGAAAAGCGCTGACTGCTTCTGTTTTGATGTAACCAGGTCGTATTCTCATGGGGAAACTTCAAACCCTAAGTGGCTGATTGTTGATGTTAGAAAACAATACTTACACTTCTCAAGATTCAACGTGAGGCATTCTTCTCTGAGCAGTTTCAGGACTATTTCTAAATTTTCGATGTTTTGGGAATCCGTCTTGTTGTGATACGGATGTCATTGCGATAAACTGCAGCTACCTCTCGTGCAGGAACCAGAACTTTGCTGATTAATCCTTGGAATAGAGATGCGACTTTGAAGGACCAAGTAGCAAACGCCTGTAACCGTAATGACCATCTGGTGATACGAGAGCTGCCACTGATTTTGAAGATATTTAATGGTATTCGTTCATTAGGTCTAAGCTGGTGGGGTAAACAAAACTTGACAAACGATCGATTTGGACATATACTCTCGGTAATGAGCAACGAATGGCCTTTGACGGTGAAACGATTCAGCTTTCGAGTTTAATACACCTTCTGCCTCGCCCATTTTTCTTCTTAACCAATAATATTTAAGAGGCATCCGCCGATTAGGATTTAAGAATTATGTAAGTTTCGAGTAACTTGCCAATAATTATCCCAGCTGTCTCAGTCTGACAAACTTTTTCGAGTGTTCAAAATACTTTGGGTTCGTGTTACCATCATGAAGACATAATACCGTATTTTGCTTCTTTGCTCGTTGAGAGGGATAACGGTTTGAAGAGTAAGTTCCATTACATCGCTAACAAGGTTGTTCTGAATATCCAACACACAAGGGATAATCCTATCGAGATGCCCTTGCTGATGGCAACAGAAACACTAAAGTGTATCTCGTAGTGCCCTTGGACTAAATGAGTTTCTTGTAAGAACATCTTCTTTTGGGAAAAAGAACGATGCTGTTCGAGCATTAGACTGCAGGTTGTTAAGTGTTTAAGAATATCCACTAGTTCAGCGAAATCTTCTGCTCGCGCGGCTACTTGCATATGGCTTTCCAAATATGTACCACCAAGGATGCAATGTGCTGCATTTTTACCAGCCAAGACTCCACATTTGTTAATTACTGCTAATTTGTCGTGGTAGTAGCGCACACAACCTTCATTCAATCTCTCCTTGGGCTTTAACATATTTTTTTTTATTGTTGTTGCTGTGCTGACAAATATCTGTGGCGGTAGGAGGCTTCAGTTAATTTCTTTTTCTACTGGGACCAACTAATATTAATACATGGGACATGGCAAATCATCGTACTAAGTTCTTCACAATACCCTTTAGACAGGTAATCGTGTGATAAACCGTTGTTTTTATTTTGTCCATTGATACATTCGCCTGAGCTTTTCTATTTGTTTACGATCGACAGCAAGCCTACCGTATTTCGAACGAAATTTAGGAATAGCTTGAATTCCATAAGGTTGTGGCGGTTTGGCAACACTGGTTAATACACTGACAATTTAATAAGTTGCGTGAGGTTTTTAACAATGTCTCTGAGTTCCGATACCTACGAGCCGGCGTTTGACAGCTCGATTCAGTCGGGAATTGATATTTGCTCATCTTCAGGCGATTAGGTAGACAACGCTTATCTGATACATCGTCCTCTACTATGACCAACCAATGCAGCTGTATACGTCATAATAAAACCTTCAATGGTATTATTATATAGTAAAATGCTTTATTAATTCGAGGCTCTATATTTTCTTCTGGGTTACGAGATGATAGTAATAACGAGAGTCTTGCAGCCCCCGCAATACTCGCAAGTATGGTAACAACTCAATAACAAAGCTATCCATCATTTAATGCACCAATATCAACAATAACACAGCATCAAATTCAGCCGCAGAATCAAACCACTGACGATATTCACTACCAGACTAGTAACAATAATGTCTATTATGGACCTTACTCCTTTCTAGTGATCCACATGATTACAAGTAACCCTTCAAATCAGAGCTTGCATTCCAATAAAGCATCCCCGGTATCAGGTTTCCTATTCGGCAAACCAGATGTGCACCGATAGGTACCTGCCCAAGCTAGGTTTACCCGGGCTACCGGCCCTTGAAATCACTTTCGGTTCGGGTTTAATGGATTCTTAAAAATAATTAGAATGCAATATATCTTTCAGCTGTTGATTTGGTCAAAGGCCTATAATCATGAAATAATTGAGATGCTGTAGTATTTACAAACCCGAATAGAAGGGGTACAAAGTAAATACTACAACCGCTTGATATAGCCATTTCCACATATAAATTTTTCTGCTACTTTTTAATTTAGTGATAGCATTCCACACATTGTTCTAATCGCAATTGTTCTACTATGGGTACAGTTATTGTAATTGAATTAATTGCCAGTTACAGTGGCGTAACGGCTCATGAACTAATTCTCAATTAAACTGATCCCACTATAATAATAAATGAATTAATTGGTATTCAATTATTCATTTAAGAAAAATTTTATTTAGGCAGTTATTCCTACAAGCTCTGGGGGTGTGATCCAACCCCACATCGCCCCCCCTAAACTATGCCACTGGCCAGCTATAATTTACATCTGCTAATGACTAATAAAATTTATCAACGCTTGAAATAGATTCGAACAAGCTGAATGAATTTACGAGATAAATTCACACAAGCTGAACGAACCTACGTTTACTAATACAGTAGCTTTATAGTAACAGTGATTTTGTAAATTATATTCCCACATTAATAATTTCTTGCTGACAAATTCGAATTATTAGGTGTTTTTGCAGTGTAAACACATAATTGCCTGCAACGTTATCAATACTGACGGTAAATAAAATTGATCAACAACCTTCACAGGGTTTAGAATTGTACAATACCTTTTTGCCAGGTTTTGAGCCCCCTTTCACCGAGAAGCCATTCACCTTTTACCAGGTGGTTGGACGTACATATGATATACGCAATTTTAAGTAGCGACCTGTTACGGAGCACATCCGTAAACACCACAAGCAAATACTCCAAGCACACAATTATAAACAAATACGAATTATTAATTTATTATAATTATGTACATCGCTCAATATCGACATTAAACACACCACATTTTCGCTGCACTGTTTGCTATATCCCACTTCTGATTGTTAGACGGGAGTTTATGTGTGTTATATTAAAATTCAATTTTCCTTACTTTTGAAATGTGTCAAGGTGGTGGATGCAACTTACCCATGGCTACAAAGCGGCAACGGGGTGCAAACAGTGCAGATTCGAGCATTCCTTGGCCCAGTGGCGGAGGCAGGCAGTTAAATGTAAAAGAACATAAACTTACTGACCTGTAAATCTCATCGATAATAATACTTGTACACACCGGGGGTGGCCGCCCCCTGGCCGCTCCGTACTCCTGGCAGTGGCATCACAATGCTGGGCCTTACATCCGTCAGCCTCAACCCTTTGGCACTTCATCGCCGCCTTCACTGGTTGAGTTAGCTGTCGGTACTTTTCACTAATACTGCCCAATAGTAATCCACTGGATTAACTATTGTTACAACCCGTACAGAGTCGGCAATAACTCGTAGTATACTGATCTTTCACAGTACAGTAATTACCGTAAATCTTGCTAGGCTACTGCCCATCATGGAACTACGTGCTTCCGGGCTCATTATCATTACGGACCTACGTGCTTCCGATTGTGGAACTACGTGCTTCCACAGACCACTGTGCGGACTACGTGCTCCAGCGGGGTCCAACCCTTTGATTATCAAATAATCGACTAGCACAAGCAACAACCTCTGACGTTTATCATTTCCTGTAATTGCCAAAAATCTACCAAACATCATTCTACTAACTACGATAGTACGTACATTCTACTCTAGCTAAATTAATGCAGTATCTAATAATATGCCTAGCTACGCTCGCAGCTTCGCCTCGCCTTATTGCAACTTATCACAATATAATTACTTGTTTCGCATATAATCGCTTACGCCAAGAAATAATTACGCACAACAGCACACTTTCACTCACACGTCGCGCCCCTGTCGCAACCCCAAAGGTTTTGTCTATTTTAGAATTTCATTTCTACCCGAGCCCCATTGATACGGTTCATTGGTTGCACGTGGCGTCTGGGTCCCCGAAAAACTGACCGGGAACCAATGCCTAATACATCCGTCAAGATTATATTACATTCCAGGGCTCAAAACATTCCAGGCGTGGCAAACGTAGTAATTAAAACTTAAAAATAATGCACCCCAAAACCATCAAATATTTCATCCCTAACATAATAAATATTTGTTTTGTTGGTTAAGTTATTAATTACTAATAATTATTATTCGGAATATAAGTTTATTAAGTGTGTTCATAGCAATATATTATATTGCTACTCTTCCTTTCGCAGTTCGTGACCTTACGTTTAATTTCAAGGCTTTTTTCGAATAAAAAGCTCTACCACTTAGCTGTAGTACAAGCTTAATAGCATGAACAAATGTTAACAATGTTAACCAGACACTTTCTCTCAGGTAACTGTCAGAAATATTACTTTTAAACCAACTAATAAATGTTGCAATTCAATTTAAATAAATTAAACGCACCTATTGAAGGTGAGGTAAAGAGTTGGAACAAGGAATGCAAATTGAAAAGAGTGGCAAAAAATTGCAGAAGGTGACAAGACCAACAAAAACTTACTAGAATAAGAGATGGAGAAGTATGGGGACTAATAATTCCAAACTGGCAAGCAGTCATAACTGCTTGCGATTAAACTGCTAGATACGTATTGCTATATTTACAAATAGGGAACAATAGACAGTAGAGCATTTGGAGTAGAATAAGTAAATGTTGAGGAGACAAGTGCCATATTGAAAAAACACTTCTAGAGATTCAGAAAAACAATTAATAAATGATTTAAAACTAGCAGAAACTTTGATATAAAATTTTTTTATGTAAAATAAAACTTTTCTTAAATCGGTAGTGAAGAACGTCGAAATCGTCATCAAAATACGAGACATCGACAGTGAAGTAATCCATTACTTTACGATTCTTTGTAGGTGGTGGGGCGACAGGTAGATGTCAATAGACGTCAACATAGCCTACATAAGTGGTTAAAATATTGTAATTTCAAGATTTCTCGATTTAAAAAAGACATAATGTATATCTTCGCAGTGAAGTTCCTTTTTATCCCTTGGGTGGCTAATTTAGCTTGACCATACGGGCCTCGGCAACCCAATCCACATTCTTTATAAAATGTTAAACTTCAGTGCCTTGGTATATAAATTCCTATTCTTTTTGGAAAAATTCAATAAGTATGCATTTTGCACTTGCAACTTAGTTAATATCAAACAAAAAATTTGTAGCAAAAGCAGAAATTTTAGCTGTAGTCTTAAATGGAGCATGCCTACAAAGACACCCGTAATAGAAAGTTTTATATACTGTCGAATGGCATAATATTACATTATGTGCGAACATAAATAATTAGCGTGTGAATTAACGATACTCTAGTGCTGCGTATTTATTGCTCCATTAGCAAGAACAGTTTGTGAAACACATGGGGGGTCTACACGAGACCGCAGCACGAGCCTCACAGAGTACCTAGAGATCATGATGACATCTCTCCAAGATACCTTCATATTCGTATGAGTTGATCAACAGCCGTGTACTAGTTTTTGAGCAACTTTCAAAGTGGTAGAGGGAGAAACCAATACAAATAAAGCCATGGTGAAGGTGTCGATGTACCCCTGTAAATAAATTAGCCACAAGAAGCGAGAAAATGTGGTGATTTGGCTAATAGGTGGATTTCAGCTCCGTCCTTTAATGACTCAACTAAATGGTTCATAAATTTTAAGATTGCATAGACAATTAACGTAGTTAGGTTGTAGGTTTCCCGTATTTTTTGTATTCTGCCGTTGTTTGTATATGATTTTGCGGCCAAAAGTATTGATTGCTCGGTAAAGCCATGTGGTGTGCCTCGCATCGCTTTTGTTTATAACCATCATTTAGATCAACGTGACAAATTTATAGCGACAGCGAAATTTTAGAAAATTTCGAAATCACTTGTGTTAAAAATTAAATATAACTAAAGGTAAGCCCTGTGTGTACCAGTGTGAAAAAATAAACATTTTTGTGTGATAATTACTTAAACAAATTTGGAAAACATTACTCTCTTCATTTCAAGAATTTGTAAATGTGCGGGTGTGTAAGTGAGATACAACAGAAGCTAATTACCTGGCACAAATTTTAAGCGAGATTTGGTGTTTCATAGACACCGTAGAAGTGGGCCCTGCAACAGATAAGCTATGTAAAGAAAGTGAGTTTTCAAGTACCCGTCATCTTACTGACCGAGCCAGTTTGAAGGCTGAGCAACGGAATTTACATCCTTCAGCAGCGACGTACATTTGGGCAGAGGCATAGAACACGGTAGCCAAAATACGTTTTCTTTATGTTGCTCAATTATCTCGCCGAATTGTAAAGTGTTTGCTGTCAAATATTGGTAATGACTCCTATTAAGAAACAAAATTCATATTCATTAACATACGAAGAAAGTCCTTTGATCTTTTCTTTTAAAATCCTACGAACCCACGGCATTAACAAATATTGTTGTTTGGGATTATAAAGTTCAATGAACTTTGATTAAATTTGTATTTTTGAATCCTGCTTTATTTATTGAGTGTCGTGTTAAACTATCAACGAGTTGTTTTAAAGTAAATAATATATGATAGGGATATGTTGATTAACGAAGCTTCACTCTCCATTTTTTTTAGAATTTACAGTCAGATATAGCAGTAAACTGTCGAGTATTTTTAAGCAGTCGTTATCGAGAAATGAATAGGCAAACTTTGGACTGCCATATTTAAAAATATAACACAAAGACTTTTTCATAATTATTTTTCTTACTCAGGAAATGCTCCTTAATAGTGTAACATGGAATTAATCCGCCATTTTTGCAACACCCTGTATAGATATTATTTGGTAGCATTTACACTTAAACGTACATGAATACTTACATCAGAGTTTATGTAAATACAGTAGCAGTTCTGCACCTTAAACTGCAAACAAGAATTAACCCCAAATTAAAGAGAAACCAATAGGGTAGCCATTATTGTCGCCAGTGATGCTGCGCCGAATTTTATTATCCCTGGTGTATCCACATTCGCTAAAACCGCTAACTCCAATATTAGTATACCCTTATATTGAAATACGGCTGAATTAATAAAAGATTATGCCGATTAAGCACACGGCAAATGTGGGCCCTCCGGAGCCCTCGACGAACGATAAACACAGCAGAGTATCGAAGAGGTAGTTGGCAGGATTTAGCTTCCCCAAATCCAAACAGCCGTTATTTGTCAAATTTCACGCCCCACTTCCCAAGTCTCCAAGACGCCGAAATCGCGTCCCTCGAAAGAATCACACTTTTAAACTCCTATTTGTAAGATTGTCCCTTCTATTAGTAGGTAACTATTTCGTCGGGAAGATTGATGTCTGCTATCTGCTGGCGTCTCGACGACTCCTATAAACAATTTCTTGCAAAACTTAAATCGCTGCGCCGCAGCCGAATGCTATCCTGCATGGGGCTTGCGAGCCCATCCACGTTCGACGACGTTGCGTCATAATTCACGGCGCGCTCTTCAGGACGTGGCGGTTTGCAAGGCGAAATAGGAAAAATGGCCTTGGGGGTACGTTGGGGTTGACTGAGCGCCAGACAGGGAACCCTGCAGTCCTTTGACTTGGTCGATTGCTAGATTTGTTGGAAAACGTGCTGAAGTAAAAAATTGCGCCAAATACAATGACATCGAAAATAAATCACGCCGCCGTCTAGCTCCAAAGAGGGCGCACAATGGAGTTGTCGCTAATGTCAATTTCCTTGGCCATATTGGCACTAACGACAAGGCGCGATGACCGTGAACCGATTAGCATCTTCGATCCTCAGATTGCGCTAACCCCACCTCAGTCTATATTTTCATTATGTTTTTAAGCCGTGTAAATGCAGCAATATTATTCTTGCGGACCCATGTCTATTGTATCAACAACTATTCAATTTAATTACTTTCAGTTCTAAAGTTAATTAAACTTTTAATGACTGTAGATTATTCCTGTATAATTACTTGCTGCAAGTCGTTCTTGCATATACTAAAGGCAGATTAGATAATGCACATCATTAATGACGTAATTGGAAATTATCCAAGTTACCAGCTTTACAAAACCAATCAAATATGTTTTCAGTAAATAGTACTATCAACAGTTATTACAAATATACTTACTTTTTTAACATATACAGTGCTCTCGTAAAGTAACGAATAAATGCGTTAAACATTCAAGGAATAGCTTTTAGAAAAAAACGGTGAAACCAGTTCATTTTTACTTCCTTTTACTACTATAAAGGAAGTATTGGATTCACCCCAAAAATTCGAAATTGAGTTTTCAACAGATCTTCACGTTTTAGAGTCCCCTGATCCCAAAAAAACATATTTTTTTTCATTGGTCTGTCTGTCTGTCTGTGTGTCTGTCTGTGTGTGTGTCTGTGAACAGAATATCTCAAAAACGAAAAGAGGTATGGCATTGAAACTTCATATATAAGTTTTGTGTACTATGTAGATGAGACAGCAAGCTTTTGAAGAAAATCGCATAACCGGAAGTAGGTGTTTACTCTTGTGATTTTTCAGTTTTTTTCGAATTTTTCAAAAACGGCTCTACCGATTTTTTTTAAATTTTATATTTTTCTTACATTTTTAATGTGTATTGATGTGAGATAGGTGATTTTCAAGTTGAATACTTCTAAAGTGGGTTTCTTTTGTTTTTTTTCTATTTTTTTTATTAACTCCTATTTTAAATAAAACACCCGGTATATTATTACATTTTTGAATTCACCTTAAAATTCTAGAGAAAATTTGTCTCTTCAACTAACACTCGATTTTGTACCGTTTTTGTAGAATTTGTAATTTTTGAAAATTTTTAACAAATGGTTAAAAATTAAAAATGAAATTTTTGACTAATTATAAGATCACTGTAAAAGGAAGTTGTGTGAGTGTATCACACCAGATTTTTATTTTTATTCGAGCATTTGTTCAAATAAAATGCACATATACAGGGTGACCCGCGTAGGAGCTATGACGTGATCGATGTGTTTTTTTAAATGGCAACCACTTCTTTTATTACGGAAGAACACATTTTTTTACTACGCTAAGCTGATTTTTGCGTATAGGTTACATGAGCAAAAATTAATAAATATATTAAAAGTTGGAAAATACACAATCAGTCAGTTTGACAGGTTAAATAGTCCGACAACGCAGCGGTAAGATTATTCTATCAAACTGACACGATTTGTTATTGTGCAGGAAGTTTGAGACGTATACCCTGTTCGCATTGTATTCGATTTGATTATTTTCTGAGTAAATTTCAGTATTAGGAACAATTAATATTTTAGTGGCAGCTCGATTTGTTTGTAATAACCTAGCTGAAGGTAATCTTCATGAAAACAACATCAAGTTGAGAAAAGTTATGTATTGCGTCGCCTAGTGAAGTTACTCTAGTATAATCGATTTTGTATAATCGAAATTATGCAAGATAACTTAACTAAATCCAGCCTTATGAGTGGTTGAGATCGCCACAAAAAAAATCTGTAAAAGGCTTTACCCAGAGCTTCCCTCGTCGAGATTATAATAATAACAATAATAAACGTTTATTTATTCAATGTTTACACATTATATGTTACAATAAACCAAACTAATCTAACGGCTTAACAAAAAAAAATTTATAAATTGAGCAAGTGAATACAACCATCATAACTAGAATATAAAATAGCAGCAATTCATTCTTCCATATAATAGGTTCTATCAAAACATGTACCGATTTTTATTATAACTAAATTTGAATTCAGATGATTTTTGAGGCTTTCACGGCCATTGTCATTAAGTAACAAACGACTTCCGGGATTGGACCGTGTCATGATTGAGATCGAAGAACTCAACGTTTCGCCCACTTTCGTAAGGGGCTTCATCAGGATGAAAAAAGCAAAAGAGCACGGTAACTCAACGTGTTAACCACGCCAGAGGCGAAACTCGACTGACTAACGGAAGAAGAAAAGCGAGAATTTATAGGCAAGCGCCGTCGCGATTCAGAAAATGCCGTCGCGGTTCAGTGTCGGAGGGCGGGGCTTAGGAATTTGCACTTTTCACATAGAAGGAAGGGGAAAGCCTTCGTCCCGATTGAGATTATTAGGATGTTTGCAAATCTCAATGGCTTCGCGAATGGGGATTTGCAGATGATGGATGTTTCATCAAAAAGGATCTTATGACCAGTATCGCGTTGGTGTTCGGCGATGGCCGATGATGAAACGAGACCTGACTTGTGACAGCGCTGGTGCTCAGAGATGCGAGTTTTCACTGAACGACTTGTTTCACCAATGTATACAGCATTACAAGAGCAAGGGACTCTATAAACACCTTTAGATGACATAGTGTGTAATTTATCCTTAGAAGGCCAGTCGACAAGTACATTTTAGCGGGAATAATTCCGGACAAGCTGGAATAAATTTTAATCTGTTCTGTTGGGACTCAGAAAATATATATTAATTTTGCACCCCTTGACAGGCCCGGATTTAACCGCTATGCTTAAAAAAAGGTCTAAATTTTTATATTTTTCCTAATATTAGTGAATATCTCGATTAGTATCAACTATTGAGCAAAATACGTAGTTATCAAAATTAAAGAAGAGTAAATTCTCTACAAAAAATGTTCTATACATTTTTGTCATATATTCGCTTGTTTCGAATTTATAGGCGTCGAAATATATTTTTTTTTCGAGCATCTGCTTGTTACTTTCTTTTACGATAAAAGAAGTATTGGATTCACCCTAAAAATTCGAAATTGAGTTTTCAACAGATCTTCACGTTTCAAAGTGACCTGAACCCAAAAAACATGTTTTTGTTCATTGCTCTGTCTGTGTTTCGGTCTGTCTGTGTGTCTGTTTGTGAACAGAATATCTCAAAACGAAAAGAGGTACGACGTTGAAACTTCATATATAAGTTTTGTGTACTATCTAGATGCGACAGCAAGCTTTTGAAGAAAATCGCATAACCTGAAGTAGGTGTTTACTCTTGTGATTTTTCAGTTTTTTTGGAGTTTTTCAAAAACGGCTCTAACGATTTTTTTCAAACTTTACAGTTTTATTAAATTTTTAATGTGTATTGCTGTGAGCTAGGCAATTTTTCAGTCGAATACCTCTAAAATGGGTTTCTTTTGTTTTCTTTTCCAATTTTTTTTATTAACTCTTATGTTAAATAGAACGCCCAGTATATTATTACATTCTTGAATTCAGCTTGAAATTTTAGAAAAAATTTTTCTCTTGGACTAACGCTCTATTGTGTACGGTTTCTGTACAAATTGTAATTCTTGAAAATTTTTGACAAATGCTTGTATGTATGTATGTATAATACTTGCGGTGTAGAATCTGCTGCTTTATGTGCTTGCATCTGGCGGTACAATGCTCAACTTGCCCCGGATTCGGGATACAAAGTTAAAGATTAAAAATCAAATTTTGGCTAATAGGCCAATCGATAAGTCTTTTGAAATTGCTGTTAGCGGGAGTAATTCCGGATGATTCAATTAAGGACAACATTTTATTTCTGCATGCATTTAGTGGCTGCGATACTGTTTCTGCACTATACAGGCAGGGGAAAATGAAGTTAGTTAAACTTCTACAGAAAGAGAAAAACTTACAGAAGGCTGTTCAAATTTTCAAAGACCCAAACGCGTCCCCAGAGGAAATAGATAAAGTGGGAGAACAATTTCTTCTTCTTCTGCATGGATCAACACACTGTGTATCATTGAACAGGTATAGATACCACTGTTTCGTACAATCTATTAACAGAAGTTTACCAAATTTAGCATCATTACCACCAACCAAAGACGCAGCTCGCTTGCACTCGTTCCGTACTTACAACCAAATTCAGCTATGGTATGGAAACGAAAAATCACCTTTCGAGTGGGGATGGAGAAATTCAAAGAATGGATTAATGCCCATTCCCACTGTACAAGACGCAGCTCCCCAAGAATTACTGAAACTAATTTCTTGTAAATGCGCCAAAGGTTGTAATGTATCTTGTCGCAAAGCAGGTTTGCATTGCTCAGTAATATGTGGTTTCTGTTGAACAACCACCAACATCAAAAAGGCAAATCAACTTAAAAAGAAACTTGAAGTTAGCAAAGTTGGAATAGTGGAACGTCAATAATAATAAAAAAATCTGGTGTGGTACACGCACACAACTTCCTTTCATAGTGATTTTATAATTATCCTAAATTTGATTTTTAATCTTTAACTTTGTATCCCGAATCCGGGGCAAGTTGAGCATTGTACCGCCAGATGCAAGCACATAAAGCACCAGCCTCTACACCGCAAGGTAAAACAAGGTTATCGATTATACATACATTCAAGCATTTGTCAAAAATTTTCAAAAATTGCAATTTGTACAGAAACCATACAAAATAGAGCGTTAGTTCAAGAGACAAATTTTCTCTAAAATTTTAAGCTGAGTTCAAGAATGTAATAATATACTGGGTGTTCTATTTAACATAAGAGTTAATAAAAAAAATTGGAAAAGAAAACAAAAGAAACCCATTTTAGAGGTATTCGACTTAAAAATTGCCTAGCTCACAGCAATACACATTAAAAATTTAATAAAACTGTAAAGTTTGAAAAAAATCGTTAGAGCCGTTTTTGAAAAAATCCAAAAACACTGAAAAATCACAAGAGTAAACACCTACTTCAGGTTATGCGATTTTCTTCAAAAGCTTGCTGTCGCATCTAGATAGTACACAAAACTTATATATGAAGTTTCAACGTCGTACCTCTTTTCGTTTTGAGATATTCTGTTCACAAACAGACACACAGACAGACCGAAACACAGACAGAGCAATGAACAAAAACATGTTTTTTGGGTTCAGGTCACTTTGAAACGTGAAGATCTGTTGAAAACTCAATTTCGAATTTTTAGGGTGAATCCAGTACTTCTTTCATCGTAAAAGAAAGTAACAAGCAGATGCTCGAAAAAAAATATATTTCGACGCCTATAAATTCGAAACAAGCGAACGTATGACAAAAATGTATAGAACATTTTTTGTAGAGAATTTACTCTTATTTAATTTTGACAACTACGCATTTTGCTCAATAGTTGATACTAATCGAGATATTCACTAATATTAGGAAAAATATCGAAATTTAGACCTTTTTTTAAGCATATCGGTTAAATCCGGGCCTGTCAAGGGGTGCAAAATTAATATATATTTTCTGAGTCCCAACAGAACAGATTAAAATTTATTCCAGCTTGTCCGGAATTACTCCCGCTAACAGCCATTTTAAAAGACTTATCGACTGGCCTATAGATGAAGGAAGAACCTGTGAGATTTTGCTCGGGGGTTTGAATACTGTTTTAGTGTTTTTGTTTTCAAAGAAACTTTCCTATGCGCTCCGTGACTTGGTGGATATAGGGAAGAAAGACTATTGCTGCAGGAGGATCGGGTTTTGGAGGTTTGGCTGTATATCCCTAGCACGGTAACCGTTATTCCTAAGAGCTTTCCGAATGTGATTTAATTCAGCGTGGATATTATCGGGTTGGGATATGGAAACAGCCCGGTGTACAAGCGAATTGATAACGGAAAGTTTTTGTGTAGGATGATGGTGGGAATCGGCATGTAGATAGCGATCAGTGTGAGTGGGTTTGCGATATACAGAATACACTGATATTCAACGGAGGTTGATTCCTCGCGCTTCAAAGCCTCCTCGGCTCTATGGTCTTCCCAAAATCCATAAACAAGACATTTGCCTCAGACCCATTCTCAGTACCATAGATTCCCCTACTTACTCATTAGCTAAATACCTAACCACTATCCTCAGAAAGTTCACTGGTAAGTCTCCCTCGTATGTTCGCAATTCAGCCCATTTCGTTGAACTTATATCCAATATAAGCGTTGAACCTGAGGATTTACTTGTGAGTTTCGATGTCACTTCCCTTTTTACCAAAGTTCCTATTCCCGATTCCATAGTCATAATCCAATAGTTGTTATCAGAGCATGGGGAGACGTCTTCAAGTCTACCTGCCCTGATAGAAAAATGCCTCTCTTCCACTTATTTCCTATTTCAAGGTCAGTTCTTTAAACAAATCTCTGGTGCGGCCATGGGTTCTCCTCTTTCACCTGTCGTTGCCAATATCTTCATGGAAGCTTTCGAAACTGTAGCTCTGGAATCTTCAGAATTGAAACCTAAGGTTTGGTTCCGATACGTTGACGATACCTTTATTATTTGGCCACATGGTAAAGACACGTTACCCGTCTTCTTAAATCATCTCAATGGTCAACATCCAGATATTAACTTTACCATGGAGATACAAAAGTAACGGTTCCCTTCCTTTCTTAGATGTACAGGTCTCTCGCCAACCCAGTGGCAAACTTGGTCATTCCGTATATCGCAAACCTACTCACACTGATCGCTATCTACATGCCGATTTCCACCATCATCCTACACAAAAACTTTCCGTTATCAATTCGCTTGTACACCGGGCTGTTTCCATATCCCAACCCGATAATATCCACGCTGAATTAAGTCACATTCGGAAAGCTCTTAGGAATAACGGTTACCGTGCTAGGGATATACAGTCTGCCATCAATCGCCATCTTCACCCACGGCCACCCAAACCTCCAAAACCCGATCCTCCTGCATCAATAGCCTTTCTTCCCTATATCCACCAAGTCACGGAGCGCATAGGAAAGTTTCTTCGAAAACAAAACATTAAAACAGTATTCAAACCCCCGAGCAAAATCTCACAGGTTCTTCGTTCATCTAAGGATAAATTAAACACTATGTCATCTAAAGGTGTTTATAGAGTCCCTTGCTCTTGTAATGCTGTATACATTGGTGAAACAGGTCGTTCAGTGAAAACTCGCATCTCTGAGCACCAGCGCTGTCTCAAGTCAGGTCTCGTTTCATCATCGGCCATCGCCGAACACCAACGCGATACTGGTCATAAGATCCTTTTTGATGAAACTTCCATCACCTGCAAATCCCCATTCTTCTTTAGCAGAAAGATTCGCGAAGCCATTGAGATTTGCAAACACCCTAATAATCTCAATCGGGACGAAGGCTTTCCCCTTCCTTCTATGTGGAAAGTGCAAATTCCTAAGCCTCGCCCTCCGCCACTGAACCGCGACGGCATTTGCTGAATCGCGACGGCGCTTGCCTATAAATTCTCGCTTTTCTTCTTCCGATAGTCAGTCGAGTTTCGCCTCTGACGTGGTTCACACGTTGAGTTACCGTGCTTTTCTGTCCCTTCCCTTTGCAAAGAGTTTCGCCTCTGGCGTGGTTAACACGTTGAGTTACCGTGCTCTTTTGCTTTTTTCATCCTGATGAAGCCCCTTACGAAAGTGGGCGAAACGTTGAGTTCTTCGATCTCAATCATGACACGGTCCAATCCCGGAAGTCGTTTGTTACTTAAATTTGAATTCTTTTATAGTAATGACATTTTTTATTTCATCATCCAAATCATTAAACAGAATAATAGTAATTTATTATACAAGACGATAAAGTTAAATCGAGACGTTAATGATTCAAGAGTGGATAGAAATAACTTTATGGTCGTGTATAATACAATATTTTTTTCTATAGCAAAAACTTTAACAATTTCAAAAGAAAATAAGGACAGTCAATCACATTTCAAAATGTCAGTAGCTGGTTTGGGTTGCTACGATAATACGAAGCTGTCATATTTAATTTAAACAAAAGTTAGACAATTAAATTACTTTATCTATCCTTGATGTTAAAGTGCTACTTTATCTACCCTTGCTGTTAAAGTAAAACTTGACCTATTGTTTTGAGTTGATAAAAGCACACTTTAACATGTGCTATAGAAAAAATCCTTTTTTACCAAAGAGTTACTAGTTCTTACAGAAGATGACCGACATACGTGAAGATTGTCTGACTGCCTAGTAAAGTGGTTATGAACCTTCTTATTGTATAAGATGATGGAATCAAAATACCTTGGAAGGAGTCCATTAACTATCTTGTAAATAAATGTCATGGTTAAAAATTTGAGTCTTTCAGATACCGAAAACCATTACAAAGCGGGAAGCATACTATTAATTGCAGTATATCTATTTACGGATAGTAAAACTCTCATTCCCCTATTTTGCAGCTTCAGGAGGACACCAATTTGGGAATTATTTAATAAAAACAACACTCAAGGACAATAATCGAAATGTGGTTGAATAATGGTGTTGTAAATAATTGCCTTAGCTTGAACAGTAGTCATTTTGGCAATTATTCTAGTGAAAAAAAAGTTTTTTTACTAATTTTCTTAACTGTATATTCAAAATGCTTGGCAAAAGAAAGTGTGTTGTCCAATACAACTCCTAGATATTTGTATTCTTTTACAAAGTCAATTTTCACATTGTCAATCAGCAAATTTGAGTACTTTTACCAATTATCATACCTTTTGTTTTTTTAACATTTAATTTAAGTTTATTAATATTGAAATAAGTGGATATCCTAGACAATTCAGTATTCATTTTGGCAATTGCAGTTTCGAGGTCCCTGTCACAAGTCAGCAATAAAGTGTCATCCGCAAATAGGTTAATTAGGTCACATGAGTGGTACAAATCAATGTCATTAATGTAAATAAGGTATAAAAGTGGTCCTAAGATGCTTCCTTGCGGGACTCCGCTGTTAATAGCCCGTTGTTGAGATGTTGTATAGTTAATTTTAGTTTTTTGAAATCGATCAAATAAATATTCTTGAAACCATTTTAAAACCAAGTCAGAGAGCCCATAATTTGCTAATTTTGTTAATAAAATTTGTCTATCAACGGTTACGAATGCACGTTTCAAATCAAGAAAAACTAACACAACAAATTTATTGGCATCAACCGTTTCTTTAATATGAGATATCGTAAACTGCAAAGCCGATTCACAAGAGTGCCTCGCCCTGAAACCAGATTGATTGGACATAAACAACTTATCGACATTGAAATAATTTTATATTTGCTCATAAACAGCGGATTCAAGAAGTTTTTCTAAGAGAAGCATAGAATTGATAGGCCTATAATTAGTAGCAGATTTAGCACCTACTACTTTTGGCACAGGTGTTATAGTACTTATTTTGAGGTCCTCCGGAAACTGACCTGTTTCAAGTGATAAATTTATCAAGTTCAAAAGAACATGACCGTAGCACTTGTGGAAGTTTTTAATAACTTTCGAATTTAATGGATTTAAACAGCTATCTTTATTGTTAAGTTTATTTATCAATGATGTTAGTGATTTCATATCTAGCTTATTAAAAGATTTCATAGAGCTTTTGACTATAGGTCTAATGATATCAATTGGCTTATTTAGGGCATTAGGATGTACATCATTACTTATATCAGTTATGTTTTCAATGAAAAATCTGTTAAAGAGTTCAGCTTTCTTAGCTTCATCAGTAATTGTCATTTTTTACCTCCAAATTCAAACTCGACAGCTTCTTTGCTGTCGGATGAATTGTTCCCTCTAATTATGAGTTTTAAAGTTCTCCACATTGTGACAATAAATAATTTTAAAAATCAAATTATGTTAGGAGTGAACATATCTTCACGTTTCTAATAAATTAAATAAATTTTCAAATAAAAAAACCGTTACCGGTGGTCGAATTCGAACGGCAGGAAGACCTCGTATGCCGTCCCAACGTTTTACGGGATATTGCAAGGAAACGGACTATTTCTACCTGAGCTACGGAGTACCGACTCTTCGAATTCCTGCGTTGCAGCTGTATTAAGTAACGTACTAATTTGTTTCTCTTTTTTTGTATCATACAACATTTATTCTCTATCTATTGGGGCACATTTTTGGTAAGAATAAAGCCTGCGCTATGTACAAATTATCTCTTGTATTTATTGCTAAGTTAAATCAAAAACAAATAAAATTTTCTTTTTTTAAGGTATATATTTGTCTGAAATTTACTAGGTTTCATGCCAGGTAGATATATAATGTGTATGCAAAATGTCTTCCTTCGACAAAGAGTTTTTGAGTTATACCGCCAACAGACAGACAGACAGACACACGGAATTGAGAAAACCTGTTTTTCGTCATCTAGGGACCCTGAAACGTGAAGATCTGGAGAAATCTCGAAAGGTGATTTTTTCGCGTTTACAATACTTCCTTCGTCTTTTAGACAAGGGAAGTAAAAATAATCATATTTAATTCATTTAGAAGATATTACTCTATGTTTCATACTATAAAGTTGTAGGTAGCAAATATAGGTAATCTGTATATTATCAATGTGTATCTAATGTCTAATGATAACAATGCCATGACGTCCTAATGTGGTTAATAATTAAGAAAGCTACTAAGAGATACGTAAAATTAAAATAGCAACTAATCATTTTTGGAATATATTAATATTGAAATATGCATCAATGTAATTTCGAATGTAAATAAAATTATAACTATACATTAATATTTTTGACTGAATAATTAACAATAAGAGTAGAATTTAATAGAAAAGGGAAGATGAGCTAGTAAAAATGTTAAATAAATGTTTGTATAACAACCAGTGTAGATGTTAAAGATGGTGCTGTACATAAACATTGTAAACAGTGCCATAAAATTCCACAATTTGGATTGAAATGTTTAAAGTGTAATTCTTTAATTCATCCAGGATCCATAAATCGTTTAAAAAGTGTAGTGCAACTTGATGATAAAGAAATAATTTGTTGTGATAACACAAAGCAATACACTGGCCAACATTCATAATTGAATGCAAAGTGATATAGTTGCACTTGATACAGCAGAATTAAAGTTTCTAAAGGAATTAATAACTCATAAAGATATTATCATAACCTACCAGAAAGACTTAATTGAATCTCTAAAACAGCAAGTAAAATTATTGCAATCACCAAACCCACTAAATAGCAATGAACTAGAGGTCACTGTACCTGCATTCTCTACAAGCTCAGGCGCTATTCAAGATGACAAAGAAAGTTTTAAAAATTCAGGTGCAAAAACTAATTATTTTATTAATAAACATAATACAAAGCAACAATTGAAAACTGCTAATAAATCATACAGGGAAATTGCAAAAAACGAATAAAATAGCACAATTTATAATTCAAAACTTAAACCAGATAATTCAGTGCTTGGAAAATGTCCAAAAAGACAATGCGCTTGAAGTAACTAATTTCGCAAGTGACAACGGAATACGTGCATCCAATAATTCCAATAAAACACGAAGAGACTGAATTTTCTAAAAGGGAATTACTACTTAAAATTTTAATTTACAAACAAGTAAAAGAACGACAAAGGGTAAAAAAATTTACTGTTGAAATTCGCAAATGGATTTTTATTTCTCAGCTAAGTAGTTAATACAACTACTGTAAAGATAGTGGCTGATAATTTAAATGCAAACGAAATTAATATATTTTAATGTGAAGGGCTGGAAATAAAGGGCCCAAGAATAGTTGCTTTTAAAGTTGCAGTCATTGAAAGCATATATGTAAACATTTTCCATCCCGAGCTATGGCCTATAAACACACCTATTAGACCCTTCAAAACTTTTCGCAGTACCTGCAGTACTAAAAACTTAATAGAAGATAGAAGTAATGTTGCGAACGGTAAACCAAAAGCAAATAAAATGGAAACCAAAGTTACCATATACAGTATCAACATACAGAGTTTATCAAATAAACTAAATCAACTCGAAATAATCTCTCAAGAATTACAACCTAATATAATTTGTGTGCAAGAGCTTTGGCTAAATTCAGAAGTTGCTAAAACAATTAGCTGACCTAGTTACACAGTTGAAGAATACTGTGGGAAGGTTACCGTTCATAGAGGAACCCTTATATTTTTCAAAAATAACGTGGAAGTACATGAACTACAAACATTAACTATTGAGTATATTATAGAGTGTTCTGCAATAAAATTTTAATCTGAAAAACGTAAAATATTACTAATATGCGTTTCTAGATCACCATATAGTAACAGCATGTGACTTCATTACAACGCTACTAATAACATTAGATCGTGCTCCTTCTATCTGCACAAAAATTATTTGAACTGGTGACCTAAATTTTAATTAGCTGACAAGATCAAAAGACCTTGTGTTACGTACTGAACATTTTAATTTTTTATAAGATGGTTCTTGCGAGCAACTAACCAACTACCTATAATAGGTGTAAAAAATAGTGAAGTGTCAATTACTGGCATCCTAGTTACTAATATAAAAGCTGAGTAGAGCTATAAATGTATTAATAATAATTGTCAGATCATCATAGTCTTGTGCTGATACTAAATGATGACGATGTAAGTTCATCAACAACCAGTGAAAAAGCTACCCTTCAGAAAACTAGTGCTACTAGGTTAACAATATTAGCCTATGGTTTAATAGCAGTTGTACTTTACGATTTACCAGTAGAATTGAGAACATTTCTAAAATCCTTAAAAACTGCGTTAATTGTTTCGATGCCAAAAAAGGGGTATGTAACAGATGTTTCAAACTATAGACCTGTAAGTTTGTTAAGTGTATTTTCAAAAAAAATATGAGATTGTATACAATAGATTAATAGCTTTAGGTAAGTACAGCATTATTAGAAACGGTAGGTACTTTTAGCGCTTCTCGGTCTACTGACGTGGCTGCCGTTCAATTATTAAGTATCGTAAATGAAGATGCACTTGACCAAAAACATTTGGTTGCTAACATACTTTTTCCACGGCTCGTGCAATACATAGTGTAGACGCTACATTGCTAAAATGTAAACTGCACAACATAGGTATAGGGGGTCATGTAGTGAATTGGCTGTTGTCATTCGTTGCTGATGGGCAAATATCTGTGGAAGTTAACAACCTGCAATCACATAAATGTAATGTTAGTATAGGGGTACCACAGGGGTTAATTCATGGTCCTTTGATATTTCTTTGGTTTATAAATAATGATACTTCCTAACTATTACTATAGCATCCCTTCAACTACGTGAAGACCGTTTAAAAGCTGTTTCAAATGATATGAACCGCTCGTAAATGAAAAACAACCTAACGTTAGGTTTCGAAACAACGAAATGCGTTATATATGGCAAGAACGTCTTAAAAATTGACACTCATAGTGATTGCTTTGTGCAAGCAACAATTTTAGATTTTATAATCAGTTAGATTGGGGTATACACATATTGATGCTTTGTCTAAGAAATTAAATAGTTCGTTGTATGTGTTGATGCACCTAAGAAGCGATGTGAACATCGATGAACTGCTACAAGTGTATTCTGCCTTTTTGCAATCTGTCATTTGCTACAGTATAATGGCTTGGGGAAATTCGTGGCAAGCTGTAAGAGTATTTATGCTCCAAAAAGAACAATTAGACTAATGTTTGAATTTGGCCCACATGGTTCCTGTAAGCCTATTTTTATTTATAAGCAACTCTTAACAGTTCCGTTCCTATTTATTTATAAATGTTGTATGTATGTAAGAGACACTTTAACAATTCTACTTAAGAGTCATATAATTACTTTTATCAGACTAGAGATGGTAACCACCTGCTAATATCAATACACAATTGCATTAAAATATTATGGCGCTTTTATTTTAATTCTAACTTTTATAAATTAATTATGACTCCATATCTGCAGGGTACATCCAAAATTAAACTGCTACTTTAATAATAATAATTATCTAAAGTTCGGTTAAACAATTATTTGTCCGCACTCTGCATGCTCGCCATTTAACTGACGGGAATTTTCCCGTTGATATTTCTACCTGATGGGACGGACATTAATTCCAAGATGGTTTCCTGGTGTAAAAAATAAGTTCTACTGACGCTATACCGGAAGTTAAATGCAAACCGAAAACACTCAAACAGAATCACAAAACGACACTTTTTAGCTGGCAAAATCTGACCTTTAGACGACTTCTAAGATGATCTCAGTGTATCTGCAGCCTCTCTGAAGGTCCCATGATGCTCAGAACAGGATACCGGCTCGCTGTTAGCAAGGCACGAATCGGCTCTAGTTTCCACCTAGATGTCGGCTGCAACTCGATTACTTTTTGGGTCGCTTTAGCTGAATCCGGGGCTCCACTATTGGCAACTGAATCCAAGCGCTACGCCACCATGCGGTAGAATTTTGAACTGTGTCAATGAGGTCGAAATTTAAACTCGCATTGAGCTAAATGGTTTAAGCTAATTATTTGTTGGCTTATTACAAAGTTACTAATGCGAGAAACGTCTTTATTCTGGCAACTTTCTCCTCTGACTCAGATCTACAACTACCCCGCTAATGACAATTTAAACTCTTTTACTTTTATTTTCGAGCGCAGCTGTAATACGTTGGTACATGCCTACATTTACCTTGCTTGTTCTTGTTTTTACTAGGTTTGTTCTTGCTGAAGTTCAGTGTCTTGTTTATATTTATTAATATAATGTTTATATTTTTAGTAACGGGATATCTTTAACGTAAAAATGGACCGTGAACGTGAGGGAGCTAGATTTTCTCCTGTACCAAATAAATCGAAACGGTTTTGTTGCGTGTATGGTTGTAAATCACTATCAAAAGGCGATACAACTGTGCCATAAGTTTCCTAAAGAAGGAGAATTTGTAAAAAATAATAATCAGAAAGCAGATCGGCGAAAGGAATGGATTCGTTTACTTAGAATGGGGAAGAAAGTTACAGAAAGTATGCATGTCTGTTCTCTGCATTTTTAAAAAGAAGATTATATTCTTCCTAGTGAGTACAATACTTATTATCGTAATGATATAAATTAAAATTTATAATGTAAAACCAATAACACAAGACGTAAACGCAAAACAAGTGTTAAAGTTTTGACAGTCCTTTTAGTTTTACTTTGTAAAGTTGTAGACATAGCTGCAAAGAAAAGGCATTTGAAGAAAATTGTTGTTCCAAAATGCAATTTACCAAAATCTTCAATTGCGAATGCCGCGAAAGCAAAACCTTCAGCTATGAATAATTTTATATTAAACCACAATTTTGTTTTTTAACGTGTCTTACCTGTTCAGATACATTAATGTTGCTACAATGTGCTTACATCTACGACTTGCTCCAGCTTTACAGGAACACATCATATTTTCAATTTTCCATTGTTCATTTTCAAAAATCAAACATCCGTTGATTTCGTGTGGTGCTTCTTTTAACGCCGAAGTTTGTAGGCAAAGAGCAACGACACTTGTTTTAACATTTTCTTGACTTTTGCACCCACAATAAATAACATGTCCAAAATTAATTAATTGTTCCCCTTCAATATAATTTCTAGTTGAAAATGTTGCTTGTGAATAATTGCAAATATTCAGCATAGTTAATCTATCTGCCATTATCACTGTATCACGATACTTTACTTTCAACCAACCGTTGGACTGACTTCTGCGCGTGTAACGAACTTATTTATTTGTACTATTGATGACTAATACGTGACTATTAAAGTATCATTAGAACATCTTTAACTACATTCCATAAGACTTAAAATTCCCCAATAGTTGCTGTGTGTAACAAATACTTTGCTACTAGAAATAGAAACTTTGTAAATAATGCAGCATGACTTAATAGCCATTGATGTACTCACGGCTGGTGAAATTATTTATTTCTATCAAAACAGCTCTACTAAAGTCCCATTTAAACATCTTTAAATAAAATGCATATCATGAAGACTTACAATTTCTCAATATTAGGCCCGTAAAATTATTTAACAAAATACTAGAAATCTGTTAAATGCAACATTGGTAGATTTACGCGCTACTGATTAAATTATTTATTTATGGTAAAACAGCCCTATTAAAATCCCGTTTACACATCTTTAATTAAAGTGCATACCATGAAAGCTTAAAATATCCCAATATTATGCCCCTAAAACTATTTAAACAAATACTAAAAAACATTTAAAATCAGCGTTTAAGTAGGGAAATACATAGGCTTTAAGAATCGTACCTGCTTAGAGCGGCCATTTAACTAAGCTCCGCCTTCAGTTCACTTCCCAATAGGGCTACCGGTTCACCTCCGTAAAATTACTTCGAAATACTCTGGCTTGCACTTGCCGATTGATGTCTCCGTTCTACCTGTTACGCAAGCTCAATACGGAGGAAAACTTCCACAAATCACCCTGGGAACACTCTCTCAATAAAAACACAGCTTTTTGGTAAACAATTGAATGAAGGAAACCGTTACTAAAAAATTATGATTTTCGTGAACTACCTTTCAAGTGTAAAATGGTGAATCTGGGTATTAATGCTATACAGGGTGCTCAACATTTACAAATTTAATGATTTCGAGTTTTTTCCAAGTGGAACTCCCTATATATTTTTGTATATTTGAAAATCCCGTTTAATGATCTATCATTTTTTGATATGTTACTTCATACCTATAAATTCAACTATTTTTGAGATATGCGTGTTTGAAAACAATTTAAGCACCCTAGGATACTTTGTTTCAGGGGATAACAAACAAACACCGTTAAAATAATTATTTAAACACTGGAGTTCTCAAAAAAAGATAGGAGCAAGTTTAGAAAACAAAAATTCAGCCACTACTCAAAGCTAGAAATAAATAGGGAAAAACGAAAAAAAGCCGGAAAAAATTAAATTTGACAAGCAATCGAATTTAGGGCTAGGAAATGATCTGCCAGCAGGAATCTCATTAAAAGTGCTTTTCAAAATACAGGAATATACAGGGTGTTCCATTTAAATAAATCAATATTATTATATTTGCTGATTATGAGTTCTCTGTACAGCTTTAATACTCAGAGTAGGAATGGAGAATTATTTGAACATTTAATGTAATTACGTATAGCATTTTGGTGTATTGGCTTTTGTTTCTTTTAGTCTGATTTTATTTGACCTTGGAATTAATTTATTCCTGCATTTATCGTCTTTTCGTGTTTATTATTCGTTGTAGCAACACTGACTAAATTTATATTTTCTAAACCTGGTTTTGTGTTTTTATTTTTGGAGAGCTCAAGTGTATAAATCATTGTTTTAACGGCGTTTGTTTTTTATCCCTTAAAATAAAGCATCTTCAGGGGCTTAAAACGTTTTTTTTTGTTAATACGCATATCTGAAAAAATTTGAACATAGGGGTAGGAAGTAACATATGAAAAGAAAGCTCAATAAAAAGGCTTTTGAAAAATACAAAAATATACAGGGCATTCCATTTGAAAAAAATCGAAATCATTAAATTTTGAAATGTTGAGCACCCTGTATAGCATTAATACCAATATCCACCATTTTACACTTGAAAGGTAGTTCACGAAAATAATTATCTTTTAGTAATGTTTTCTTTCATTCAATTGTTTCCTGTTCCTTACAGCAGCCGCCTGAAGTTCAGATTTTTTTGTATAAAATCCTTAATATCTCTAAAACAGTTGACGTTAGACCCATACAACTTTATATAAAAATGATAAGTATTTCAGTGCAAAACTTTTAAGCTACCTGAATATAGAGCATTCCATTTAAAAAAATAGTAAGTTTGATTCGCCACACTTTTTTGAAGCACCCTGTATAATCAAAACTATTTTGGTAATGGGCACCACCTTCGTACCTGCAACTTTTATAAACGCAATATTCATGTAACTCTTATAGTTTTAGAAATATCTTTCACCCCCGCTTCTTTACCGGACCTATAAGGCTACTAAAATGTGCCCATAGCAATATATAACTTAAATATATGGCAGAAATCAAGCTAACTTGGTTAAATTTAAAAACTTAGTTGCTTAATTGTAAATCGTTTTTATAAGTATGTGATATTATGACTATCTCAAATGTAAATTGTATGTGATATTTTTGTTTATTGACTTGTCCCATGCTATATGGTCAGTGGATTAATAAATGTATTACTATTACTTTTAAAAAATATGAAGTAATGTTAAATGGAAGCAAAAAGTCGAGAGCAGAGTCAGTATATTACTAAAGAAGACAAGTTGGGGCCACATATTTAAAATAACAAATATATTACAAAAAAAAACCAAAAAAAGCTGTTTGGTGATACGTGGGTGAAGATGCAAAGATCAACATCTGTGAACAGACCGAAGAGTAGTTACACTGATAAGAAGGATAGTGAGCTGGTTGCAGTACGGATTTGATGATGCAGTAGGTGAACTTCTTAAGAAATATGTATTGGAGGTATTGAAGTATATGGTATGTGGATGTTTCGTAAATTTGACAGAGCTGCTGAATGAAGATTAGTCTTAAAGGTAATCAATAAAGACGTGCTTTAATCATAATAATAATGATAACAATTAAGAACTATTTACCGTGTATATGAAATGAACTGTGATATGATATGTTATATTTCATTTATATGAATGAACGGTACTAACTACATTTTGAGTATCAACATGAAAAGGTATTAAAATAAAATAACGACTCAGCTCAGCTAGATATAAGATTTAAATAAATAATTTTAGTAATTTGTTTGAGTCATACGTTTTGGATTTGTCTGTCCTAAATAAATTTAGGCCTAATATACCGTTAGATTCGGACAGGTTGCTTATTAACTTCCAAGGAATCTCGACTATGTTTGGACCATTTGTACCCCGTATGTTGGAAAGTTTTATAATGATTTGTCGTTGTCTACCAGAGATTTATCGAGATCCGTCCTCAACCGTTGTGGCAGTGGAATATATAAATCCGATGATTGCTCGGCTCTCATAAGTATTCCTCGATTCGTATAGTTGAATAGTCTGGAGTTGATATGAGACCAGCGTTGTTATGGGGTAAGTTGCTCACTCAAGTTGGCGAATCGACTTACCATTGTGGTCATATTTCAGGTAAAACTCCTCGAGAGATTAGCCGTGCGAGGAGTTAGGGTTTGTTTAGAGCTTGTGTCGCGGGGTTGGTCATATTTGGAGACTATAGAACAACGGGCCGACAATTAACTGAAGTAGGTACAGTTGCGGCCAATAAAAAATGGGACAACTCTTATAACAGATGTTTGTATAATTCTAGCTGCTTGAAATTGTTTTATTAATATGTCATATTGCAACATTGAATATTTGGCATCTGCCAAACAATTCCAAATTAGAATAATAAAGCAACGTAGTTATACCGCGTATAAATGCAGTGAAGAAAGGTTGAATAATCGCGAAAATAGAGCTAATTGTTCCATTTTTTTTTTTTTTGCTTCAACTGTACATAACTGTAGTTCAAGACTGTTTATTAATATTCAAATTGGTACAGGGCCTTTATTGCTTGCATTTTTTCCTGTTTTATTACTTGGCGATCTGTTGCTCGTTGCTGTGCTACTTTTGGAAGTTCGATTCTGCCTCCTGCATTTATTTCTCTTTATCGCACTCCATTGCTGCAAATATATTGGTTTGATCGTGTTGCTACAGAACCATGACAAACTTGGAACTTCGTCAATTACCTTGAGACATTGATAAGCAAATGAAGTTAATTTTGTAATATGGATATATTTATTCCTAATAGTAATTCAAACTGCATAAGCTAATCTTAAAAAGCTACACTATTCCGATAATACTGATTCAGAGTGACCACTGATACAACACACATTTATGGGTATTTCTAATGTGTATTGATCGGTTAATTAATCAAAAGGTCAACTGGTGTCTGTAAATATAACATGATAACATAATGAATAGGAGATTGAACTTATTTCTACTCCTTTACCTTTAGATGTTATAACTGAATTAAACCTTTACATTAATAATTAATATTGGTAAAATTTGAGTGTAATTGGACCAATATTGAATATTTAATCTTGACCCACTTGTATTGCTTTAAATAAATATCACTTCGATTACGTGGCACCCCCGTTATACTATAATCAACCATAGTATATTTGAAAGTATTCTACTGTTAAAGGTGAGTTTGAACCTTCATTGTAAGTCGCAATAGTCAAAATCATGACCGAACCTTTCAATTTAGGTTTGCGATTGGATGTAAATAACTTGGTGGCGCTCTTTGAAATTAGCATATAGATTATTGGGAACCTATCCCTGCCGCTGCGGATTAGCTAGTGAGCCCCGTTGAGAGTATTGGAGCGTTCAGCGGTTAAAGAAGTTAGGCACTCTTCGTCTCGCACAGTCTTCTACCATTTTGTCGTCTAGTGCCAGTTAATGTTGGCAATGATTTTCAGACATTTAACTCCGATCTCTCTATGTTATAGATGTTCCAACAGCAAATTCTGACGGACGTTGTCGAGAGCTTTCTCATAGTCGAACACATATTTTCTCTGTACCACCCACTTTTAAACCCAAACTGATTGTTTCCACTAACTTCATCACACTTGTGGTAGAACATAATGTGTATTATGCTGAATAAGAGCTTCAGAAGGTGGCTACTGTTTTAGCTTTTGCAATGAATGTAAAGGTCAGCAAATAATTCATAGTTTGTTCGGCGTCATAGATTGTTATGAACAGTTTCAGGGTTATACTCGGGTTATCTTAGTGGAAGCGTTCCTGCGTACACGCGTTGATCAAGAGCATTATTACTTTTCATCCATATTTAATTGCATGTATTCCCTCTTTCGGATGCTAGGTCATTTGATGTCTCTGGGGAGTCTTGGGATTTGGCATCGTTGAATAGATTTGCAGTGTATGTTTTCCTTACATTACTTACATACTTAACCTTGACTTACAAGAGACTGTCTTCTAAACAAGAAAGCGCCAAAGAGATTATTTGGGTTCCAAATACAGAAAATAGAATTCTTCACAAATATATTTTTAACACTTATATCAACTACATATTTTCCAAATAAATTCACTTATTTTAAGTGGAGGTAACTTTAACATTTACCCATTTTTTTTCCTTCCGTAAACTAACCCGATTTTGCTGAAACAGAACATGAAAGTCAGTTATACAACGGTAAATCGCAAATGAGGTAGAATGTAAAGCCAAAGCAGCCCTGAAGGCTTAGCGCGCAAATGGTCTTGACGTTGGGGAGATTATGTAATTTCAAAATCTGGAAGATACTTACATGCCTTTTAGTAATTTATATTGTAAAAAGTAATTATTAAGATTTTTTTATTTTAAAGTATTTTTGATAATAAATAACGAGGTACAGAAACAGAAAATTTCTCACTTGTTAGGAAAAGTTTGACGTTTCATATCAATTCAAAAACAGTTCGGAAATTAATATTTCCTGACTGTTTTCAAAAACAGTAAAGATGAAGGTGCTAAAAGTTTATTTATGTACAAAGCTGACCTTGCAGAATATCTTATGTGTGTTACGTGCTAGAATAACTTTCAGTTTCACACTAGGTAGAGAAATAACTATTCCATAGATATAATTTAATAATAAAACAAATTATTAAACGATATAAAAATATTGTGATTGTACGGAAAAGTATTTCGCGCCTGTCAATGGTAACGTAAATAAATATACTATTTTATACCACCTTAGAAAAAAGCAAACTTGGCGTGCCGATAGCGATGCGCAAATGTTCCCGTGTTTCGTAAAAATAAATAAGAGCTTTCTAACCAAAAATAATCAACTCGTCCCTCCAATACTTTATATAGGTGCTTTTGAAAGTGTATTAAAAACTTTCAAGCAATACTGTATTAAAATAAGATCAAGAAACGTAACTATATATGTATATATTTTTTTAGCATTTATTTTGTATTCTATACCGGGTGTCCGTTCTCAAAATCGAACATAGGCGATTAACATTGTATTGACCGTTTTTGCCGATTCCTGCTCGCCAATTCAACTTACAGGAAAGGTAATGGTATCAATGGAAAGATAAAATTATTACGCATCAAATGATACCAATAATAATATTCAAGATGCGATTTTTATTTTAAAATACTAATTTAAAACTTGGGAATTTTTAAATATGCCATGCCTTGTTTTTCAAGTTCGATAGCTTTTGTCAAAAAAATTGGCAATTAGTTGGCGTAAATCAGGTATTTTCTGTCAACGTCTGTTAAAATTATCTACAGAAAAATGAATTATTTCAATGAAGAACGAGTGAATGCAGTAATGTTAATGGCTTATGTTCGACTTTGAGAATGGACACCCGGGTATATAGCTTACGTTATTATTAAGAATCATATAGGATTGGTTAGATTGCCAAAAATGCCGGGAATTCAGAGAAGAATCCGGTACTGTATTTAAATTTATCTAAACTTCAATGTACTTGAAATATCCTAAAAGACTAAAAGTAAACGAGTTCGCTAATGTTAAGTAATTACATAACCATTAGCGCTAATAAACAAATAAATATTATTGCTTGTCGATTTTTTCTTGAAGAATTCAGCAAAATTGACAAAAATTTCATGGGATTTTCGAAACATAACAGAAACTTCTAGTCATCTCGAAATTTAAGACGTCCGTGATCATTTTATTGATTTTATTATTTACGAAGAAAGCCCTACAAGCATCCATTTTTATTTTTATTCTAACGCTAGTGGTTATGATATTATTTTACATTAAAGAATTCCTCAGTGCTAGTGTTTTAGAATATTTCAAGAAGGTGGAAGTTTAGGTTAAATTTAAATAAGGCATCAAGTTCTTCAAATTCTGCTCAACTGCTAATTTAACCAGTACTGTATGTTGCTGCATAAAAACGAATAAATTTGATAAAAATAACCCGCTATATATAGTCCTTATGATAGGGAGAAGTGTTATATATACTTTGTCCTGTTTTTATTAGCACTATATACTTTAAAAAAATTTAACAAGCTTTCAAAAACGCCTGGTATAAGATTAAAATCTTGTGGGTTTCTTCAAATATGTTCATTATAATGAGCATCAGAGTGGGTGGACTATATTACTCTCCACGTAAGGAAATATATATTTGCACTAAGTAGCAGGCAACCAGTGTTTCCAGAAGTGTTAGCTACGATATTAGAAGAGAAAATTAGAGAGAAGAATAACTGGAACACAGTGGGGTTGTTCTAAAGAATAAAGACTATGGGGCTATCGGAACTTTTATCGACAGATAATATTTATGTCTACTTGTAACACTTTAAAATATATTTACGACAGGTAGACATCCAACGATGCCCATGACTAACTTCAGTTGGGCATGACCGAAGTTTTACACTGAAAGCATAGGTGTTTATGTCTAAAAATCAAATCGGTAGAGTTATAAGGTATTTAGTAATAGGGTAATTGGTAATAAGGCGATTGCTTTAATTCAAAATTAAGACTACCTTTGCAACTTAAAAAGAGACGTCCAAGGCGTCGGCATCGTGAGGAAGTTAACGTATTACCTTACCTTGACCTTCAAAAGCCCTTGTTACAAGATGGTTGCCCTAACGGTGACGTTACATTATTACATACTGTAATTTTTAAATCTTATTACACCAGTCGCAATACTGCTGACGTATTAGCAAAAAAGGGTTCAGCCTTCACATATGGGGAATAGCTCAATACTTGTGTCAGGGTAGGCGAACACTTGCGTAAACACACATCTATATATATAAAAATCAATCGCCGTGTGTTAGTAAAGCAAAAACTCTAGAACGACTTGACCGACTTGGATGATTTTTATTGTTTTGTTCGTCTTACTCCCGAGGTGGTTTAGCAAAGAAGAAAATTCGGAAAAATCCAAAGGGGAAGCCGGAAAATTGGAAAATATCGAAAGTGTGTTTTTCTATACACTGTACGACTTTCTATTTGCAGTTATACTTTTATGATTCTGTGCTTAATGGTTTGAAGGGTTTTTCTCATCATGTCATAATTCAAAACAACGTTTGCCGAGTCAACTAGTATTAATTAAACAGTATTAGTTCAATTACAAATTGAAAAAGGAGTAAACATTACTTTTCCGAAGGGAGGTGACATGCAGGACATGTTTAGGTCAAACAATTTTTAAGTTGTATGAGGTAGCTAAAAAAAGTTATACTTTTGCAATATCCTACAGTATGCGGATATAGAAATTCGTTTTCTTTTAAATATGATTAAAGCCAGATCAGCAATACCTCCCTATATATGGCTAATTGAGCTACCTATTTTCATGATGTGTTAATAATAACTAATGGCTGCAACCGCACTAATTTAATACTGTTTTGTAATAATGTTTATTGAAATATGTATTGCTATGAACACATTTTAAGCCGTTATGATTATAATACCAACTAATGGTATTTCAACCATATCAAATATTATTTTATAAAATCTTCCAGAAATGTGATGGTTTAATTTTTGATAATACTATACAATAGCATTGGCCTTCATAATGATCTGTAAAACCGTATTAAAAATAGTGTTAGTCTTCATTTGAACAAAATGTAATCAGAGTAGGCTTCGAAATAATGTAAGATTGAAGACAGGGAATTGGAGAAGGAAAAACAAACTGGGAAGTGTTGCTAATTAATAATTAACTAGCAGTCCAGTGAGACAAATGTCTCATTTAATAAAACAAAGAAAACCGTTTTGCAAATAGAACGCCTATTAAATAAAAACTGTACCCAGACCTGGAAGGTGTCAAAGTGGTTGCCTAACCGATCGACGTTTTAAGGCGCAGAGGGTCGCAGCTCCGTTTGGCTGCTGAAACATTTTTATTTAATACGCGTTCTATTTAAAAAACGGCCTTTCTTGTGATTTCTCGAAAACCGGAAGTGTCACGTGACTGAAATTCGGTTCCTGACCTGACATGGCCATTCAAAACATATAACTTTCATCACTTTTTTCTCTATCTTTTACGGTTTGGCTGCTGAAACAGCGTCCCGGACAGACAAAACGGCGTCCCAGACAGACAAAACTGCGTCCCAGACAGACACGTCTATTAGATAAGGGATTTGTGAATAAATACCGTTTTCCTAATTCAGTTAGTTTTAAAATTGATTGTATCTATATCCCGTAGATATGCTGTAGTGGAGTGCATTGGTTCGTAGCACCTCTGCAGAAGATTGAACAAGTGTTTGATCTGTGCATCTAGTATCAGCTTGTATTTCGGTCGCTGTTTTGGACATTATAACAGATTAGTTTGAGCCCCTGGAAGCTGAATGTAGGCAGTGACCTTCATATAAAGCACTGGAGATCTATATGTAGGCAACGACGTGAGCTGGAAGCAGTTATTTTTATATAGATGAGGTCAAGCTAGAGGAGCCGCTCTGTGGCGGTGTTCAGCTACTTGGATCGACCGGCCAACTGAGAAAGACGAGACTAAGCTTCGTGGGACTTGCTGGGAACTCGATTTAAGCCCTAATTTCGATTACAAAAGCAACAAAAAGGTCAGAAAACTTTGCGGTATGAGACAGAATTTAATGCATTTCTTGGTGGCGTCGGTTTTTTGAGAACTTCTGGCACAAGCGTCCTTGGAGTGTTTTCTTTGTTACGTGTATTTACTTACGGCAATTGTTATCACCTAGGCAATGCTTTAATTATGTAACCGCAGATAATTGTACAAAGAACTTGTTTTTTCGAATTGTGAGTTTTCTCTTTAGTTAAATAATATCCTGTATGGTAGCTATCCCGTTAATTAAATCACCATTACACAAAGATGTTACTTTTAAATTATGAAAAATAATATCACGATAATTGGTTTGATAGCAAATGTATTTTTTATAATTTATAACTAATCAAAATAATACTTGCTAGGATGTAGAGACCCGATCCATATGAGATACAGTCATTTATTGTACACAGAATTAAATTATTATCACCAAATGAAGTATAAGAATCATAGTAGTATATTCTCTTGGTCACTTTGCATATTACACTGTTGCACGGATATTAATTATCACCGCTTTCTGATTCGCTGGATAAGAGTAGAACATCCTGCAAAAGTTTTTGCTTGAGTCTGATATGTATATTTTTTGGTCCAGGGTTGTAGGTTATTGCACCAGTACAGTTTCCTATGTTTTTAAAATATTTTCTCGTTATGTTTTTCACAAAGTCTCGTATGGTAGATAGTTCCGCTTCTCGATTCGGTTGAGTATTGCGTATGTACCACGGTGTGTTGAAAACCATTCTTGAAACTTTATTTTGAAAGGTATGTACTTTCTTCAGTTGGGTATTAGATGCTGCTCCCCAAATTTGACAGGCGTAGCTGATTACCGGTCTCAAGATGGACACTTATATTTGTATGCCTACGTTGGTGTTAATAAACCGTAGGTAAGCCTGATTTAATTTTGTGTTCATGTAAAAAGCCCACGTTAGATATTTGTCCAAATAGACTCCAAAGTACTAGACGCCGGTACCGTCAGGATTTCATTTAATTTGCTGATCGAAAAGAACAAGATTCTGGGTATGCATAATGTAAAAACCTTTGGTGGGCATTTGATGAGATTAAGCTTAACCACGTACGTATGTATAGTATCTTTGCTGGCATTAAAGTTAGTTAAGTGGTTTCCTTGATGCGTAGGAGTAGCGACCCTACCATATATACAACAGCAAACGACACAACCTCAGGTTGCCCTTTGTTCCTATGGGAATTACAGGAAAGAGAGAGAGAGAGAGAGAAGTGGTTTCCTTAAAATGTGGTAGTTTTAACTAAATTCTGAAAAATCGAACTAGTCACGGGCGTGTACCCATTTAAGGGAGACCATTTTGAAGATCATTTAATTTTTAACAAATTAGTTGAAAGACGGTAAAGTGAAAGCAATAGTTGTATTAACATTTATTTATTGTGTTTAGCAAACTCTGTATAAGACTTGCTTACTCAGAAGCGAAGTCAAAGTTATGAACTTACTAATAACATGCCTACAATTTGCATTCTAAGTTGTTTTCTTTATATTTTATAATAAACAAAATTGGAGAACGTTTCCAATAATTATAATATAAGATATCTTCCAAAACTGAAACTCATAAATTACTCTATTGGCTAATAGGAAACTACAAGGTAGTAAGTGTCAAATATTTAAACATTTTAACAAATTGTATTTGTATACTCGAGCCAAAATTCTAAGACCGCTAGAATAAAGGCTGAAAATTTAAAATTTTAAAAGTGTAAGTTTACATTTCTACCTCTAAAGGTTGAACCCTTATAAAGATTGCATTTATAACATTGTAACTGTATAAACTTGTAGGTTTACATACATTTACTGGTAACTAGATTGTTTTATATTTGATTCCTTTTACCTCGGATTGCTCAAAATCTACGTTAAATTTGGCTAGTACAATATAGTTGATTACTACGCAAAAATTAAGTTTCAACGTAATACATTGCTATGTGAGAAATCTCACAAGGATTCTCACTCCTATGGTCACGATCCTTCCTAATAATAATTTATTTACGCAAGTAGTGTGGCAATCAGATTTTCAATACGGCAATACCAAGGTTGCAAGGCAGTCAGCACTAAATTTGTTAAAAACGTACTTCCAACAGCTCTGCGATTTTCCTGTTGTAGTATGACAGAATTAGCTACACTCTAAAACATCCATTCAGAGCATTATTATAGCAATGAATGCATATGCAAAGTTTCCGTTTCTCGAATTATAGCTGTAGCTACCTTTCAAAACCCCTAGTGGGACTCCAGGAGTTGTTTTGCTTAAAATAACAGTTCTAATCTAAAATCGAGAACAGTGGACATTTAACCTGACAATTAAAATGACGACGATACAGATCACGCATTACTTGCAATCTTTTGGTTGCAATGACAATCTTCAGCTAAGCCTTTATTTTATATACAGAAACAGCCTTTATGTGAAAATAAACTCCAAGAAGATCGATTTGTATACCAATACTTTTGACATAATTATTTGCGTATTGTAACAGTAATTAGTTAAAATCGTCAAACATTAGTGCCACAAGCTGTGAAGTGAATACAAACGCTATTTAACAAATTTGTAAAAAATTAGCCGAGCGTCTCCGAACCTGTTCAGCGCATCGTCTGCTTTGCAAACCCTTAAAAGCAAAACCAGGGTCGAGCAACGTCATACAACTGCATTTAGCTGCCGTACAAACATTCAACGATTTTTAAGAAACGTAGGAGCGAGAAAATTGTGCCCGCATCGAAGAAAAAAGCAGAGCAGTCAACGTTCAACGCCTGAGAATTCGGTAAAACTCTCCAAAGTTTATATGAGTACAAATAATTATTACATGCTGTATAGAATAGAATAGAAACTTAATCAGTTGAAGCCTAAATGACTATAATTGCGTAATAAAGGTGAACATAATTGCCTGGAGGCTGTATTTAGGATTCCGTTGCTTTGTGCTGGTTCTATCCCTCAAGCACGTAAACAAGACTGTGTTTCTTCCATTTGTTTCTTTGCTGTAATCTATGAAGGTAGTCTGAGCTCCATGATTTCCAAAAATCTTGCTTGATTTTTTGGATTAATCTCCAGCGATTTGACAGATTTGTTGATATTGGTGTGCTGATTGGTCCGGTGGTGATATTATCTCTCTTCCTGTCAGGAAATGGCCTGGTGTCAATGCAGTGGTGTCTTCAATATCGTTACCTTCTGTGCACAGAGGACGTGAGTTTAAGCAGGCTTCGATTTGGCAAAGCAGAGTTGTCAATTCTTCAAATGTTAGGGTAGCGTTGCCAATGGTTCTCTTCAGATGATGCTTCGTTGATTTTACTCCTGCTTCCCATATCCCTCCGAAGTGTGGAGCTACTGGAGGATGAAGTGCCATTGGGTACCAATGGTGAATAAATTTTCTTGGATAACTGGACCTTCCATTGCTTGACGGATCTCCTTGTCCAAGACCTTTCGTGCTCCGACGAAATTCGTTCCGTTGTCGCTATAAAGATGTGCACAGCGTCCTCTTCGGGCGATGAACCTCCTGAAGACTGCTAGGAAGCTGTTAGTTGTCATGTCGCTGACGGCTTCTAAATGTATTGCCTTGGTTGATAGACAGACAAAAATAGCAATGTACCCCTTGGATGAAGAATGCCCTCTTCCGTTGGATGTTCGAATTTGTATTGGACCGGTATAGTCCACTCCTGAATGGAAGAATGGCGGGGTTGAATTGACTCTGGTTGGTGGAAGATTCCCCATTAATTGCTGGGGTGCCTCTGCCTTGAATCGGATGCATCGAAAGCATTTCTTGATGCTGGAGCTGACGGCTTTCTTTGCGTTGATGATCCAATATTTTCTTCGGACATAGGACAGTGTGAGTTTAATGCCACCGTGTAAGGTGCGTAAATGTGCCTCATGGATTATTAATTTGGAAACATGGTTGGAATAAGGAAGAATAATTGGGTGTTTTTCGTGGTAGGATAAGGTTGAATTTTCTAGTCTTCCTCCAACACGGATGATTCCATGTTGATCGATGAACGAATTGAGATTGGCGAGTTTGTTGTTGGAGTCCACACATTTTCTCTTTTGGAGTTGAGATCCTGTTGCCCTTAGAATAGGGTCACTTCCTTGGACGACCTTGATGAGTGTGAGGATGGTGTCTTCCATTTCTGTAACTGATAGACATCCTGGTTGAATGGGAAGACGCTTACACTTGTTGATGAATCTTTGGCAGTAGGACACGACTCGTACCATTCTTGTCAGAGACGAAAAGCGATAAATAATTTCGTTCTCGTCTTGATGAACTGTAGCTTGATGCACAGTGTAACCTTTTGCTTCTTCATTGGTTGTTGCGGTGTCTGGTTGACACGGCCACAACTCTTTGTTTATTAACCAACTTGGTCCATCCTACCATAGTACATGTTCCTTTAATTTACCTGGACTAGTGCCTCTGGAGATGACGTCTGCAGGATTTTTTTTGGACTTGACGTGGTTCCAATGTTGAGCCGGAATCAGATGGTTGATTTCGGCTACGCGGTTTGCGACGAATGTCTTCCATCTTGCTGGATCTCCTTTTATCCATCCTTGTGCGACCATGGAGTCTGTCCAGGCGAAGGTAGATACCTTAGGAATGTCCAGTGCAGTGATTACCCGTTGTAATAGATTGGAAAGAAGTACTGCTGCGCCAAGTTCCAGTCTGGGTAGGGTTGTCTTTGCTCGAGCTGGTGCCACCTTGGATTTTGCTATTAATAATGATACCTTGGATTGGCCTGATGACGTGATGACTCTGGTGTAGACCACGGCTCCAATAGCTCTTTCGGAAGCGTCACAGAATCCATGCAGTTCCATTTGGGCTTCCGTTTTGGTACAAAGTCACCTTGGTAATGTAATTTCTTCCACTGATTTGAGTTTAGATTTGAACGTTTCCCATTTACCCTGGATACTTTCTGACACTGGTTCTTGGATGAGTAGTTTAGCAGTGATAATGATGGGTGCTAACCAACCCAATGGGTCGAAAATTTTAGCGACTTCGGATAGTATGGTGCGTTTTGTGGATTCCTTTTGCTTCATATCCACCTTGAAGCAAAACACGTCTTCATATGGAGACAAATGGACGCCCAATGACTTTTTTACGCCGTCCTCACTTATTTCGAGGTATGTTTGCTCCTTCAATTCTTCAGGTAGTTCTTGTATGATGGCTAATTCATTACTGCACCATTTATGTAGGGTAAAACCTCCACGTTTTAATAAGGAAATTAACTGACCTTGCTGCTTGATTGCTTCTCCTAAAGTGTCGGCTCCGGATAGCACATCGTCCACATAGAAATCTCTCTTCACAACTTCTGCTGCTAATGGAAATGAAGATTTCTCGTCCTCTGCTAATTGGTGCAAAGTTCGGATGGCCAGATAGGGAGCTGATGCGGTTCCATAAGTGACCGTGCATAACCTGTATTCGATTGATCGAATCTCCATAAGATTCTTTGATACTCCTGGTCTTGGCTGTCCATCTTGATTTGTCGGTACATTTACTCAATGTGCGCAGAGAAGACGACCTTGTGAGTCCTCCATAGGAGTAGAATGTCGACCAGCTCTTGCTGAAGTTTCGGTCCAGCATACATGACTTCGTTTAAGGATTTTCCATAAGATGCTTTGCTCGAAGCGTCGAAGACGACATGGAGCTTGGTTGATGAACTTGCTTCTCGGATTACGCCGTGGTGTGGGATGTAATACTTGCCACTGTGTTCCTGTTTCCTTTCCACTCTTTCCATATGTCCTAAGTCCAGATATTCTTGCATGAGTTTCTTGTATTGGATTTCTAGATCTTGGTCTTGTCTCAGCTTCTTTTCCAGATGTAATAGTCTCGCCAATGCTGAGGGTTCGGACTTTCCCATGCTCACTGGAGTTTGCTTGAATGGAATCTTCACTATGTATCTTCCATCTTCGTCTCGCTGCACTGTGTCTGTGAATTTATTCTCACATACCTGATCGTCTGGGGAAATTTTTCGTTGAGTGGGAACTTCTTCTATGTTCCAGAATTTTTGTAACTGCTCGTTTTCTTCGATTTTGGCAACTATGGTGCTGACTTTAATGCTGTCGTTGTGTTGTCTTCCAATGGTTCCAGCTAAAATCCAGGCCAGTTCGGTATTTTGTCCTAAGATGCCATCCTTTGTTTTAGTGATTCCTTCTAGAATTATTTTGGAATATTCTTCGGCGCCTAGAATTATATCTATAGGGCCAGGTTGGTTGAAGGTTGGATCGGCGATGAAATTATTGCTCCAGGAATTGATATTTATATTTGGGATGGGTGATGAAGGCATGGCTTTGGTAAGTTTAGGAAGTACTAGTAAATTGACAGGTAGGGAAAAGTTACTTGAAAATCTAGGTATGATCAAACCTGGGATTTTCCATTTAGCAATTTTTGGCTCGCTGTTCCCGATTCCTGTGATTTCAGCTCGAACTTTGATCCTAGGTAACGCCAATAATTCGGCTGATGCTTCCGTGATAAATGACCCCTGAGACCCGGGATCTATTAATACTCGTAATAGATGAGTCATCCCGGATGCTGCCTTTATTTGAACCATTACTGTGGCAAGTAGGACTTGGCTCTCCTGTGCGCCTACATTGGCGGTGATGATGTCCGACTTCGGCTTCTTTTCTGGAGCGTTGGAAGTCTTCATGGCTGCTGCATGAGCTGACGTTCTCATCTTTTGGGCAGGGAGCGGCCTTGATGGTGGCTGCGCCTTATGAAGCAGTGTATGATGCGGGAAGCGACAGATCCTACAATTAAAATAGGCACGGGCATGGTATATTTGAATCGTGTCGCAAGCATCGATAGCACAATCGATAGGTTTTTACTGCTTCTTGTTTTTCATGGGTAGGTAGCCTCTGGAATTGACTGCAGTTGTCGATGTAATGATCTCCATGGCACAGCTTGCAATTTAAGGATGCTGAAGCGTAATTCTTCTGTGGTCTTTCCTGCGTGGGCTTTCGAGCTCCATCTATGGATTCCAGGGATTGGAACCGCACTTGCAGGAAAGCCATTAAATTTTGGTGATCCTGAACTTCGTTTGGAGATTGAAGCGACTGCTCATATAATTTGTTGGTTTCAGGATCCCATTTTCGAGCTATAGCTCTGTTAATCCACGGACCCCAACTGTCGGTGGAAATGCCTAAATTTTTGATTGCCTCCACACATTCCTTGATGGAGTCGTGCAATCTTTTTAACCCTTGGGCTGACTTTTTGGAGAGGACCGGCAGATCGAATATGGTATCTAGCAATTTAGTTAAAATAAGGCGATGATTTTGATACCTTTGTTGCAGCAGATTCCAGGCGGTGTTGTAGTTTGCTTGCTAGATGCTGGATCAGTCGGCTTGGCTCTCCCTTGACATGCGTCTTTAGACATTCCATCTTGATGACATCGTCCATATTTTGGTTGTCATCTACTAATTTAGTAAACAGGTCCTTGAAAGTGGCCCATTCCTCATAATTTCCCTCGTATATGGGGATTTTGACTTGTGGAAGCGAGATGGCTGCTGCTTGCTTGTTCCTTGTCGGTGCTTGTAATAAAATGATTAAATTTCTATACCTGTCTTCCAACGTAGTATATTCAGGACTGAAGTGCATTTGTTCTGAAACCATGTCGTTCGACATAACTTCTTCGTCCATCTCGACCACACGATCTCATTTTTCTCTTAATTCCCTTGTCGTGATGGCGGGCCTCTCCAATTCTTGTGTTAGTTCGGCGTCGTCCATCGCTTGCTTAAAATTCTGAACCCGAATCTGCAGTTTTCGGATACGAACCTTTTGCTCGGGGTTGGCCACTATTTCCTCTTGATTCCGGCTTACGGAGGGGTTGGAAATTTCCGTTGATTTTGAACAGCTCTGCAAGTAACTTTTTGCTTCGCCGTATATGGTTTTAATTTGACCGTAATACCCTGTTGTAAAATAATTATGAGTTGGAATACTTAGCTGCCTTATTTCTGCATGATTTTTAGTTGCAGTGTTCCAAAGTTCGTCCACCGTTTTGTTGCGACTGACGATGTAGGCTTTGCTTTTTCGGCTGGCAGAGTCCTTTTTGCTGTTAGATAATACTTGTTTTATCTTTTGCGCGAGCTCCTCTTGGGCGACAGCTAATTTGTTGAATTCCTCCATGTTGTTAGCCATTTCCTGGGAACTGGGTGGTTGGCAGATGTTGTCTTCTTCTCGGGATGCTGGTGACCCTTGGGATGTGTTCGTCCTTTAGTTGTAGACAGATCCGGCTCGAAGGACCATGAACAGAATTGCCTGGAGGCTGTATCAGGATTCCGTTGCTTTGCGCTGGTTCTATCCCTCAAGCACGTAAACAAGACTGTGTTTACGTTTTAAACCAATGTAGTTAATGGTACTTGAAAGGGACGAGAGTAAACCACCCCAGGAGACGCAGCCTCACGTCTCGATGATATTAGGCTTGGTATTAGGGTGGCGACGTAGTGAATGAATTAGACATTAAATGCAGATTGTTTTATTACGAAAATAAACGGTGTATTTATACAAAACAAGAATGCTTAACTAAGTAACATATCAAAGTTCATAATAGTGTAGTGTAATGGAACGCGTTTAAAGGTACGAAGATGACAATTCAGCATAATAAGCTTTTTTATAGTTCCGCATGGGTTTGCAGGAAGGTGCGGTGAACTTGGCTTTACTAGGTCGCTTACAGAGCGAAATGCCAAGTTGCAGTTTACTGAAGTGGTTAAACCCAATGCTTGCAAAACAATATTCGTTTGTTAATATTTCGTAAATGGGAACTGAAATTTACCTGTTTTAATTCAAGATTAAAATAGATCTCAATTAAATATAAACTTGTGAAATTATGAAGTAAAACTGGAGGTTAAAACTGCTTGTTTATGAAATCAGAATTACATTTATAACTTCTGACTGGTTTCGTGAATTTTGTTATTAAAATTTATGTGTGTTTAAATCAAGTTTAAACAAAGGCCCAGTACGTTTTAATTTAATAATTAAAAAGTAAAGTTGTTCATCTAAAATAATTTACTTGTTTGTTTACTTGTAAGTCAGTGTCCATGGTGACAGAAATAGTTTGTAGAAGTGTTAAGCAAGTAACTTGATTACAGTTGAGAATATCTGAGTGTTGGTTTAATAGTAATTTCTCTGGCAGTTACCTGAGAGAAGAAGTTAAGTTAACATTGTTAATGTTTGTTCATGCTATTAATATTATGCTGCAGGTAAGCCATTACATTTTGTATTAGATTAATCATTTACAAGGAAGGTCACAATCTGCGAAAGAAATTACAGTAAGATATAGCAATCCTAATAGTAGAAAATTTAAGATATCTCAAGCTCTTTTTTGTGATTATCACTGCGTAGCTGTCTCCAAAAAACCTAAAAAGCCATTTTTCTGATATCTTTCAAGACGGTGCCAAATCTCCCATTATGATCAAACGAAACATTTGATATGATATTAAACATAGTGTTCTATATGCGATAAAATAGATTTAGTGGGGTCTTTATCTACCACATTTTTTTTGAGTATCTGTTATTATTTATAGAATGAATAGAAAGTACCGCACCAACTATCTTGTGAATTGGTTATGGTTACCTCTTCTAGAAGAGTTTCGCCTCTAACATGGTTTACAGGTTGCGTTACCGTGATTTTTTGCTTTCCTCCTGATGCAGCCCCTTACGAAAGTGCGCCAAACGTTGAATTCTTCGATCTCAATAATGACATAAACCAATCCCGAAAGTCGTTTCTTACATAATGCCAATGGCAGTAAAAGCCTTCCAAAATGGTCCCTAGCTAGTTGTTATATGATAAAATTTTCCCCTGTGTATGCGCCCCAAAAATATATTTGGTTTCGTGCAAGGTAGACAATGCAAAATGTCGACTTCCTCCAACAAATACTTTTTGAGCTACATCGTCAACAAATAGACAATAAGATAGACGGACAGACAGACAGACAGACGAAATTGAGAAAACATGTTTTTCGAAATCTAGGGATCCTGAAACGTGAAAATGTTAATAGGATTACAATACTTCCTTCGTCTTTTAGACGAGAAAAGTAAAAATCTAAATAACTAATAATATCAGTTACCCTAATCGCTTACGTTATAATTACCACCCAACTATACGTCGTTGACCTCATTATTTGAATAATGAGTAATAGCCTATATAAAGTTTTCTTCCGTGATAGGATTAATAATAATTGCAAAGGTCAGTAGAGATTTAGATACTTCAAAAGTGAAGTTAAAATAGTACGGTAAATTAGTCTAAATTATGTGTACTTTTAAATTAGCTTCACTACAACGAACTGATATACTACTGACATACTAATATATTGCATAACTTGTGAGGAACGTTTACTTGGCGTCCAAAGATGAATTATTTCCGATAAACATCAAATGTCAAAACTTGCACAGGAAATATTTGGCAACTTAGGCAATTTCTTGTTATCATAATAACGATTATCACAGCGCTTCATCCAGTCACTCACCGTCAACTTCAGCGGACCAAACTCGAACGACTAATTAACGCTACGCCATCTCGTACGGCTGGAACCGCTGATCAGATGCAAGCTGCAATATTTTGTAAAGCGTTAGTTTGGCTGCGTTCACCAACGGCAATTTTGCGAAAGTGTCGTTGTTCACAAAATGATATGACAATAGAAACTCAATAATGAATAGCTTGAGCAGGGTTACAAGTTACACAACTCCAAAAATTGCTGTAAGTTCATCAATAAAGAGGACGCCTTCTAACCGATAATTTGACTTAACACTAAAATCTGAGAAACGCGGGTTTTTCACACTGCTGTGATAATTAAACATCAATTCTAGAATTTCACGTGAATTACAGTAGCACTGAAAAAACGACATTCTGAACACACCGTGCAATATCTCCTTCGTTCTTTAAAACATGGCGTTATAACAAACTAATCAAGAACAGTTATTTGAATGTCAAAGCTATACGTCGTTCTAATAACAATGTAGCTTTCCAGTGTCAGGAAATCAGTTTGCAAATTTCTATAAGAAACTGCATTTGAAAATAGATTGGAATAAATCTCCAGTCCTGACATGCACCACTTATTCCTCACAAATTCAACAGCCTGGGCAGCACGATCCATATTTTTATAATTCAATTCCGCAGCCTCGTGCACACAAGTCCACCTGCTTATTCAGCAGCCGCAAAAATAAACGGATACTGCGAACCGCTGCTCGAGAGGGCCAAGGACGGCGCAGATCCCTAGGGAACACGTAGAAGCCGATATGCATGTCCACAAATCCTGAGAAACGCCAACTGAATGAATACCCATCAGCTCTTCCTGCAAATCCTCTACGTCCACGTTCGTGACCTATGGATAATGCAGCCAAAAATTGTAGCGAGGCGAAGGCAGCTCCTGGAGGCAAAAAGTGACAGAACTCGCCTGCGGAAAAAAACACGGCGAATAATTCCGGTTTCCTCGTTGAGATGGCTTAAAGATATAGAATGAAGTAATGGGAGCCCGATAAAGCAGAAAAAGAGGATTGCCTGGAGATTTACGGAGAGGAAACGTTAACATGGGAAAACAAAAGTATCAGCAGGTTATTGATAGAGCCCGCGCTAGCATATGGAATTCGAGATGAATTTCCGGCGTGCATGCAAACTTGAAAGTCCTGAAATTTTAGGCCTCAGCAAGATATTGCGATACTTTCGGCGAAACTTGACTGTTTTCCCGAATAATTAATGGAAGAACACCACCTTACCGGAATGCTAAATCCCCGTAAGGGAAAGTGGAGGCATAACGGGCTATTTCAACATTTTAACAACCAATTCAGTACCATCAAGTTCACACACGAAAACAGAAACCGACAATAAAATCTCGTTTAAGGATATCCTTTATCATAAATAACGGCGGTCATATAGGATTCGATTGCTTTAGAAAACTGACACGTATTGACCATTATAATAATAAATGATTGTATCCATTTATCTACGCATAAAAGGTCAACATTCAGCGTTTTCCACCATACATTATATAAAATAGATGTTGCAGGACCTAAACCTAGAACAAAGCACGGTATGGAAACACATGGTAATCGACAAAAATTTTAAGAATAATGAACGCAGCACATTTGTAATTGCATTTATACTGATATAACAACCTCTAAAAATTTATGGAAAGTATATTAGTAATGCAGTAGCAAACGTTTAGCTTAACTAAATGTTAAGGTTGTAACAACGTTTTGCAAAAAACTGTACTTAAATTCCCCAAATTGATCACCTTGATTCATTCACCGACTAGGCTAAATACATTTGACAATGGATTCAGCTAACAAAAGGAATAAGCTAGTTTTGTCCATGAAGCTTCTTTCTGGCATTACTTTTAGAATATGATACTTTATAACGTAAACTTAGCGCCGCCTACTCTATTCTGGATAAATTTGAATTCATGCGCCATTACTTTAATATTCGGTCGGTTCTAAAACAGACCCTTTTGCCTTTCGGTTGTGGTAAAACTTTCAAAATGATAATCTTGGAAGTTTTTAAGTTCGTAATCTAAAATTTTATTACCAAGATTATACAACTCATTATAAATTTGGCCAATAGTAATTGAGAATTTTACTTAGTTACAAGGTATAGATAAACGGATATACCCTTGACGACGTGGTATAATCACTTCGGTGTTTCGGTGGGTCCAATAAAGCAAAAATAATGGATAATAATAATCTAGAGCCATGATGTAATAACTATCTATTGCAAATTCGAGGTTAGCAGGTTAGGTTTTGCGTCAGTTTTGACACAAACTGACGCAAAACCTAACCTGATAACGTCGAATTTGATATAGACTTACAGTGCCACCAACATAAACAGTGCCCCTAACACAAACAGTGCCAACCTAAGAAATACAATAATTTATTATTATCGGTCTATTCATTATATAATCGTAACGAATACCACTCGAGCAATCGAAAATAATGATTATTTTTCACTCGTAACTCGACGTAATCCTTAAAATACCACTCGAGCTGCGCTCTTGTGGTTCTTCGCAGAAAACGTCTCGTTACTCGGAAAATAATCGATTATTTTCGATGCTCTTATGATTTTATAACTGATTATCCCCTTTGCAACTTCAAGTGAACCCTTTTGACGTGGTGGCACCACTGCTCCCCGAAACTGGACTTCTAACTGTCCAGTTCAGACTATAGGGAGCACATATACCACCTTCCGTCGTCGCCATCTAGATTACAGCTACGGTTTTCATTTTCCATGACCCACTGACGGTCGTATTCTAGGTAACCGCTTGTGCAGAGACCCCTTTCAACGTCAGTGCTCCAAGATCCCACTATAGGTCCTGCCTCTATGATCCTTTAGAAACTAGTACTTGCAAATGCAGGTTACCATCTCCGCTACGGCGTTGTACCTGCATAGTTTATGACACAAACTGTACATACTGTAACGATGATTGCTTAAATTATCCCCCTAACTACGCTCAACATATTCTGATGATATTCATTTTGTGTTTAGTTTCCTACAGTCACTGCCTACTTACTAGATTTCTTTCTTCGCGGTTACGAATTTAAGGTTTTTGTAATGGTTTGTTATCGATTGCAAGGTGCATTCGAACGCCTTCAGTTAGTACTTGGAGCTCCAATCACATCGACACTTATCGCGCACCGATATTGTATTTTGATTGAGTTGTTTGCCTTCTATTGGGTATGAACATTCTAATTTGACACACGAGTCCACACCAATAGCTTCCTAACCGTTTTGCCAGCGCAAGGCTTTAAGCAAACACCGTTGAAAAACTAAAAGCGAGCAGTTCTTGTGGCGTTCATCTCTTGATTTAAGGTTCAAACGCAAGTATTGGTACATGCAATGCTTTCTCTTTACACTATCAAAAATTTTCAATAAATGGCATTTATTATTTTTATTAATTAGTGTAGAATCCACAAAATTTCATATTCGAAGGAATAGAAAACCTGTAGTCTACCTCATAGTGGAAACAGGACATAAATCAAAAAGACACAGACTGTGTAAACATACGCAGAGTTACATATATACCAAATATAACGTCTATGTCCATACAAATTTGTAAACTTTCCACGCTAGTGCTAACTGAGATGTCGTGTAAGCTCAAAGTGCGTAAGCGCAACATTATATTTTGGCTTATCCAGTTAGAATTTTGTTTACTCTTGTCCTTTCAGGACATTTGTAAATGCTCGCGCATGTGATTTTTTTTAACATTAGCGAGTGGGTATATAATTACTTCATTCGTGCTACTAATAGTCAAAACTTGCACAGATGTCTACAAACGAGACTTGTACTAAATAAGATTCGAATCGGCCGAAAAAAGCACCTTTACTTAGAGGCAGTTAACCCTCCCGCCGAGTTACAGCAAATTTCAAATAAACCCCGAAAAGGTCAAGATTGGGAGGAAGCTCGTTTTTACTGAATTTATGCTTGCATGCGTTGGTGGGCATAATCTGAAATGATAACGAAAACCAATCAGACTCCACGCCGGCGAAATGTTTGCAAAGGGCTGAAGGTGTGACATGACTGCGGAAGCGCCTGATATTTACAAGTAACTTGGCGAAATATTGTTATACAGAAGGAAGCGACCTGGCATTTGTATAGAGGACCAGTAAACCAAGCCGACAGCTACGAATCGATGCAGAGGACCACGTTTTAGTACACGTCACTTTCCATGATCTTTTCCAGTTCCTCCCTTTCTTGTCGGCTGTTCTTATCGTTTTTTAGGAAGGCCTGCCTTTGCAACGCATTTCTCATTTTTAAAACGCCTTGCCTTTTACTGTGCCAGCTTCGTTTTTGGTTCGCACACGCTGAAAAATTCAGACTTGAAAACGCATTTAGCTAAAATTAGACCTTCACATCTCATCAGACTTAAATAAACCAATTTGTTAAATTTCAAAGTATTTTGCTTACATAAAAACCTTTTCAGAAGTTTGGAATTTTAATGGGTAGTTTGCTGCTCGGGCTCGGAACTCCTCGAGATGAAAATAACGAAAGCAAATATTTTGATATCTCCCGCTTCATTTGTTAGTAAACAACTAATTTACAAGGAAAACTTTATCAAGCTCAAATAAAGTAGCTAAACTTCGAGAATCGCTTTCATGCACAGGAACTGCGAATAGCTTCCGCTGACGCCAGACGCGTTCAGCTGTAGATCACCTAATTTTGGCTGCAGAACTGGTAGGAAAAAGTTGAAAAACTTTCACCTGCAAACGTTAATGTTGGCTTTTGATTTTCTTTACTTTTAAAATCCACTTGAACGCCGGTTAGTTGCGTTGTAATCAAGCTGGATATTATTTAAAGCTCCCATTAAAAGGCTAAATATAAAACTCTCACTTTAATAGAATTTTATAGTGGATAACTAAACGATATTTTCACTTTTATTGCACACTCATAGGTCATTGGCTGTGGGTTTATAGATAGACACATAAAACGTGAATAACAACAAGAAAAGCAATTCGCTCAATCCCTTAATCGTTACAAACTTTAGAAAAGTAAGTACGGGTGTGTGCGCTTTTTACTTTACCATACTCTCACTGCTCGCCCAAGAACTACATTTTACTCAAATTTTATATTTGGAATTTTCACTATTATTGCAATACCTAGAAATATTTTTCCGAGATCATAATCCTTGCACGCAGCCGTTTACCAACGTTTTCAACTCATTTTCAGTAAAAATGGTTAAATATACTTCATCCTAATTACCTGTATAACTTACGAAAACATCAGCATCATCATCATTTTCAGCCTTCTTTCATCTACTTCTGGACATGGGCCTCTCCGCATTTCTTTCATGCCTGGCAATTTTGGGCTTTGTGGAACCAGTCCCTACCGATGGTTGACTTGATGTCGTCTAACCACCTTCGTTGTGGCCGGCCTCTACTCCTGGTTGTTTCTCTCAGCCGCCATTCTGTTATTCGGACTGTCCATCTGTCTTGCGACATGCCCTACCCAGTTTCACTTGAGTTGTGCCACCCGAATCATCACGTCCGTCACCTTAGGCCGTTGTCTAATTATCTCGTTCCTGATTTTGTCTCTTTGTGAGATCTCGAGCATTGAGCGTTCCATTACCCTTTGCGTTGTTCTTAGTCTATTGGCACTCTTTTTTGTAAGACTCATTGTTTCCAGGCCGTATGTAGCCACTGGTAGTAGGCAGGAGTCATACACTAACGATAGATCTAAATTTCAAACTTAACCAAAAATAACGATGCTTTATTTAAAATATTAATTAAATATTAGTTCACCCCTGAACTTAGGTTTCCCCTAGCCTCCTCCGTTCTTCTCTGTGTTGAGTTTTCTGAAATAAGGGTCTCCGAGCTACTTGCTTTATGTCGTCTACACATTTGCGTTTTGGTCTTTCCGGACCTATCTTTGTCTCTATCAGTCCCGACTGTGTATATTTTGTTGTCCATTTATTTTATCTCTGCTTGCTACATTTAACCATTCGATTCTGCTGTACTTTATCCCTCAAATGTATTTCAAGCATTGTCGTTTTCATGACTCTGTGACACTCTCGGTCGATCTGAGTTTCGTTTGGTCAACGCCATTGTTTGGAAACGCTACGTAGCCATTTAAGAATTTTCCTTATTCTGGATCAGCCAACAGGCGAAATAAAGAACTTTCCTTATTGTTGCAATTCATGGTTAGTAAATCATAGAAAGGGGTATAATATTAGCCCACCAGAAAAAAACAGGGCAACTAAAAAAGAGACACTCAAATTGCAAAGTAAAATTATATAAATATATGAATATCAAGTCATAACGTATATAAGCGAAGTGTATAACTTAAAAGCATGTAACGGCCCTTTCTGATTTCTGCGTTTACGTCTTAGATTTTCCGTGTGAATGCATGTGTACTACCCGTTCTTGTAACTAGCTCAATGTATTTTTGGAGAGTAAAGATAACTTCACTCAGTGGTTTTTGACATCGACAGTCGGCGAAATTTTAAATCTGAGGCATTTCCTCTCCATCAGCCAGCACGCTAAGTGGTTTAGATGTTGGCCGTGATGCCGATTTTTTGGGATTTGTTTCCCATGTCTTCTTCAAAAATCATCGAATGGGCAGTTGTTTTCAACAATGGTGTAAACCGTGCAAATTTATTTTTTTTTACTGCTCGTGTTCAGTGGACCACTTGCTACCTTAACCCTGCAGTGGACGCGCACAGTTTCATGACACGACTGGTCGCGCCAAGTCTCTTATACCCAAAAACTAAGAACCATTTATATGACAATAAATTTGAATCTGAGATGTTTATTTACAATTACCAAGATTTTCAGTTATATTTCAGTTGCTGCTAACATTAAAAAAATATCATTCTATTTATTGTTTTCTATTTTTTAAAGGTTTTTGTAAATCATGCTAATTTCATAATAGTAAACACAGCCTGTCATGAATTTCATTATTTTAATTTTCTATGTACATTTATGGACAGAACAAGGTTTTTAATACTAAGAGGTAGAACAAAACAGTTCATTTTCGTCATTTCGGTTCAAGGCTGCACAAGCAGTGCACAAAAACCCTGCATGCGAAAATAGTATATTAAAGTATGAGTGGATAACAAGATCTTTAAAACACGCGCGAGTTTTCGAGCACGACGGCGTAGCCGGAGTGCTCGAAATAGAGCAAGTGTTTTAAAGACCAGTTATCCACGAATACTTTACGCTATTTTTTATTATACCTCCAATACTGGAAATAAATTACGCACTAAAAGCTTAGAAATAATTTTTGTCGTGATAAATCGAGAGGGCATAATAATATTGTTACTACAGTTACGAGAATTATTTACGTTTTTGTCGCGTCCATGTCCGTTGGTGCATTCAGTCGTTTCCTTGACAACCTTTAAAGCTCGGCGATCTTTAATCGCCTGTATTCGCACGCTCAGGCGTGCTTTAAACGGCGATTCTGATGCAGGTATAATAAAAAAACATTTTTTTACGACATTTTTCTCCTTTGCTACTTTGTTTGGAGAAAAGCAACGTTTTTTAATTGTGGGGTTATTAGGGTCATATACTGGATGGTCTGTAGGGGTTCCAGCTACTTCTTGTCTACTTAGGTGGATTTCGGGTGGATAACTTTTGAGTAGTGGTCGCCAATGTAATTTGTTAAGTGATTTTGACGTCATTAAGCTATCCTTGTCATCAATTCCACGATTGGGTGTTATTAGTGCATTTAAGCTGAAATTATTCTATTTAAAATTTTCTGGTACGGCCCTGTATTATAATTTTAAAATGCTGCAGCCAATTCATTCAGTTCAAGCTCAAATATGCCCGCGGTCCTTGGAATTCTCACTAATAAGCATTTCCTCGGAGCCGTATGTAATCTATTGCAGTCACTTCCGTCTAAATCATATTTCTTCGAATTGGGAACATAAGGCATCCTTTGTTTACGTCCCAGCTTAAATCGCTTTGAGTCCCAAACTTCAACCTATTTAAATACTGCCCGACGTAGTTAAGCTTCTAGGAATATAACAGCTTAATGTCCCTCTTATAAATTATCGTTTAAAGTTCGGCAGGATTGACCTTGTAACTTAATATTTTTGGGATCCGCTGTATCGCCAGAAATTCTTTCTAGAACCTTCTTTGATGACCAAGCTTTGTGTAAAGGAAATAAAAATTGATAACTCCTTAGGGAATGATGCATTTAAAATTAGTGGTTTCGGAGTTCTAAACTTTTTTCCGTCGTGTTCTTCACGCATAGTCCAATTTGAAATGAAGAATCTGTACCCAGCACTTGAGTAAACTAGAGGGTGGTGTTTTTTCGCACCCCCGGTTCGCAGCTTGTGCCGCGAATCGGGGAGGAGCTTTTGCTAACATTTGGTGATTAACATGGTGAATCCTTTTTGACTTTTGTGCGAACTTTTCGAGTGTCTTGGGGCACGTTAATGGCGAGTGCAGTTAAACCCGAATCTTCGAAGTGAACATTAATTCTTGTGTGTCTTTGGAAGTGCGCGGTGGGCAGAGGAAGTGTATTTAACCGACGTTGTTAATGAAGGGCCGATTTTCATTTCATACAGTTGGTCTCCGGGGAGACTTTTGGCACTCTTTGCCGATTCGATTAGAGAAACGATATCTGATGAGCCTCAACTAACTTTTTTCCCTGTTAAGTCGGGAAAAAACCATTGCGTAATGCATATCTGTGTCAACGTCGGGTTTAATTAAAGGAAGGGCCACCGCGCGATATAGTGTTGTTTGCTGTCACTTCGTTGATTGATGTTTGCTGCCGACTGTCTTCAATTCCCTCGAGTTTCTGCTCCACCTGTTGCCTCTTCTGGAGAATTCGCTACACCTCTGGCACGTTTTACCAGGCCTCCACGAGGACGAGTTCATCTGCATCTAACACTGCATGCTTCAACTCAGGTAGGCGCCTTGTATTGTACCAATTAGATGCGATTTTCTATTTTATTGTGCGTCAGTGCCTATAAACGTTGCGTACGTCCGCTAGGACTTATGATCTGTCTCAGTTAATGTTTACCAGGGGCTTCACTCCTGGCGTCCATTTTATGTCATTTGTTTTGGATCATACTGTGTTTTTTTGAGTCTTTGTAACTAGCCCTTAAGATTTATCCTTTCGTGGGGCCCCCTTTCATATTCACGTAGGATATCGTATTACTTACTAAATTTAAACTCACCTCCGGGTGTTTGTTTTAATGTACCGATTTGTATAAACTGTCATTTGTTCTTTAAATAATAAACTTGTTAAAGTCAGTTCATTCTTTTTATGAATTTTGAAACCCCTTCTGGGTCATTAACTAATCCAGTGTGGCAAAGACCAAGTGTAATTAATTTTGTGAAGTTAAAGCATGCTCTTTTGATTAAGCGAGCCCCGAGATTTGGGCCAGTCAGTGTTCTCTTGTTATTCTTTAGTGACGGTGACCTTGAAGGTAAGTGATTTAACGACAAAGTCACCCGGCTACTCGGAGGAGGCTTGGTAACCAACAGGCTGAGGTGTTCAGCAACGTACCTGGAGGACTTCTACATAGGCTACGTGTATTGTTCTTGGTTCTAGACACGTTAGCCACCCCTAATCAGAACCAAGTGGCGCTCAGGCATTTCTTTTTCTGTTAAGCAAGCTTTAGGGTAAGTACCCCGTCGGTTTTCCATTTAAGTCTTCGAACTACCCCTTCCCGACTGAGCTAAGTGCGAGTAACCGGAGCAACAAAATCTGCTCCGACACATTAAGATCTGTGATTTCTAGGGAAAGCCGGCGAACCCTGTAGTTTGTACCCGATTTTTGACAGTGCTCTTGTTCAATGTCGATCTGAGCATTTAATACCGTAACAAATTGGTCATTTGTTAGAATCAAAGCAAATTTTTTTTATATATTGATATATATTGGTATACTAACGTCGATGTATATTGCAACATAAATTATTTGTGAGGTCATTGCGGCTGCATTCAATGTAAAAATAATCAAGAAGACAACAAAATTTCGCAAACGTAAACGGTCGGGCCAAGTCTCACAGACTTCTTTTCAAATAACTCACGAACACTAACAACTGTGCAAGTAAGTTTAAAATTTTGAAGCTAACTAGACGCACAACCCTACTACACCACCTTTAACAAATTCCCACTCAATAATATATGCATCGGGTCTCTGAGACTTGGCGCGACCACTGCAGGGTTAAGATAGACGGTTATTTCTTTGAATTAATAGAGCTAATTATGCGATTCGCGTTTAGGCCCGTTAATAAATTACTCGTTACGTTAGGAACCGATCAGCTGGCTCCCCAGATTCGGCTAGATATGAAGTTACGCCATGCGCGTCCTGCGTATGCATGCTAGATATCGATTTGGACCGGTTATCGGCCATATGAATCCCCCCGGTAGTCTTACACTGTTGGTATTCGTTTCACGGAGGCTAAATGCATTCTTGCATTTGAGAGGATCCGGCATCCAGTTTAGGCGAGCTTCTTGTGTACCTGGTCATTGCGATGCCATGGCTGTATTTAAGTTTTAGCTCTATTTTGAATTTTTTTCTGAGTTGTGGGTAAGTACTAGGGAGGAAATTTGTTAGCACTCCATAAAGTTTTTAACGTCACTAATTAAATATTCTAACGCTATGAGAGTGTATTTGAGGGTCCCCAGCAATCTGTAGAGGATACAACGTAATTTTCGAATAACATGAGCGCCAACAAGTTTTTCAATAAAAAATATACTCTGATAGGTCAAGAACTTGTAAGTCAGAGTAAATCACAGAATTCAATTACACAACATCCAAAATACAGAAGGCAGCAGTAATGAACTTAAATACTGTAAGATATAAGTAAGTGCATTCGATTTGTTAAACTAAATTGTATATAATAACCAGTACAAAAGATTATAAATTGTTATCATGCATTCTCTACTAGATGGGAAAGGGGTGCCTCAATTTTAAGGTTATCATAGTAGTAATTAGTACGGTACAACTACACAAATTAATATAGAACCAATAGAAGGTTCCGCTTCATATTAGATACAGTTACAATTTATTTTATCGAGTTTGTGGTACGCAAATCATTAAATACTATTTATTTATAAGATTGTACTGCTCATCAGAGAATGTTACGCTTGCGCCTGAGGTGATAATCCATGGCCCCAAATGGGCTCGAAAAAGCGATTTCAAGAAGTAAACCGAAGGACACCAAACAATTTTCAACAGCGGCTGCAGGTAGCCCATGCCAGCCAACGTCATTCGTGAAGACCTCCGAAGATGATGCTCCAAACGCAAACTAGGCTCTCCTGGTGCTGTTTTGATTGCCGAAACACCTAAAGCCTCGGGTGAGATTTGTAGTAGAATGCTCTAGCAAGCTACGGAAGTCGCTAGTAATCGTGTATCATGAAATTGAAGTGTCTCAATTCATAGGGTGAAACATCAGACAGAAGCCAGCTTATTGAAATTGCGTTATTACAATTTGAACACGAGAAACTACACCCAACCAGTATAATTACAGGCCAATCAATAAATACCACAAGGAAATTCTGTGTTCTTGAACCCGTCCTCAGACGTGGACAAAAGTTCTAAAAACGTGTCCAATTATCTAACCTACATACCAGCAAAGCTTCCTCACACAATAATTCACGAAATCTGAAGCTGCGAGAGAAACTTGTAACATAAACACGCAGATTCCTGCCTCAAAAAGGACGTTAGATTTTTCAGCGAAAAACAACGAAAAACAAAATCCTTGTTATAAAACAGCTCTTTTGACAGTCGGAAAACTAATTGCATCTTAACGCTAATGCTGTGCTTACACAACGACTGTGTTTCAATGAAGGAGCCCATTTATTACGTACCAAATAATTCTCAAGTTCATTACGTTTTGGCACGTAACAATAGACATTGTATTTCTCATGTAAGAGATTAGCTCTATTATACATGTGCAATTAATCTTTGAGCTAAATTTCAATAACTGCTTTTCACTATAACTTTGTTCATTTAATGTTTCTTTGAGATAAGGTAGCTTCTACATAATTTTTAACATACAACCTTTTGCGTAGTTTTGCATTTAACGACCTAGTTTAACATATGTAAGCAATTTAAATTGCATTGTACATTTCATCTCAGGTTCTCTTGCATTGATTGACCTGATATATTCTTTATGCGTCTTTGAGAGTATTTCTATCTACTCTGTTGTTTTTTATTGGTTTTAATATGTAGTTTGGAGTTACCCTTTGATACTTCATTTTAATTGAATGCCTTTTTATTCGTGCTTTGTAGATGTTTTGTTAAAGCTTCGGAGCTTGACCTTGATTTTCGTTTTTCTTCTTTTTAGGAGCTACTACAACCTTCTTGATTTTGTAGTGGGTTCTTCTAAGTTAGAAGCCATACATGGTAAGTCATTTTTACTTAAGCTGTGAGTTACACTGGTTTAATTATTGTCGTGGTTGACGACTGGCGCCTTTTTGCAATTTTCTGCACTTTTTAATAATTTTATAACCTTAAGAATGATTGCCGGATCCTTACCCACGACAACAAATCGCCGAGAGATTGACCTAGTCCAAGATATGATCTCCATTGGTTGAAGGGCGGCACAAGCAAAAAATACAGTAGCTGGTTCAGAAAATGTTTGAATTAACATTAAACACGTCAAACATCAAAACCATTAAAACGTGCACGTGTACAATAATGCTATAATACAGACAAATACATGTGCAAAAAGCCTTAGTCTTAGCTTTTAGGTAGCTTTAGGTAGTTAGAGGCAAATTATAAAAATTATATTGAATAAAATACCTCAAAGGTTGTTGCTGAAAGATATAGTTTGATGATACGCTAACAAATAAATATAAAATTCCAAATTACTTTTATTCTAACGCAATCACAGTAAGGCTGACGAGACTGCTGATGAAGTGGGAAGATTGTTCTATGTCGCAAACTTTTTTTATACGGTGATGCCCATTGTCTCGTTTCTTCGGAATTTGGTAAACTTTCATATGCTTATTTTCCAGACAATGGAGCAGTACCCGATGTCTTCTTAGCAGAACTGCGACGTCGTTGTGTTGTTGTAGGGACCGTTGCCCCAGAGTGGATAGACTGGAGCACGATTATGCACACCTACACGTACTATCCAAGACAAAATAAACTGGGATGGCTCTTATTAGAGGTGTTAGCATTATTTAATTAGCTTAAACGAGGCTTTAAACAATTGCATTTACTTTAACCATTTTGTTTTATAACAACATTTAAACAAGCTGAGGACAGCATGACGGCGTGACAACATTTTCTAGAAAAACAAACATTACAGCATACAACGACGATATTAAGAGTAAATTAAATCAAGAAAGCATTACCCATAGGAGAAATATATAATGTTGCAAAGTAATGAATCCTATGAGTTCTATAAAGGGCAGAGACAAAAGGTGAAGTTTATGAGGAAAGAAACAAGAACAAGAATCTGGAATATTTCAGAAAAATACATACTAGCAGGTTTAAGTACTGACAAGAGTACTATTACACCGAAGAAAATCAGGCAAGGTTATATAACTACTTCTGTGGTATTTCAGGAAGACAAGAAGTGTAAAACGCTGGATGTAATAAATTAAACTTATATGACCACTAGGAGGTTTAGCTGAAAGAAGTGAAATTGCAAGAGGTAAAAGTAGGTAAATCAGCTATCCAAGGTAGCATAATGCTAGAGATGTTAAAGTACATAGAAAAAAAACTATAACAACTTGCATATAGTATATAGATTTAGTGTAGAAAATGCAAACGGATTTTAAGCATTTGAAAATAGCTGCATTTCTTCGTTTAAAAAATCTGGTGTGATACACTCACACAACTTCCTTTTACAGTGATCTTATAATTAGTCAAAAATTTCATTTTTAATTTTTAAAAATTTTTCAAAAATTTTCAAAAATTTCAAATTCTACAAAAACGGTACAAAATAGAGCGTTACTTGAAGAGACAAATTTTCTCTAGAATTTTAAGGTGAATTCGAAAATGTAATAATATACCGGGTGTTTTATTTAAAATAGGAGTTAATAAAAAAAATAGAAAAAAAAACAAAAGAAACCCACTTTAGAAGTATTCAACTGGAAAATAACCTATCTCACATCAATACACATTAAAAATGTAATAAAAATGTAAAGTTTAAAAAAAATCGTTAAAGCCGTTTTTGAAAAAATCGAAAAAAACTGAAAAATCACAAGAGTAAACACCTACTTCCGGTTATGCGATTTTCTTCAAAAGCTTGCTGTCTCATCTACATAGTACACAAAACTTATATATGAAGTTTCAATGCCATACCTCTTTTCGTTTTTGAGATATTCTGTTCACAGACACACAGACAGACAGACAGACAGACAGACAGACAGACAGACACACAGACCAATGAAAAAAAATATGTTTTTTGGGATCAGGGGACTCTAAAACGTGAAGATCCGTTGAAAACTCAATTTCGAATTTTTGGGGTGAATCCAATACTTCCTTTATAGTAAAAGGAAGTAAAAAAGGACGATGCCATGCCATCGTACTGAGAACTTTCATATCTTTCTATTAAACATTTGAATAAGGGTTAAAGTCAAATATAATATACACTGTGTCAAAACCAATTCGGATTCGGGAAGGAGGCATACTCCGGGTTGGATGTCTAATATAATAATAATAATAATAATGTCTCTATTTTGCCATCAACAGCCAACAAATTTAATAATAATATTTTACAATACATTAAACTTACATCGAAATGCTGCAATGATGACGAAATCATCCTGCGGAGTTCAGAAAAATCTGCTCTTACACTTCAACATAAAGAAAAGAGTTGCTGGCAAAAACAGTCACTGCAAATTAAAAAGATGTTAAAAATATAATCTTCGAAATTGTTTTTAATATTGAAGCATTTTACATGTGATAGTGTAGTCGCTAAATGTATGTGTACGACATATAATAATCCTAAAAAGGGTTCGATTGATTACTAAAGGCTCGTATACTAAAATAAAAGGGACTCGCTCGTAATAGTTACCTAAAAAAATACGAGGATAGATTCATGTTACTTAAAAGTATAGTAGAGTTTCACCAGGAAAACCTCCTCGGCAATGAAAAATAGTGTGGTATCCTCAGCTTCGAGATCTGGAACAGTGTCTCTCTGTTGTTTCGCAATCTTCGAAATAAATTATTTGAATTAAAATATGCTCAACTGCTGTTCGCTTTACTTAATAAAACCATATAGTAAATTTAGGAACTCTATTAAGATAACATCAACTAAAATACATTTAAAGGGGTTAGCCTTGTAGCTATAAACGAAACAAAGAAGGGTTTGCAAACCCCTCTTAAAGCATTATGCAAAATCGTAGCAGGCGTCCATCTGCATTAACATTACAAAGAAAGGTAACTGAGCGCAGATGCGACGGGCTAGAAAACCGCCAAAAACTTGAGCGACAAGAGCGGACTGGCAAATTGAACCAGGTCAAATGGCATGCAAGAAAGAAACTGGCGTCAATTCTATATGCAATATAAAAAGCGTCTGCAGAGCTACCTCGAAACGATGGATAACAGTAGTTTAAAGATTACCCACGAACAATTAGCGTAAATCCACACGCTGAGGACGAGATGCTGCTCCAGGAATGTGCCAAGAAGCAGGATCGTTACAAAACTACAGACTGATGTACAGAGCGTCGAACATCACATTACAGGCTGGTTGCGAAACGTAGATAGCGAGACTATAGAGAGCGTTTTATTAATATATCCAACCACAAGTCGATGTGAAATTCCGGTAAACTCAGAATTTTAAATTAGTAGCCGATGCTGTGGGAAGCTGGATATAACCGATAATCCTCGCAAACCTCCCAAACAATTAAATTCACGGAACAGATAAAACACCACACGCAACCTCTTTGCTCGAGTATACGTGGCCTAAACCCGACGATATAGACTCGATGAAAACAGCAGCTACTTATAAGAGGATACCAACAAGGTAAATTAGTTAAAGAAAACGTTGGACTGGAAACTTTGTGACAAGATCTTCGAATGTTAAAATTTAATCTCCTTCTGTGTACATTGTTAGGCGATATCTCGGAAGTTTAATCAGTGCGGTGTGAAATTCCGGAAGATTAGATGATTTTTGAGGCTTTCATGACCATTGTCATTAAGTAAAAAACGACTTCCGGGATTGGACAGTGTCATGCTTGAGATCGAAGAACTCAACGTTTCGCTCACTTTTGTAAGGGGCTTCATCAGGAGGAAAAGCAAAAGAGCACGGTAACTCAAAGTGTTAACCATGCCACAGGCGAAACTCTTTGCAAGGGAAGGGAGAGAAGGGCACGGTAACTCAACGTGTGAACCACGTCAGAGGCGAAACTCGACTAACTATCGGAAGGAGAAAGGCGAGAATTTATAGGCAAACGTCGTCGCAGTTCAGCAAGTGCCGTCGCGGTTCAGTGGCGGTGGGTGGGGCTTAGGAATTAGCACTTTCCACATAGAAGGAAGGGGAAGCCTTCGTCCCGATTTAGATTGTTAGGGTGTTTGTAAATCCCAATGGCTTCGCGAATCTTTCTGCTAAAGAAGAATGGGGATTTGCAGACGACGGAGGTTTCATCAAAAAGGATCTTATGCCCAGTATCGCGTTGGTGTTCGGCGATGGCTGATGATGAAACGAGACCCGACTTGAGACAGCACTGGTGCTCAGAGATGCGAGTTTTCACTGAGCAACCTGTTTCACTAATGTATACAGCATTACAAGAGCAAGGGACTCTATAAACACCTTTAGATGACATAGTGTCCTCTTGGAGTATAGACTTGTTGGTTCTCCGTGCTGTCCAAGGAACACGTAATATACGCCTCCAACACCACATTTCTAGGGCGTCAATTTTCTTCTTATCGCTTGCTTTTAAACTCCAGTATTCGCATCCGTAGAGAGCTATTGGGAAGATAATTGTTTTTATTATTTGTTTCTTTGTATTCGTTGTTATTGCACTATCCTTCCAAGTTTTATATATACTTCTTACTGCCACTTTTGCCATGTCGCACCTGCGCTTGATTTCTTTTGTACAGCCACCAGTATTTGTTATTAGCACCCCCAGATAAATAAACTGGGTAACCACTTGACATTGTCTAATTTGTATTATGTCAGGTCTGTTGTTGTTTTTTCTGTCGACTATCATGATTTTGGTTTTTTCATGGTTTATTTCCAATCCAAGGTTTTGGCTTTTTTCTTCTAGTTGTTCTATTAGTTGGTCTAGTTTATCAGCATCAGTGGCGAATAGGACAGTGGCGTCCGCGTAACGTAGGTTATTTACCTTTACTCCTCCAATAGAAATTCCATCGTCCCAGTTTTCCAACGTCTTCCTCATGACATATTATCCATAGGTATTGAAAAGAATTGGGGAGAGAATACAGCCTTGCTTTACCCCTTTGTTTATCTCTAGGTCTTCTGAGAGATAGCCGTCTAGTTGTATTGCGGCTTTTGGTGCTCATATACAGCCCCTGAATAATTGATACTAAGTGTTTAGCGACGCCCATATCAATCAGCACATCCCATAGTCTGTTCCAATTTATGCTATCAAAGGCCCTACGATAGTCCACGAAACACATATATACCGGCTTGTTGAATTCGTGGCTCTTTTCTATAATCTGCCTCATGTTTAATATGTGCTCTCGCGTACCCCTACCTTTTACAAAGCCCGCCTGCTCAGCTGGTATTTGCCGTTGTAAGTATGGTTTGAGCCTTTCGTGTAAGATATTGAGACTTTGCCTCCATGCGAGAGCAGAGCGATAAGTCTATAGTTTCCACATTTGTCCTTGGAGCCCTTTTGGTGAAGGTGTATGAATACAGAGTATGTCCAATCATCAGGCCAACATCGGGTGTTCCATATTTTCTGACATATTTCATGTATTATATCAATTCCAGCTTCACCCATTGCTTTAATGATTTCAGAGGTTATGCCATCGACGCCAGGAGACTTATCATTTTTGAGATGTTTTATGGCACTTCTTACTTCCTCTTTAAGGATACACGGCTCTTGATATTCATATTTGACCTGATTTATATCGAAGATATCTTTGAACAAGCTTTCACAGTAGTTTTTCCATACAAGTAATATTTCATTTATATTTGTGACCTTTTCTCCTGATTCGTTTTGAATAACTCATGTTCACGGTGTATACTGCTTATTAATTTTGCGTACGAGTCTGTAGAGATCCTTAGTGTTGTTTTGATCTGCATGGCTTGGTGCTTCTGTGCATATTTGTTGGAGGTATTTATTTTTGTCGCTGCGACAATCTCTTTGTATTTGTTGGTTAAGGTACCTATATCGATCTTGCTTTTCTTCAGTGTTACCACCTAAATATTTAAGTTGACGTCTTTCTTCTACCAATTTCAATGTGTCATTTGTCATCCAGTGTTGCTTTGGGGTAATAGTTGCTCTCTTCGGTTGTTCCCTCATCAACTCTGATAGAATGGATTTAGTTTCTTCCCATACTTGGTTTGCTGAGAGTGTTTGCTGTTGCTGGCTAGGGGCGCTGAAAAGTTTCGTCTGCAGTGTTTGTTGCAGTTGTTGCTCATCCGTAATATATATTTTTTGTGTGGTTGTTCTCCTTAGGGGTACCTTTAATTTAAGTTTTAGCCGAGCTGCCAGAAGTCGATGGTCGCTTCCACATTCAGCCTTTGGATAAGTTTTACAGATATTTATTGAAGTTCTCCAGCGGTTATTAATCAGGATATAGTCTATTTGATTCCTTTATCTTCCATCTGGAGATACCCAGGTGTATAATCTGCGAGGGTGCTGCTGAAAGGTCGTATTTACCATGGTCATACTGTTCTCTGTGCAGAAATTTATCAGCTTTTCTCCTAGTACGTTTCTCTCGCCAAGGCCATATTTTCCTACTACGTCATCCAAAGTATTACCAACCTTGGCACTAAAATATCCCAACACTAGTGTTATCTTTCTATTTGGAATACATTGCAGGGTTTCTTCCAGTTTTCCATATAACTGGTCTATCTCTTCTTCACCAGCGTCAGATGTTGGAGCGTAGACTTGCACTATATTGATATTCATGGGTGTAGAGTGTAGTTTGGCTGTTATAATTCTATCGTTTACGGTGTTGTACAATAGCAGATACTTGCTCAAAACTACTGTTAGTATTATAGCCACACCATTTTTGCTTTGTGTATCATTGCCCGAGAAGAGGACCGCGTTGCCATTCATTGCCCTAAAGTGTCCACTTCCTTTCCAGTGCGTTTCAGATATTCCCGTAATAGCAATGCTGTAGCCTTCAAATTCTTTTTCTAATAGATGCAGCTTTCCCACTTGCAGAAGGCCGCGGTCATTCCATGTTCCAATAATGTTAGATTTTCTTCTCAAAGTCATCTCCCCCGGAGATCCGATTGGGGGATGTATTTTACTTCCGGTATTTTTAACTAAGTTAAATCATGTGATTCTCTCGGTAAAAAAAGGGATATTTGAGGTAGGTTCCCGTTACTTTCCTCAAAGGGGTAGATATAGGGATAATATAGGTTTGATAAACGATTGGGATTAGGACACGCTTCTCTGCCGGTATTTGGAGTGGAAGAGAGTCGTGGCTCGCGCATGGACAGGGTCGCGTCCCTGAAATGGACTTAACTTGTGCCGGGGTCGCACAAGGGTGTCCAACCACTTAGCTGTTTCATTTTTTTTTTTTTTATTAAATTGTCACCAGCTCAGCAATCTATGCTATACATGGTTTTGATGATTTTAAAACATGACTTTACTTAATGACTAAACTCGAACTAAGCCCCTGTTAATTTAAATAGTTTACATTTATGTTTTACATGTTTGTATTACTTTCTATTAGTAATAGTTATAAAATAAAAGAATCCTTTATCTAATAGACGTGTCTGTCTGGGACGCTGTTTTGTCCGGGACGCTGTTTCAGCAGCCAAACCGTAAGAGATAGAGAAAAAAGTTATTAAAGTTATATGTTTGGAATGGTCATGTCAGGTCAGGAACCGAATTTCAGTCACGTGACACTTCCGGTTTTCGAGAAATCACGTGATTTCCGTCTGTCCGGGACGCTGTTTCAGCAGCCAAACCGTAAGAGATAGAGAAAAAAGTTATTAAAGTTATATGTTTGTAATGGCCATGTCAGGTCAGGAACCGAATTTCAGTCACGTGACACTTCCGGTTTTCGAGAAATCACGTGATTTCCGTCCGTCCGTGACGCTGGTCCGTCCGGGACGGTCTTTTTTGTTTTATTAAATGAGACATTTGTCTCACTGGACTGCTAGTAACTACTAATATGTTAATAATACTTGTTATAAAATAAAATAAAATAATAAATTCTGAGCAATATTACAAGTATATGTCCTGTTGTAGTTTTCGTTTAATTCTCTTATGTATGTGTCTTTTACCTAGTTCATAAGTTCCCGCATTTGGACATTGGTGGATGGTACTAAATAACTTAGCACATATACTTTGTATGAAATTTTCAATAGTAGGTAGGTTGAGTTCTGCATGTATCTGACTGTTGCGGCAAAACCATTCGGCTTTAACTGCTCCGCGAGTCACTTTGTAGTTTGTTTATTTGAGTTTTTGATGCTGCGCCCCAAATTGCACAACCGCATGTTATAATAGGTCTTAGTAACGCTGTGTAAAGTAACACACTGCACTCTATTTTTAACGATGATGCACTATTGATGATCGGATATAGCATTCTTAATCAAGCATATGCTTCGTTCAATTTGTTATTAATATGGTGTCCCCACTTGAGTTTTTCATCAAGGTGTATGCCCAAATATTTTACACTTTGATCTCTACCGTTCCAGATGATGGGCTTGTTGGTTACTTTTAGCTTTGTGGGATTGTTGTATCTTCTCAATGTAAATATTTTGGCTTCAGTTTTGCTAGGGTTGATTTGCAAACAACATTTTTCACACCATTGTTGCACCTCGTCTATGCCATTTTGAAGATTACTGATAGCCTGTTCAAGGTTTTCGTGCTGAGTTATGATTGCGGTGTCATCAGCAAACATGGCTAGGTTTGCGAATCTTGGTTCTTTCATGTCGCTAATATATATGTTGAACAACACTGGACCAAGAATGCATCCTTGTGGAACGCTAGCTTTTATATCCTTTTGTGTTGACAGTGTATCATTAATCCTAACAGAAAAGCGACGGTTTGTTAGAAATGATGTTGTTATTTTTACAAGATATTGCGGTAATTGGATGTTAACTAGTTTCTTTATGAGTCCGTTGATCCATACACTATCGAATGCTTTTGTTATATCTAGGAATGCTATAGTGGTAAATTGTTTGCGTTCAAACCCCTCTTCTATTCTTTGCGTAATTCTTATTAGTTGATGATTCGTTGCATGGTGTTTTCGGAATCCGTGTTGGAATGGAGGTATAACGTTATGATCGTTAAGGTGTTTAGTAATTCTGTTATGCAAAATTGTCTCTAGTAATTTTGACATAGTAGTTAGCAAGCTAATTGGGCGGTAGTTGACGGGTGATTTTGGATCTTTCTTTGGTTAAACATCATAACGTGAGCAAGTTTCCATTGTTTTGGGAAATAACCTATTCTCATACAGGCGTTGAATATTATAGTTAAGAAAGTTATACTTTTTTTGGTTAAGTTTTTAAGAACTACTTTAGTTATTTGATCGTGCCCTGGTGCTTTCTTATTTTATAGTTTATTTATAACGGCCTTAACTTCTGAGGGTGTTGTGGGTTCTATCGTTCCTACTTTAAGTCTACTAATGTTTTCAGCCATTTTGTTGTTTTCGGCAAAGAATTCTTTATGATTTATATTGTCCGATACTGTTTCTAGATAGTCCGCAAATGCCTCACACTTTTCTTGGTCTATTACATAGGTCTTATTATTAGCTACTATTGCTGGTATGCTGTGTCGTTTTTTAAGAATTTTATTGGTAGCTTTCCATAAATTTGGATCGTTCAGGTGGATATCCTGCAGGTAAGATTGATATTTATTTATCCGATAGTTATCTAAAGCTTTTTTTGTTTGGTGCGTTAAGTTGTTCAGTATCTTCTTAAGATGGGGTTCTTTATTCCTTTGCCACTGTCGTCTAATTCAATTTTTTCGTGTATTACCTTGAGTATTTCAAGTGGAATTTGATCATCAAGTATGGTTCTTCTATTATTATTATTACTAATATGCTTAATAGCTAGCTCGATCGATCTTTTGATTGTTTCAGTAAAGTTGTCGATTGCTGCGTCAATTTCTTCTACTGTGTTGATGTTAGTTGGGCATTTTATTTGCTCGTCCATCCGAATACCAAACTCTTTCCATTCTATTGGCCCATTTATTAATCTAGGATATGCTTTAATGAATTCTACCTGCTGGTTGAAAGATATTAAAACTGGTATGTGGTCAGAGTCGAGTTCGGTGACAGTTTTTTGGTATACTGGTTTCCTAAAATTTTTTGTTAATACAATATCGAGTATATCAGGTTTGTGATCGTCTCGGAAAGGTACGTATGTCGGTGTCGTAGGAGCTAGTATTTGCACTGCGCTTTCTGTTGCAAACTTTAAAAATTTAGATCCGTTTGGGTTGTTTGCTCTACATCCCCATGTGGTGCTTTTACAATTTAGGTCTCCTATTAGTAGTGTAGGGTCGCTGTCACTGAAGATCTCTTATATCTTGTTGGATTAAACTTTTATTAGGTTGTTTGTATGCGCATCCTATTTTAATTTTACTGTTGTCTTGGAGAATTAGCTTAGCTTCTATTACTTCAATGCTTTGCAAGAGATGTGACTGTAGTGGAACCATTTTGATGTTCTTTTTGTATATTATTGCGACAACCCCCGCTGCTATGCCAGATTCCCTATCTGTTCTTATTATACAGTAACCTGGTATGTTAAATGTTTGATTTGCTAGTAAATGTGTTTCACTGATGCATGCTACATCTACTTTATATCTGTTTAAAAATTCTATAAACATAGATCTTTGTTTTTTAAGTCCATTGGCGTTCCAATTGGCTATTGTTAGATTATTTATTACTCTTTCCTTATTGGTTGCCATTGCTGAGTATATTGGCGACAAGTGACATAAAGAACTCTTTGATTTGGTCCATATAAGGTTTAATAAGATTAATTTTTTTTCCATTAATGATGAATCTTGGTTTTCCTTAACTGTGTATTCGGGTGTTTGATTTGTATCGCTAGTAATAGTTTTAAAAGGTTCCGATAGTTTTGGCCAGAAGTTAGGAAGTGAGTACGGTTTGGAGTGTTGGTCGCTGTCTCTTGTGGAGTGGTTTTCCTGTTTTGTATTCGCGAAGATTGTGCGTCTAGTATTTTGGTTAGGTAGGGGCATGCTCTGTAGTTTGCTGTATGATCCTGGCCACAATTGGCGCATTTCGGTTTTTCTTTAGTTGTTTCTTTCTTCCTCGGGCATTCGATGGTTAAGTGCTCTCCAGCGCATTTGACACATTTTGGATCCAGAGTACAATAATTTTTGCTATGTCCATACCGCTGGCAGCGATAGCATTGAGGAATTTGTCTAGATTTATATCTCGGTTCTACAGATACTACGCAGTAGCAAATTCTGGTGATATTGTAAATGTTCTTGTTGTTGTCTGTTTTTGGTAGCTGTATGATTGCTAGTGGCATTGGTTTCTTCTCTCGGTTTAACATTCTTGTTACTTTACTTATTTGTAAATTATTCGATTTTAGTTCACTTTCGATTTCTGTTTCACTTATAGATAGTGGTAAACCGCGTATTATCACTTCTGTTGACAGATCTTCCGGATTTTTAAATCTGTGAAACTTTACTTGCTTTTCGTTGTAAAACCTTGTACGGTTTCTATAATCGTCGATTTCACTAACATTTATTCTTAGGAACGAGCCTTTGTAATTCGTAGTAAAATTTTTGTTCTTTATTACTTCGTTTATTTCTTTTATTACTTTTTGGTAGTTATTTGCATTATGCAAATATATTGGCGGTATTTTAATTTTTCTTGCATTGCTGTTATCACTTTTTGTCGTTTCATTTGCTTCGGTAATGGCTTTTTCAGTGTGTTGATGAGGTAAATAGTACCTGTTTTGCGATATCAATAATTCGTTGTCTAGCATATACCTTTTATTTCCGGTATCAGCTTCCGGGGTTATTTGGGGTTTATGTTTTATTAGATGTTCGTTGGGTTGCTTTTCATCTTGGGAGATGTTTCCGTGTTCAGTTACAGTTACTACTGGTTCTATTGAATTAATCGGTTATCTAGCTCGATTATCATATCCTCAACTATATTTGCCATATTGGTGATGTCATTATTAAGTAGTGCTGATAGTTTATTTTTGTCTTTTGCTTGCCGAAATATCGGCTGAAATTCCTCTTATAAACGGAATTTTTGTGTTTGGGTTAAGATAACCTATCACACAGCTCCTGCGGCGCGCGATAATATTAAGTGTACCTTTACCAGGATTTGTATATTTATATTACAGCTGTTATATGTAAAGTATATTACCTAATTTTTGTAGGTAGCACTAGAACTGTTAACACTAGCAGCTACAACTATTCTCGGTCGTGGTCTGACCGCAACTTCCTAGCTGTTTCATAAAAATAATAAAAGAAACAAAATACCAGAGCTTAAAATAACCTAATTGTTTATTTACAGTATGTACACGTACAAACTCTGCATGGTATCCAATAGTGTAAAACAATTCTGTGATGTCATACCTGTGTGGGATTGGAATTGTAGATTTAATTTAGTTTTAAGTGTAAGATGTAACAAGGCTCAAATTTTAATAAAGTGTAGTGAAAAATAAACTCTACGATTTTTACTTGCACTTCGCTCGAGTACACGTACCTCAACTACGAGTACAGAGTGACTTAAAAATAAAAGCACTGCGATATCGAAAAACGGAAGTTTTATCAAACGTGTCAGTTATAGTAAAAACACGAATGGTACCATGCGCCCAGGGTCTTTTGCACACTTAACCGACGTGTTTCAGAGTTAATAAAGAGTTGTTTTTATTATATTGGCTCCCGGAGTTTCTCGCAAAGGCATTAATTTTGATATACTGAAGACCGCCTCAAATTCCCAAGTTGAATGCAACTAAAAACGCTAACAGAGCAGCCAATCTCGTAAACAATACATATTAAGCGAATTAAACTATTTCGTACAACGAATCGTTCAAGATGAATACATCGCAGCTACACATTTTTAAATTCTCTGCACCATCGGCTAGAAATTTCGCCAGGACAAACCATAAGTAGAACGCTTGAAATGTCATAGGAGCAGCACTAATGGTATTTTTAGGTTTGAGAAATCAGATGACTAAACAGGCTAGCTGTACACGCAGTAGATACCTGGTGATGCATAGCAGGGCAGCTTCGCCAGAGTAGCTATGCAGCGTGGTGGATTTGGAGATGCTGCTCAGATGCGGTCTAAGCACATGTGTAAATTAGGTGTGGCAGGCTTTTCTCCAGCTATCGCACTGAGAAAAGGCAGTGTAGGTCTAAGTTTCGAAAGTAGCCACATGCAGTGAGAGGCTCAGAACTGTGTAGGAGTTGGTCCTCTAGGTGGTTTAGCAAGCCACATCAAAGCCAAAGGGGGAGCCCATGCAGAGTATGGCACTAAGCAACAACGGGTAAGAGGAAAAGACCTAGAATAACACCATATCGAAATCAGGGTTCAAACGGAACAACAGGAACACAACAAAGTTGGAAGGTGGCCACAAGTAGGTGATCTTGCAGAAATAACTTCTTATCGCAGTTTAACTAGATTTATTCTAGTAATCTCACACAAGATTTCTTGCTGATGAGTAACGATTTTCATAATAATTATGGAATCGCATGGAGAAGGAAAATCAGAGCCATAAAATGGATTTCAAAAATATACCAAAAATTAAAAATAAAGTGGGTATGCAACCAATTATACAGTTAGGAGCTGCAGTCACTCGAAACATTTCCTGAACTGAATCTAAATGAGAAATTATACGTAACACTGTGTTTGGATATATATCTTTATTAAAGATTTGGTACTTAACTTTAGTCATGGTTATCTTCCGGTATTTTCGAACTGATGGTTGCGACGGTAAGCTACTTTTGTTTAGGTTGCTGGTTAGCTTATAGCCGCTATTTTTAAACTAGTAACGTCTGTCGCCAATAGGCTTAATATTTCTTCATCTCTTCTAAGGCTGCAGCTATATCGTGATCCGCTCCACTTTGAGCTAACCGAAGCATTTCTTATTAACCTCCAAGTATAAACCAACGCTCTATCAGCTAAACCAAGCTTAACCACGTTGTAAGGCACAGTCATTAAGCTTTTCTTTTGGTTTCTTGGTTTTAATAAAGCTGTCCTGGGATAGTTCAGGCGATCTACATCGCTGATGTTTTATACGAGATTGAGGTAATGTATTACGGTCGGAAATGTGCCCGATACACTTACAACATCCTGAGTTTACAAAATGAAAATAATTACGCAAAGCACACAACTTAAATAATTCAAATCCAAAACCCCCTGTTGACAGTTACTATGCCTAAATCAACACCTCCCGGGAAATAACCCCTGTAAAAGCAAGCAAACTCGTGCCTTGACTGAGCTGGCTACCTGCAAGTTTACAAAAAGGAGTGTTTTCAAATCGTGGTCGCGGACTGCCAAGAACAGCTAATCGATTGGGACAATCATTCGGGAAAAATTACAGACGCCAGCGGCCTGACAAGCAAAAGCTAATTAAGAAAAATCCACACTGATTAAACTAAAAATGGAAAAAGCGGAATTCCACAGCAAAGGAATTGGATAATTGAAGCTTCAGCTAACTAATCGCAGTAGTTTCCAGCGAATAGCCGAGGCGCAACGACTCTGGTATTTTATAAATTCCAAGTCTATTAGCAAAAGGAACTCTTAAAAAGTTAAGAAATGGCTCGCATTAAGGAAATAAAAATTAGTGTAGATTCCTCTAATTCAGGTACTTGGAACAACGACTCTTCAGCTGCAAGTGCTGTTTTTGCACAGTCGCGTATGCAGCAAAACTAGTTCCTAATGTTACTCGTTACTGACAGAAACTTTATTTTCGTGTTTTTATAAAATGGGAAATTGTGATGAAATTAAAGTTTTAAAAGAGTATCTAAAACTGCTAATTAATAAAATTTAAAGAGCTACTTTGTGTCATCAGTTGATAGGCGAATAATGAGATCCAGAGTTAGGAAGCTCATTTCCTCTGAAAAAACATTCCCAGGTATGCAGCTACAAAGAACTCTTAATAACTTATGTTTGACTTCGTTATAAAGTTGCACCATTCAGAAATTATACTTCTAAATGTATTTTCTCTTAACTTTCTTGAATTAACTACTTCATCCACAAACTTTTATTTTTAATTCCCGAAGTTCTTTAGAGATGTATCAATTTAAACATAAAAGTTTCTCTCAAACATAGGGAACAGGTTTTCCGTTTTACTTATTAATGTTACCTCAACAAACTGTGTGAGAAGTATCTATTTAACATTGTTACTTAAACAAGTTCTTTCCAAACATTGTAAGCTTGTAATATTTTTGTCTGTGACACTTTAAAGACTTGCTTTCCCTATTTCTCTTAAAATAATATCTCGAGTGCTAAAACTTACAGCATACAAAATCAACAATTTGCAGGTATCAATAAACTCTATTCATACACTCTCATCCATCTTCAACGACTAGATCGGAATCAACTACGATCTTTCAAAATGAAATGGATATTCTAGTTTTTATCATTTTAATCTCTTTAATTTGATATCTACCTAAAGCGCAGTACTACAAAATTGTAAAAAATTCGAGCCTCTGTACTGAGTGGAAGTGAACTTTGGAACCGCAAAAACTAATTTAAGTTTCTAGGATAATGTTATTAATATGCCTGCAGGGTTTATAACGTTAATGTGGATGAAAACATTATCTTGAGGTTATTTTGAAAGCCGCTTCGTGTCATGTTATTATTTTTGATCATTATAAGAGATGTTATCAGTATCAAGCAAGAAATTACAAAGTTAGTGTTGTGTTTCTCAAACTTGACAAAAAACGTGGAAGTTACTAAACTAGAAAAAGATGAAACTCAAACTAAGATAAGAAACACCATAGAAATCAACTGAAATGAAATATTTGAGTAAAAATTAAAAACTGTGGTTTGGCATTCAAAATAAAAATTATTACACGACACCAACGTATTTAACCAACCCTAACTTAAAAATAGAAAACGCGGGATTAAAACCTGCTGCTGTCTGGGTAAAAAGTGGTATTAACAACAAACTTTATTTGTGTCACATACAAAGCGAAATAATAATACTTTCTCAACAGTCCTTAGGGAATTAACTCTTATTATAATATAAACAGCCAATAGAGAGATACTGCAATAAAAATATCTCTTTTATATATTTTATATATTTAAATAATTATTAGTTGTATATATTTTAAGTATTTAATTATTTACTTTAAAGGTAACAAGTTCAGGGTCATTTCCATTCCCTCAACTGGAGGCGGGCTGCTATAGGGACCTCAGACAAGAACGGGAATTATAGGATGGATAAGAGAAAGCAAAGGTGGAGAATGGAAGAGAGGCCAGGAAAAGTGGGGAAGTACAGCCCCGGCATTCGTCTCAGAGGAGGTACTCTGTTGACTCAGGAAAACTACCTAAAAACCTGAATCGGAGAAGATGGCCAAAGGAATCGAACCCGTGACCTCCTGAATGCTAAGCAAACGTGCTAACAACTAGTCTACAGAGCTCGGTTTTTTAGTCTCAAGAGTGATAATCTTTTATTTATTGATTGGAAGTGTATTCATTTGTCTTTTAACTTGTTATTTATTATAAAGCCAGTACCATTTTCTCCGCTATACAACACCATATAATTTCTTTTTTTATTTCTCCTTTTCCTTTCCATCTCATTTCCTGCACTGCAGTTATATCTACCTTCTTCTATCTGTTTATTTCATTTATGACTTCATTAATTTTTCCTAGTATTAACATGGTTCTTAAATTCCACGTCCCTATTCTTATAATATTACTTTTCTTTTTTTTCTTTGTATTATAGTTTTTATGTTGTTTTTGTTTATAATTTTTTTATTGCAACCTTTATTTCCATTTATTAATCTTTTCATTGCCTGAGCCTTTATCATGTCTTCCGGTATCGTTTGTAATAGTTTCTTGAGTGTTTGATATTCAGCAATTTCAACTCTTTTCTAGAATGGTCCCAAACATACAGTTTTTCCCTCACTTCTAGTATTTGATATCCTATTTTTGTTTTGTTTCCTTCTTTTGGTGTTTCTTTTATTGCCATCTGTATTTTTCTTTCCATTATTGTCATGTGACTTTCAGTGTACGTATTCGTACGTATTCCTTCAGCTTAGGTTTATTTTCCATTATAATCTTCTATTGATTACAATCGTTTAATTTCACCAGATTAGGTTTTTTCCTTCCATTTTTCCAATTTTGTATGTTGTTTTAATTTCTGGTAGATTCCTAGTTTCTCCTGCAAGAAACTTGCTACTTCAGTTTTGACAGTATCGGTAAGTATGTTTTCCTTTGATGATTATGCTGTTCCTCTTTTTATTTTTTTTCTTGCACCTCTCTGTTCTCCTCCAGGACTTCTATTCTTTTAAACAATTATATATTCTCTTTTGCCCAGTTAATTTCTTTACGGATCATGTCTTCTTTGAGTCTTCTGATTTCCTCATTATTTTTCTTTAATTCTTCTTGTAATTTCCTCATCACCTCATTATTTTTCCTCAACTCTTGGTTGTTTGGGTTTATATCTGATTTTAAATATTTCTTCATATTTAGTATTAGCTGCGTCAGTTCCTCGATATCTTCAGATTCTTTTCTCTTGCCTATTGTTTTTTCTCCTTTTTTAATTTGGTTTATTCTCTTCCTCTATATTTTTCGTCGTTAGATATATGCTCTGTATTTTCTTTGTCTAAAGTTATATTTGTTTTCTTTTTTCGCACGATCGCGATGTTTTCCTACTTTTTTGAAAAGGTTTCTCAATATCTGTATCAATATCAGTTTTTATTTTTTCCTCTCTAACATTCTTTTGCTCTCTCTTTGGTTTAAAATAATTTGTTATCTGCTCTATGCTCTCTGCTCTTGATCTATACTTTCCTCCTTCTTTATTTGCATTTATCGGTTTACACTCTGCCACTTTGAAATCTTTTGCTAGATCTGCCAACACCGCTCTAGTACTTTGTTAAGGATCTTTGTATTACTACTCATGGTCTGTATACATTTTCACAGATTTGGTTTATCTTTGTTAACCTTAAATGTAACTTCAATTTCTTTTGAAATCTTTGTTTCTACCTATATTTCTTAAGTATTTAATGAACTTGCAAGTTCTTTACGTTTATCATTATTGATCTCCACTATACTTAATATGCTTATTAGTTTTTTTTTCTGAGTTTTTGTCGTATCTCGGTTCGTTTTGAAGAAACAAATAAAGTCAATATTTTACACATCGTTCAATCTATTAAAACTAAAATACTTCAATATCTCAGAAACCCCTTAGCCGATTTTAGTGGTCCTTTTAAGGTTAATGGTGCTACTAGGGATCATGTTTTGGCTCACTTAGATTTAAATTATATATTCCAGGAGCGTTCGGACGGGTATTATACCAAATAATTTATGAAAAAAAAAGACGCCACTGTTTTTTTTTCAAAACTGATACTTTTTTCTTTAAATCAACTAATAACGGATTCCGTTGATAAAACCAGTGCATAAAAAATGTTTTCTATCAGTTTCTTTTTCAAAGAAAAAGAAGCCAATACACTTAGTGCGTACTGAATTTACCTATAATTCGCTGTAAAAGTTCAACTTCTTTATTTCTTGATTTTCTTCGGATCTCCGTTCGTTTTCGTTAAAAAAATAAAACCCATTTGTTTGCACGTTCCTGAGCGACATGTAATGTGTTCATTGTTTGTTTCAACTTCATAGCCATTTTGGAATATTTCTCAAGAAATTTTAAGTTTTTAATTATTCATTTATAATAAGCGTTCAAAATTATTACCATTAACTTTACGACATGCTGCCAATTTTCTAACTAGATTTTGATAAACATGAAAAATGCTCGAGTTGCTTCGAATCGTCTCAAACCTTTCTTGTATTCTTGGTCTGAAAACATCAGCATTAGGTATTGGCTAGAAATAAACTAGCTTCAGGTGGCCCCATAAATAAAAATCAAATAGAGTCAAGTCAGGAGAACGTGGTGGCCATGATATTGTACCCCTACGGCCTATCCAATGGTTTTCGTAGGCATGATTCAAATTCTGACTTGAAATAATGCTAAAATATGGAGGGGCACCAACATGCATAAACCACATTTCTCCTCCTAAGTTAAGTGGCAGATTTTCAGGTAACTCTGGTAATTCATCTTTCAAAAAGTTAATGTAATTTTGTCCACTTGAGGGTTGTGGTAAAAATGTGGGTCTTAATAAATGATCACCAATAATTCCACCCCACACATTTAAGCTAAACTGCTTCTGATTACCTCTTTGTAGTACTATAGCATGTGGATTTTCATCTTCCATGCGTGGTTGTTATGAAAATTTAAAATTCCATTTCTTGTAAAACCGGTTTCGTCAGTAACTAGAATTTTCTTTTCAAAAGTGGGAATAATACCACGTTACACATTACTGGCTTTATTTTTCTTTGTGAAGACGAAGCGAGATATGACAAAACTCAGGAACAAAAAAAGTTGCATTTTTAGTTGCTTTATCAAAAAAATATGCTGGGCGATGTTTTTTATGAAAAACCTAATCGACTTGCCCCGTGGGCACGCCCCTAGAATTAATAGATCAACTATAGTAGGTCCAAAAAAAGCCTCATAAATTTAGCAGCAAACTGTAAAAATTTCTTATAATCGTCGAAAGCGGTTAATAGATAACAACATTTGTTTAAACTTTTACACCCTATACTTCGGAAACGAAGCGTTTTGGGACCAACGTTTCTCAGCACTTTTTTTTTTATTTTTATGAGGGGAAGGCGTTATCTTAAGTGTTACGTTTACTTTTGAAACATCGATTAATTTATTGGCTAGGTCACTAGTCTTAGTGACAGAGAATGTTGGTTCTGGATTTATCGAAAGAAAAGGAAGCTTGAAACACGATGATAATCTGTATACTAAATATTTCAGCTGAGTCGAAATAGATCAACAACAATCTATTTGGTTATGGATTATTTGATGCAAATATATCTTAGTATAATTGAGAGCATGGTGGCAACATTGTAGGATGCCAGTTATTCTATATTCGAGAAGCGTTATTAAACGCCACTGAGCTTCGTTAATCTACACCCTATAAACACTAAAAGATGGCGACCATATAACTGCAGTGTACTTCAACCTTGAGGGGATGTAAGCATTATACAGATTGAAGAAAGTTATGCTGCTTTTAAAATGAAAGCTATTGCCTATTAAGAATTACAACGCTTTCAGTGATTTGTTTGCAGAGTTATTAATTTTAACAAAAAACGTAAGAGAGTTACCAACTGTAATGCCGACATCAATGCGTTTGTGGCAATTAATGGGGAATCGCTCGTCACGTTATAGAGATAGCGAATAAAACTTTCTTCGCGGTAAATAATGTCATGGTTGAGTATATACTGACATTAAAAAAATATATTGCCTTGAATCAATAAGAAAATGTGTTTATATCTATCTTCTTATTAATGAAGACAGTATGTAGTAAATGTAATATTATTCCGGATTTTGAGGTAGGTAACAAAGTATTCTCAAAGTGTTCAATTGTGACTGGTAAGTCATTAAAAAATAATAAGAATAAGAAGAGCCCTAAGTTAGAACCTTGTGGAACACCAAATACAATTTGATATTTGCTTGATATACAGCTTCTATAAACTACACATTGTCGTCTAATTGTAAGATACGATTTAGGAATCAACGTTTTTCAAAAATAATATAAGTTTTATCAATGTTGGATGATCAGTTTATCAAAACCCTTGCTCAAGTTGTCATATATGTTGCAGTAGAAACTTCAGCTCAATATATACATTTATTAGTGAGTGTATGTACATATTATTTTGTAAAGTAAATGATCTATCCGCAGTCAATTAAATCTAAGCTTTGACTAGTATGCACAATATAAAATGCGAGAATCCAAATGAATACCTTATACCAGTAGTGTGAGTACTCACAGTATCATTGATTAAACGTGCATCAAAATATTTTGAAAGTGAACTTATTTTACTTTGTCTAACCAGTGATTACATAATATTCAGTTTAATTGAATATATTCAATCAACGATATAACTGCATGTGCCTAAATTCATCACATAAATGGCTGAAGAATTTTAGACTCACGAATTCCAGGACACTTCTCTATTTACTTACGTACTGTACTTCGACAGCTCGTAAACCTATGGGAAGTATGACCTGTTACAAATATGAATATAAAAGGTAAATGCATATATTTGCATCTAAAAATCTAAATTGACAAATTTTCCATGAAAATTCAAGTTATCTTGATAATTTGGGAATAGTAAACATTTTTACATTGAGTTAATAGTTTACTAAAATCGTAGGTAAATATGTAGTTTGATTAGAGAAAGTGCATATACATGTACTACGCTTGTAGTTTTTACTGCAACATGCATAACAATTTTTTTTTCAATTCTAGGGATACAGTTCGCGTAGAAAGATATAAATTAGTAGAGGTGTATGGCTGCTTGGTAAAAGTATTCCAGTAGGTCGTGTTTAATGATGTGAAACTGACCTGACACAATGTCACATATACAGCGCTTTCGTCTTTTGCTGTCTAGGCTTGCTTGGTATAACATTGATTTTTACCAAATTACAGTACAGATGGGGTCCACTTGACAGAGTTAGCTTAAGAGAAATATAAATCAAAGTAGGTAGAGTAATCTTTCTGGTAACTTTGTGCGAAGATGCTATTACAATAAAATATTGTAAATAAAAAATTACGAGTATATGCCGGGGCTGGTATCTCAGTGGTAAGCATCCTGGCTACTGATTATAGGGTCGCGAGTTCGATTCCCGGTTGCAGTTAAGTTTTTAAAAATAAAAAAATGAGGATGAAAACCTCTACAGAAAATTTGAAAAAAATGTAAAGCCGTGGGTCCCATGTTACTACGACGTGTAGCATGTAAAAGATTCCTTGCTAGGGTTGGAACTCCTTAGTCAAAATCTAAGTAGGACTTTGACCATATGACCAAAGCAGTCGGCGTCTAAGGTACCTGGTATTCCGCATGCCTAGAATTTGTCCATAACAAACAGACAAACGAGCAATCCTCGTATATTATGTTGATTAGCCCTTATTTAATGCTTATTATTATTAATTAACATCATTTGTAATGTATTAAATACACAAAATTGATCACCCACAGAATAGGTTATTTTGAATTTTATTGTCTCTTTCTCTCTGGCTAATTAAAATATGATTATTTAATTATGCTTTACTGTAATAAAGGTGTGCTGCACTTTCTATATTTTATTCATCTGCAACTTATGAAAACTTATACGCCGACTAGCAATTTGAAACTCGTATCTGCAGGGTGAGGTTGTTATTCTGTTGATAAAGTCAACCATTGTATGGCAAATGCTCGATTCTAATGAATGACAAATAACCTCAAAATATTAATCCAAAACAAAACCGTTCGAAACACACAGAATTCAGCGTATTTTAAACACGAAAGTAACCAACAATCAAACAGTTTACCCCAGGTAAATTATTACAATGCTTTTCTAATAATCAATTAATTTGGCTAACCTGGAATTGGTTTTTCAAGTGCAAAAGGCCAATTCCCATTTGTTTTTTTTTCCAAGGAACGCTGATCCCGCTTCCGGTCTCCGCGAAAGGACGCCAAGCTTGTATTTGCTTCCTAGAACTGCAGCTGCTTGCCTCTGGATCACAAACCAATCCTCCTCTAGCTTCCGCACCTCGTTGTCCGCTTCTCGCAGCTCCCAATCTCAGCTTCGGGGACGATCTGATACAGGTTAAGTTCCATGTCCAATTTACTTTGGAACTGTACTCCGGAATACTGCAAATGTAACCACAACTGGTCTCCGTACACAGGCAAATAAATTAAACGCAAACTGTGTACCAAAAGATTTACTTTTATCAACAAAATTTATCAAATTCGGGGATCCAAACAACACACAGAAGCTTTCGACTTGGCTTCCCCAACAAACATTAACAAGCAACGCTCTAGGTCACCATAGCAACATGATTTACAATTGTTTTTCCATATTATATACATTCTTTGATCTGAATTTCTAATTGCTTCTGTAAATGTCATTCTGGAAACTCTAACCTCACAATTGGTGGCACTTTTTCACTTTTAGTTAATAAACACTGATGAACACACCACTTTCATATTCTTGTAGTCTTCATTAATTCTCAGGTTGCTTCTTATATGCTCTTTGTATGTTTGTGCCATCTTGCACTGCTTTATAATCCTTTTAGCTACGTCATCAAGTGTTGGCACCTCAATATTAATACAAATGCTGTCTTAAACATCTGTAACGCTTCGAAACACCTTTATAGTGAAATGACTTCATTAGTGTGACCTGACTTTACACAATTAATCTGTCAGTCATAAATTTAGCCGCATTTTCCATATTGAGCACAAATTTGAATACAAGCTGATTTCAACCCTGACGATATTATGTTACACAATTATTAATCTCTGTTAAATAAATACAGTTATTGCTAGTCATGTTTTATGTAATTATTTATCAATGTTTAATTAAAATGTAAAAATTTGTGTACATTAATCTTCAATATTAAATTTTTTCATGAAAGGAAACTCGGTATATTGCTATAATTTTTACATTAGAACAATTTATTTTTATATAATACTCGTTGAAAGATACCAAAAAGACCACTTCACCTACAAAACTTTATATCTTTCTTTTTTTTTTTTTTAAATTGATTTTGGGCATCAGCTACTTTGGCCATTAGCCCATACGGTGTAATATGTAAATTTGTTTAAATTAGTTGATAAAGGCCGACTTGCTTCACAAAACTAAGTAAATAGTTGCTATCTAGGTTTTTAAGATCCGGATTTCCACGGATTTTTGCTCTCTTACATTCTAGCAATATATGGTTGACTGTTAAAGGTAAGTTGCATTCATTACAAGTTGGCTGGTCCTCTCCTGATAATAAATGTTTTTTAGTCAACCGTGTGTGACCTGTACGAATTCTTGTCAACACAACTTGCTGCTTTCTAGTTAAATTAGTGGGATATGAAAAGTTTCCTATTACAGGCAAGAATTTTTTTAAGTAAGTGTTATAATTTCTCCAGGTATTTTGAAACTTCTCCTGCACTGTAGTGGTGACTTGATGTTTTATATCCTTAATGCTGTACAGTTTTTCTGATGCCTCGCATATTCCCTCTGCGGCTTCTTTGGCAGCACAATCTGCCTTTTCATTTCCTACTATTCCAGCATGGCTGGGTACCCATATGAAACTTAATGTTTTGTTGGAGCGAAGAAGAAGCCCATATAAAGATTTTATCTTTCTTAAGCTAACTCTGCCAAATGGCTACCATTTGAACCATAATTTTTTAAAGCCATTTTAAAAAAAAATTTGTTGATTGCACTTATTGTGGAGTCAGTCCGGCGACACACTGTATACTTTAAAATAAGGTTATAATTTTTCACATTTTACAAATAAATTTATAGCTAAAAATATTTGTCAAACGTAAAAAATAGAACCTAACCGAAAAGTATATATTATGTGACATTTTATCACGTCAGTTTCACATAACTTAACATGACCTACTGATACTACTTTTCCCAAGGACCAGCACAAATTTATACACCCATAACAGCTGAACGACTGAACATAAAACCATGCTGGGTATAAGACAATTGTGAGTCTACAAAGCATACATTTTTCTACTCAAGACAGTGTCAAAAGCTGTTTATATTGACTGCAGTATTAGGGAGCAGATGGCCAAGTAACATGCTTGAGTCTCAGGTGGCTGAATCAAGTTCGATCCCCGGTGACTACATAGGGATCTTTAAATATGGGGCGCTCTCTAGCTACCACAGTAACACCTGTAGTAGTTGTTAACCCCTAAAAGGAAGTTCTTCCTCACTTTCAACGAGCAAGGCTAGCCGCCTACCCGGCTTACGATCAAAGAGGGCTCATAGAACTACGACTTTGTGTTTAAAAACAGGCGACTGACTTAATACAAGAGAAAAAAGAAGAGCATGCGAGTATTGATATAGAGCTGCAGTTGTGAGGCTCTCCCAAAAAGGGTGAGCACCAAACATGGTTAATACGCAACTTTTTTAAGAATTAAACCTCACACTGTCTTTATATCTGTGTCTACTAGAGTTTTCCCTTCACGGACACAGTTTTGGGGTTCTTCCCATAAGTTTGGGCAGTAAATACTGTTAATGTGCAATTTGAATTGTAAACAGCTAATAGGGTCCATAAATTACAGCTTACAACTCGTAACGTCACCGTTAGTGCATCTTTCCCTTCCCCCAATTGAATGGCGAGCCAGCTTCAGCCATCTACAAAATCTTGCACATTGTGTGCTCAATAAACGTTTCAATCATATCATTGCGTTTGCCTATACTTCATGTCTGCAACAGTATTCAATTGATTGATAAGCGAATTACGTACCAGCAGGTGTAGCTAAAGTAAGTTTGTGCAGCCACCCAAACTTCAACTTTATTCCGACGCGTTGGGCGTCTTCCACTGAGTAGGGGAATGCCAGCCACCTCTTTATGAGAGAATTTCCGACTTATTAGCCCCTGCCTAATAATTAATATAAACTTTCTACGCCGATGTCACATTGACTTCGATAGAGTTATCTGCGTTTTCAGCGTAAAACCACGCCTGTGTCCCACTGATGCTAGGCGCGTGCACCTTTAGCTTGATTACGTGTTTTAATTAATTTTTAGAGTGCGTGTCTTAAAAATTAATTTGCAAAGAGCTGTTGTATTAAATCATTCCAACTCTTTCCAATCGGCATCGCTTTATTCTGGTACATTATATAGAGCATTCTAGTGTAGGATGATATTCATTTTCATTCACAAATTAATTTCTGCTTTTAATTACACTTATTAACATATAAGCAAAACAAGATCTAACATTCTACTCTTGGAATTAGCTACAGTTTTATATTGTGTAAAGTTAAAAAAAAATTATTTGTGAATACTCAGTCAACTATATAGCCGGGTTTCGACTAGCAAACAAATTAAAATCACTAAGTAACAAAGGTTTGTACTGAATAAAGTCTACGTTTCCATTTCGTTCAAATGTATGTAATCAGTAAGTCTAGATGACGGTGGGAAATACACAGTTCATATATAGAAAACTTCAGATTCAATTATAACTTTTATCCACAGATCTTCAATATTGCTTCCAAACTGATGTAACCTAACACTCATTTATTTGCTACCGATATACCACCGCGTCTGTTAAGCAGTATATTCTAAGCCGCAGTCCCTTCAAAACAGAGTGTAGCTGTCATCTAATATTTCATTGTCATTAACATTTGAATGTTTGGAGGTGTTTACCTCAATTATATATAATGTCGAAGTTTTTTACAGGAGCCATTAAGAAATCATGTGTTTTTGTTTATAATAGTCGCTCATTTTGGTATATAATTTTTAAATTTACCTTCATCCGTTGCTCTTATTAATATTTTGACGTTGCGAGAGCATAAAACACTTGATATTATTCTTATGTTTGCATTTTGCGCTGTATGAGAGATTAATTGAAACGGAATTTAACTGATTTGGTAGTTATCTACACAATAAATCAAATGCTTTCAGGTGTATTTTAACATGTTTGCATCGTAGAAATTAATCTGTACGAAACCTTCTGACAAATTTCAGGATAATTCCCATAGGTTGGTCTGCACTATGCTGCTTGATGTCAGTTAGACGTACTATTCATTCATGGTACGGACAGATAGTTGTCCCTTTCACTCTAAAACACTTTAGAGTAAGAGGGGACAACGATATAAAGCACTTTAGAGTGAGAGGGAACAACGATCTGCCCGTACCCTGGAAAGGACAAATACGTCAAATTGACAAAAATGCAGCCAAATCTGACGACTTGTACTATTGCCATTCTGTGCACTGCATCTGTCATATTATTTTCCAACTTAAATCCTACTGCATTATTAACAGACTTCACCAATGAGGAAACGTTCTCGGCTTTAATCCAAGAACACAGTCTATTTCAGACACTTGGCCTTAGAATACTGCTTCAGACCATTTATGCCATCGTTTAAACAATTATGTTGGTTTGCAAAGCCTGTTTGACGTTTCTAATGTTTCAATTTTAGTGCCTTCAAAATATAATTCGATTCGTCAATCTTTGTGTTACATCAGTCAACAGGGCTGTAATTGATATTAGGTTGTGCACTGCAGGAACTACATGTACCTATACCTTGAATAGTTCACAGCAGCTGCTTATAATGGTTAAATTAATATTAGCTACCAATTTAACGGTAAATTGCATATATTCGATTAACTAGAACAACTAGGCTACTAAAAATGTTGAATATGATACAGCAGCTTTTATTATTCAGGCATCTTATATAAATGACTGGGACCTTTATATATAATTACCAAAGCATTATTATATGTTAATGTGCCTCCTATTCTTTATGGAATAAAATAAATAAATACATAATTTGAGCCACTAAAACACAGCCAGTTTGATTTAATTTTCTATTGCCTTCTCTTGTTGCTAATTACAAATATGATTAGTTGATTTTGTTTGATTATAATAAAGGTAAGTTGTCTTTTATATTTCATTCATTTGCAACTTATTATAACTTTTGCGCTACTAGCAATTGAGACTCGTATTTACAGGGTTAAGTTCTTACACTTTCGATGAATTTAACCTTTGTATGGCAAATGCTCGAATCTAAAGAATGACAGATAACCTCAAATATTTTACAAGCAGAAAATCTAGCGTATTTTGAACACAAATTAACCAACAATTAATTAGTTCGCCGCAGGGTAAATTTTCACAATGCATTTACAATAATCAAGTACGTTTAGCTAACCTGGAACTTGTTGCGTAAAATGACGCCAACCTGCTTTTGTTTTTATGCTGGAATGCCAACTCATTTCCGGTCACCGCAAAAGGACGCTAAGCTTGTATCTTCTTCCTGGAAAGGTCCCAGCTGCTAAATCTAAATCTCGGCTTGATAGACGACCTCGCACCGCCCACAGCTGGAAGGGACGCTAAGCCTTATACCTGCCTCCTGGCGATGCTTCTGCAGCTGCTATCTTCTTATAGACCACGAACAAGACGATCACATACAGGCGAAGTTCCAGGTCCAATTTACTCTGGAATTGCACTCCGGAACACTATCAAATTAGCTACAATTGTCCTCGCACAATGGTAAATAAATAGGAACACAAAGTGGGTAGAAATTATTTACTTTTATTCACAAAATTTATCAACATCGGGGAGCCAAACAACACAAGCTTTCGCCTTGGCTTCCCAAACAAAATAACCAACAAGCAACACAGGTCACCACAGAAACATGATTTACAATTGTTTTTTAGCAAGTTTCCAATCTTTGGTCCTAATTTGTAATTGTTTTTGTAAATGTCATTCAGGACCCACACTTTGGTTGCACTTTTTCACTTTTATAAAAAAAACACTGATTCACAAGCTATTAAGCACTTTCATGTAGTCTTCATTAATTCTCCGGCTGCTTTTTAAATGCTCTTTACATTAATCTGTGCTTTCTTGCAATGCTTTATAAGCTGCATGAAACCTCTGTAACACTTTGAAACAGCTTTGTACTTAAGCGAATTCATTATCGTCATGCCGTTACACAAATAATCTGTCAGTCATTATAACTTAGCTACATTTGCCATATAATAATAATAATAATAATATATATTTATTGGCTACTAACAAGTACACAAGTAAACATAATCTAAAAATTCAATACTTATAAAAATTAAATACTTATAAAATAAAATAAAATGAGATATTTACAAAAACAAAAGAAAAAAAGAGTAATTATTCCAGGTACTCGTTAGTGGGGACCAAAAGGTTCACAATCAGAACAACACAAGTGTGTTCTGCTCTTCCATGTGAACCTTATGAAGAAATATTTAAAATAAATAAATAAATACAGGTAAATAAAAAACAAATAGCACTGCCAATTCGAACTTAAATCTTATATATTTGTGAAAAAAAAAACAATTAGGTAAATGGTGGTTATTGTTGTTGTAGCTGCAACAGATGCCTAAGCCGTAACTTAAAGGTAGTCGGAGAAGCCGCTTCTATGCTGCATATCCTAGTATTAAATTCCCGTGCAACACTATAGGAGAAAGATCTCTCAAAGAGAGAACTTTTGTGCAATGGAGGTGTTAACCGGCCTTTAAATCTTAAATTTAAATTGTGCACGTCTGTTCGAAAACTTAGGCGTTCAAAGAGATAAGATGGAGTCTTATTGTTTATGATTTTAAAATACAAACAAGAAGCTTGTAGAATCCGTCGGTTTGCCATATTCAACCAATTTGCGTCCGCCAGCTTATGAGAAATATGCTCCCTCCTTCTTACACCATATATGAAGCGTAGACAGGAATTTTGTACGCGTTGAATCCGATTTTTATCAAGAGAACTCAAGCAGTCACCATACACTTCACTACAAAAGTTAAAATGAGAAAGAACCAACGAGTTACATAACACAATTTTAAGATTAATATTTAAAAGATGTTTGACGGAATAAAGTATTTTTAAATTGCAATAAGATTTTTGAATAAGTTTCGTGACGTGCACACTAAAACGAAGGTTATTGTCGATATTTAAGCCCAGATTTCTAGCTGATTCCACAGGGGTTATTCTGTTGCCATCTACAGTTAGATTTAATTGATTTTGCAGTGTTGTCCTAAGATGCCTCTTACCAAAGATTAAAAAGCAAGATTTAATAGGATTTATCTTGAGACAGTGATCTTTAGAAATAGAAACTAAGTTGTTTAAATCGTTATTAATAAGAGCATTAGCAATGTGTACATTGTTAGGTGAAAATTTTAAATAAAGTTGCGTATCATCTGCATAAAAGTGATACTTACAGTGACTAATAGAGCTGAGAAAATTAAAAGTGTAAATAGCATACAAGGTAGGGCCTAAAATTGATCCCTGCGGAACACCACTAGAAATCTGGCAACTATGCGAAATATTGTTAAGAACTTGAACTTGTTGTGACCTGCCCATAAAATAATTTTGAAAAAATTTCAATACATCATCATCTACCCCAATGTAGTGAAGTATAGCTATCATAAGCTCGTGATTTATCATGTCAAATGCTTTTGTATAATCCAATAAGACTAGCACAACCATATTTCCTTCATCGATAAATTTAAAAATATCATCGGTGATATTAAGAAGTGCGGTGGTGCAGCTATGTCCTGTTCTAAATCCAGATTGCATTACCGGTAAGATTTCATAAATTTGAAGATGGCGTATCAATTGATGATTAACAATCCGTTCAATAACTTTAGACAAAACTGGAAGGATGCTTATGGGTCGTAAATCCGAGAAATCAGTAGGAGCAGATTTCTTAGGAATGGGCGTGATTAACGCTTGCTTCCAAATCGATGGAAACTCACTATTTATTAAACAAAAATTGATAATATGCGTAATATGTGGCAGAATAACTGGCAGGCACAAATTAATTAAAGATATATCTATACCATCAACACCGACAGATTTTGTTCTTATTTTTGAAATTATATTCAAGACCTCCATTTCGCTAGTTGCACTAAAACTTAATTTTTCTGTAATATTTGCTTTTAAATTCGACTCATAATAACTTCTTAAATTATTAAAGTTGGCGGATTGCAAAGACGGCGTCGAATTTATAAAGTGATCATTTATTGCATTGGGATTTTGTAGATGGTGAGGTAATTCATGCACCCGTTTTTTGCCAATATTAAAAGTTTTTAATTCTGACCACGTTGATTTGACAGTGGCATTCCTCAACTTAAATTCTAGATAAGCTTTTTGTTCTCTTTTAATAGCTCCAGTTGTAAAATTTCTTAAAGTTTTATAGTAGTCCCAATGAGCCATTAATTTGGTACGTTTAGCTTTAGCATATGCTTTATCTCTTAGTTTCATTAATAATTTAATATTGTCCGTTAACCAGGGTGCAGGACTTTTAGAAGATTTAATAGATACTAACGGGGCATGAATATTAATTAAAGTGACCAGATTGTTGTTGAAAAATGCCATCTTCTCTTCTAGAGAGGGAATTTCATAAATATTATCCCAATTCACCTTAACAAGATCTGCATAAAAGCGATCTAGATCTATACGTTTATAATTTCTAAATAATTTAGTTTGTACGGAATTATGATTCAAGTTAACGTTAAAGTTCAAATTACAAGTAGCAAGCCAGTGATCAGAGATTCCATGCATGGGAACAACATTCGTACTCTCAACAATTATTGAATTTGATACAATAATTAGATCGATTAGAGACTCAGAAAATGATGTGATACGTGTGGGATCATTAATAATTTGTTTTAAAGCATACGTCTCCAACATACTGTCAAAGATACGAATATTGTTACCATTAGTATTTAACAAATTTAAATTGAAGTCACCTAAACAGACAATTTTATCAAACTTTGGCCAGATACCAGAAAGAGTGTCCTCCAGAGCAGAAAAGAACCCCTTAAAGTTAAACCTTGGAGATCTATATATAACTCCAATAGCTATGTTAATTTTGTTGATACAAATACTTATCCAAAGCTGCTCTATATCATCATAATGTTCAATAGGTATAATTCGGTATCGATAATGGCCGCGAACATATAAAGCAACTCCTCCGCCTCGTCCATCCCGGTCTTTTCTCACAAGGTAATAGCCCTCCATACCAACGCTATTGTTATCAATATTGGAAGACAGCCAGGACTCTGTTACAGCTAAAACATCAAAAAAATTCGCATTAAAATACGTTTTAAAATCATTGAATGTTGATAGAATAGATTGCGTATTTAAATTTCCAAATCTTAACATAACACCTTAAATAAATTGAATTTAACAGTGCAACTTATTCAGACAGTTATTTAGCTTAACCAAAGGCTAACTGTGCACAGTAAACATGCGTGTGCGCCCCTTCATAACTGAAATTTGACTTCAATATGTCACTAATAACTCAACTAATTAAAATTTATATAAATTTTGATTTTATACTGTTAAATCAGAAGGAGACTTAACTTGCTTGATTACACCATTATTCTTAACGAAAATGTTTCCATCTTTCGACCAAACGTTCTTGAATGTATACTTCTCAGCACAGGATTTTAGTAGTTTAGCTCGGGAAGCTGTTAGATCTTCTTTAATGACGATTCTCGTACCCTTTAGAAGCTTTTTCTGCAGGAAAACCTTCTGACGATATCGAAATGAAGTAAATTTTACTATAACTGCTCTGGGAGTGGTCGAACTAGCGTTATATTTGCCGATGCGATGCATTCTGTCGACATGATGTATATCTAAATTGGCGTTTAATTTATTATTAAATAGATCCAAAACTTTATTTTCCAGATCTTCGTTGCCCGCTTCTTGTATCCCAAAAATGCGTATTGAATTCCTCCTCGAGTATTGCTGCAGATTATCGAGTTCCTGCACACATTTGGCATTTTCCAATTGTAGATTAGCGACTTTGACCTTTAACATTGTCGTTTCTTCGATATGCGGTTTTAAAACTTCATTAAATTGTTCCATGATTGTTTCCGTAACAAGTTTTTTAATGGAATTTAAAAATGTAGCGTCGGACAGAAGCTTTGTAGTAGTATTCGTGATTATTTGGTTGATATCTTCTACTTGGTCTCTAGTGAAGGGCATTGTTGATAAGAATTTATATAACTTCTTCCAGGAAATAGAATGTGATAACACAAACCACGAAACCAGATTATAAAACTTGCAGCAGTTTGAATTGACTGGAGATAATGTATCGGGAGTTTTTAGCGTTAGAGCGAAATTATCGGAGCGCACACTGGCACAACTAGACACAACGACACTCGAGCATCGAATTTGCTATTCGTCTAATGGTTTAATCGCCAACCATGGTCCTTCCACGTGTTTCTTCGTTTCGCATGCATTCCCAGCATGATTCGTTCAATCGCCCTTTGTGTTACGCTGAATTTATTGGCTGATTTTAATATCATACTCATCAATTTCATTTCTTAAACCATAACCGGAAGTTAATAACTTTCTTTTTAATGCTAATTGGAATATCTCGGGTTTTCCTTATATTACTTAGCTTTCTGACAGCTGTCCAGTCGCACTGTTGGATTTATTTCGGCCGTTTGATTTTTCTTGTCTATTTTTAATTTGTGGCTTATGTAAACGTATTCATTGACTGTTTCGATTTCTCGTTCTTCAAAGTTAAA
>OW679197.1:19941930-20381817 GCA_940337035.1 Agriotes lineatus
AAATATTTGTTAATTTTGTTTATATCTTTTAGATGGCTAGGGATGCTTTCGGCTTGCTTAGTCTTATTAATTACACTTAGTCTTTTCAATTCGCGCCACATTATCTTTTTGTCACCATTAGATTTATTTAATTTATATTCCATATAGGCTTTCTTTTCCAAATTGACTGTTTTATTTGTTAAATTTCTTAAACTCTTATAATAGTCCCAATGTGCGGCTAGTTTAGTTCTTTTAAATTTTGCAGCAGCCTTATCTCGCAGAGACATAAGCAATTTTAGATTGTCAGTAATCCAAGGAGCATATGTTTTCTTATGAGCTACTGATGTTGTCAAAGGAGCGTGGAAATCAAATAAATCCAAAATACACTTGTTTATAAATTCAATTTTATTATCAATGTCATTTAGCTCAATAACGTGATAAAGCGGGGCATGCTGCAAATCAAAAAGAAACTGCTCATGGTTAATATTTTTAAAATCACGATAGCTGTGCGGGGTTGCATCTGTCTGTTGTATATCAATTTCTAAAGTGCAAAATATTAACTCGTGGCCTTTAATATTGTTTACACTGCAAGTACCTTTGTCCCTAGCCAGTAACTTTGTGCTTATAAAAATTAGATCAATCAAAGACACACTAGTTTTTGTTAAATATGTTGGTGTATCTATTAATTGTTTTAAACCTAAAGAGTCACATAATAGCAATAATTTATTAGTATGAAGATTTTCTGTACGCAGTAAGTTGACATTAAAGTCCCCAGCACAAACAACATAATCGCCCACTAAAACCGCATTGGAAATCGACTTCTCAAATGAATTTAAAAAGTTATTGAAGCTAAGTGAAGGTGGCTTATAAATAGCTCCAACACAATAAACTTTTTTATTAATAGCAATTTTTATCCACAGCTGCTCGATATCATTATCAGAAGGCAAAATAGTACATTTAAAAATGGTCCTAACATACATACCCACACCTCCTCCTCTTTCAGGGCGATCCACACGATAAAAATTGTATCCCTTTACTGCAACAGTATTACTAGTTATCCCAGTTGTTAACCAAGTCTCTGAAATCGCAATAATATCAAAATCATTACTAAAAACGAAGTCTTTAAAATCTGAAAAATGAGCAGTTAAGGAGCAGATGTTCAGATGGGCAACCTTTAATAACCTGTTACGCATCAATCCAATAAAAAAAAAGCTTACTTAAAATTTCAATTAACTACTGAAATATATAAAAGAGAAGAGCAAAAAAAAATTAAAGATATTAATATATTTAAAAATTATTTAAAGATAGACAAGGAGAAAAATTAATGTTAATGAGTACAACACTTACAAACTAAGGTAACCGCGCTACCGAAAAACAAGAAACGCACACGCAAAAGAAAACCCTGCACATGCATCTGATTTTCCAAAGTTATTCCACAATAATTAACACAGATTTTCCAGATCCTTCATTGTCTTTATTCTCATCTTGCGATTGTTTTTGTTGACAATTATTACGCCATCCTGGGACCACACGTTTTTATAGCCAAATCGCTCGCTTGCATTGTTCAGAATATCTGCCCTCGTTTTTGTGAGGTCTTCTCGTATCACAATGCCCGAACCTTTCAATTTCTTCTTAGCTTGGTAAACACCTGCACGATAGCGATAACTGGTGAACTTGACGATTGTAGCTCTGGGTCGCGCACTTCCAGATGTTACGGCACCAACCCGATGGCATCGATCTATCATAGTTTCATTTAAAACGATTCCTAGTTTTTCATTTAAGGTTTTAGCAATCACCTGCTCAATGTTTTCGCCTTTATTTTCAACCAAGCCAAAAATACGTAACGAATTTCTTCGGGTGTATTGTTCCAAGTTGTCTATTGTGTTTATCAACTCCTCATTCTCTTCTTTTAACTTTTGGTTGCTTTTTTCTAACACTTCACACTTTTCCATTAATTTCTCAAGTTTTCCTTCTATCTTTTCCATAACTAAAATAGAAAGTTTTGTAGCAATGACGTCGAGAAATTTATCTTCCGCTAGATTGTCGTTGAAGGTTTTAGCCGCAATCTCACAGATATCCTTTTGTTGTGCTTGCGTGAAGACCATCTTTAATAATAATTGGAATATTTGTGTTATATAGGTACACTGTTAAATCACAAGTCAAACAACTATATAAATAACGACTGCAAATCAGAGCAACGTGCTAAACGCGTCTACTCGCTACGACCGGTCATCTCTGAAAATAAACAATGTAAATATTAAAAATGCAAAATTTCAGAAAATATTTAAGCGCTACGGTTGTTTACAATTTCTTAAGCTGAAGTTGGTTTTTATATAAACTTTATTTTTATACTTCATAAACACATTTACTTCTGAACGCCCTTGGAATGTACAGTCGTGTGCAAATAAATCTGGGACAGTGTTTTTTTCACATGCAGATTCAGTTAAGAATTGAAGAATATCTCCATGGATTTCCTGCTATCAGAAAGAGGTACATTAAACTTTAACAGGTACTGAAACCCGTAACTCTCTCTGATAAGAGGAAATCCATGGAAATATTCTTCAAATTCTTAACTGAATCTGCATGTGAAAAAAACACTGTCCCAGATTTATTTGCACACGACTGTACATCGCCCAGAAATTGGCCACCTAATGAAATAATATGTTTTGTAAACTATTACATCGTGATCCATAGTGGCAATTTTCCTACTATCTACAGCCAATTAAACTATTTAATTGCAGTGTAGCTCTCCAGCAGACTAACCAAGAAGCTCATTTGACTATTGTTCCAAAATTTAAATGATATTTGACTGCCATCCGTGCAGGTACTGCGAAAGTGTATTCTTTGAACAAGCGTTTTTAGAAACACCAAAGCTTAAGATTACTAAGCTAGTTGTTCACTTAAAACATTCAAGAGTACTGTTGGTAAAGTTAACCGGGCGTGGTGGCTAAGGATCCCAACTACCGATCGAAGGGTCTCGAGTTCGATCGTCAATTTCTGTGAGATATTTAAAACAGTTTTAAAATTTTTAAAAGCCTCCACAAAATGTTGCCTTTCAAAAGAGATGGACGTTACCACGGTGTGTAGATGTAAATGATCCTTCTCTAAGGTTAGAACATCTTAGTGGGAGTTTGACCATATGACCATGAAAGAAGACGTGTGATAGCACCTTCGTCGGGACCTTAAATTTAAATGTGACGATTTGTACGTTTTAGTATTATTACAAATTATTTGCCCTTTTCTTTACCTAGCTAGCTCAATATGCATGAAACCCTTAAATGCCCCAGCTGTAATTACCAACAATCACTATTTGGTAAAACCAGCAATTTGGTTTGCACCCGTAGTGCTCTCGAGCTGGAACTTAATGGAAACACATGCAAAGGAAAATATATTGACTTTAAAAATACACAAAAAACAGTCAAGAAGACAAAAGTAAATAGGATTAAAACCTAAAATGGCGAAGTATTTCTAAACACAAACGTAAAACAGGCATAAACGCTTCACGGGCGATTTAACTTGGGGCTCCTCGCATTTGCATTTAAACCTACATTAAATAATAATAATAAAACCACCCGTCGAAACAGCTGCATTTAAAAGCGCGTACACTAAAAACCCGCTGTCGGTTTGCGTGCATGAAATTCTCCATTCTGTTGGTCTCGCTGAAGCTTCCAACAGTTGAACGCGAACACTTATTGCGTAACTGCAACCATTTTTTATATTATATTACCTTGAAATCAAGCTATGTTGCGTATTGGGCTCGCCTTGGATTCTATTGCAGCAAAAATTTGGACGGTGCGACGCGTGGAAGTTTACCACATACTATTCGGGACAACTTTCCTGGCTGATAGCTCTGGTGCCGCAATGACAGCCTATACACAGTTGACATGGCGTCTGGTGGACACGCAAACGCTGTTTGCTGCACTCAAACTTATACAGTAAACCTTAACACTTCAAGGGTGCTGCTCCTTCTGTATATTTCGTCGCAGTGCGATTTGCAAGTACACTGGCCGTAGCCCACCAACGTGCACCCTTGGCAGAAGTACCAAAAGTTTCTGTAACTGTTTCAATTATTATTTCCTTGATGTATTCCCATTTGTAATTATTGTCTCCATAGATTTTGGTCTTACGCGGAAACCTAAACGTAGGAACAAAACAAATAATCAAGCTCAGAAACAAACAAGGATACACAACATCAAATAGGGAGGAAATCCTACAGATTGTAGAAAAATTCTATTGCGAACTGTATAAAGGTCGAAAAAAGGACAATCTAGATCCAACCACTTTAACATCAAAAAGTGGCGTTATAAACCAAGGATCTGAAGAGCTACCAGACATAACTATCGACGAAATCAAAATGGCACTGAGGAAAATGAAAAACAATAAATCACCCGGCGAAGACAATGTAGCCACAGAGGGAATAAAGGTCGGAGGCCCGATCCTACTGACGAAATTGCAAACCCTGTTCAACCTCTGTCTGCACAACGGCAATATACCAAGCAAGTGGCACCAAGCAGTCGCAATTCTACTCCATAAAAAAGGCGACAAGACAGATCTCGAAAATTATCGTTCCATAACTCTCCTAAGTCACGTCTATAAGCTTTTCACGAGAATAATAACATCAAGAATGGAGGCAAAGTTTGAGTTGTACCAACCAAAAGAGCAAGCCGGATTTCGCTCCGGATTCGGAACAAACGATCATCTACAAAGCATTAAAACCCTAATCGAGAGGACTGTAGAATACAATAGACCACTAGTCCTCCTCTTTGTCGACTTCCATAAGGCTTTCGATACAATCGAATTAAACGCTATAGTAAAATCCTTGAGAGAATGCCGAATCGACTATAGATACTCGAAATTGATCTATAATATATATGAGAATGCCACAATGCAGGTCAGACTACACGAAAACAGTAACCTTATCCAAATTGGAAGAGGAGTGAGGCAGGGGGACACCATGTCTCCAAAACTGTTTATAACAGTTCTTGAATATGCCTTCAAAAAACTTGATTGGGACACAAAAAGAATTACCATAGACGGTCAAAAACTCAACCATCTTTGCAGATGACATAGTCTTAATAACTGACAATCTAGGGGAAGTAAAACAAATGTTATATCACCTTCAAAATGTATGCTCAGAGGTGAGTCTAAAAATAAACCTGTCTAAATCAAAGCTTATGACAAACTTGGTTCCCAGCAAACACATTAACATTGGAAACGCAGAAGTCGAACTAGTGGACAAATATATATATCTGGGCCACAAGATCAGGATCTCTAGAGATAACCAGACTTGCGAACTGAAAATGAGGATCAACATAGCATGGGCAGCATACGGAAAACTAAGTGAAATATTTAAGAGTAAACTTCCGACTTGTTTGAAAAGAAAAGTATACGACCAGTGCGTTTTGCCCGTCCTCACATACGGTGCAGAAACTCTAACACTAACGAACACATCTGCACGAAAACTCAAAATCGCACAACGAAAAATGGAGAGATCAATGCTTGGCATATCCCTACGAGACCATATTAAAAATGAGGACTTACGCCTAAGAACTGGAGTAGAGGACGTCATCGAAAGAATAGCTATTCTCAAGTGGAACTGGGCTGGTCACGTAGCCCGAATGAACGACGAGAGGTGGACGAAAAAGCTACAGGAATGGAGACCACGCGCCGACAAACGAAGTAGAGGCAGACCGCCGACGCGTTGGACCGACGACCTGAAAAGGATTACAAACAACTGGATATAAGCTGGTCAGGACAGAAAGGAGTGGAGACACATGAGGGAGGCCTATGTCCAACAATGGACAGAACGGGCTACTTGATGATGATGATGATGATTTTGGTACAGATGCACTTCAAAAGTTTCTTTTGGACATTGTGTTGTCCTAAAGGTCTTCTTCGATGGAGACGGTTGTTTTAGTTAATAACGGAGAGTGATCACTCATTCATCAAACTCCTGCATTTTGAACTAGATTAGATCATTTTTGACTAGTTAGGTATACAATCTATAATCGATTGGTACTTCAGGTAAATACACAGAAAATACTAAATGTTTTCGGTGGCATCAGGAGTGAAATAAAAAGGCAATGTTGCTCAAAGTGTTAACCATACCAGAGGAAAAACTCTTCTACGGATCGGATTGAAGAAGGCGAACTTATAGTCAAGAGTCGTTGCAACTGAGTGAAGAACTGAAATTATTGGGGTGTTTCAATTGCTTCCCGATTTTTTCTGCTAAAGAGCAACGAGGATTTGCAGATAATAAAAGTTCCATCAAAAAGAATCTTATGGCAGGTCACGTGTTGCTGTTCGGCGATGGACGATGATGATACCAGATCTATCCTGAGATAACGCTGGTATTCAGGGATATGCATCTTTATCCTGTTTTACCAATGTACACAGTATTACAGGAACAATGGATTTTGTAAAAACCTTTTGGTGAAGGTTTTTAGTCCCTATATGTAAACGTGTGTTGTTCCTGCGCCTCGGCGTTAATTTCTGCGTCCTTTGTAGGGCAGCAACAAGTAAGCATGATGTGTACGTCTTTGTAGTAAAATGATTAAAGCGTCTGACTAACAGATTCTGCAGTAGGGTGGAGCGATTTTAATTAATTTTTAAATTTTGTATTCTAATAGTGGCGAAAAGTTGTTACAAGTGATCATTAATTACCAGTTTTTTTTCGTTTTTAATTATATTGTTTTCTTCTGCCCTCTACCGCCCTCTAAAGGGGGTGAATTTTTTAATTTTTTTTTCAAATCCTAAAAGCAAAAAAAAATTAACTTAGCTCAGGTACCCCTGGTTACATTGGTTTTTAAGTAAATTTATATTTTCTGTCTTCTACCGGCCTTTGTATATAAAAATGTATATAAGTGTTTGATTATTCTTTTACCTATTATTAAGAAAAATGTGTAACAGTTGATTTAAAGGGGTTAGTTCTGGTTACTTTCTTAAAATTCTAAGTGTTTTCATTACTAGATCTCAAAAATGTTTGTACCCCACCCTTTAGTTTACAAAAATATTTGCTAAAAGCAGCTCTTCGCTTGATTATCATAAAAACAAATAACCCAGAACTCACCACGAGGACGTGGCTGCTAAGCGAGTTCCACCCTACCCTCCCGCCACTATATATTACTTTTATTGATTAAAATGTTTTTTTGTATTAAATGAAGGCATTGATTCTCTAGATTTCAAAGTTACCCTAATAAAATCGCCTCTAGCTTGTAAACCAACAACTTTTGAAGAAGCTCTTCTTATCTTACTTCTGTCAATAACATTATCTTTGTAGATTTCTGAGATCAGACCAACGTCTTGTAGAACAGCTGAGATAGTTGCTGCTGCGGTTCTGTCAGACAATTCACATACCTGTGCCACCGTGTTTAACTAGATAACATTGTATCCAGGCTTCTCTTTTTGCTTTTGTTCAGAGATATCTTTCAACGTAAATGTAATTTCAGGATTAATATCTTCCAAATCTAACTTATTATTTACATATTCAAATTCACTAATATCAATTTCCTCTTCATGGTTTATTTTCTTTTTTCTCCCATTTTCATTTCAGATTGTTTAAGCTTGTAATAGTTTTCAACTTTGAGTTTTCTTTCTTCCCTGATTTTTAATTTAGATGCCTCTTTGATGTCAAGTTTTCCTATACACATTCTCCTGGCAGTTCTTTGGGCAACCAGAAATCACTGTTCCTGAATTGATACCTTATTCCCTTTTTCGCATGAACATTTTTGAACAGTTTCACATTTACAAGCACAAACGTCAAAAAGAGTTTTTGCGTTGTTCTTAAAAAATAATTGTCTGACAGAACCGCAGCAGCAACTATCTCAGCTGTTCTACAAGACGTTGGTCTGATCTCAGAAATCTACAAAGATAATGTTATTGACAGAAGTAAGATAAGAAGAGCTTCTTCAAAAGTTGTTGGTTTACAAGCTAGAGGCGATTTTATTAGGGTAACTTTGAAATCTAGAGAATCAATGCCTTCATTTAATACAAAAAAACATTTTAATCAATAAAAGTAATATATAGTGGCGGGAGGGTAGGGTGGAACTCGCTTAGCAGCCACGTCCTCGTGGTGAGTTCTGGGTTATTTGTTTTTATGATAATCAAGCGAAGAGCTGTATTAGCAAATATTTTTGTAAACTAAAGGGTGGGGTACAAACATTTTTGAGATCTAGTAAAGAAAACACTTAGAATTTTAAGAAAGTAACCAGAACTAGCCCCTTTAAATCAACTGTTACACATTTTTCTTAATAATAGGTAAAAGAATAATCAAACACTTATATACATTTTTATATACAAAGGCCGGTAGAAGACAGAAAATATAAATTTACTTAAAAACCAATGTAACCAGGGGTACCTGAGCTAAGTTAATTTTTTTTTGCTTTTAGGATTTGAAAACAAAATTTAAAAAATTCACCCCCTTTAGAGGGCGGTAGAGGGCAGAAGAAAACAATATAATTAAAAACTAAAAAAACTGGTAATTAATGATCACTTGTAACAACTTTTCGCCACTATTAGAATTAAAAATTTAAAAAGTGATTAACATCGCTCTACCCTTTTCTGCAGGTTCGCACCCGACCAACTGCAAATTTTCTTCGTTACGAGTTAATGTTATTCGCATTCCTAAGAGCTGCCTTTTGCTGTTCGGATTTATTGGCAGTATTAAGACATTTATATCTAGTCTGTACATAGTTTTGAACACGCCTATATTAAGGACCTTAAAACATTTTCTTCTATAGCCGCTGTATTTATAATTCAATTTTATAAATTAAAAAACTATTTTAATTAGACTAAGGCCATCTATGTGCTGGGCTCGAAACTACTTCTCAAGCCATTCGTATGCGTAGTAGTGGCAATTATTATCGGTATATGCAGTGTCTATACCAGCTCGAGACGACAGTAGGTGTTCGTTTAGCAGTATCTACGAAATGGCAGATGGGACTTATATAACTTCATGATACAATTAATGTAGAAAGACACAGCGAGCAAATCTTGGAAAGTTTTCTTTCCGAAATTGATGATTGTGAGAGAAATTATAGGGCTACTTTCAACAGCATGGGGAAACAGATATATATCTCATGTTTAAATTTGATCTTTAAAAAAGTACACAACTACATGAATGACATTTACCATATTGGGCCATAGGGGTACAACGTTAGAGACTACAAAATTTTAAGATTTTAAAATCCAATGACAATTACTAGAAGGTTCTACATTTGAAATTATAATAGGAATACAGTTCGTACTAAAAATCTCGGCAAGCAAGTGGCTTCATTTGTTATTTTCGGAAGCTAACGTATTTTAGCTATAAAATACGTTGCCTACCATGTGCCCTTAAAGAACTTCCGTGTTGAGGTACAGCCCAGAGGGTTGGCAGTGTTTTCTCAGCGCACCCTCAAAACTTAATTTTCCTCGCAACAATAAACCCATAAAATTACTAAGACGAATAGTGTGATTAAATTTGGGAAAATTAGTCCCAGAGTGGCCCGAAGCGTCCAAACCCCTGCAAATTCGGCGATCAGGACGCTTCCGACAAAAATTCCCGGTCAAGGATTGGTCAGCCTACTGGGATTCTCCCAGCGGATTCGCACTAATCCGCTCCTGGCAGCTGTCTTATGTCATGTCACAATAAACCAGGAATTCCTTGTTTAATTTGCACCGAGTTGAAATGCCCCCATGTTAATCCGCAGCCAAGGTATTGCTTTACGGCAGTCCTATTCCCGCAGGTTTGCTCTAACAAGTTTTGGTTTGTTTACAAGAGAAGTATTTGGCAGGCACATTGTTTATCTTTCCGGATGAATTAGGACGACAATTTACCAGGGCCCGGCGGCCGCACTCCGCAAATATTAAACGAACGGCCTACTTTCCGAATAAGTTCTAGGCGCTTGATTTATGGAAAAACTGAACGCCACTTGTTACTCCTCGAGGGATTTCTTGTTGATACCTGCTCTGTATTAGACTGACGCACTCCCGCTAAACAGGTAGTTTGAATTCCGGGCAGTTGCCCCGGAAAGATCCCTAGTAAAGTTTAACGAAAGACAAGACGAATCGAAGAAATATGAGGGGGCAGGCTTAAGGGATTGCTAAACGGAAATGTCCGGACCGAGTTTACAGACTTACGCGGATTTTGTTCATTACCGTTGTTGCTATCAATCATCCGTGCGCATCACATCCAAAGCGAATTTATTGCTGCGGTGTAATTTGCCGTATTTCTACCAAAAACCTGGCTTAAGGAACTTCAAACGATTACAGCGTCTAAGTCCTTTATTATTAAAAACGGGGAGTAAATGGAAAACTTTTTATGTAGCTACTTGAAGAGCTTGTTGATCAAAGTTACCAATTTAAATGAAGGCCACTAATATACAAGATGATACAATTATCTAGTTCGACTCGCGAGCAAATCACAACTACAGATTACGTTATGTCAAACAGTACTATTCATCCATCCCAATGCTTAGTAACAGAGCATTAACGTCGGCAAACTCACTTCGCACCATTATCTAGTCATATGAAAACTAGACAGACATTCAACTTAAAAAAATAGATACTAGAAACCCCAAAAAAGGTCAACGTCAACGATAACTAAGTATGCTATTGCAACAGTTTAGATTTAAAATGAATATTCACTTATTTTACCCTATGATTTGAAATGTAGTTTACGCTATCTAAGGAACTTTCGTGCATGTTGTCGCTATTCTCTCCACTAGGTTGTTTCTGGGTAACTTTTGTTTGGTTGTTATAAAAGCAATTGTTAAAACTTGCTTCATATGCCAGTTTAGCTAGTTATTAGTCGGTTTCAGGGCTTTAGGCGACGAATAAAGTAAATGTTGTTGCGTCGAATTGGTTTGCATTCATTGGAATCTCCGATGTTACCTCTCAGTTCAACCGGGAAAAAAACTCTTACAACTGCATCAGGCCGCAATTCATTCCTAGATATGTAATTAACTACCTTGTTTGTAATTAGGTAATTGCTATTTTACGCTGTTATGTCTATATTTCTCCGCTTTTTAAATGTATCTGCATCAATTGTGACTCGGCGTTTGTTTGCTGCATTGATCATGAATTCGACTTGGACGTCGATGTTGTCCTAATTGAGTTGTCTGATCTCTAATACTTGTGGGTTGTATTTTCGAGTTGGAGCTGTGTGAAGTTGTACCTGGTGACAAGACGGACTGATCGAGCCGTTCACTATGTGTGTTAGCCCTAGGCTTATGAAGTCATGTATCTTTGTATGTATTAGGTTCATGCTACATTACATTATAACTTCATCGTACAATCATATTTTGAATAAAAATTGTGCTTTTAATCTCGTCAGAAACTAATTTGCGGATTATAAAACTTCACATTCGTGAAAAGTGGTATGTGCTACCATTTGAGGAACCGTGCACTGTTTCATTCAATTGTTCATTAAACATTTTGCTCTAAAATATCATAATTAATTGTTTGACCGCATAAGTGTTAAACTTACAGTAACTCAGTCGCTTTTGAAGTGTTTGAATTTTTACATTGCAAAGTAGTTATTTGTTTTAGGTTATAACATTTAATATTTGATGTTCACACGATTAATTAATTGTTTAGTAACTTGAATTTTACGAACGTTGTTATACATATCTGTACTTAGTGTCCTAAAACTCCAAAACAGAGCGTAGTTAGTGAAAACAAAACGTAAATTCTGTAGAGTTAACCAGCTGTTTAATTAGTCATTTGATTTGTTGTATTTATTTAACCCTTCTAAATTCTGATAACATTAAACTTCGACGAATTCTGAAGCATTCTATATCGTGTCGATAATTAATAAAACATGTAATTGTATATTTTTACATTTGTGGAATTCATTTTGTGTCTGTTGTATTAGTGTATTATTAATTACGATGCTGATCCTATAATTTAAAGCAGCCGTACCTAAAATTGATTGGAGTACATTTTCTTTGTTTGCTGAGTGCTTTAAGTGCCTCTAATTAATATCATAGTTGTGAAAGCTTTCCACCGGAAAGTTGTTGTTTTAATTTTGTGTCAAACTATTCTGGAAGCTGTTCCAGCCTTGTTTAACTCAATAAAGGCATTATCTGGATCGTATCCACTTTCTTGACTTAATCGAGCACCTTCTTTGTAACCTCGACACATTTGAAACCAGCAACATAACTTTTAGCTATTTTATACATAAGGCCAACTCTTCTAGGCGGTGGCACTATACGTATAATACATTCACGATGTTACCTCGTCCCAGTAGGCTGTTAAATGTTTTTATTAGGTTGTATGCATAAATTGTGATAGAAGTCAGACTGTGACATGAAGCAGCTGACATTTTTACAACTGCTTTATTGACATTGTTGCAATATTAATGTCAAAATTCCGGAAATTTTAAGGAGGAAGGCAAGAATTTAACTGGCAACAGTGCAAGCCTTGAAAAATCATAACCACAAATTGAAAACAACATAACCCAATTTTGTCAGTTTGGGTAACCTAACATAGCCTGCTAGAAGAATGAAACGTCGTGAACGATTATATTTACAATATTTTCCCATAAATCAGATAGTTTGGTCTTTCCAACTATGACTGAGAAAGTTTAGTTAAAGGTATGTTAATTTTTTTAGGTATATTATTTTTAATGACTGGAAACCATGTTACCAGTGCCACGCATTTTTTGTAAATGAGAAATCGCCTGCAGTGCTGAGTATCGATGGCCATGCTTTATAACTATATATGTGTACATTTTTGATAAAGTAAATTCCTGTAGTGCTTACCCTGCAACCTTGCAGAACAAGTAATCTATTGTATAAAAGTACTGACTTTGTAACCTTGCATGCACGCGCATCCTGTCACGTGCATCCCTAATAGATAAGCTATACTATATAAGCTAATGAATGATATTTTATCTTTAATTCCTAGTTCACATATTAGGTGTAAAAAATTGTCTGATTGTGTCTTTGAGCTCCAACTTGTAGCATTGCCGTTGTAAAATAAAAGTGTTTTTTAAAAAGTCGTTTCGACAGCCTTTTTATTTAACTTTCGTCTAATCTAGTAACTTTTGGTTGAGCAATCCATTAAAGGGGATCTATTGGTTTGTAGTAATTTTTCTTCTCGCAGATTGAAGACCACTGCATTATTCATGATTGTTGCATGTTTTGCTTAACACGAATTCTTATATCATCTCTAGTTACGCACGTACTGTCAAGAGTGGTATGTTAAAGGGCTTCTTTAGTCATTTTGTCGAGGAATTGGTTTCCTTCGATGTCGCAGTGCGATTGGATCCATACAACTTGGAGTTCGATTCAGATATGCTGTGACGAAAAGCGTGGATTTCGTTGGCATATTCATTTTGTGTGTACATATATTGCAGGCCTTGGATAAAGCTCAGAGAATCGGAGAGTATTGCAAACTTACTTCCATCAATGAGGTTAGTAAATTTCAGAGCTTCTTTCATTGCATGCAGCCCGCTAGACGCTTCATGTGTGGTACCGAAATGCACTCCTTACTGCTTGATTTTCTTTAGAACAATCGATATACGGTTGTATTGTTAGGGTTAGAAAGAATTCCATCGGCCGTGTTTTTATATACTTTTGGAGAGGTAGTTTCTTTAGGATATATTTGTAAGGATGTATGCTACATTTGGTAGTTCAATCAGGCAAGGCATAGTAGATTTATTTAAGAATGGTGCAAAAATGCGTTGCCATCGATGATATAGGTTCTGAAAGAAGGGTTGATTGATGTAGTTGTAGTTTGATTGATAAGGAGGTATAGGATTCTAGTAATATACGTCAATAACTATGTCGATAGTCTGCATTTTATGGGAAGTTGTCCACTAATTGCATGTAAGTTGTTTATATGACTAGTGCGGTGGGCTCCCATTGACAGTCATAATACGGTGTGATATATGGAGTATAATGTTGTCATCAGGTGTTTCCTGGAGGGCCCGTAAATTCAGATTGTTCTATTTTTAATCTTATAATATTGCATTAACTACATTGCATAAAATGTGTGTTTGATTTACCATTAATTAATTCTACGTATTCTAAGGGGCAGTTGTATAACTTCAATGCATTCATATGTCAGTGCTGTTTTTGGAAAAGCAAATGCATTTAGTTTTGAATGTAGAAAAGCGAAGTTAACTATGGCTATGATTTATTCACAGCTTTCTGGAGCGACTTTTAAATTACTTTGGGATTATTGTAAAACTAGAACACGTTGGCCAGTCTACGTCTGGCCCTGTTAGCGTAAAGAAACGGTTAACAATAAAAATGCTTGCTTAAGCTGGTAGCCAGCCGACGTCCGGCCCTGCCAGCGTTAACAATACAAATGCTTGCTGCGTCGCCACTTGCTAGTATGCGGGCCCTTCATGCTGCGTGTGCCGGCGCCATTCGCGCTTACGATTGGCATGTGCGCGCGCCAGTGCTTACAGTCTGGACGGCCGGCGCCCGGTGGCCGGCATCAGCTCTTATAATATAAGATTAGGTCGTTCGCATAAAAAGATACATCCACTTTTTTAGGTAGCCTGTCAGTAATATCATTTACTGCAGTTAAGAATAAGGTGGCGCCAATAATAGAGCCATGTGGCACCCCAATTTCTTACATTTTTTGGTCAACAGCGTGCTTGCTAGTTGCACAAGTAGTTTTGTATCGTAAAATTGTATGTTGCCAAGTAGCGCCGTAAGCATTTTCCAGATGAAAGAACACATAAATGAGTTGTTCTTCTAAGCGGTCTTAATTGCTACTGATAATTTATTTATACAATCTAATATCAATCTTTGCTTTCGAAGCCCGTTTTGATGCCTGTTTATTAGATCTAGAGTTTCCAGTACTCAGGTTAGTATATTAACTATACGTTCAATAAGTTTGCATAATGTGCATGTGGGGGAAATGGATCGGTAACTATCAGGATCGTGTTTTGGTTTTTTTTCTTTAAGTATTAGACTTACTATACACTTCTTCCATAGGTCGTCATACACTATATACAATATTATCTGCTCCTGGGTCGGCGTTCTTTTACTGACTTTTAATATCGGCGCTGTACTTTTCGTATATCGCACCGATAACGGTTCTCTACTAAACCGGAAAGCCTTCGCTGGGCTTTTTGACAGTGTTCGTCGAACTGGACAACTCGTTTTGTAATTTCACTCCGATCAACAATTTTGGGCTCATTTCTGTCTGCTTCTGATGTAAAGTTTCGTGGGGGCACGCTTTAATACTGACTGAAAATGAGGTGAGGTAAGGTGAGGAGAAGTGAATTTTGCGCATTTTGCCAGCGTCAATATTAACGAATCTTCAACTTGGAAAGCCCAGAAATCGGGGCAAGTTAAGAGTCCCTTCTTAATTCGTTTAGGCGTTCTCCATTCGATCTATTTCTGCGGTGTTTTCAGATTTAAGTACCAGTTTACATACCAGTCTACGTACCATGTTAACAAACCCGCTACAACAATGCCATTGTCCAGGTAGCTGACCCACATTTGACCCAGTTCCGACAGGCGTGTATTCACCTGTAGTACCCAGTGCTATGCTTCTGAGAGCTGCATAGCCATTCTGGAGACATGCAACTATGTGCCCTGGTTAAGTAAGTAAAACTATAAACTAATTTATTGAAATGTCGCTTTTTCAAAGATGTTTCATACCTTTTAATCGTTACGTTTGGCTAAGATTTTGAGACCTTCGTGTTGTGCCATTTTGAGCAATTGTTCTGGCTGAACCTCTTAAAGATTGATCAGTATTAAATTATCTAATGACACTTATTCTGCGAGCATCAGAATTAAGAACGTTGTTTAATTAGAGTAACGCTGCTTGTAGATTATAATTATTTGTTTAACCATCAATTGCTTATTATTTGTGTTAATTCGAAGCAGAATCTGTTATTTGGGGTGCCCACGATTTACTCAGTTAGTGCTTGAAGCTTCTACTATACCGGCTATTTTAGGCAATGGCTGCTAAGAATATTATTTGTTTGATTTCGTTACGGTAACCTTTTGTATTTCCTATATTATTTATAGGTCCTCCGAGCTATCTGAGTGTAGTTTTTGTAATAAAAAAATTATTGACGCTCATAATATGTATCAGTATTATCTTGTAAAAAACCGCACACCGTCTTCACGGAGATTAGTTGGCGGGTCCTCAAGTATACTCTCATGGTATTGCGATATTTAAAGATTTTGGAAATTTGAGAAAACTGAGCTAACTTGAATTTATTTTAGAAGGACTTGCTAGAATATTAACCATTTCTTTTTGGTTTGCATAGACTGTAGTTCTTATTTAGATTGTTACAGAAAAATCTGTTTGGAGTATTATCGGCAACGCTTTTATCGAAATTATTCCAAGAATTTTTCTTACCAGCTTTAATTATTTTCTCTGCGTGTTCTTTAGAATTTTTACAATAACATAAAATTTTCTGTGCTTTTATGTTTCCTGTATTTGTGGAACGCCTTATTTTTATCTTGAATAGCTTGTCTACAAGCTTGGTTCCATCATAAAGCTCTTGAACTTTTGCGAGAATGTTTACGTTTAAGTATGGTTATTTCAACAGCTTGTATGATTGTAATTCGTTAATCTTTGTGTTATTGTATTTATGTCCAAAGAAGTTAAATGGGGTTTTAGTCAATTTATTTTCAAAGATCTCTCGATCCGCTTGAAGGAGTTTCTATTTTTCTGTTAAAGGGGTTCTGGTTTCTGCTTGGTGATTATGCAGACAGGAGAAGATCACTATCATATGGCATCAATGACAGACCAGCTTAAACTTCTCATTCTTCTAGTAAATATATGTGGTCTTGCAGTGTCTTCATTGCACGCGAGGACAGTAGCATCGTCTGCGTTAGGAACCCAGCTGTAATTGACTGTATGTTCGAATTTTGGCTTTCGAATTTTGTTTGTGACGATTAAAAAGATGACATTTAAAACGAAGATGCTTATATGGTAATAGTACTTTGATTTTGAACAACAAACGCTTTTCGAACATCAACTCAAGATTTTTGTCGTCTAAATACAAACTGATTTTTGGGATCTATTGTACCGCTCCCTTATACGAAGGGTAGACACGGCCTGGGCTAGCTCATGAACTCTCGCAAGAATATGGCGTGGTGTAAGGGCTAGGCAAAAAATGCCTCAGGCTTTAAAATTGAATAATAAAATTATGAAAATTTGGGCACCTTGTCGTTACTCACAACATAAAAACCTATATACATTGTACGGGTAAGAGGGTTGCGAAAATAACAGAAAAATATTATCAGCAATATGAACATTTAATCAGTCCCAAATAATCACAGTAACGTATGAATTATATACATAAGCCATGAAGGCTAAAGTCACAGCAACTTAATATTTGTAGGACAGTTGTCTAACAAATAAATAAACCATAAATAGGAATCAACTTCCAAGTATTTTTGTCACGAAACATGCTAATTAATAGCTCGAGGTTACATCTCAGGATCGCCATCTCTGAGCATCGCACTTGGCATGTGGGCACAACGTCCAAAGGACGCGGCGGAAGTGAGTTTTGAACACATACGTATTTCAGGTACTCGTATATGCGGTCTCTTGAAATTCTTTATAGTTTTCCAAATACTATAATCATGTTTCCTTTCTTGCTCCTTTTAATTTTCTTTTAAGCTTATTATTGAGTTGATTGTATCTTGTTTTGTCTTTTTTCCGTGACGTCCCGCATCACTTCTCTAGGGATATTCTGAGTTAGGTTTTTGCATTTGCGGTGTAGTTATGCATTTTTTCACCGCACTGCCTACCTTTTCTGGTGATTGTACTTTCGTATTAGTTTCAATATGTTAATTTGTATATTCTGTAAACCTGTCCTTTTTACATAATGTGGTTGAATTTCTTCCTAATTATTGAAGGAGACAAAATCGTAACTAGCTGCGTAGTTTAGTGAAAGCCTCTTAGCTATAAAGAGGTCTAATAAATCTGTGATTTTATCAATTTCCTTTGACCAGTGTGAACAGGTAGCTGTGGTGAAATATAGATACGTACCCATTGGTCACCAGTGGATACTTTCATACGCAATAGCAATAGAATAAATTAAGGATAAACCTGCAATACCTCAAGATAAGCCGGACAGCGAGCTGTGAATACCAAAAACAGTCCGGTAATCAATAGCGTGCAACGAACCAGCTAATCTACTACGGGAGGATGTGTTAATACTGAAATGATCAAAACTAAATACGGGCGCTACCAACTTGTTTGTTCAACAACTCGCGAAACGAAGTTGGAAGATTTTTTTGGTGAACTGATAATCACAAGTTACATTGAAGCGAGAAATAGTTAAAATGCACTTATTAGATGTAAGCTCTTTGATAAGCTATAATCTGTTATAGAAAGGAAGAAGACATAATTGCGGCGCGGCGCAGCTAAAGTGATATTTAGTTTCAATAAATCCTAACACAAAATAATTAACGCATTTGTGCAGAAATAAAATATTGACTTTATGATATCTAATGACAAGGTACAATTACCTTGTCATTAGAATCTACAACAAATCCACGACGTGTACGCTGTACGCACAGCGTTCACAGTTCAACACACAGTTCAAATGTAAGTTAGAAGTACACGCTTTGTATGCAAGGCATGTAAGAATAATTGAAAAATTCGGCATAAACAGGACCATTTCAATATCATAAGCTCAGAAACTTATTCACGTAATACATTTTAAATTGCCTCAAAATATTTATATGCAGTAAAGCAAGGTTGTGGCCTATCTGTTACTTCCAGAATTCTACAAAAACCGGAACTAGAAACTCCAATCTATCCAATTCACAAAATCAAATCTCGAAAATACATCAAACCAAATAAAAATGCTCAAATCCATAATTCAATCCTAAATTCATGAATACAAACAAAAACAGCAAAATCCATAATTCAAAAGGAAAGAGAAGAATAAAGTCCAACTCTGGAAAGACCTTAAACAACAGGACACCATTAGTTCACAGAAGTGGAGCGCATTTGGAAATCTCGCTTCTACAGTGAAACGGCTCAACATTGATTCCCCAGGCCTACTTAACACAATCAGTAGTTACAGACTTATTAAAAGACATGTAAAATTAGGATGAAAATTGCATACACAATTGTTCAACAACAGGACTTACCCAAAATATTTGCTATCTCCAATAAAACCATCCGCCGGTGTATTTGTCAAAATTCCATTATACCAATCGACCATAAGAAACAAGACAATTAATAGGGAAGCATAATTCACTAAATCATAAATCTCCATAACGGGTCTGAGACAAAGTCTTTGACGATTTCGATAAATTATTTTTAGCTAGTCCCGGTTGGCTTGACAACCAACACAAAACCGATCAGTCGAACGGAAGTTGCTAAACGACCGTGCCAACATTCACGGCAGCCAAATGTTCACTCTTCTGAAAAGATTATGCAATACGTCACAGTCCAAGAGAAAGTCTTAAAATCTATTCGATACGAGATATCTCGCTAATATTCGCTCAAATAACCCAAACAGTGTAACATCAGAAATAATTTGTCAAATAGATTCACACAAGTGGACAAGAGATACTGCCTACTGCACTCGAATGCCAGTTGCCCACCTTCAACATGTCAAAATAAACACTTAGTTTGTTAGGTAAAGATGGAGCTCCCAGAACTAATTAACCCTTCTTCTTTCAGAAGTGGATTAACACAACCAGGAAATATTGCAAAACACGATGAGGGAAAATGCAAGAGTCTTATATGAAACGTATACTTGCAATTTCCAACGTAACCTCGTTGTTGACAGAACCGCCTATGCTCTTTAAATTTGCATATCGAATAAATAACTTTTAGGAGAGAACTAAGATAATTTAGATCGCCAAGGCAAAAATAGAGGCTAACATCAAAATGATCGTAAGACATTATCAGTTAAGAGTTTACTAAAGTCGCTGGTTTTTGTGGTTATCAGTCAATACCCCCATCAATATGGGTTCTTAGGAATTTGGGCATTACTAGTTTGCTTCTAATTATTTTTATTTTTACTAATATTAACTTAGTATTACAAGATTTAAAAATCAATAAAACGATGAGAAGAGGTGATCCCGTAGGATGGTCATCGCGAAGTTTAACATCAGTAGACTTTTTACTTTAATGATATTTTATTCCAACATGAAATCTACGGCCCAAAGCGTTTGAGCAAAACTGGCACATAAAAAAATACTATTACTGAACAAATAAGGATATCGTTAGTATTAGTACTACATAATTAAATATTAACTGAAATGTTCTATAATAATTTCAAAAGCCTTTTTGAAGACCTACGCATAGTTCTGCTGCAAATTATCATGTAAAACTTTAAACAACTGATTGTTGAGAACGCTAGCTTACATATTATAACATGTCCTCTCGAAATTTTCCGACGCCGTCGATGGCTTTTAAGCCAGTGCCAGCGGCGAGAGGGTATAAATTGCGTCACGCGTGAATCCGCAAGGCTAACACGAGCCATGGATTAAAAAGACTAGAGTGTGTATGTAAATGATACTTTGTAGGATGTAAATTTTATTTATTTACGAACTGCCAGAAAATATGCAGTTTCTGCAGAATTTTTTCTCCAGAAAGTAACGTTTTGCCGGTCAAGATTGGAAAACGGGCATCAGCGACCGGTAAAAGCTTTTATTCGCAACCATATATGTAATGTTAACATTCCTGACCTCATTTGAGTGGAGGAAGTCGTACATTTCAGCCTGCTACTTCCCGCACTCACTTCTCGCTCAAATGCGGAAAGTGAGTGCGGGAAGTACATTTCCGACCGCTGAGTAGGTAGGGACACTGGGAATCTTGTTGATCCATTCATGCGCGTCGCAACCTGACGTATCATAATATAATAATTTTTCCAATTATTGTTTAGAATAAAGTGGTTGCGAATAAAATAGTATACAAACCTCGACAGGAAGTTTTCTTAGTCTCGAGATAATAGCTGATTTCGACGCTTCGCGTCTCAATCAGCTAACTAATATCTCGACTTCCCATCTCGGGCTGTAATATACTATTGCCGGTCCCTGATGCTTTCGTTACTATGGAATCAAGTGTGTGTTATTGTTTGGATAAGTCAAATAATAGATACTAATGTCATATTTTTTTTGAGTTTCTGAAAGTGAATCAGCAAGTTTGAAAGTATGGACTCGGATGTCGTAAAAAATATTGTACGATACACGACCGGAAAGTGTTTTGCAGGTCCCCCAAGTTTCTAGGGCTCGTCTGCGGCTCGCTCTGGAATCTACTTGATTCGACCTGCAAAACACTACACTCCGGTCTTGTAACGTAAATTACTATTTTGAAATCATGTTTGTTTCGACCCTGGTGGCAAAATACCGCTTCGGCCGGATGTAAACTACTTCCAAACATAAAATTACCTCAAGTTCTGCTCACGCTCCGCTAAAGTAGCGTACAATTTTATTTTCGATCCATATCTAACCAAATTGGAGGGGGGAGGGGGAATTGTTGAAATCTTAGCCGTCTTTTTCAGGCTAACTGTTTTCGAGAAATCATCATTCGAGCTGTGGTCCTAAATCCGTTACCTCTTATGGTGTACCATTAATAAGTAGGTACATTACAGCTAAGTATTACATGTACTTTTGTGTGTAAAATAGCTTTGCTTGTGCATAATTGGTCATTGTATACAATACTTATGCCGCATACTCGTACGTTTAGAATATTTTAGAATCCACCGCTCAACGTACCTAAGTTTTAAGTGCCTTCCCGTCTGTGTGTGCTAATCGCTACATGGATCCGCGTCTGACTTAGTGTAAAGATCTTAATCTTATTTTTCTTACTTTACACTCGAGTATTGTGACGTCACACGTTCAGGTACTTCAAAAGTAACTTGAGACGGATCCGACTGTGTCAGCTGTGACCGATGTGAATCATAAGTAAGTTGGTGTGTTAAGTATAACCGTATTAGATTCTTGTGCTCTCTCATTTATTGTAAAGCCAAGTGCAGTATTCTTTGTCAGAAAAGTAACATAACTTATTTCATATGCAAAGTAGGAACGATTTCGGCTATTCAACACACACATTTCTTGATGCCGTGAACAAGGTCGTTTATGATGGAATCTTCTCTGTACATCTCTGGTTAATTAATTAGCGTCATGGTGGCTGCTATACAATAATAAACATCTATTCACCGTCTCTACCGATTTGACCTTCGCAAGCAAACGGGTGCTCTTTGCCAAGCTTGTAAGTCTGTTGCAGGCAGTAAAAGGGATTTAAACTGTAGCAGCATCAAGTCTCAAAATAGCTGATCTTGCTACCATCGGGAACATAGAAAAGTGAATTCCTTTTATAATTTTAAAAATAAAATTTTATATTCCGTGTCTATTAGTATGCTTGGCGTGTATTAAATTGTACCTAAATTATTATAAAGTCAGTATCACAACATTAAAATATCCAATAAAATATGTACAAAAGTGGGAATATCTTTCCACACCTTCTACGTCTGTATTCAACAAAACTTACTAATCATTCTCTTTTAACTGTAATATAAACTGTCAGCTTCAGTAACTAAGGAAATACTAAAATGTTGTTGAAATCGGGACAGGAGCAATCACAAGTTCTATTTTTTAGTTACCTTGGAAGAGTTACACTCTTAAGCATAATTGGTGTTAGATGAATATAAAACAGTAGAGTGCCTTCTAACATCCGCTGAAACGTAGTTAGATCTACATCTACACATTCGCATTGCTCTGTTTTTAAACTGCCATGTAAAGCATCAACTTTAAGAAAATAATAATGTATGTAGTAGTAGTAGTACTTCTAGGGAGACCGACGTCAAGCAAGTAGGCCTTCATAGGCCCTTTTTGTCAACCCCGTGAACAAGGTCTATGCATGCAGAGTACCAGGTACCTTAGTCCTACTTAAAATTTTTCCGAGACTAAGGAGTTCCAACCCTAGCAAGGGATCTTTTACATGCTACACATCGTAGTAGCATGGAACCCACGGCTTTACATCACTTCCGAATGATCGCATTCTGTAGAGGTTTTTATTAGCAATTTTTATTTTTTGAAAACCTCACCGGGATCGGGGATCGAACTCTCGACCCTTAGATCAGTAACCAGAATGCTTAACCACTGAGCTATGGAGCCCGGCTAATTAGGTATCAGTAAGTCTTGAACGACACATCCACACGTCCTAGCCAAAAAATGTTAAACATATTAATTTCAGTTGATGTACCTTCTGACACATCAAATTACCTTTCAAGCTGCCTCCAAAGAACTATATTACCTTCACTGCCGAAAGTGCCACTAACATATTATTTTTTAAATTCAGAAATTCATAGGAGATCCTAAGTAAATGACGAAGTAGTCACCGTTCTAATCATTCTGTTATGAATAAACATGACAAATTTTGCTAAGTGCACAGTGTGCAGTACAAAGTTGAACATTTTGAGAGTAGCCAGATGATTCGTAAAGTTGTTCACTATGCTTATTCGTTCATCCTAGATTAATTGTGCTCAAATCTTGAGCATTGAGTGTGGTGGACTGATGTCACTCTGTAATGAGTAGTAGAAGTGCGTCAAGAGTATATACAGGGTGATTCATAAGCACGGTCATTAAATGAGATGGATACTGACCTCAGTAGAAGTATATAGCACTAAAAATTAATTGCTTACGAAAAAAATCCTATTAGGGATTGTGTATAAGGGTAGTGGGTAACACTCTCCTACGATCCCAGTAGAGAACAGGTTACTACAGGGTCTGGCAAACTCTGCCCTACACTAGCTACTGGTAGTTCCCCTCCCCTTCCCGGGGAAAACCAGGTCCCATACCCCTACTCCTTCCACTTTTATAAATCCTCTACCCCCAAATCCTTACCCTCTACCAACACGCACTGGCCAGCGAGGTAGAGTATAAGCCAAAAACCCCTCAAATGATAATGTCGATTTCCGAAAATAATCCCCAGGTGGGACGAACGAGCAGTTCGGAGTCCCACACCGACAAGAAATTGTCGGTCTGCTCCAAGGAATATGGGGGGAGCAAGAAGTCGAAAAATAGATTACGAACTCTGGAAATAGCAACTTACAATGCCCGAACCTTATCATCAGAAGAGAAAATTGCTGAAATAGAAATTGAACTTGAAACAATAAAATGGGACGTTGTCGGACTGTGTGAAGTTAGAAGACGCGGTGAGGTTCTCATGAAGCTGAAATTCCAACACTATTTTTACTACGTTGGTGAAGAGGATACATCGGATGGAGGTGTTGGCTTCCTGATTCATAAACGTCTTGGGAACAGTATCATTTCTGTAAATAAAATCTCTACAAGAGTAATCTACGTAATTCTTAAACTACGCAAAAGATATACCATAAAAATAATACAGGTATATGCACCAACGACAAGCTACTCAGACCAAGATATTAAAATCTTCTATGATGATGTGTCCTCGGCCATCAACGACGCACACGCTCACTTCACCATATTGAGCGGAGATTTTAACGCGAAGGTTGGTTTAAAATCGAATAAGTCTGAAGTCTGTATGGGAAACTTTGGGTCTGAAGGAAGAAATGACAGAGGTGTTGCGTTACTGGATTTCCTCTTACAGAATAATTTATTTCTTATGAACAGTTTCTTCCATAAAAACCTCACAGAAGATGGACTTGGGAAAGCCGAAATGGAAAAACTAGAAATGAAATAGATTATATTGTAACTGACAAGCGACAAATAGTTAAAAACGTAACGGTGCTCAATAAGTTTACAACTGGAAGCGACCATCGTATGGTGAGAGCGAAGATTCAAATAGACCTAGGCAAGGAAAGACATAGAATGGTGAAAAAATCAACCAGAAACGCGTGGACAAACCCCACAGATGCTAATCAGTTCAGTGAACACGTCACCGACCTTTTGAAAAATACAAGCCACTCAGAAGAAAATATAGATTGTTTAAACGCTACAATAGTTGAGACCTTACAGAAAAGCCAAGATATTTACTGTCCCAAAACAAAAAGAGAAGAACGGATTAGCTCAAACACGAAAAATTTAATGAAAGAGAGAGATGATATGAAGGAAAATAAATTCCAAACAATAATAATCAAATAAACAAACAATTGAAAACAACAAAAGTATGAAGGTGCTACGCAGAAACATTGGAAACGGACGACAGGAGATAGTAAAACTGAAAAATAAAGAAGGGATACTAACATGTAATAGAGAAGAAATACTAAACATAGTCGAAAAATTCTATTCAACACTATACGGAAGTCAAATTGAAGATGAAGTAGATCCAAAGTCAATATCGTCAATTGGAGGCATTATAAATCAGGGATCTGAAGAACTACCGGAAATCTCTACTGAAGCGATAACATCCGCCTTGAAAAAATCAAAAAACAATAAAGCACCAGGCGAGGATAATATTGTCACGAACGCGATGAAAATAGGGGGCCCACTGCTACTAGAGAAGATAACAATCCTCTTTAATATTTGCCTAAATAACAGCAGCATTCCAAGTAAATGGAACAACGCGATTGCCATACTATTGTTTAAGAAAGGGGATAAAACCGATTTAGAGAACTACAGACCTATAAGTTTACTGAGCCATCTCTACAAATTATTCACATAAATAATAACCACAAGATTAGAAAGAAAGCTAGATTTTTACCAGCCAGAAGAACAGGCTGGTTTTCGCTCAAGTTTTGGAAGAAATTAGCACCTACAGACTGTTAAAACATTAATTGAAAAGTGTATAGAATATAACAGACCATTAGCCCTCGCTTTAGTTGACTTTCACAAAGCATTTGATACAGTCGAACTGAGTGCTGTGATAGAAGCTCGAAAAGAATGCCCTATCGACTATAGATACTAGAAGCTAATACACAACATCTATAAAAATGCGACGATGACTGTAAAAATGCATGACAACACAAACTACATTCCAATTAAAAGAGGTGTACGGCAAGGAGACACCATGTCATCAAAGCTATTTATTACAGTCTTAGAATACGCATTCAAAAAGCTCAACTGGTATAGAAGAGGCATAAATATAGATGGACAACAACTGACGCACCTTAGATTTGCAGATGATATTGTTCTAATATAGGATGATCTTGGAGAAATAAAAGAAATGTTACAAGAACTGCAAACTGTCTGCTCCAGTTTTGGCTTAAACATCAATTTCCACAAAACAAAGTTTATGACCAATTTGGTACCAAATGACCACATCAATATCGGCGACAGTGTTGTTAAATTAACAGAAAAATACACTTACTTAGGTCATGAAATTAGAATATCAAGAGACAACCAAACTTGTGAACTAACTAGAAGAATCTCTCTCGCCTGGGCAGCTTATGGCAAATTAGCTCATGTATTTAAAAGTGACCTTCCAACGTGTCTCAAAAGAAAGGTATACAACCAATGCATTCTACCTGTTATGACATACGGCGCTGAGACTTTAACTTTTACTTCTACAACAGCTCGTAAATTAAGAACTACTCAACGTAGAATGGGTCAATGCTGGGCTTGTTTCTAAAAAACCATGTTAGGAATGAAGACCTAAGACAAAGAACAGGAGTAAGTGATATCATTGAGCGAATATGTCAACTCATCATTCAGCGAATATGTCAACTCAAGTGGAACTGGGCAGGTCACATAGCCCGGATGGAGAACAACAGGTGGACAAAGAGAATACTCGAATGGCGTCCAAGGTTAGATAAGCGCAGCAGAGGGAGACCACCTACCCGATGGACCGACGACATCAAAAGAGTTACTAGTAACTGGATTCAGGCTGCACAAAATCGAACAAACTAGAAATCAATGAGAGACACCTATGTCCAGCAGTGGACGCTATGGGTTGGATGATGATGATGATAACTTTTCAGAACCACTGGCTAAATCAGATTAGAGTGCGTTAACCAGTGCATGGAATGTAATTGAAATACTCAAACAACTGCTTTTTGCGTCTGCATTTTATCCAAATTCCGTCTTATCGCAATCACATGGGCGAACTTGGGTTCATAAAAATTCATTCCATTGACATTCAAGCAGTTTGAGCAACAAAATGTTTTATTTTTTGTGGGATTATTGTTAGATTTCGACGTATAGTTTATTATTCAAAGTTTTTCTGTTTGATGCCATCTAACTACCCTCAAATGTAATGACTATGCTTATGAATCACCCTGTACATACATATATAAAATTGAGATTATTGATATTATACTTCATTTGGCAACGGAAATAATGACACAGTGAGCCAAACGAAAACTCAGTGGTCTTCATTTCTTGTAACGCCAAATTAGAAATAAATTATAAGGGGTTGCAACCATAACTAAATCATCTCAATAGAAATAAAAAGCAGTTTTAAACTAAACTGAAATAAAATATTAACTGGAGCTATTTATTCGAAATGTTAGAAAACAAGTTTTTACACTACTTGACAAGACAATCCATAACTGAGCAGGTAAAATAAGGAGAAAAGGTAACCCAATTAGCACTGTATTTTTACTATACTTTAAAGCTACTGAATATTTTTAGCTGGAAGTTAAAATCGTTATTGCTATCGTTAAAGGCAACGCGACTGACCACTATCTGCGAGTAGAAAAATGCATCTTTTAACATTTACAAAATGCAGTTGTCTGCAATTGCCACTCGTAAGGTTATGGATATATATATATATACGTTCGTGTCCGACGTGAAGTTACTATCATTATTTTAGAAATGAGGTTGCTATAAATCATAACATCAGATAATATTTATTATATATGTCACAAAAGATAAAGTTCATACAGTAGTTATTCTTAAATTACACTATTTATACTTCCTCATATAAAGAGAAACTTCCTTAAACATAAAGAAAACGTGAAATTGTATATAAATCTAATATTTAAATTAAAAATGTCAGTAAACGTTTCACAATAATTGGTAATTCTATTGTTAATAATTGGTGACTTCCTATTAAGGAGTAGAAAAAATATATACTAGCCTCAAAGAGCTGTATTCAATATCTATTTACTTCTACCTATTTTCTGCAATGAATAACAAAAAGGCCTCGTTTCACAGACTAAAATTTCAAAGATCAAATAATGCTCATCCATCATTTCTGATGAGGCGTTGACACCAACCCGATCCCGAACGGTTTACAAAATATACTCCATTAAGTAGCAACGGAAAACTAAAGAACCGTCATATTAGGTAATAAGTGCATGATCTATCTGCTTTACAAACGGAAATTATTTTTGTCTTTACAATTCGCAAATAAAACTACATAAGTTGTACATACAAAAACATTTTGTTTGCAAGTTTCAGAGATTTTAATAACGCCAAGATTTTTTTTGTTGGTTTAATTAGCAATCAGAATACATTTACAATTCTATAAGCTAATTTTATGTCTAAAAATGTCTTGTTACGGGAGCCTCCAGCGATGCTACCGTATATACTTCTATTTCCATAAGAAGCTGCTGTCACCATTTATAACAAGGTAATAACGTACACTAGACATGGATTAACATATAACACTAACACTGAGTGACACGCACTACACTAAACATGGTTTCAGGTGGCGAGATCTTGCGGCCATTTACGCTTGAGGAGTCTGTGTTGTGGCTGTCTGGTTATTGGCTCCAACAGTTCATTTGGATGGGCTGCTATTCTTCCTTGGAGCTTTACTGATCTTTCAGCGATTACTTCGTTGACGAATGGAATTTTGAGATCAGCATGTAAAGTTATATTCGACACGTACCAAGGAGCATCAGCGATTGCCCTAAGTGCCTTGGACTGGAACTTCTGAATAATGTCGATATTCGACTTGCACGAGCATCCCCACAATTCTATGCCATAAGTCCAGATTGGCTTAATGATTGCTTTATAGATTAGAACTTTGTTCTCTAAGGACAGTGGCGATCTTCTTCCTAAAAGCCAGTACATTTTCTTGACCTTCAGGTCCATTTCTTTTCGCTTTTTCTTGATGTGGTTCTTCCAAGTCTGTTTAGAATCTAAATGCATACCCAAATACTTTACTTTATTTGCTTGAGGGATTTGTGTGTTATTAAGGAAAACTTCAGGACATGATGAGCGTTTTAATGTGAAAGTTATGTGAGTGGATTTATGTTCATTTACTTTCATTCTCCATTTCTCGAGCCATTCTTCAATCACATTTAGATGATTTTGTAGGTTTTGACTTGCCGTTATTGGATCTTTATCAGTGGCTAGAATTACCGTGTCGTCCGCAAATGTTCCTGTTTCGGTTTTTTGGGTACCTGGTAGGTCATATGTAAAAAGGAGGTACAGCATGGGCCCAAGTATACTCCCCTGTGGCACTCCAGATGTTATGGGGTGGATTTGTGATGTATCGTCATTAAACTTGACTTGGAAGTAGCGATCTGATAAATACGATTGTAAAAGTAGAAAGTAATGGTGTGGTAGGTTCTCTTTGATTTTATAAAGAAGGCCTCTATGCCAAACCTTATCAAAGGCCTGGCTGACATCCAGAAATGCTGCAGTACAATACTTTCTTTCTTATAGGGCAGTTCGTATTATATCTACTATCCGGTGACACTGCTGTACGGTGGAATGTTGTTCCCTAAACCCAAACTGATGCGATGGCAGCCAGCTGCTTTGTAGATTTTTATCCTTTATTCTCTTATACACTAGCTTTTCAAGGAGTTTGGAAATTACAGATAAGAGGCTAATGGGTAGCTAGGAGGTTACTTCAGTAAGGGGTTTACCTGCCTTTGGAATGAGGATTATTTGTGCAAATTTAAGTTGTTTGGGCCAGTACACTAGTCGTAAAACTGAGTTGAATATCACAGTGAGAAATGTTATTCCTTTTCTGGGTAATTCTTTTAATACCTCAGCTGTTATCAGGTCGTATCCCGGTGCCTTTTTGTTATGTAGGTGTTTTATTTCCTTTCTTACCTCACCTGGAGAGAAAGTATAGATAGGTAGTGACAGCTGCAAAGGAGATTCTAGGAAATTTTCGATGTGATTATCTGGTTGGGCACAGTGTGGTTGAAATACTTCAGATAGATGTTGGGCAAACAGTTCTGCCTTTTCATGGTCGGTTTTAGCCCATAATCCTATTTTATTACGCAACGGTGGAATGTAGGCTTGTGATTTATTATACTATTTGTGGCTTTCCAGATGGAGTAATCATGTTTGTTTAGGTTTTCTGCATAAAGCCTGAAAGTCTCGTTTCTTGTTTCTTTGATTTTGGATCTCAACTTATTTGCTATCCTATTATACTTTGTCCGATCTTCTGGGTTGTGAGTCCTTTGCCATTGTTTCCTCGCTCGTCGTTTCTCTGCTACCAGTTTTTTTACTTCTAGAGGAACGTTGGATATTTTCAGAGATTGATTTTCTATGGTTGAAGGAGTTGCATGCCACGCTGCTTCTTGGATAATACATGTAATATGATTTGTTGCTGTTTCAAGGTCTGCCGTGGTTTTTATTCGTAGATTAAGTGTTAGGTTTTCATTTATATAATCCCGAAATGCGTCCCAGTTGGTTTTCCTGTTGGTTAGTTTAGGTTTTGGTGTTTTTGTAATTACCGTTGTACTAATAGTAGCAATAACACAGGTGTGATCGGAGCAGAGGTCAAGATTTGTTTTAACTTCGACATAGTTTGGTAAAATTCCTTTGCAGATGAAGAAATCCAAGAGATCAGGAATCTTGTTTGGATCGGATGGCCAATAAGTCGGTTCTCCAGTTGACAGATGAGTATACCTCCTTTCGCTTATCAATTTATATAGCTCCCTGCCTTTCGTGGTTGTTAGCCTTGAACCCCACACTGTGTGCTTGGAATTGAAATCGCCTCCAGTAATGAATGTATTACCAAGTGTTGCAAAATAAGGTTTAAACATTTCTTTTGTAATGCGATGTCTTGGTGGACAATAGACCGCTGAAAAAGTTATCGGATTTGGCATTTTTTTAACTTGTATAGTAGTAGCCTGCAAAAAATCAGTTTTGTATTGTGGTAACTCATAATGTATTATTGTATTTTTGATAATAATCGCTGTGCCCCCATGTGCTGTTCCATCTGGGTGGTTGGTGTGGTAAATATTGTAGTAGGGAATTTTTAAATAAGTTATTTCAGTGAAGTGTGTTTCTGAAACTAGCAAGATATCAATACAATTTAATTTAAGAAATGTTATGACTTCATCTTTTTTTGAATGAAGTCCATTTGCGTTCCAGAGAGCCACTCGTAAAGAATTAGCCATTATGAGACCAACTTAGCTATGACTGTTGACAGCATGTTCATTATCATACTGTTTTGCTGAATAAGTTGGTTGAACATAGTTTTAAATTGGTTAAGAAAGTGTGTAAGTGTTATGTCTCATACGGGTTGCATAGTATTTTCGCTAGTTTGCATTTGGTTAGTATTGCCTGAAAGTGCCCGACTATATGACACATTCTGATTTACGGGATGGCTTCTTTGCAGTCGAGGCTGGTGCTTAGAGACGGGTGTGAACGGAGTTGGTATGTTCTTATGAGTAGCGTTTTGGAGACCTTGATACACCATACAACCTTTGTAGTTTGCTGGGTGTGAACCTTGGCATAGCGCACAAGTTGCAGCCGTGTCTCTAGGTTTTTTGCATGTTTTGGAATCATGCGATCCTCCACATTTCACGCATGCATAGGGGCGGTTACAGTAGGCTTTGGTATGATTATAATTCTGGCACCTCGTGCACTGTGGTATTTCTGTATTTGTTCGAGGTGGCTCAACAGTAACATATTTATTTTGTATAAACTTTAGGTTGTAGATTTCCTTATTGTTTGGTGAGGGTTCAAGGTCTATGAAGAAGGTTAGAAGAGGATCTTTAGTTTTTCTGTTCCTTACATTTACTATATTCCTCACTTTGTGTCCTAGTGTCTCCAATTCTTTTTTTATTTCATCAGTTGGTACCGTATGATGTAGGTGTTTCAGCACTACGCAATAGGCTCGTTCCGTCTTTATCTGGTATGTATGGTAAACTACTTTCTTGTCTTGCAAGTATGTAATGAACTTCCTATATGTGTCCGGAGTATTGGGACTAATTTTAACGACATTGTTTACCATACTTTTAGTTTTATATTGTTCGTCTTCCGCAATATGTCTGAAATCTTTGATCATGTCCGGATAATTTTTCACGCCTTGGATAAAAATTGGGGGTGGTCTGGGAACTTTTTTATCGTTGGTTTCTGGAGCTTCTGAAGTTTCTGTATTAACTTCACCTTCTTTTATTTCTGGTAGATTTGAGTATCGGTTTGACTGGCTAGTTTGGTTTGTTTCTTCAGACTGAGAGTTTTTTGCTTTATTGGGCTTTATTAATCGTTTTCTTTTATTTCTTTTTACCTCTTGCCAGTTGTTGTCTGTGATCATATTTTCGTCTTCTGTATCGGTATAAAATTCATTTAAAGTTGATTGTGTTGGCGTATTTGCGGCGTAGGATTGTGATGGATCTGATTGTGAGTTATAGGGAGAGGATGTTTGTGATTGGTTTAATTGTGAGTTAGAGGGAAAGCTTAGTGCCATTCCTTGTTGTGGAACTAGTAATTGCCCATTTTCATTGGCCGGGTTCGATTTCATGTGAATGTTTGGTAATTGGGGGTATTGTGTATAGTACATACCGGTCTGATAATTATTTGTTGCTGACCCATATCCTGTTGGGGGGCCGAAGCTACTGCCGACAGGAAACATTGGGTTTGTTATACGTGCAATAAACTTATGCAGAAATATTTAAGAAATACACTTTTACACTATCTAATGTTTACAGCCGTCCAAAGTTCACGTACTGTATAACGCCAAGATGAGATACTACAATCCATATTGGGCTAAGGGGCTGTTGTTCTTAAGTTTATCTTTCTATAAATAGCAGTTAAGGTCAATAGCACCTTGACTCCTTTTCAGGTTTCTGACCAAAACAAACAAGAATATCAGATTTTTAATAGAAGGTAACTTTTTCCTTCTGCTGGTTTATTGTCAGACATTTCGCAATTTCATAATATCTCTACGAAATCAAAATAAAATACACATGGAATTACGATTTCTACAATTTATAAATCAAGATACACATATTTTTACAATAATATAATTTCTAAATGCAAAGCTTTAATATTTAAGTTAATAAAACTAGAACCTCAACAATGTCTCGTTCTATGCAGCTCTGCATAGGATCAACCAGGTTAACTCGAATCCTAGGCTTAACCAAAAAATTGCTCCCATAGCAACTAAGTAAAAAGAAACTGGGCTTAGCTGCCGTATAGCGACAACAACAAACTCAATCAAATGAGCAGTCTAAACAAATTCCACTTACCGTTAAAGGCATCAATCTCACACCAACCTATTAAAAAACAAAGAGGTGTCAGTATATCGTCAAAATGAATATACCAGAAAAACTTCAAATATCGACATTTTAAATAAATCTGTAACGAGGTTTACACAAAACTTTCCTCCCAAGTGCGGTCACGCAATAAGTGCATATATATTTCGTTGTTAAAAGTACTGAAACAATAAATCGTAAAACTTAATAACGTGAATTACATCATTTTGTAAATAGAAGACTCTGCAGGCGTTGCGTTTTAAACTCCAATTGCTAGCCAGACGCTTTAACATATTATCCACAATACCTCATATATTATATTCGTTTACGACTACGATATAAAAGACGAAGTAACAACAGGACTAGCGTAGGATGTTCAGTTTATAACTGTGGGGTCCACATATGTCTATATTCGTTAACGGTGAACGCCTGAGGTATGTGCAAAACGTTACCTTTATTTAACTAAGAGATTTTGAATTTGCAAGGAGCTCACACTTGTACATTTTCGCTTACGAGGCAATTGGACACATAATACACATGAAAGATACCTTCTTCCTCCAACAAACAGCTTTTGAGCTATACTATAACAGACAGACGATATGTTCTCTGTCATCTAGGGCCCCGAAATGTGAAGATCCGAAAACTTCTCGGAAAGCGATTTTTTACGATTACAATACTTCTTTGGTCTTTTAGAGTAAGTAAAAACAACAAACACGAGCGTATAGAAATTCGCGTAGCTACGGTTAACGAAATCACATTTTATGAGCAGAAGAAGAACCATAGCTAAAAATACATCAAAATTGACATTTACAAACAACAATACGTTTCTTATCTTCAAAAGGCACACAAAAATTTAATTTTTAATATAGAAATGGCTGGCTATATTCAACTCTGAATTTACAGTTACTAACATACAAACATTTAAGGGTACCCCTATATTCAACTGAAAAGTTACTATTAATAAATAATATACTCATAATATAAAAATGATGCGAAGTTCGTTAAAGGCAAAAAAGTCAAATGAATAATGTTAAAATAATTGAATAGTTATGCCGCTTTTGTAAAAGAAAAAAGAGCTGAAAGTTGAAACTTAGGATACTAATAAAAAAATGGTGTCACTAGAAACTTATGAAGTTAAATAGTATCTCAGGCGCATCAGAAAGTTAGATCTTTAAACATAATACGTCAACCTGACAAAGGCCTTTTGACAACGTAGCGCATTGTATTACATAAAATTAGCATATCTTCGGTTGCCACCGTGGACGTGAAAATTAAAGTAGTCCCCATGCACTACCCTAATAAACAATGGTACAAGTCGAATGAATTTCAAAATTATTAAAAACCGCTAGCTACAAAAGTTAATGACATAAAAAATGTATTAATATGTTACTCAACAGCAGAGGAAATGACAATTTAAAAATATTTATTAAGTTCAACGAGCCATTGGCATTGGTGGAAACCTGTTATGTTAACATTATTCCGAACGCACTCGCAAATTATTTCTCTGCCTCCTAAATACTTGGAGTTGGATTAAAGTGGCGTAATAGATAGATAATTTGGTAAAACAAAAGATCTGACCATGTTTATCCAAGAACTCAAGTCGGCAACTGCACCGTAGCTTTAAATGCATATCGCAGCAGGCGGATTTTTCAGGTTCATATGACAGACAGGGAACAAATAGGAGATTATCCCGAATAACGGTGTACTGTCGAACACAAGCAGATGAATATTTCCAATTCAAAATGCCAATGTAGCTTCTAATATTTTTTACAGTTTAATAACTTTTGTAGTGTGCAAACATATGCCAAAAGTGACGTTAGTGATATTTTTAAGAGGTCTGGCATACGACGTACCCGGTACCTTAGACACCGACTACTGTGGTCATATGGTCAACGTCTTACATAGATTATGGCCGAGGCAAGGAGCTCCAACCCTAGTAAGGGACCTTTTACATGCTACTCATCGCAGTAATATGTGACCGACGGTTTTACATGACTTCTGAATGATGGTATTCTGTACAGGTTTTCCTCCGCATTTTCAATCTTTAAAAACCATACCGGGGCCAGGAATCGAACTCCCGACCCTTATTTCGGTAGCCTGAATACTTAACCACTGAACTACCGGCTCCCAGCTCGCTTTGTACACTGTACAAAATATTATAATTCACAGCCTGCTCCGCGTCATGTTAAAAAACACTTTCCAAGCCTTAGCATGAAGAAATCATCAACCCTATGTAAAGGTTTAAATGGGTATATTTTCATCGTTGCGCTTTACAATTTTCTTTTTGTATATAGCTGAGTTGTCTCCAAATTTTTTGACGTCATAACTAGGTTTCATCCGGTTTTTCAGATAATTCTTATGTCTTCCTATTTTCTTAGAAAGTGGTTCGCTTCTGCAAGAGGGTGTAAGTGGGATTTACTCCTTAAGCTGTCGTCATCCGTTTTGGGATAAACTGTTATGGAGTATTTGCGTTAATCTAAGAGTGAATCTTAATTCTATCGGAACGTCTTCACCTGCAGTTATGAATAGCTATCTTGCTTCTAGCGTAACTTCATAGGATATTAATGCGTTTCCAGGCCTTTTTCTTTTGCGATCAAACCGTTATTCGGAATAAGTGCCTGCAGCGATATGCATTTAAAGCTACGGTACAGCTACCCGACCTGAGTTCTTGGATAACACAAGATCAGATCGTTTGTTTTACCAAACTATCTACCTATTATGTCACTGTACTCCAACTCCCGCTAACCATGCGCATTTTATCCCAACCACCAAGCCCTTAGAATGCAGATAATCCATTTGTACTTATGTTCGGAATAATGTTAAAATAACAGGTTTCCACCAATGGTTCGTTGAACTTTTCAAGTGTTAAATTTGCAATGCCTTTGCTATCTGCTGTTAAGTAACATATTAATACATTTTTTTCATTCATTCATTTAGCTTGCTGTTTTTATTAATTTTGAAATGTATTCTACTTGTACCATTGTTTATTAAGGTAGTGTATGGGGACTACTTTAATCTTCAGGGCCATGGTCGCAACCCAAGACACTTGTTTCTTACGAAGCGCTAATTTAATGTACTAAATTGCGCTTCTTTATCAAAAGGCCTTTGTGATAAGAGTCACGTTCACGTATTATGTTTGAAGATCTAACTTTTTGAGGCGCCTGAGAATACTCATTCAATAAGGGTTATTTTCGTTTTTCGGATATAGGCGATCACTTAAGTCAACTTTTATTCTCCTATATAACGCTCATACTATTTCACTTCATAAGTTTCTAGTGACACCTTTTTTTGTAGTATCCTAAGTTTCAACTTTCAGCTCTTTTTTGTTTATCTTGTTGCTTCCTGTAGTGTCCGATATTGTCAAATGTAACATGGGAAGATACTTTTGACAATTATGTTACTGGTGTCCCTTTCTACAATCCGCTTTGTATTCAGTTTAATACAATACACTGCAATATTTCTTCTAAAACTAAGTAAATCTAAGCTATGATTTTTAATCATTCTTTATGAAGAACAAGATTCATAATGGCTATAACTATTTTCCTAGTAATCGAAGCCCAGTAGCCCAGGACTTGAAATTTTTTCTTGCATTTGAATGGCATATTTTTTCACATTCTCAACCATGCTGATCAGCATTCCCCCTATTGGTATTACTTCTTTTCATGGCATGAGGTGGTGTTACATGTTTTTCCTGTCCGATATTGATACTTGCTTAAGTGATTCAACAGGGTCATCATTTGTTGCACGAGTTGCACATTTACTATCGCTCCACTACACAAAGCACTTCTCCTGATTCGAAATCAAATTAACCCCGAATTTCATTGGTAAACTTTTTAAATATTTCACCGTTGTTTTTTCCAGAATTATATGAAACTGTTTCTTTATATACTAGGTGAGCGTTACAAAGCAATATCTCCAAAACGGTTTAAAACATTTTGATGAAATTTTGGTGAGGTAGTAGAGAGGTGTGTGGACATATTTAAACATATTTACCCCCGCTCTCTGTTTTGAGGTAATTTTGTTTATAAAATTCGAATCTACGTAAAAAAACTACGTATGTGTACAATTGTTTGTATTTGCTCTTGACCGAATCCACTTTGCTGCTTATTCGTGGCGCCTGAAATGTTACAGAGCGTACAAAATTCATTTAGAAAAAGAGTGCGAAAGTGTTTGGAAGTTGAAAGGGGACATTTCAAACAAATCCTCAAGGATGACAGGTGATAAATAAGAATTAAATGGTAAATATTTTTTTATTTTATAACCCCATAAACCATAAATCCATAACCATAATCAAATCAAAATAAAATTGTTCACATACATGATTTTTTACGTAGATTCAATTTTTATAAACAACGGTAAAATTCCAATGTTGTCCCCCACCCCTCAAAACAACCCTATTACCCCATCAAAATATTTTAAACCGTTTTCAAGATATCGCCTTGAAACGCTTTAAAAAACTCACCTATTATATGGAGTCAAATATATCAAAATTAAATACAATTTTAACTATTCCAACAAGGGTTTAGCAGAAATTCTAAATTTTCTTCCAGGATATTACCTTCTACTGGCAAATTGTTCTATATTGTTTCAATTTTGTATTTAGAGGTACTTGGTTCTGCTTGATCATCACCCGTGTGAATATTGCCGTCTGTTTGCAACTATTCAGAAGAACGTAGTACCTCACGATCAGTTTTTTAAGTATATTTCAATTATAGTTCGTCAGGAGCGTAATAATTTACTTCATTTTCGCTAACCATGTTGTTATCAGCTCCATCTTCACCAATCCAGTGGTTTGACTCTAGCAGAAGAACCACAATGGCTGTTGATTGTAAAACGTAAAAAAATGGAGTCGTTGCTAATATCTTTCTAGTAATTTTACTACAATACCAGTAAATGCTTAAGAAATTAAAGGTCTGCACAGCTTTCAAGTGATATTATCTTAGATACTGCAAAGTACCAGTGCCTTACAAATAGGTTAGGCATTATTTCAGATGCAAGTGTCAAGATGCAAGTGTACTACTAACGTTGCATTGTTAATAGAAATAATGGTAAAATTCAATTCTTATTGCAATATCTACGCTAAGGAAGCTACAAATCAGGCAAATGGAAGTAATAATAGAATTCAAAGATGGCATGTTTAGGTGTATAAAATACTATAACATAAATTTTCAAATAAAAAAAATCCGGTACTGGAAGGATTTGAACCGCGACGCTTGCTACTGCGAACAAAGCACATTCACCAATTTCTAACAACGCTACGGAGACCTATTGATATCGTTTCGTTTCAGCGGGCTTAACCTTCACGCAGGGCATGTTTTAAGTGTGCGAGGTTCGTTTCAACTACCTAAATCAGACAATGGAAAATTAATTATATTTTTTACATCAATAAACCAATGCAGATAATTCTTTCATTAACAATTCTTTGATTCTTTCTGACACATTTCATACGCTGGATGTATACACTTATCTGTAATCGTTTCCAAAATACGTCGATGCTAAACTTGATCCCACAAATTCCCCGTACGCTTTATTTAAACAATTTCTGTAGCAGTTGTTAAACATAATTTTGAGAGTAATTTGATATCATCTGTATGTAGAAAGAATAAGCTTTCCACTAGTTTAAGAATAATCGAGAAATATTCAAAACTAAGCTTGTATATGGGATGTATGCATAAAATTCTTCTATTTTCAGCCTGTCAGCTTCGCGGAAATATTTTCGCCTTATGCGGCTCCCGGCCTAAAAATCAAATTAAGTTAGGAGTAAAAATATCTTCACGTTTCTAATAAATTAGATAAATTTTCAAATAAAAAAAAAGTTACCGGTGGTCGAATTCGAACGGCAGGCGAACCGCGTGTGCAGCCCCAACGTTTTCTGGGATTTTAAGAAACCGTGCAATTTCTACATGCGCCACGAAGCATCAACTTCTCGTATTCCTGCTTCGCAGCTATATTAAGTAACTCGCTATTGTATTGTAAAAATTTTATTCTGTATCTATTGGCTTCCATTTTTGGTAAGAATAAAGCCTGCACTATGTACAAATTTTTACTTCTATCTATTACTATGTTGAATAAAATATAAACAATATTTTATTTTTTAAGGTGCTCACCCTGTATATATTTGTCTGAAATTTTACCGGTTTCATTCCAGGTACATTGTGTCTGCGTAAGTTCGCATCATATGGAAAACTTTTTTATTATTAATTTTACGAAAAAAAGTTATCCTTTATAAAAAGTTCTGCATGGTCCAAAACTTAAAATGCAATCATCAGATATAAATTTTTTAAAGCCGTATACGAGGAATGTCAAAAAGTATGAATTCTGCTCAAGAGTAAAGTACCTTTATTTTTGAAAATATCGAAAATTGTTATTAAGAAAAGTCGATTATAATCGAAAAATACGTTCAAGTATCCAATTACACCTATCTACGATAAAAATAAGGTTTTGTTATTTTTCACATTTTTTTAAGTTATAAAAATATAAATTATTTTTTCTTCCTTTTAGGATAAAGGAAGTACTGAATTCACCCCAAAAATTCGAAATTGAGTTTTCAACAGATCTTCACGTTTTCGAGTCCCCCGAACCCAAAAAAACATGTTTTTGTTCTTTTGTTTGTCTGTCTGGCTGTGTGTCTCTGTGTCTGTGTGTCTGTATGTCTGTGAACAGAGTATCTCAAAAACGAAGAGAGGTATGGCGTTGAAAATTCATATATAAAATCTTTAATGTGTATTGATGTGAGATGTGTGATTTTCCAATTGAATACTTCTAAAATGGGTTTCTTTGGTTTTTCTGTGCCTATTTTTTTTATTAACTACTATTTTAAATAGAACACCCGGTATATTATTACATTTTTTAATTCAGCTTAAAATTTTAGAGAAAATTTGTCTCTTCAACTAATGCTCTATTTTGTACCGTTTTTGTAGAATTTGTAATTATTGACAAATACTTAAAAATTAAAAATCCAATTTTTGGCTAACTATAAGATCACTGTAAAAGGAAGTTGTGTGAATGTATCACACCAGATTTTTTAAAGTGGCATTATCCAGGAATTTACTGAATGTACTTTAGTTTGCCTGCAATAAAGTGTACAACCATCTAAAACAGCAAAACTATAGTAGATTCCTTATCTTCGGGAAAAGTAAGTAATAATGAAAATTATGCAAAGTATTTATTTGTTTAAGCTTAAATAACAAACAACTTTGATAATTTTTTTATTTCCATTGTAACCGAGTATGTAAAAAGCCGCATCCAAGTTAATTACAGTCAATATTCGTTTTAATTTAGTTTCTGAGTGTATTATTTAATTTATAATGGCTGTTAAGTGTTTTTTTTCAACACCACACAAATAAAAAATGTTAATTAAGCTAATGTTTTCGGAAAAAGTTTATTACCCACGTCGGCACTTTCAGTTTTGGTGTTGTAATTCTAATAATTAATTAAATACAAGTTATAATTGGCCACATCAGGTCTTCTACATACACTTTCAACGGTATCGGGGTATTATTCGGCTGCTTCATCGAATAACACAGTATGTGATAATGAGTAAAATGTTGGGAAACAAGGAAACACTTTAGATCGATGGCCCCACACTCTGCATGCATTCTCAAAGTTAAATCCCGCATATTTGCAGTCTGTATTAAAGTATAATTTTTACTGTCTGACCAAAAATCTTGCAACCCTAAAGTTTCATGGTAAAATGTAGTTACTGTGTTTTGAAATCCAATGGGTGGGCGGAAGTGAGAATAAAATAAATTTTCTACACAGTATCTACAAGAACAGTTTTATTATTTTTTTTACGATAGCTATACGAATTTTTTTTATCAAAAAGATATGATGGACAACTTAAACAAATACAAAAACAATAAAAATATTCAAAATTTATGATCTGCAACAAAACACAGTATCTCGTAGATACTGTGTTATACACAGAATTTTGACAAAAAAGTTTGCTCGTTGTTTTTCTAAAACACAGTAACTACCAGATACTGTGTTTTCTTTGGTTCTTTCGAACATTATAATGACTTGCTGTGTTTTGAATTGGAGAACAGAAGACATGCATGTAGATACTGTGTTTATGGGTAACTCTAAATACGTAACCAGTATAGATAGCTCAAATCTGATTAGCTAGAAAGATGCGGCACAACACAGTATCTACATAGGAACATTCAGCTCAATTTCACAAAAAATGTTGGATACTGTGTTTTTCGATGGAGCAGCCGAATTGTGTTTATTATAACAATATCATTTTAATATTAAACAGATAGGTTGTTTCAATTGAATGAAAAGACACCAAAGGTTTTTGGATTATGTCGATAACCATTTACATACCTAATTTCGTACATTATATTTTTCAGTTCAAACAAAACAAGCATTTTGAATTATTTTGTAAAGTGGCTCAGATATTGCACACTGGTCCCACCTTAATGCCTAAATGCACCTAAACTTTGTTTACCTCCTCACATAGAAATCTAAAATCCAAAATGTCTGTATGTTACTTAACCTTCAGATGTTGACTATGATTATCTATTTTAATTAAGTATATACATATTACTCTTTCAAACCCCGTGTGGGGTTGCTAGTCTTCCATCGGACGCCTCCCCAGGTGGCGGATAGAGGAACGCTGACCAGATATGATGGTTACCGGAGAAATAAAATACCCGGGGCGGAGCAAAACTAGCAAACACCGAATTACTGTCGGTATAAGGAGCCCATTTTAAGAACCAACATCTACGGGTGGAAGAGCAAGCAAGAGAAGGGCACCCTCTTGTCCTGTGATTGAGAAATCGGTCCTAAAAGCGGATGAACCAATTAGGTCAACGACATGGAAATGCAGAAGGAAACGGGAAGCCACATTAAAGACTCATCTGAGCATGCTGAGTCGAATCAACTACTACTGATAATGAGAATCTGAAACCAAGATCCGGCGGGGGAAGATCACAAAACTGTAGGGTATCCTCGGCCATCAACAAGCAAATTTCCTGCAAAATGCACCAAAAACATAAAAATAATATAATTCGTACTTGGAATGTGAGAAGTCTGTTCGGGGCCGGCAAGTTGGAAGATGCTGTATCCGAAAGCAGGTACAATTTTAGGCTCGATGTAGTGGGAATTAGTGATGTGCAATGGCCAGGTTCTAGCAAATGCATGCCGAGGAATGGAATGATGTATTATTCAGGAAACAACGAGCCCAAGCACAGAAAAGATATGGGCATCATCGTAGACAAAAATTGACAAAAAGCGGAAGGTGTTATAATGTTGACACTCAACACTCAGTTGAAAAGAAAAATAAATATCATACACGTATATTCACCTACTGCAGACAAGGATGAAAACGCAGTTGAAACTTTCTATGAACAACCTAATACTGTCTCTCATAATGGGCGATTTTAATACCAAGGTGAGCGAAGAAGAGCGCAGACTGTGTAGGACGATATGGATTAGAAGAACGCAATGATCGTGGCGATAGGCTGATTGAATTCTGTACCCTCTAAGAACTTATAATTGCATGTGCACTGTTGACACTTCATAAGCGTAGATTATATACTTAGAAATCTCCAGCTGATAATAGTGATAAAATCGTTAGAAACCAAATAGACTACATTATTGTTAATAGAAGATACAGAAATTCCATCATGTCAGCCAAAACATACCCGGGAGCGGACATATCCTCCGCTCATAATCCTGTTGTTGCAACGATGAGAATCAAACAGAAAAAAGTTAATAGTCTTATCATAAAGATAATTATGGATCCCACAAGGCATAAAAAGACTAACACATATACAAAATAAGCCAAAATAAATGAAAAACTAAAAGAGATTAGTGAAACTCCCATAGAAACAGTAAATGCAGACAAAAGATAGGAGGACATACAGAATATTTTGGTCTCAATTGGAAAATAAATCTTTAGCCACTTAGAGAAAAAAGAAAACCCTGGATGACAACCGAAATTCTGGAACTCATAGAAAAAAAAAGACAACACAACGCAACAGACAAAATAAGTATAGAGAAATACACTAAACATCAGAAAGAAGGGAAGCGAAAGAAGGTTTGCTCTCTGAGAGATGCAAACAGATAGAGGACCTGGATGAAACTATGATAGCGTCAACGTACACAAAAAGATAATAGAAATAACGGAAATATGAAATAATGCATCTTCGAATATCATTAGTGAAGTAAAAGGGAAGTTATCACAATGGACCAACTACATTCCACAATTATTTAATGATGATGAGGTAATCTATTGTATGCAAATTACAAAAAATGGTAAAGTAGTAGTGCCGAATGAAGTACCCATCGAACTAATAAGGCTTATTGATGAGGATTGTATCAGCATCTTGGTTGAACTTTTCAATCAGATATATCAGACGGACACAATCGCCAAACATTGGCTTCAATGAACCTTTGTGGCGACAACTTGTTCAGATAACGTAACCATAGCCTTAATGAATCACACGCTTAAAGTGTTTTTGAAAATTATACATGGCATTTTAAAAACTCTGGAAAATGAGATAAGTGACACACAATTTGGCTTTAGGAATGGTATGCGCACGAGGGGGGCCCTGTTTGGTTTAAATTTCCTAACTCAGAGATGCCTTGACATGAATCACGACATCTGTTTATGATTTGCAGACTTTGAAAAGGTCTTTGACAAAGTACAACACGGCAAATTAATGGAGATCCTAAACAGCAAGGGTAGAAGCAATATTTCAGAAAACTTTATGAGATTCGAAAGAAGTATATCCATAAATGAAGAAATTCTCAACAACTTACGTCTTGCAGATTAAACGGTAATAATGACAGACAATATCAATGATCTTCAGAACGTAATGCAACGCCTTAATACAAACTGCAACGGATATGGGCTCAGGATTAATTTAGATAGAACCAAATATATGGTTATTACAAAATCAATAATCGAAAACACCCAACTGAACGTTGTAAGCACAAGCACATAAAGAGTGAATGCATAAAAGTATCTGGGAGCGTGGATAACATCAAGCATACATATTGTCCCAAAACCGTTTTGAACATAGGAAATTAGAGTACCATAAGGAAAACATAAACAAAATGAGTAGCAGAACAAAGATAGAATGAAATCATGGCTAGATAAATTTTTAAACTAAAATTAAGTCAATAAAACAAGCAAACACTTCTGTCAAATATTTTATCTGTCATTAAGAGTATAAGGTGAAGTAAGAATCTTAGTGCCTTTTCCTTGAGAGAATGTTGCTACTTGTTGTAATTTTTATTTATTAATTTTGATGTAATAACCAGTATAACGATCTTTATAACGTAGTTTGCTGGCTATTGAATTAATTTTCTTCTCCAATGTGGTGTTCTTTGTGAACTGTATTACTACCTCGCCTTCAGCGCTTAACATAACCTCATTTAACCTACAATTTGGAACACGCGGTTTATTACCAGTTTTATTACCAATGATCATTTCGGCGTGAAATGAAACCAGTTTGGTTTCGAAATATGTCGCCTTTTTAATAAATGTACGTGGAGAGAAATACTGTGTTTTATTGTTCCGTGTCAAGACACCTCCACTATTAGCGTGATGGATCCCCTCAATTACAAAATGATAGAAAAAGCACTATAATGAGCACACCAGGTTACATGAAATGCTGAATCGTTATTATTAAGGCTAATTTTCTTTAGGTGACGTCTACGAATGAATTCACTTTAAATATTTGATCAACGCCCAATAAACATTAAATATAATCGGCAATCACTTTAATACCACGGCAAATCGGCGACATAAAATACAAAGCGTAAACAGCAGGTATAAGTCACCTAGCCACTAAAGTAGGCGTTATCTTGGCGAAGATTCACATATAATTTATGATACCCAAAAGCTATTGAAGAAGGCAGAACCAACAGACGTCCACATGGTGTAGCCTCTATGGACATGGCGCTGGAAAGGTGTGCAACGGCTCTAGAAGAAGAGAAAATGCTTGGAGGGTGAGGTGCAGATCTAGGGGGCAATGAAATGTAGCTAGCATTCAGGATGATCTTTATCGAGGTGTGATATACTGAGATGGATTGCTTTGAAAACTCCACTTTGAGTTTGCTATTTAATTGATATGTTTTTTTAAAATTTAATGTAAGACTTAAATTAATTAAAATAATTGCTGGATTGATTGTAATTTTAATTTACTTGACTCAAAATAAATAGTATTATGCCCTTTTTAGTATTTCATTTATCTGCAATTTTACTCTCATAACGCTAGCTCGGTAGACAATCAACTCTATTCAAAGGGGTTAGACAGTACCTTAAGATTTCGTGTTCGCTTTAATCTTCGGAAAGGGGACCCCAGCTCGTATCTTCGTCTGGAACGGTTCCCCCGGTGTCCGTGCTGCTGGTGGGTGTCCTACACTCCTGCCTAATGCGTCGCAGTCGAATGACCTGGCTCTGGACCCTCTTTTCGGCTGGAATCCTTTTTCGTAATCTTAATGTGGGTGGCGAACGTTTCCTCGGAGATGCTCTTGGTAAAATTATTTATTGTTGCGGAAATCGCCACAAACTTTCTCAGATGTACTTTAACACATGCTTAACACAGTGAAACACTTTTTGGCTCAAAATATCTATTTTTATTGTATAAAAACTTTATTCAAGTGGAGCACAAAATTTCATGTCAATCTTATAATGTATTCAATTGTTATCTTTTCAAGTCCTCTATAAACAAATGCTAATCTAATACTATATAAACGGAAATTAGCCATGTTCAAATCAATTACATTTTGAATAAATCTGCTTATAAATTATGATTTTTACAAATTTTTTATATCTAAATAATTGTCTACATTTTTAATTGTTAAAATGTTTCTTTGCGCCACTGCACGTTTTATTAATCGCTTTGCTATTTTTACTCGCGTAATTGCACTGATTAATTTTTTAGAGTTCACTTCCTGCACAATTCCTCTTTCCTGTTTCTATTTGCTTTTCACTTGCTTTTCCATATCATGTCTGCTTTTCACAATTGCTATTCCCTGTTCATTATCCCTGCCTTCTGATTGCTCTTTGCAACGTATAATTAGTCTATTCTGGCTTATTATACCTTTTTTAAGACTGCTCAGAAATTTCATTGGTTATTTATTTTGAAATCTACGCTTCATTGTCCTGCACATAGCAAACCTTTTTGTGATTATTCATTTCTTTTGGTTTGGCTATTCATTCTGCCCAAACCTAATATTTAATTAATTTGAACTTCGACTTCAACTCTGTGAAAAACAAGCTTTGCCCTTGGCGTTGCTTACTCAATTGTTTTATTAATACTGGCATCTCTTTTCCAATGCATTTACATAAAACACCCCAGCTCTGTGTTTATTGACTTGTTTTCTAAACTGCACTGCAAGCAGAGCAGAACCTCAAGCATAGGATCATTACAATACTATCCAATAAGAAATCAATATTTGGGTTCGACGACAAAGGTAGTGGAGAAAATAGTTAATGCAAAGCACAGCTCGAAAATCCGAATAAATTGAAACATTCTAAGACCTGTAACAAAGTCCTTCTTGGAAATATCAGAATATCAATGTTCACAAACCTGGTATAAAATTCAACTTGTACCATTGCGCTGTAGCATGAAGGCCCGTGCATAAGTTTGCCTCTTGGTAGCGGCACTCTCGCTTCTAAGCTAAAACACCGTTGAGGTACGAAGGATAAGCAATGCAGATCACAGGAGACGCATCCCCACTTAAGCGGGAGGCCAAGCGATCAGGATAAAGTTCCACCACAGTTGCCTTAATATAAGGAATTCCACGTGATCTAAAAGCTTTAAAATAACATAATATGATTCATATAATATGCTGAAGCATTTCTATAACTTTTTCGAAATATTAAGATCTATTTTTTGGTATCTTGGTTTCATTTGTTAAAAAATCATTTAAAGGTACTCTTGTAAACTATAAAACCATATCAAATTTATTAAGTGGGCATCTGTGATTCATGACATCCGAAATATTAGTGTAAAAATTGCAGAGCTCTGTGGTAAGTATAATCCGTTTGCAAATTTTTAAAATGGTAGATTTATACTATCATTTAAAGTTCCCTGTGGATATGAAGAACATCAAAGGTGTCCATAAAAAAGCGGCAGTGTTTAGATATCTCTTCTTTAGGTCGTAGTACCGATCATCCCAAACATATTCACTGTTTACTGGTGAACCTAGGCCTCCTCATATTATTTTCAGTGTTTTGCGTTTTTTGCTTCTGAAATCCACCTCCTTCCTACAGTTCACACGATATCATCTTTCCATCTAATAGGAAACTGCCTGCATTTTCTTTTGCAAGTTCTGGGTGTCCACTCGAATAGTAATTTAATTCATCTGTTATCTTCAACTTTTGCTTATATCCGTTTTATTTCACTACTTTTTTCACCAAGTCTGGGCCATTTTATTTACTTGCTAGTTTTTTAGATTATGTTATACCTAACATAACACGTTCCATATGTTGTTGTGCTCTCAGTTTCTGAACAGATTATGTGGTAAGACCTCATGTTTCTGCTTCGTATACCTATAATAACTCGTAAAATATATCAATAGAATGTTTTCCTTTTCTGTTAACCTTAAAGATATAATTCTGCCTTCCGAATGCTGATCAAGGTAGCTTTATGTCTGTTCAATTCTTCTTAAAATGCCACAGTCACTTCCTCTTTCGATATTCGCTAGGCTTCCAAAATAACAAAACCTTTCCATCTTTTCAATTTTGTTTTCGTCGATTTTAATTTTTCCATACTTCTTTATCAATAACTGTGGCCCTTCATCATTTTCTTCAACAGTACCTGTTTTTCTGCGTTTAAAAACGTGTTAGCTTTGTTCTGCATTTGTCGCTTCTTATTAGTAAGCAGACGGATGCCATCGGAGAATAGTGATGGACATTACTTAAAAACGTAGGCAATGAATGTTGTACTCTCTCCTTTTTCAGTTTCATGTCGATAATATAGAATATGTCGACAACGGAAAAAAATGAGGCAATTTTAATTCTAGTACATGTTTGGTGAAGATCTTCCTCCTCCTTCTCATTTATTAGTAGCTATACCTTTATGTTTCAGTATTATATTTGCGAATGTAGCTCTAAATCTAGTACACATAATTTTCTCAAATACTGCTTCCCATTCTGTCAGAGATTTATTAGTCACTTAAAGTCAACCATTATTACAAAACCTCTTTCCTTGCTAGCATTTTCATCTTTTACACACGGTTATAGCAATAGATTTCCATTAATTATATGTAGTTGGTCTTGTCGTAGCCATCTTCCTTCACTTATCCCTGATATCTTAATTTTTTAATTTGTTGTGCTATCAGCGCAGCGTTAATTTGGTATCGTATTATCATAATTGTATAATTTCTACTATTTATTTCACGTACTATTTTTTTTATTTGGTCTTTTTGCTTCTCGTTCCATGGGATGGATTTTGTTTGCATGCTGGTAAATTCATTTTCCACTGAGCAGTCCTACTAATTTATTTTTTATGAGGTTTTTCTGTGTTATAAATGCTCTTTTTTGGGTACTTCGCCACACTACAAACTGAAAAATATTAGACGAACGCTTCGGAAGACAATTCTGCATAAATACTCAAGTGCCACAAAGAAGTTTCAGAGATTATCTGTTTTACGTTTTTGATATATTTGATATTTTTGACCGATATGTTGTACTTTTCAGTTTCCTCACATGTTCTTCGTTATTCTTGTCTCCCTTTTCAGGCAATATTTGGTTTACCTACTGTTTTTTGGTTTTTCAGTATGCCTGCAGTGTAATCTTTTCCATTGATTGCTTCTATTGCACATAATATGAACTCTCGGTTCTCTTTCTTTGTCATTCTTTAGATGTTTTCTTAGATGTTTTGTTTGCTCTCTTACTATTATGTATTCTTCGAAGATCCAGATGTTTGTGTCTTTCGGCTCCTTTGTTGCTCTTAAAATGTCGAGTTCTTGGTTCAACATTGCTAGTTCAACTAATATAGGTCTTATTCTTCATCGTTCTTATTTCTTTAATTTTATTCTCAATGTTAATTTTTACATTTATATCTCTCAGCTTTTTTGCCGCTTTCTTGTTTAGTTTCAATTCTGTTGGCCACTCTGAATCATATAGTCCTTTAATTATGAATGGTAGGCTTCTATTTTTAATAATTGTAGTAGTCTCTTCTTGTTCTGGCAATTTTCATCTCAGCTTCACATTTATCTCTTTTATTTCAACATTTTCAATCTTAGGTGTATCTTTTCATTCTTTGCTTACGTTTAAATTTGGCTCTATTTTTTCGTCCGTTAGTGTATTTTTTTATCCCCTCTAGCATTGTATTATTCATATTGCAGAATGGTGCTCTTGAGAATCTTAGAGAGTTATCTGGGTATTATTATACTACTGAAGCTTGACTTTTATCTAATTATAAAAACAAAAGTTTTGAGTAAATACATGTGCCTAATCACTAGATGTAGTGTCCCTTTTGATGTAGTAATAGAACGAATAGTCGTATCTTGTGATATTGCTGTACCAAATTTCCATTTCACCGAGAAATAGCTCTTAATCTACGCTTTAATTTAAAAATAAAAATTTTACTTTTAATTCCCTAAAACTTATTGAACAAGTATTTTGTTTACAAACTCATGTTTGGGTTTTCTGTTTTAAAAAAAACTGTGTTTAACGGTGTCTCATTATTCTTCGGGCATCCACCTTAGGAAGATACAGAGAACTAAGTTTTAGTATTACACATTTGCATCCCTTTTTACAATCAAGAATTATTGCCTAACAACCAACAATGCGGCCCTTAATCGAAGCCTTCAGCCAAAACTAGACGTTCCCCGAATGAAAACAAAGGCTCAATTCTCTCCAGCCGCCAGGGGAACATAACGGAACGAAAACACTTCAGGGCAGTCAACCCCTTCGACCGTTTTACATAAATATCGGTGGAAATTCCGCAAGAAATCGAGAAGAACGGATAAACAGAACGATTAAACAAACATAATCAACTTGCCCGTCCTTGTTTTCCGGCGCTAGACGCGGACGCGGACGGAATTGTACTCGTTTTGGGGCGCAGATATTAAATCAGTGAAACCGGAAAACTTATGCTCTGACAGCTCGCTGGAAAAATTAGGGCGCGAAGTCAAGGGGCGCGTTCAGGTGAAACAAAACTTCATTGATGAGTCGCTTTCGAGCGCATTTGAGCGACGTTTATGGTGCTCACAAAGGCACTAACGATTGCTGGCGTTTCACTTCCGGTCGGTGTTTTATGCTTTGGATTGCAAGGCCTCTTCGGGTGTTAATTAACTCCTAAAAGTCTACTTGGCAGCTAATTGCATCTTGCTTTGTATCAGATACTAATCACTTGCAGGAATAAATTAGTTTTCCAATTAAAGAGGTTGCTAAACGTTAGCAATTAAATAATCTTGTGCCAAGTGTACACAAATAATAATACACACGTTTGCTTCACGTTTACATGGAATACATGCAGCAATAAACTTCTTTGTACTGAAACTGGTGTACTTTCCAACTTCGAGTAAACCTAATTCAACCAAACATTTGGTTGTATTTTTTCCAGGTTGTATAGCTGCAAGGTAATAAGAAGGAAACAGACGAAGAAAAAGGTATATCCTTTTTTTTCTTCTATTTCCTTTTTTGTTGGGCATTTTACGCCTGCTTAACCCACATTGCCTAGCTGATTGGCTATTCATTCTCTCCATTGTGCTACTGCTTGCTTGATGTGCGCATTAATTATTCTATCCCTTAAGGCAGTGTTTCCCAAACCCATTTAATCGCGGAACACGTCCCTTCTAGTTAGGTTTCAATGGAACACACATCACTATTCTAGTTTCAAAATTCAAGGTCATTATTTCATTTAGGGAAAAAGTAATCTTAATCACCAATCTTTCCAAACTTGTTGGTGATGATTGTGACTGTTTCAATGGGTACTAGCAGTCAATTAATCTTAATGTTAGCTTAAAAGAAAGCCCCGATATTACACTACAACTAAGGAACGTAAAACAAATATTTCAAGTACGTCCGTATTACCTGTGCTAGCATACAGCTTTGTCACTATTACTTTTGCACAAAAAACCGTTGATGAAGGTCGAGAAACCCAAAGAGCGCTGGGGCTGAATATGTTGCACACAAGACTGAATAATTGGCATATACATTACAACGCTGTAGGAAAAATATCACAAGAAGTGGTAATGGACACAGTACATTATGAGGATGAGAGATGATAAGCAAGAAGGTTTTTAGAGTGGAGACCACGGCTATATCGAAGAAACGCCAACAGATCAACATTAAGATGGTATAAAGCGAACAAGTAGCCTATTATGATAGCGAGGTACTAACAACAAGGAAAACAGAGAAAAAGAGGGGAGCCCTATATCTAACAATGAATGAATTGAGAAAGAATAATAAAGAAAGTGATCGTAAAATAATTGGGTTATCGGAGAGCGAGAACGCAGAGGAGGCTGGAAGACCATATCACCAGAATGACAAATAAAAGGCACTCAAAAATAGCAAGGGACAACAAACCGCAGACTTCCAGACCACCAGGTAGGCCATCTAAAAGATGGAAAGGTAGCTGAGTATCTACGTTGTAAGATTAAGAGAATTGGAAATAACAGGTCATTAGACCTAAAACAAGAAGGAGGAGAATTGGGTTCTGTTCCTCAGGGTATTTTACCATATTGTTTATCAAGAAGTCGTTCGTTACTGTGTGGCAGTTTTGTAATATTAAACATAAAATAAAAATGTTTGAAATAATTAACGCTACTGGCGATGTTGTTTCTTAGATGCACACATTTCTCTAATATGAAGAACTACGTTTGAAGGTTGAATTCTGATGTTATAATCCTATCAAGTCTGATTCAAGAGTTGGTGTTTGTTATTGAATAATATAAATATTCGCCTGATGCAGATATGTTGTTGCGATATTAAGTAGTACTCGAATTTCACATCGAACCACATTGAAAGATTTCTACACCACTGCACCAGCGGAAATATTTTCCTTGTATCTATGTTGTTAATGCAAGTGCCAACAATTTGGTAGCATGGAATAGACGAGGGCCTAACGTATCCTTCCCTTAGCTAGAAATATTGCACGCGTTGGTGGTAACTTAAACTTTTCAAACCGTTAGGTTAAGTTTACTAGAAGACAATTTCAACGAGAGAAACTAACGGAGCTAAACTTTGTACCGCTCCTGCGAGTGTTGATCACAGGAGCTGCGGCCAGGTAAATATCGCTTTTTTAAACTTCTATGTTTATTAAAAAAAAAGCATTTCCATCTAGCTGCAGGATAACGAAACTAAACATTATACCAAACATGCGAGAATTGGTAGTAAGAAGTGCGATCAGGTAATTTGACTTGGCAAGACTTTGCGTTGTTTAAAAGAATAGTTTATGTTTTCTAGAACCACATTCAGATCTCTTAGTTAGGTAAATTTACTTAAAGTGGCCCAGTTATGAATCACTTAGTTGCGCAGTATCATCAGAAGAAGAAAGCGGTGGCTTGTCAATAAGAGACGATATTCCTAAAAATAACAAAAAGGTTTGGCAAAGTAAACCAAAAAAAAAGAAGAAAAATCTCTAAATTCGGCAAGAACAGAGATTAAGCAGGCAATAAATAGTAATTAAAGCACTATGATAATCAACGAAAAACAATAAATGAAAAGAAGTTTAATGAAGGCTTAACATTGGTTCTAGGAGCTTCGTGATTTTTACCCTGGGTGGGGTGCGGCGTTCCACCAATCCTCCCCCTATGATCGGACTAGCGACCGGCAATAGCACAAGTAAAACAAAAATACTTCTTCTTCTTCCTCTTAATTTAGGCTGAGAGCCTGTTATTTCCACACATTGACTGCGGTTTTATAAGCCACCTTAAGCCGCGGCCGGGGTAGGTGGCTAGCCTAACCCCTTGAATTAGGGAAGAATGCCCTTACAGAGGCACGACCACCAAAGATGTTCGTATGATGGCCGGAGAGCCGAAATGTTGGATGCTAATGATTGGCCGTTTCTAAAACATGGCTTACAGATTGCACTACAACGCTGTTACAATATTGAAGGTTATAGTTTTATACGTCACGATAGTACAAGCAGAAGCGGAGGTGTGGATATATAGATAAAGAAATGTTCGCAGTTTAAAAAACTTAAAATTGAAATTGAGATAGAGTGACTCTGCAAAACCATCAAAATAAAGTCTTTAATTTTTGCGGTTTGTGTAATTTACAGGTCGCCGACACATGAAATAGATGAATTTTTAGATAAACTTGAAAATACTATAGATAATTCTTTGCCAATAATGGAAACTGTCAGTATATTAGGTGACACTAACATTGACTTGCTGAAACAAAACAACAATTTAACTATAAATTACAGCAAATATTTAGAAATATTTGAATTGAGTCAGTTGGTTTCTACTCCTACCTATATATAAACGAAATTTCTTTCACCATGACTGAAAGTGACAGACATTTTTTATGGGTGGAAAAGAATTATTTGAACTTTCTAGCAAATGGGACAGTTTACGATCTAATGTACCAGACGAATACAGCAGTATATCGCTAGATGCTGATGAAGATGATGCTTATGCTTCCAACGTTAATTCCAAAAATGACGAAGAAACATAAACGGAGGAAGGCAGTAGTCAGATGCTTTTAAAGTACAGTTTTTATTCAAACATGTTTTTAACTTATAAATGTGTTCTTACTTTGTCAACCACTTAAGTTTCATGCGAACGAAGCTTTTCGATTTTGAAATATGTTAAAAACCGTTTACGCAGTTGTATGTCTTAAGATCATCTCGACTCTTTCATGTTGATGATGTGTGAAAGAGATTTGGACCATGAAAAATTTTTAAATTTGATTGCTGAGAAGAGCAAACTTCTAAAAAAAATGTTACTCTTTCAAATCTATACCATAAAATCGGTGGTTTCTTTCTTTGTATGTATCTTTGTTCGCTATCTCCTCCGAATATACTGGACCGATTAAATTTTATGACAGCTTAAAATTTTGCTAATTTTTAGACTTAGATCGTAGGCCGGTTTTTATTTAAAAAAAGTACGACTAAGTAAAGTAAAATTAAATTACGATCGGTTGAAACAGCTGATGTGGTACGTTCACAATGAACTCATCAGCGCCGATTTCGACTTCAAATTTAAAAGAACACTTAATAGATCATGTAATTTCAATGTTCATCTATCAACATTTTTGTATGTGTAATGGGTAAGGTTGTATGTGTTTTTGATTGTGACATGTAGCACCCTTTCCACCGAAGCGTAGCTAGGGTGATTCACTGGTACATACATAATATATTAACTATTCTACTGGATTGCGATTGATATTTTTTATAATGAGTCATTTACTTATTGTCGTTTTTAAATACATGTTTTGTGCATAAAAAACGAATTGCATTTTTCACGTTTTCTTCTTTAAACTGTGAACATTTTAATCAAAGAGTTAAGAGTTATTGAAAAATTTGCTGTGCCGATGCTAAAGATCCATGTATGGATTTCTCTTAAAATAAAACAACGCTGTTGTGTTTAATAGTTCTATGCGATAAAATTGTGTCTATAAGAGCCAATATTTTAATGTTTTTCTCCCAGAAAGGGGGGGGGGGTTCTCCCGGACCAACTTCCCAAACCTATTGGCCCACCTCGTCATTCTTTTCCCGGCCTGAATGTTTTTGCCAGTCCGGCCCTGTCCATAACTATGGTAAATAACTCGGAGTTCATCCAACCTGAAGAGTTAGCCAAACCTAGAGTTCCTGGTAAATTGTGCTTCAGCATATGTTCCTTAGGTATATTTTTGCAGGGAAAATACTATAATCGGTAGGATGTATATGCCCAAAGTAGACATTATACTACATGTCATCAGTCACTGCAACCTTTCACCACTTGTGCAGCAGAGTAGTAATAGTGGTTTCAACTAAATCAAAAACACGGGAAGTATCGGCGAATTCTGGTATTCGATTAAATAAGTCTTCTAATTTAAAAAAAAACTGGCCCTCTTGAAGGACGTTAATCTTCACAAGCTGCATTGTTCCAGCTGACGAATACTAAGGTCGTCTCTTCTTTTTAAGAATCCTCTAAACCAGTGCAGTCCTGCCGCCTCATTTTTCCCATGATGGAGAGAAGCGTTTCTTATTTCGCACAGCAGATTGATATGACAGTTCTCGCACTTTGGTTGTAGTTAACCCATAAGCCATTTGGCTACATGTGTGAATATAATCAGTTAATACAGCTTCCTCGCTTTGTGTAAAAACCCTGTTTATGTCGGTGAGGTTCTATGCGAATGTCCACACCTAGGTTCATTCTCTGTTCTTTAACATAACAAAATAATGTCACATATTTTGAGTTAACATTTTGGGCAGCTTCCCGTAACAATTGATTACTATAAAAAATGCATTTACAGTAGCAGCCATATTTTCTTTCTTTGCTGTCCATATTTTTTTAGGTTTAGGTTTCCTTACGATCTACGATAAAAAGTAAAAGTGACTTACACACAGTGAAACGTACTTGTGGTACAGAGTAAAACGTTTAACTGTGTACTTTTTGGCATTGTTTCAGTGTGTACCTTTTGCACTTTTTATATGCAATTTTCTAGAAACTGAATTTTGCAAAATTGAACAGACACCACTTTTAGGTGAGGTTAAGAAATTGTCTAATTGGCCAAGAAATTATGAAAAGACTTATTTGGCATAATATTCTGTTTGCTGTGCTAATAAGAATATGAATGTTGAAAAACATCTTACCTTCAAAACATGCAAACATTCACTCAAATGACTCACGCTCCTTTCATTGCAAACATCAACTGCAAATAAACACTTAACTGATGCTTGCCAAACTGAGAAAATTGGAATGAGTCAACAAATTCAAAAATGACATAGACTGTTTCAGTGTGGCCCACCCTCCCCTACCTACCAAATAGAGCAGCGTCTATTTATACATTGAGTGGATAAAGTTAAAATTGGTAATCAAGCAATACTTACAAAATTAATCGTCCACTTAAAAGCTACTAAGACGTTTATTTTTATCAATTATACTGCTCCTCCCATACACTTAAATAAATGATCAAAATATTATACACTAAAAAAATTATTATTTTTAACCAAAATATTTTACTAAAGTTTTATCAGTAGTATCCGGGCACTTTAATCGTGATAGCTGTCAATCACATTTTAATTGACCCAATTAAATGCTCCAATTAAACCGCGAATTAAACTGTGAATCAATTGCTCTAATTAAATTGATCTAATTAAATGCTCTAATTAAATCCGCGGATTGACCTAATTAATCACATATGAAGTTTGATATTTAATTTACATATGTGCTACTGATTAAATTACGCATTAGCTTCCGATTAAATTACGCGGCGGCCATTTTTTAATTTTCGCGCGAATATTTGAATTTGAAATTTCAATTTCAATTTTTTTAATTTAAACTTCCCGGGGTGTCGGCCATCTTGGTTTTCTGAGCGCGCACTTCTCGCGGCTGCCCTTTTAATTTCAAATTTTTCAGATTTTTTTCTAAGTTCAATTTTTTTATTTTAAACTTCCCGGTGTCGGCCATCTTTGTTTTCTACGTGCGCACTTCTCTCGGCTGCCAGCTTGAATTTGAAATTTTTCAGATTTTTTTCTAAGTTCAATTTTTTGAATTTAAACTTTCCGGGGTGTCGGCCATCTTGGCTTTCTCGCATTTAATTAATTTAAAAAAGCTTTTTGCGTCGGGCCCCAAGTGGGATCTGAACCAGCGACTACAGTATTACGAGTCTAAAGGCTAATCACCTGAGCTACCCAGACAGTGTACCTGAATGCGATTAAAACTTCAACAGTTGCGTACCGTTTAGACGTTGAGCTCCCTTGTTGTAAACAAACTATTTTTTGAGAAATATTATTTATAAGAATGGAATTGCATAGCCTGTGATATTAAACGAGGTGTAGTAATTTTAAAAAACTGCTTTTGCAATTGGGTTTGTTATAATTAATTATTTTATCTTTATAATATGAGTGACGCGCATGAGTGGATTAACGATATTTCCATTGTCCCAACAGAGATTCGTTGCAATGTTAAGTCTCGTATTAGCTAACGAGACGTCAAAGTGAACAAAAACGAATCAAATCTCAAATGCTTATGGTAACTAACACATTAGTAAACAAAATTTTATGCGATTTTGTTCACTTTGACGTCGCGTTAGCTAACACCAGACTTAACATTGCTTTCTGCAACCGGCCCTAAGTATGAAAAGGTCTCATATAATATTATTAAATTATTTATAAAACTGCTGCTATTATCCATTTTTCATATTTGAAATGCTAGAATATTATGAATTTTATGCTGCTATGCGTAATTACAAAAGACATTATAGCCCCGAGGAGGGCCGCGTAATTTAATCGGAAGCTAATGCGTAATTTAATCAGTAGCACATATGTAAATTAAATATCAAACTTTATATGTGATTAATTAGGTCAATCCGCGGATTTAATTAGGGCATTTAATTAGATCAATTTAATTAGAGCAATTGATTCACAGTTTAATTCGCGGTTTAATTGGAGCATTTAATTGGGTCAATTGAAATTTGATTTACAGCTATTACGATTAAAGTGCCCGGATACTACTTTTATCTTTTCTAAAAATGGTTACTTACATATTTAAAACACGTTGACAACAGTCTAAACTAGAAGCTGTGAAGAGTACATGCTAGATATCTTACCACCTAACAAACATAACACATGTGAGATCTTAGATAGTAATTCATTATATATGGCGTAATGGTTATACTTACATAGCAGAACAAGATTTAAATAAGGAAACGATGCGATGCTATCTTCATATATCTTAAAACTTTGCTTTTAATAAGTTTATTTCGGCAGTAACTGAACTCTACGGGAAGTTAGTTACTTTCAATATCCAAACCAACATTTATATAACATATTCCGTTTATAAAAAAATAAGGACTCACAGAAAATATCAACAGGGTGACATTCCAATTTTCTAGGAAATTGCTGTCTTGAAATCTCGTTCCTAATCTGTATAAGGCTTCGGCCAAATAAATCGAAAACACGCCCAAAATATATAAATCTGCTGCATTATTTACGTAAAAACCGGCAATTTTAAGGCTCGGAATAGGATTTTGAATAAATAGGTATTTTATTTTTGAAACATTTACAATTTCTTATAACTTTCCCTACAATATCTTTATTGCAACCATAAGATATTTATAGATTTCAAATGCGAGTCCTTCATCCCATACAATAGGTACATCTCCATAGTGATCCGTGATCGATAGCATGTCCATTTGATACAACACTCACCCAGCACGGTATTAATTTGATCCCAGTTCAAAGTTACGTGCAGTGAAGTGCAGAATTAATAATCTTCATAAGCGAATCTCTAATTTCTCTAATGCGCTGTAATGCGATGTCTTCTAATTCTTAGTCATTAAGAATGTATTCAATTCTTGATCCGGCAGATATAGATACAGGTGTTTAAATAAAAAATACGTTTAAGTAAGGGTTGTCCATAGTTATCAAAATAAGAGTGATCACACTTTTTAGAATTTACTGACTTTGTCTTTGACAAGACATTATATTATAAGTGACATTACAAAGTTATGATTCCTTCTATTCTTATTCATGGCCAACTTACAGCTACTGCTTATTAAGCTCCTTGAGCAACTATTGCTATGACAAGTACAAATTGAAGCAAGTTGCTACATGTAGAAGACCCTACATCAGGTTTCTCAAGAGATTAAAATAGTGCACAGAGAAATTAATCTTATGTCACAGTTTGACCTATAAAATTGCAACGTATGTATACGTCACAGGCGTTTTGCATAATCCGTCTTTTTTCAAAATGTCTGAGTTTGCAAAACGCCGGCATTTTGAACAATCGTTGAATATTTTGCAAAGTGACGGCTAAATAACAGTCATTTTGCAAAATGCCTTGCTGCTACTAGACAAAATGAGCACATAGTGCTTATTCAATGTGTCTAATATATAGGCAATTGGTAAATTTATGAAATATAATAATAATATATTGGGGTCTTATTTATCCAAAATATCAATCAATCACTAACACTATAACTACTACAATGTATAAACCTTCAAAACCTTCTAAATTAAACAAAAAAAGACTCTTAAATAATACAAAGTAATGCAAAGTAAGAATCCCCTCTAAAATAAACAAACACATTTTAAATTACAGTAAAAAAGTTCAAATCTTGAGTTATCTTCATAGCTCCTGTTGACCTTCTTGAGGGCACGATAAAAGCAAATGGACTGTAGTTAAATAACCTTGCACACAAAGAAGTTATGTAATAACATACATATTCATTGATGCGAGCTGAGCTATTATAGCATTTTGAATTACACAAGAGCCTGTTAGTTACGCAATTAGAACTGCTTTGCAGCTTATAGGTAACCTTGCATTCTGCCTACTTGCAATCTGTCTCTAGATAATACTCATGGGAATGCAAGTCACACCGTTGCAAACCATGGTTTCTTTCATGTTAAAAGTTTACTTTTTGATTAAGATGCTGTTTTGAGCATGGTTCTGGTTTGGGATTCAGGTTAGCCTATCCTAATTCTATGCTAATGTCATGGCTCCCACTTAGTTATATGCAATGTGTTTGTGAGTGTTGAATAAATACTTTTTAAAAACACAAATCGTCGTTCTAAAAAACTATAAGCCGTCTTTCTCACATACATATTTTTTTGGTGGCCCACTTTTCTCTTTTTATCGTTTGCATAAATAGTTTGTATGTCGCTGTCCTCCAAACTTAGATTGACAAGAAACTACTTGTCTCAAACTTAAGGTATTTTACTTAATAGCATCTAGTAGAGGGGTCCCAGATTGTTGAATCAGGGAATCAGGGGGAAACCAATTCTCTATTATTTCATTTGGTGTTTCTATTCTATACACTCCGTGGTTGTACTCTAAATCTCTTGTCACGACATTTTGAAGATCTAGTGGCCCACGGACTACTTTAGGTACTATAACAACATGCATGATCCAATTTCAATAGTTTTTATTTACCTGACGAATCATTTTTTCCGCTGCCTATTTTTGCCCTTCGTATGCTGCCTTTCTTTCGTTATTAATACTTTCTTCTTGGTTTCACAGAAAACATAATTCGCCTTTACTATTGCCACCACAACTTCAAGTAGCCCACACTAGCCACTATCACGGACGCAGAACGACGTGACATACGCCATACCTCTTTTCGTTTTTGAGATATTCTGTTCACACACAGACAGACACATATGCAGACCAATGAACAAAAACATGTTTTTTGGGTTCAGGGGACTCGAAAACGTGCAGATCTGTTGAAAACTCAAGTTCAAATTTTTTGGGATGAATCCAATACTTCCTTTATTGTAAAAGGAAGTAAAAATTAAACACGATAATAGTTTACTTAATCATGGAAAACAAAACAGATCCACAAATTCATTTGTTTTTTTTTTTGTAAACCTACACAGAAAAATGTCTTGTAAAATTGCCAACGTTCCAACTTTATTTTGCAGGTTGAAACTTAATATCGGTGTAGGCCGTTTAATTCTTCTTATTACAATCTTTTCAGCTAACGATATGCCTTTTATATTAATCATGAGAATATTACTTAATTATGCCATTCTCCGCTATTTTTTATATAAAACTCACAACATGCTCTAACTGCAAGGCATATGGTATTACGACCAAACACGACCACAAGAATACAAGAACGTCGTTGCTTATACAAAATTTGCTATTGATGCGGCGGCTGCCTTTACTGTAGGATTACAGTACACTTCGGCAGCACAATATTTGTAAATATGATCCGAGTTTCTAGTGGTCTCGGTTGTAACATCGGTTCGTGTCATATTAAACTGCTATATTGCCGATTCTGCAGGGACAGCGTTTTATCCCGTAATTCCCATGTAAGTTTGGAGCACATTTCGAAGAGGGAGTGTGTCGACATATAACTCATGTTATCTTGACGTAGTTTTTAGATAGTCTTTCACATGTTTTACAAGCGGTATTTAATAACGAATTCCGGATCTTCTTACATAAACCTTGTTATATTATAACGGTAGGATGAATAATAAAATATATTTTCAGATGGGCTAGGAAGTTCGAGCCCTTCAGCCGTAAAAAGCAGCTGCTACTGATTACAGCCAACTTTTCGTTATGTTACTAACATTTTTTCCATGGCTTTGCGAAAAATGGATTCTTATCATTTATTTATGTGTAGAAAGGAGCACTATTTTCTCGCAAAATAACGTGCTTTCAACCTTAATATCAAAAGTTTTTCAGCTTCGATGTTTATTAAATATCAACGTATGCTCTCAGCACTCACCTAATGGCAGTAAAGTCTTACTCTCCGCACTTGTTGTGTATAACGTATAACGATTGAAATCCGTTTCTAATAACACTTAATCCATATTACAAGAATGTTGGAATTAGATACTCGTAATTGTAAAGCCCACAGAGAGTCAAGAAGATAAAATAAAAGACAGCCTTTATTAATTAATGTCTATAAAAAACTTCCTTTGTACTTATATTCCCAAATGTATGGCTTGCTTTTCATTTCTTACAACCCAATATATTGATAATTTATTAACTTGACGACCGGTTTCAGAATTAAACCAAATTCAGTAAAGAGAATTCATAATCTTTGCAGAATTCTCTAAACATTTTTATATGGCTTTCGAACGAAACTAAAAGCTTTAATGTTTCTAATTCGAATCCCTAGGATATACAAAAGGGGTGAGACTAGCCACCTACCCCGGCTGCGGCTTAAGACGGCTTATAAAACCGCACTCAGTGTGTGGAAATAACAGGCTCTCAGAATATATTAAGAGGAAGAAGAAGAAGAAGGATATACAAAGCCTTTCAAATGAAAAACGTGTGTATGACGTGAATGCTAACCAACTCTCTTATCTTTTATTTTTACTGTCAGCAAGAGCGAAAAAGATTCACACGGTTAAGGACAGCCTCAGGGGCGTTATTGAAAGTTCGATAGCTTTAACAGGAAAGACCAATGCAAACAAGTGCAACCGAAACAAATATCCAAGCTAAATTATGAACTTTCGTTCTTATTTATCGCATACAGACAGCGTACATAGATCAAATAAATAGAGACACTCACTGACGGTTTCTTTGATGTCAAAATTCCGATTTTGATTGCCTTGAACGGCTCCTGGGGGGGGGGGGGGTACTTTCCAATAGTACTAACATAATATGGCGCCACTACTTGATCACATCATGATTGGTAGAACTTTATGCTGCCCTCTGGTAGTCAAACTTAGAAATAACCCCTAAGGCACTGTCCCAGCCACTCTAGGCAGTTTTCAACATTTGGCATGAGTGTCTCCACTTGTTTGATGTATGTACGCTGATACAGGTTTCTGCAAAGTAATAGTGCTTGCTATAAATATTTTATCAAATAAATTATTTCATCTCAAATTAAACAGATTTAAATTTCATTTCCAAATTTGAGAAATACAGTTCAATAGGTTTAAAAATGCAAATTTAATTTCACATGCTTTCGTTTAGGAACTTGAAAATGGCACAACTGCAAGTTAGCAACCTTACTTAATGCAAGCACGAATGACCAAGTAATACGAGTTCACTGTAACATAAATGCATATATCGCGGAAATAAGCTTGCTTAAGTGCTAACCGTTGTTAGGACACTCTATAGAGACCCAGTAAGAATAAACACTTTGCAGTTTGATATAATGGAATTTTAGAAGTAAACAAATATATCTGTATATATAGACCAATATTTTTTTAATAAAAACAATCGGCATTAAGTGTTTGATTCATTAACATCGAGGTACCCTTCCAAGCCTAAAATTTTGAAGAGTGAGGCTGAACTTTAGGGTAGTTACCAAATTATAACGTCCCTCTGAGTGGCCTGACTACTTTGTCTGAAAACACGGTTGCAGTCTCAACTGTGTGCTCAAAATTAAAGGGACAGAATCAGCGCAAGTAACGGAAACCTGTACAGCCTCCAGGAAATGCTGTTCATGAATATATGAGATTCAATGTCTGATTAGGTTCATTAAAATAAACACCCTTATGAGCCAAAATTTAAATTTAATGATTTTTGAAGTTTACTCGACTAATCTATTTATCAATTTCTTTATAACTTTGAATATAACCAGCTAAGGTCTACTCACAATGTTTTCTTATATATTTTTGCGTGTTCCTTATCTTTAAAACTTTACAGTTTATTGAATTGAATATTCGCGAGAACTTAAATATGCAGGTTTACTTTAAAGCATTTGAAGAATAACCAATAATTCTACTTTAACGAATTTTTAAAGAAAAAAGTATTCAATTTCTAGTGGAATAGCACCTTATATGATTTATCTGCAAAGGAGAACATAACCTTCTTTATTGGACGGGTTGAAGGTCAAAATGAAAATTGAACTGCTTTAACAAATAATAATTTGTTGCTTGGGAGGCAGTGTTTCTAAAACTATATACTTCTAGGTAATTTCTACAAGAAATGTAAACGTATCGATGTATCTAGTTCAAAGAAAAATAAAATATGTTAGTAAATAGAGGGTGTGACATAAATATTGTGAGTAACTTTGTAAGTAAAACTTATAACAACTTTAACATTTTTTTAATTACTTAATTCTGACATTTGACATTATGTGATGATAAATACCCCTGTTGAAGCCTCGACTAACTAGCTCGGAACAATGAAATTCCTTTCCATCAGCTGAATGGAGTTATGTTACTTTTAAATATATCAGTTAATATAATTGTTTAACCTTCATTTATATTTAATCAACAGTATATGATACTGTTACAATATTTAAATTTTTAATTCAAATAATTTCAAATACTTTACTTAATATCAGATGTTAATCACTGACTTTATAATTATTTGGTGTTTGATCTGACATTACAATAAAAATAATTTATATATCAAAGCAATTTTAATCACTTGATCCAAATAATAACATACACAACCTAAATCAAAATCTTAACTAAATCCAAAATGTTCAATTTCTAAATATAAAAATCGAAAACTATTCAAGCTTGAATTAACATCCAATATAAAAAACTTAATTTTCTAAATACTTTTGTTAATTCTAAATACAGTTCTTACTAAATTTCTATCACATCTAACTTATACCAATCAACAATGTTCACTGACTTTTTCTTCGTTGATCTGATTGTTTGTTGAAGATTCCCTCAGCAAACCCCTGGTTGCTCCAGTTTACCTCAAAGCTCATTGTAGCTCTTCCACCATTCTATTATTTCTAATAGATTTCCAATCCAGTACACACTAAAACACTTTAGCACTGGATTTACGTTATAAATATTATTTTTAATTGATAATACAATGTCAAATGAGTATAATAGCACTGACTTTTATCTTCAAACTAATAATAATTGTGATACTTCATCACGTTTGATTGCAGATGAGCTATTTTAATACTGCTAATTCAAACTTTCAATTATTATAACCTCACAATTAAGGGAATTCAACGCTCAACGTGATTTTACATAAATTATTTTCAATGTTATATTAATAATTATTATTTTCAATGTAAACGCATTTGGTTTCCTTAATAACTGCCGCCATTCATTCATACAACTGTTCTATTCATGTACTGTACTAACCAACGGGATATTAAAAATTCAAATAAATATTACATGCAAAGGTTTTGTTACTGATTTTTCTAACGTTTTGCTTAAATAACCTATAATTCTAGGTACGTAGAATAACTTTGTTGTAAGTTATTGTAATATACCTTAGTCCAACGTAGAAAAATCTAAATAAAGCATTCGACACTTTAAGAAGAAGGTATCACTGGTAAGTAGATAATATACAATTGCATTTACAGTTATCAATAGTAATACTTAATTCAATATTAAATGTAAATTTGTACAAATAACAACAAAACACCTCAAAAATTTACATTTTCAAATAATTGTTCAAAATTATATCCCCCAACTTTAATGCAAGCATCAGTACGGTGCAACGATTTGCAAACATGGTCAAATATTCCTGCTGTTGCTTAAATGTTTAGGCAACCAACTTCAATTTGACGTTGGAATTCGGTGATAAGGAAAAGTCCATTGCGTATAAATTTTCATCAGGCCAAATTTCTAAATAATTGAAAAACACTTGGAAAAGATGTAATTTTGTGCACCAAGCCTTCAAACGATTTACGCCTACAGCAACTACAATCATTTTTGGTACTATTCTTGGGATGTCTTTTACCATTTCTAGAATTTGTTCTTCTATATCGGATAGTGATCTGCCGCTCTCTCGTATAGACTCGGGCGAAATTGAAAAGTTGAAAAAATAATGCCTTTACTTAGCGTAATACAAATTATTACAGTTTAAAAATTAGTATTTTTTACAGGTTTTACCTGGAAATAACAACAACAAAACTATAGCACTGCAAAGCAGTAGTAGCTCAGTTCAAGATAAAAGTATGTGAACGCGAATGTTTTAAGCAAAAAGTGCAAAACCGATTGCAAACCTTTCATCGCCTATAAACTTACCAAATATTTTTTAACACATGTTTTCAGTAGTAATACACAAAGGGCGAGACAAACTTACCGATAATTTTGCACACGCTGTCGAGTGCTGATTGCAATGAAAACTGTCCCGAGGGCTCGCCCGAGAGCAGTTTTCTAAGGGCAACCCGCACGATGACTCTTGGCACGCGCAAAATTATTGTGTTGCCCGCGTTTACATTTTGAAGATTATTACACAAAACCCGTATACGTATTATGATTTAAAATTAATCTAATAATACCAAAAAAAGTGTGTGTTTCTTGTTTTCTTATTTCTAATTATGACATCATCTACGGAGTCGATAACCAGCACTAGGGCGCTTATCGCTTGATAAGCAGCATAAGGGTGCTTATCAGGTAATTAGTTAGAGATTGGTCAATTTTCAAAAATGCCTGGTTCTCATTGGATGACATCAGTCATCTGACGGTTGTGTGTAATAATCTTCGAAATTATTTTTAATTTTGGATACAGAATATACCTCATAAATTGTGCCCCATGTTCATGTTAAATCCTGTTTACAGGCTGTTCAGTTTTTCATCGATACGTCTTTACATCTTCTACATGTTTTGCATTATTGAATTGATCTAAAAGTTTAGAAAGTTATAAATCAAGTTAAAGTGAATAGTTTATGTTGAGGTTCTTTTCTGATCAAAACCGTTGTCATAAAAATGCAATATTTAAAAAAAGTCTTGCTTCACATAAAGCATTTCTAAAGAAAAGTTGCTTATAATTGATAAATACGGTAAATCATAAGTTTAATAAGAAAACATAAATATAAAGATGTTCGTCTTCGACTTTCATTTACAAACCATTTTATTTATTATCATATTTATTGTAAATACATACCTTTAAAATAAATATTTCACTTTTATATTTTGTACAAACATTTAAAGCAACATTCTAGTGTTTTATTAAAGAAAGGTTTTTAAAATTGCAATTTGTTGGAAAGCCCTATTTTTAACTCGTCCAGGCAGGCGAAGTTTTATGCAAATTTCAAAGCGTTTGGCATTGTCTGTGGTCGTTCCACTATGCTACTGATAAATGCAGCGATTGGACCAAAAAGTGGAGAATAAAAATGAATGAGTTAAAATCAGTAAACATAAACGTTACTAACAAGAACATCCAGAATAACGTGCCTTTTACAATAAACGGAGCACAGGTGCCATATAGTAATACAGCTAATTATCTAGAGATGAACCTAGATGCAAAGCTAGGGTGGAAAGAACACATTAAAAAGAAAAAGAATCTAGATGCAAAATATAAGAAATTGTAGTGGTTGTCTGGCAGGAAGTCACAACAATCAATACATAACACACTGCTTATCTGGAAGTAAGTTTTGAAACCTATATGGACCTATGACATACAGCTCTGGGACTGTGCTAAACCAACTAACTTTGACATCATTCAAAATTTTCAAAGTAAGGTACTTCGGAATACCGTGGATGCACCATGGTATGTCCGGAATGCAGACTTGCACAGAGACCTCAAGATTGAGACCGTTGTCTAAAAGCACGAAGCTAGACTTCGCAACCATGTAAAAACCGAGATGCTCCAGCCCCTCGATCAACATGACATCGAAAGAAGGCTGAGGAGGACAAAACCTTCGGACCTAGTGTAACAGTGATAAGTGAGTTTACAAGCAGAGAATACTGTCAAGTGTATAGCACGAAGCAAAGAAGAAGGAAGTGAGAAAACCAGTTAGAACCTGGGCGACACCAATGGGTGATATCTTAGTCTTAAATATATATTAGATCATTTAGGTTACTACCAAGTATAATATATCAAGATACTAAAAAAGAAACAAAAAAATGGCGATTTTTTTAAATTCATGGAAATTTATTTACTGCTACTAAGCTTAGCGAATAATATTTCAAAAAGCCTCTATGTTGAAACTGTAATGTTATATACTTTTATTTAATTAATTCACATAATTAACATCTACATATGTCATAGCAATAAAAAAAAGAACAGGTTTCATGAGCGTGTGAGTATGAATTGAAAATATGAAAAAGTGACCCACTTAAAAAAATGTAAATTAACTTTTTCGCATAAATTTGGATTGATATTCTATGGAATTGTAAGCACTTTCTCTGTATAGTAACTTTTCAATATTTTTCATTTATTTTTGATTGCAATAATCTAATAACTTATAATAAAAATGTATTCAAACCTGAAAAGCATTTGCTTTAAAGGATTTATAATAGTGCTTTTAGATCAAACTAACATCAATTAACACGAATCAGTGCACATAGGAAATGTATCATATATGCCATTCACTTTAGAAATCAATTGTAAAATTAAAATTGAAAAATTAAAACCACCCGTTATAGTATACAGGGTGTTGAAAAAGAGCCGCAATCGTATAGTACTATCGTAATTGACATCAAATAAGTATCATAAATTCGTTTTTAAAATTTCGCTGCTATGCTTATGGCGGAAGATATAAAATTCCTTCTACCAAAATTTAAAACTGGTCTAAAGCTGTGATATTAATTGCATTAACAATTTGTCCTAACAAAATAAAAGCATTAATCTGTATCAACAATTTCCGGTTAGTACAGCAATGAATAGCAGTTTTATTAGACATCCTCAAAGAACAAAATATTGTTGAAAATACAAAATTACCGATCTGACAATCCTGCAATATTTGTATGTATTTAAGCTAGTCACCATATTTCAATAAAAAACAATGTTTTGCCAAAATATCAAATTCTGACAGCACCACGAATCTTAAGTACATTAATTTCAAACACGTAGTAATGGAATATACAAATAATGAATATTTTGATATGCTGATGTGTTTGGGACAAGCGAATGGTGCAGCAATTGTTGCAGCTCGTAATTATGCAGATCGTTTTCCAAATAGACGTCATTCTGATGGAAGTGTTATAAGACTTGTAGGCAGCGTGTTAGAGAAACAGGGCAAGTAAATCCTATCCAGGTAAACCTTGGCCGTCAATGCAACATTAGAACTCCAGAACTTGAAGAAACCATTTTGACTGAAATAGAGAATAACCCTGGTCGAAGTGTGAGGGGTTTGGCTAGAGAATTTGCAGTTGATATTCATACTGTACACTATATTCTACGGAAAGAACATTATCATCTATTTCGTTATTCTCTAGTTCAGTCTTCTTCCAGGTGATGCAGCTCCAAGGCTTCAGTATTGTCAGTGGTTATTACAGCAACATGATGAAGATCCACAATTTGTTAACCATACTTTATAGTCTGACGAGGCGATTTTCCCTCGGGATGGCGTGAAGGAATAATCATGTGTGGGTTATAGAAAATCCTCATGCTGTCAGAAGACGCGTTTTGAGCAAAATGTGTGGGCTGGTATAATAGGAGATCAGTTAATAGGATCTAATTTTCTTCCACCTAGACTCAATGCAAACAGATTTCTAGAATTTTTGCAAGAAGATTTTATAAATCTAATGGGAGATGTGCCATTAAATTTAAGACGCAATATGTGGCTGCAAATGGATGGCGCTCCTGCTCATTTCGGGCTCTCTGTGAGAAACTAGTTAAATAAAAACTTTCCAGGACGTTGGATAAGTCGCGGAGCAGCGGTTAGATGGCCTGCTAGATCCCCAGACATAAATCCTATAGATTTCTTTCTGTGGGGATTTATTAAAGAAAGAGTGTATGCTACAGAAGTGGATAATTTGCAGCAGTTGGAAGATCGGATTCGTGCAGCATTTGCTGAAGTGAATGCGCAAATGGTAAACAGAATGCAGCAAAATTTAATTAGAAGGGCTCGTATTTGTATTGGTGATAATGGGCAAAATTTTGAACATATTTTTAAAAATTAATTTTTCTTTTGTTATTACTTATTTATTTATTTATTATTGTTTGCTTGTAGTTGTTTTTTGCTTATGTACTTAATTCAACAGTCTTTTTGCTATTAATAAACCTTATATTTATTACTTCTGTTGAAAATTCAAAATAAACAGCTTTTAAAACTAAACTACCATTGCTTAATTTAAACTTATAACTCACACAACAAACGTAAAAAAATAGAATCTAGACACAGGTCACTTTTGTGTAATGCATGTATGTTGGCACTTAACTCCTTTGTACAGTGTTGTCATATTTTCTAACTTAAAAACAGCATTATCTCTGAAACGGTTGCCGGGATAAAAGATTTGGTGTTAACTTTTTTGTTACTTTACTCATGAAGAACATCATGATACTCTTCGATTGCGCGACTTTTTCAACACCCTGTATATTTAGTACAGCTGTAGGTATGTCACTAAAATTGCGAGTGTTAGATATATTTGAAATATGTTTATCGCTTTGAAACACTTATAGTCTGAGCGGCGGTGACACTAAGTCTAGTGTGATAAAACTTTTCAATGTCATATATATAATTCGTTAGGTCATTGATGGGGAAACACAAAATGGCAGTGCTGCCACGTGTGGACCGAACGGCACTATAAAAAAATTATTAAAAAAGAGATTTTTTTTTTCAATATCTAGTATCATAAAACTTCAGGATTCTGATTGTTCCTCGAGACAGGGAAGGGGTAGCGCTTTTAGAAAAAACAGTGCTGCCACTCCCCGAGCGAACTCTTATCAGCGGCAGCAGGGAGATAAGTGATCCCTCGGATCCTATTTTCTAGTATCATCGAACTTCATACAAATTCAAACGTTATCTGAAAGATCATCAATTTCTGTGTAAGAAAAACCGCTGCTGCCTTTTCCAGAAAGTGAAGAAAATGGCGGCAGCAGCATTTGAAAGTCGCGATTATCGCAACCGAATTTTGCGTGTCCATTCAGTTTTATCAGCATTAATCCGTTTTTTTTCGATTTGTACTAATGAAATACGCTGACATCGTAATTTCCAATAAATTTTCAATGTTGTTGATTGTTTAAACAAATTAAATTCCATTTTTTATGTAATATTTTTCGATTTTTCCATATTTTTTGTTTTTTTCATAGTTTCCATGCATTTCATTCCAATTGAGAATAAATTAATTCTATTCGTTGAAACAATACTTGCGATCATTGTTTAAACAAATTTGATTCTATCAATTATTCCAAAGTCATTGATTTTTGGGCCGCTTTTTTAGGTCTTTTCGTGTTTTTCACAGCAAGTACGAATCCGTTTCGCATTTTTTTTTATTCATGCCATTTATTTGTCACGACAGGGATTGTTTGAACAAATTTGAAGTATTTTACTGGGAACAAAGATTTTTGAGCTATTTTTAAGCAGAAATTGTGTCTGCGGCGTTGATTTATTTTATCAACTTACTTTGTAGGACCCCGGCTGTGCTATTCACAAATGGCACATTCTGATTGGCTAGAGGGTAGTTGGTATGCTTTATGCTCACTTTCGTTTGAGAAGCAGTCAGCAACGGTCGCATCGCTGTCCTTTTTTCTAATCTTAACGTATTTTATTTCTTCAAAAAATGCTTTGTTTCGTTGACGATATACTATAAGTAACAAACGACTTCCGGATTGGACCGTGTCATGATTGAGATCGAAGAACTCAACGTTTCGCCCTCTTTCGTAAAGGGCTTCATCAGGAGGAAAAAAGCAAAAGAGCACCGTAACTCAACATGTTAACCACGCCAGAGGCGAAACTCTTTGCAAAGAGAAGGGACAGAAGAGCACGGTAACTCAACGTGTGAACCACGTCAGAGGCGAAACTCGACTCGAGTTTTGCTTCTGTTCTAATTTAGATAGAACTAATTCATTCTCAATTGGAATCGAAGGCTTGGAAAATATGAAAAAAAAAACAAGAGAAATAAGGAAAATTCGAAAAATATCTCATAAAAAATACAATTTCATTTGTTTAAACAATCAACGCAATAGAAAATGTATTGCAATTTACAATGTCACGCGTATTTCATTAGTACAAATCGAAAAAAAAGCGGATTAATGCCGATAAAACCGAATGAACACGCGAAATTCGGTTGCGATAATCGCGACTTTCAAATGCTGCTGCCGCCATTTTCTTCAATTTCTGGAAAAGGCAGCAGTGGTTTTTCTTACACAGAAATTGATAATCTTTCAGATAACGTTTGATTTTGTATGAAGTTCGATGATACTAGAAAATAGGATCTGAGAAACAATCAGAATCCTGAAGTTTTATGATACTATATATTAAAAAAAAATTAAATAATTTTTTATAGTGCCGTACGGTCCACACGTGGCAGCACTGCCATTTTGTGTTTCCCCATCAATGACCTAACGAATTGTATATATGACATTGAAAAGTTTTATCACACTAGACTTAGTGTCACCGCCGCTCGTACTATTAGAGAATACATTTCCAACAAAAGGGCAAGAATAACTGTACCAGAACATTGAAAACAAATCTCTAGATTTTAATATATGTCGCATTTTACCTGGAAACATCAATAAAGTCAAATTTTCAAAGGTATTTTGAGTCTAGAAAGTTAACCATTACACGTCTAGTGCAGTAATATTTTTACCTACTGCTATTACTGTACTAGTCGTGTTAGAAACCTAATGTTTTTTTAACAAACCTGCTCACTAGTTTTTTAAACGATTGTCAAGATTGCGTTTTCAAATTCTAAGGTTATTAATCGGTTTTATGCTTTAATTTGACTTTATTGGCGATTTCAGGTAAAATTTTATACATAGCATGACATGAAAGTTATTCTACTTTACTCAAGAGTTTAAAAGTACTCCAATATGCTCTTTTATCCAGTAAAAGATTACTGTCGTGACTTGATATGTAAATATCTATTGTGTATTTTAATTTTGCACACTTGTTCTAGTTAAATATTACGATATCTGAAAGTCACAGCAGTGTGTCCGCACAATGGCAAGAACCATCGTAAATTAGTTTTTCTACTCCTTTATTAGTAAATTGCTCATTAAGCACTGTTTACTTGATTAGTAAATTCGTTGTTACAAACAGTGTTACGTAATGACTAACACGTAATTTTTTTTATTACGTTACAGTTAGCTTCTGTTGTTTGTACGAAGCGGTGTAGGGATGTGACTGCAGCCGCCTAATTTTTAAGATGGTGTGACAGATAGTTTGACAGTTAATAAAATATTTCTTTTTCGTTTAACGAAATGAGTGTGATCGTAGAAAAAGTATAGTACGCAACTCGAGCTATAGAGCAATTACACGCTCGTGGAATTACACACGCGCCGCTACGCGGCTTGTGCGTAACTTTTCCAACTCGCGTGTAATATGCTTCCTACAGCTCTCGTTGTGTAATATACTATTATTATTATATAACCCACAAAATAGTAATCACAGAAATATTGAATACGAAATACGTATGTCAGTTTCAAATTTTTGTTGCTTTCAGAGATAAATTGGTAGAAAAATGTAACTGGGGGTAGCAGTACCAAAAAAATATTAACTTTTCCACTGATACAGATAACTTAAATATGTGTTGAATAAAAAAAGTTGGATTAATAGACAAGTAAAATAACATGCAACTTTTATATTAGGAGTTTGGGTAGTTATAAATGATTTACAACCGTTTTTAAGATAAAATACATTGTTTTTGTAAAACAATAACAAAGTTACTTTTTTATTCTACGTAGCATAACCAGAGATAATTCAAACATCTTAAGTTGTTAGAAGAATTGCCATGTGTTGGGCACTATTTATGGAAAAATGGGGGAGGGGGAGACTCTCACGGGTGATTTGGTGAAGAGCATATCTTTGGACAACTTTATCGTGTTTAGTTTCTTTCCAAGGCTATTGAAAATGACAGCCTAGCTGTCAAAATACATATTTAACGATTGTTAAATATTTGTATGGTTAGGAGTTTTTAACTAATTGTGATTAAGTTGTATAGATATAACGTGAACTGTTCTCGAGATATTACTGATTTTATGCAAGAAATAATCTTCAGGAGGTTTGTAACAGAAAACAATTGAATGAAGGGAAACGCTATCAAAACTTATATTTTCCGTGAATTCTCTTTCGAGGATAAAATGGTGGATGTGGGTGTTAATGCTATACGGAGTGCTCAAAATTTGCAAAATTTACTAACTTATACGCCTTATATATTTTTGTATTTTTGGAGAGCCATTTTAATAAGATTTTGTTTGATGTGTTACTTCATACCTTTAAATTTAACTGTTTATCAGATATGCGTGTTTGAACAAAAAAAATTAGCCAATTAAGATGCTTTATTTTAAAACATAACAAACAAACGTCGTTAAAATGATAATTTAAACACTAGAGCTCTTAAAAAAACATTCAATCAGGTTTAATAGTAATTTACGATACAAGTGCGTAAAGCTACTCTTTAGTCACGAGTGGGGTAGAGTTAAAACGCGAGTGAGCGAGCGTTTTAAGCCCCGCGAATGACTAAATATGCTTTACGCATGTGTATCGTATATTTTATCTACGATAGAATCTGGAAAACACGGTAAATATAAAAAAAATTAATGTAAATTCGGATTACCAGCAACCGGTTTTAAAAATTTTAAAACACGTTGCTACTAACATGTGCCTAATTAAATCTTTTAAACACGTTACTACTGACGACGTAAACTAATGAAAACATGTTATTAAACAGTCGTTTTACAAACTTGAAACTGCCAACTAAAAGGCAATTTCATACACTGTCGTAGATAAAAGTTATGTAACCAGTCATTGTCGATTCAAGAAATAATAAACCCGAAAAAATTAAAAATACAGGAAAAAATTAATCATCAAGAGAAAGCCCATTAAAAGAGCTTTTCAAAAATACAAAAATATACATGACGTTCTATTTTACAAAAATACAAAATTACTATATTTGCGATAGTTGAGCACCTGGTAGAGCGTTAATACCCATACCGACCATTTTACTCTCGAAAGGTAATTCGCAAGCAGGTTCTTACACGTCTTTTTTTGTTTTCAAATATGTTTTGCAACACTTCCTGTCCAATATTAGCACAGCAATTTTCAATTTGTAACATCAGTTGATCTAAATTTTCTGTGATTCTAAACGGTGTCTTTAATGTATCCAAAAACAGAGAAGTCAAGATGGGTTAGATCTGGTGAAGGAACGGGCCAAGGAATGTTTGTTGCTCTACTTATGATTCGATCATGAAAATGTTGTTGAAGGTATTGTATCGTTACATGTGCGGTGTGGCCTGTGGCACCACCCTGTTGAAAATGTTCTTTATTCAATTCGCCCTCATGCAACTAGTTAATGGACACATCTAAAATCTGTTCCCTATAAATCTGAGCAGTAACTCGCTGACGGAAGAAAATTGGCCCAACTATACGCCTACGGGAGATAGCTAACCGCACTACAATTTTCAATGGATGCAAGGGTGTTTCACTATAAGTGTAATGAGTTTCGACGCTCCATATCCTGTAATTCTGTAATTAACATATCCAGATAAATGAAACCATGCCTCATCAGTGAAGAAAGAAAGGTATTGAACGATTAATTACGACGCGACGATACAAATAAACACAAGTGGACTATAAACTAACAAAACTGCGTCACTTACCTTTAATCCTTCCCCGGTACAGGTAATAGGGCTCGGAGGTACGTGGTTTCGTAACGCTGAAGGGGGGATTCGAACACCCAGTACTAGACAGACATTTCGCGATGAAAACAATGTATATGCACAAAATTGAATTAGCCGGCGACAACAAGCAAGAGCTGTTCATTCTTCGACGGGTGGAGACTGATTAGTTTTAGGAACCAAGCACATTTTTCGGGGTTGAACCAGAGGGCTCTAAGATTTTATGATTTCTGGAAAAATGGACCACATGTTAGAATACAGAAGTGACACAACTAGAAGAATACAGTCCACTACAAAAACAAATTTAAACTAAAACGCAAATCCTAAACTTTAAATATACGCTATAAACAAACAAAAAATATTCATTAAAACTACAACTAACAGGTCTAGTAAGTCATGGTTGTTTAAATTATGTTCAAACCAGTTGCAATGTTGAATACGATGTTTATAGCCTAAAGTTCTTAAATAATGCTTATTTTATAGAGATGAAGATGTAAAGTCTCCTTGGCAATCTTTTTACAAGTACTGAAAAGGAACATCAATTTGTTGTGATAACCTTCGCAGAGAATCCGGGATTTTCTTCGATACTCTGCCTCACATTTTCTACAACTTCTTGCGATACACCAGGTCTCCCTGAGGATATTCCTTTTTGTACAGATCCAGTACTCACAAAACGACTAATCACATTTCCAATATGTTTCCACAACAATTCTTCCTGTATACTTGAAGATTTGGAAATCTTGGGAGAAATGCGTCTTTGCACGTCGGAACAGAGTATTTCCAGGATTCATTTTCAAGAACTGCAGTGCAGTAATAAGACAGAACAATAAAAGTGTCGGGTTTAACGGTATAGTTCATTATGGAGATCTGAAGATTGTTTAAAACTGTAAGTTATAAGCATTAATTATTATTAAGCTGTTACCTCTCTCAACACCTAAATAAACGTTATAGTCTTAAAAAAGACTTTTTAATAACACAAAACAGTGGGGATAGAAAAAGTTAGAACACCACAAGAAAACTTAACAAACTTTGGATATGTGGCAGTACGGACATTCACTAAATGACATGACTATTGTGTAGTCCATGTAGTCATCATAGTCCAAGAGCCAGCTACGGGTTTTCTTACAGTATTTTTAACAAGCGTGTAACTGTTATGGAAGGTCCCTTTGAATATACTGAGAAGGAAACCCGATGTCTGGCAAGCCTGTGGTGGTGGTTTTGGACCCCTTGAGTCCTTGGATGATGGAAAAAATAATAATAAAAAAGTATAATAACAAGTCTGGCTCTTTGCTATGTTAAAGGTAATCATATCTTATGTAAGTAAAAAAATTGACAGACGCTTTCGCGAGTGGTAATTTTACCCCAGATTCACATAAAGTTGCATAATAAACTTAACCATTTACTGTAAAATATCCAGGGGCGGACTGGCTGGGAGGCAGGGAGGCAAAGTCCTCCCGGGCCCTCATACCCCACGAATGCGGGCCTCTGCTGACCCCCAGTTTAAAAATCTAGGTACATACATACTTTAGAAAAAATATTGTGAAAAAATATCCATGTATTGTGTCAAGTATTTGTAGTGGTAAAATTAATAGGAGGAATACTAAAGATTTATTTGGCTTACCAAGTCGACTATCGACATTTTTCGGTTAATCTTAAAATGGATGGATATTTGGTGATACAATAGCTCATATTCCCACGTTAAAATAAAAAAAATAAAAATTGAACAAACTGGGTTGTGGGCTCAGGAAAAAGCCCTCAAGCGGGGTTTTGCAGGTATGATAATTGTCTACATCCTGTAGTATGGTTTTCATTAGAGAAAATAATGGAAAGTAAATTTGATTAAAAAAAACTAGTTCTGAAGCTGAAGCACATGTAGTTTTGATTTTTTAAAAGAATTTGATACTACTCGTAGACTACAATATGCTGAGTCTGTAGCATTTACAAATGTATTTTTAAAGTACGAATACGTATTATTGCTTAGCCGCACACAGGTTTCTTGTAAAAGGGCACTAAATTAATTTAAAATAAGCACATCGCGATTATGGGTAAGTCTTTTTCAAAACTTATTAAAAGCCTTTATGGTTATGAGTGTTAATAAAAGTCCTCGACTCTCTCGATTTTTATTACATTTTGAAAAAAAAATTAAAAAATCATCCCTACCTTTCGCCAATATTCTAACCTACTAACTTTGTATTGAAATGGTAAATACATTTTTACTTGTCTGGTCTAAAAGACGAAGGAAGTACTGCAATTGTGAAAAAATCACATTCCGAAATTTCTTTAGATCTTCATATTTCAGGGTCTCTATATGACGAGAAACATGTTTTCTCAATTCCATATGTCTGTCTCTCAGTACGCCTGTTTATCCGTCTGTCTCTCCGCCTGTTGGCGGTATTATTCAAAAACCATTTTTTGGAAGAAGGCGATATTTTTTTTCCGAGTTATATGTGTACCGGACTCGAGACCCAATATATTTTCGGTCAAATATATACAGGGTAAGCACCTTAAAAAATAAAATGTTGTCTATTTTTTATTTAACGCAGGAATAGATAAAAGTAATAATTTGCACATAGCTCAATTTTTACCCTTAATGAAAATGGAACCCAGAAGATTGCGTAAATATAGTAAAATTGATAGATATGCAGAGATCGATGCATCCCTTATATTTTATTTTTATTTATTTATTTACACCAATAAACTGGGCATGCCCAATTACATTATTGGCGGTTCAGACCCCTTGCCGTATATACTAGTATAATATAAAAAATAAAAAGTACAAACTAATAACTAAAAGTTGTAATCTAGAAACCAATAATATCTAATTACAAATTAAAAGTAAACATTCCTACTACTGGTTCGGGTTTCATAGAGATGGCTGCAGTCAAACTTTATTATAATAATACATATTAACTTTTTTTCTAAACAATTTAGGCTTTATGTTAAATATATCGTTTTCTGACGGATGAAAATATGCATTGGTGGTTATAATTATTCTTATCATAGGCGAGTTAAGTATGTAATTCCTTCGATATGTAGGTATATGGAATATATTATTTGGTCTAGTTCTATGTGCTGGTATATACAGGCTGACAATAGATCACAAATCACAGTCAATTCTGTTGTTTAACAATTTATTTAGAAAACAAATGTCAGCCACTTGTCTTCTGTATTTTAAGTATAGATCCAGAAGTAAGCAAATGTAACTCGCACGAGGGAAGTTCCGTGTAAACCCCTTTACAGATTTGTACTAACTACTTTCTGGATTTTTCATTAATATTAGGTAAGTATCCAGGTTTTTACAAACGGGCAGGGGCCTTTTAAGGCTGAAGTCCCCCGGGCCTTTCCCTTGTCAGTCCGCCCCTGAAAATATCGAGAGATAAAAAAAACTGATCCTCAGCGGGCTGTGGAAATTCAAATCTGTGAATAATAAGTTGGTGGCACTGTAAGTCTGTCAAATTCGAGGTTACCGGGTTAGGTTTTTCGTCAGTTTTGACACAGACTGACGCAAAACCTGCTAACCTCGAATTTAACATAAACTTACAGTATTACCAACATATTATTCCTAGGTTTTGTGTCAGTTTTGACACATTAGTTTTTTGCGCCCTTCAAGGACGCAAGGGGGCTAAAACCATCACCGCTAACTTACCAGACTACAAGTTCCCTTCTCAGTATATTCAAAGGGACCTTCCATAACAGTTACAGACTTGTTAAAAATACTGTAAGAAATCCGTTGCTGGCTCTTGGACTATCAGAACAAGGTGGCAAATTGATGTAAAAGCATTTATAATCACCCGGTATATTATTATCATTCAGGCATATCTTGCATGTTTATAATTTTTGACAATTACAGTATTGAAGAATGTCCATAGGTAAGTAAGTTTGGTTCTACAAAGTTAAAAAAAATCTTATAAAATTTCGTTACCTATAAATGCTATTCAAAAAATTTTTAAACGCATACGTTGTAACTTACTAGCAAAAAAGCAAGAATAAACACGGGCTTAACTGAAAACGTGAAAAATAACAAAAACTTTAAACCATTTAACTTTTCGATTTTTTATCATGGAAAGACCAAAATTATATTATTTTAATGCGAATTTAAAAGGCCAAAGAAATAATCAGAAAACCTTTTATTAGACTTGCAGTTTCTGAGATAGTAAGACACCTGTCAATTTTCCCACATTTCCAATCCCCTAAAAGAGAAAAGAACAGGCTTAGGTATGAATAACTCGAATGATATTTTAAATAAACTAGTTGTGAATAGTTTCTTTGAATATAAATAAATCCACCAGCTCACGAGATGGGAGAGAAGTAAAAATTAAAAAACTATAATCGACTACTTTTTAATAAAAGCAGGAGTTAAAAGAGGCTTTTGTTAGCTAACCTTAAAAAGCAAAATAAAACAACAGCAACTTTACCAAAGGAAAAGCAGAGAACAGATATAAACACCCAAAAGCTAAAAAATAAAAGCACTGAAATTTTATTTCAAAAGATAATTCGGAAAGAAATAAAAAATCTACGATCAGGAACTTCAAACAGAAGATACAGAAGAAATATGGGAGTACTTCACGAAAATCTGCCCCTCAGTCGCGGAGGAAGTCTATGGAAAAGAGACACTATCTAATACCAGAAAATAGACAGGTGGTCAGAGGAAATTAGGGCCAAAGTGAAAACGAAAAGAGTTGTGGAAAAAATATTTAACCAGTAAAAACGGAGACACGCCAAATATAAAAGGCAATGAAACATTGTGAAAAAGAGTATTGAGGAGGCAAAAAACAATGGGGGGAATTCGGAAGGAAAATGGAAAGAAACTACAAAGGGAACCAAAAATTACTCTTCAAAATCTTACAAAATGCAAAGATGCACAGAGACAATCAGTAAGATATATTAGGGATAAATACGGAAATCTAACTTCAGGCGAGAAAGGGATAAAAGAAGTTTGGCAGGAGCACTTTCAACTGATTTTAGAAGTAGGAAGGTGGTCCATTATGCTAATAGTGGAGGTGTCTTGATACGAAGCAATAAAACTCAATAGTATTAATGTACGTGGAGAAGACGATTGAGTTGTGTTGCTTCGTATGATTTTAGAAACGGGAAAAGCACCAAAAACTACCAGAGAGACAAGTATACAAAACGAGGAGTGTCAAAACGTATAATACACGGAAATTAAAAACACGCCAACCAGATCCAAGAGCCGAAAAGCATCAGGAGGGGACGTTTTCCACGGAGCTGTTAAAATCAGTGGGAACCGATAGAATAGAGCTACTATATAGGGTAATGAATGCGGCGTGGAAAAATAAAAACACACAAAAGGACTGAGAAACAGCTGTTCTTGTACAATTTTTTAAGAAAAGAGATCCCACCATCTGTGACAATTTTAGAGGGATTTCATTACTCAGTCAAGTGAGTAAAATATACAAACGAGTCCAAAAAAGAAAACTTCGCCAAGCGCTTGAGGGCAAACTGGAGGACAGCCAACATGGATTCAGAGCAGCAAGAGGCACTCAAGATTTAATCTTCTGCTTACAACATTTGACGGCCAAAACCATAGAATACGATAAAGAGCTATATCTGTGTTTCGTAGATATACAAAAGGATTTCGACAGTGGGAAAGCGTTACCTAACAAAGACGCTTGCGAACAGTTGATAGAAGCAGACCAGTCTTTATATTCCAACTGCAAAAACTACGTGAAAACAGAAAATATGAAATCCAAGGAATTTACTAGAGTAAAAGGAGTTAGACAAGGTTCAATTTTGAGCCCTCTCTTGTTTATAGCCCTAATGAATACTTAAGCACTCTCTGCTATTGGTGTACGGAAATTGGAGCCACTAATAATTAGAGATCTAATGCATGCGGACGACATGTTGCTAATGACAGAGAATGAAGGACAACTCCGAAGGGTGTTGAAGGTGTGGAATAATACTGAAGAACAACAACCTCCAAATAAATGTGGATGTGATGGTAATAGCCAAAAACGCCAAATGGGTGAGCATTACACTAGATAATTTTATATCAAAGCAAGTAGAATGCTTTTAGTATCTAGGTGCTAAACTAGAGGAATTCGAAACCATAGAGAGTGAACTAAATGCCAGAATTAGCAATACCTCTAAAGCGTATTATGCTATGAGAAAATAATTCTTTGGGAAAAAAGAAATATCAAAAGAAACCAATGTTTAAGTGTTCAAATCTGTAATTGTCCCAAACTTGCCCTAGGGTAGTGAATCGTGGGTCCTAACCGAAGGGCAGAAATCAACAATTCAGGCTTGTGAAATAAATTTTTTAAGGAGTATGGAAGGTGTGACACGGAGAGATAAAATAAACAATAATGTAATAGGGCGAAACCTCAAACTGAACGCGGTTGTTAAAACTATTGAGGACAATCATCTACGGTGGCTCGGACATTTAGTGCGAATGGTGGACAGCAAAGTGGTTAAAAGAGTTTGCGAGATGGGAATTCACGAGAGAATATAGAAGGGAAGACCTAAGAAAACGTGGAACGAGAGCCTTGCTAGCACGTAGAGGGGTCTGATGGAACTCGGCGAAGGATGTTGCTAAGGACAGGAAAAAATGGAGAAACTTTCACCAGGGGGAGAGGGCCTAAAGGGGCTCCAAATCTCGACACCCTTAGGGTAAAGCAGATGAAGATTAAGTCAGTTGTGAATCTTTTTATCCATGTAAATTATTGGCCCCAATTTTTACTTCCTTTTACAATAAATAAAGTATTGGATTCACCCCGAAAATTCGAAATTGAGTTTTCAACGGATCATCACGCTTTAGAGTCCCCTGTACCCAAAAACATGTTTTTCTTTATTGGTCTGTCTGTCTGTCTGTCTATGTGTGATCAGAATATCTCAGAAACGAAAACAGATATGACGTTGAAACTGCATATATAAGTTTTGTGTACTAATTATATGTGACAGCAAACTTTTGAAGAAAATCTCATAACCGGAAGAGTATACACAATATACCCTTGTGATTTTTCAAATTTTTTTATTTTCTCAAAAACGACTCTTTTTTCCAAACATTACGTCTTCAATACTTATTTAATGTGTAATGATGTGAGGAAGGTGATTTTGCAGTTAAATGCCTCTAAAATGTTTTTTATATAATGTAGTAAGGAAGCTAAGAACAAATTTTTGACTATTTAATTATAACATCACTGTAAAAGGAAGTTGTGTGCACACACCAGACTGTTTTGGCTAAAAAAGCAAAAAAAGCTTTGCCACTGACCAAGCTGGCTTACTTATTAATGTTCACTAGTAGTAATCCGCTTAAATGGTCCAAGTAGAGCAAAATGCAACTTTTGTATTATAATAATTAATTATACAGCCGTTTTGAAGGTAAGGAAACATCGTTCTCGTAAAACCATAAACGAGTTACTTAACGAGTAGTTATGTTATGTCAGAGTTTAACTACAACTTTCTTGAAAATTTTAATTTAAGCTGTATGCTCTTTAAGCAATCTTTTTGAATAATAATTTTAAGTTTTAAGTTTCCATCTGCTTACGATTGAAGTTTGTTAACGATTTACAGCAAAAGCTAATTCAAAACTGAAAAGCATACAGTTCAAATAAATTTCAAATAAAACGTGTAACTTCCAATAAATAAAACAGAAGCGTGTTGATGAAAAATAAAACACTCTGTGTTTATCTAACAACAAAGTGATCATTAAAAGTATTACTTTGTTATTATTGTGGCAGTTGAAGCAATCATTTCTCTGGATTAAGTCTCGAAGACTCTTTATATTGTTACGATTGGCGTTCCTGAGTGAAAATTAACTATGTGCGGTTGTACGAATAGACTGTACTTTAGTTAACCATAAGCAATCTGTATCGTGAATACTATAAGGTAGAATTTCGTAGGCAAAATGGGTATATTAAAGTTACAACAGGCGAGTATTTAGCCGGTATTTAGGACATGCTTTTCTCTGGGAAGATGGAAATATCCGAATCTCACGCAATGATTAAGGGTACATTTATGCAGGGTTTACCTCGTAAGCCGAAAAATCGGGCGAAGCTAGATTATTAGTACGTGATTAGAAGCGCAGCTATTGCAACTCGGTAATATAAATTGGGCTTAAAAATACCTGCCAGCTGGAACAGTTTCTTTTAGTAGTATTGTAAAATTTATTAGAGATCATTTGCGAGGTGTCGACGGCTTGACAAATTTTAGCGTGTGAAACCTACAAGTTTGTAGCATGCATAGAGAGATTATGAAATGTTATGTTCACGTACGTGACAGAATTCCAAAATTAAGATCTACTCTGATAGGCTTATTGGAAATTTTGAGGACGCCTACCGAGTTTTCTTGGTCACTCTGGACTTAGAATTTAGTTAGTTAATAAGTAACTTTATAAGACTTAAGTTGTTCTGTAAACAGCAGAAAATAATGCAATATTTGTACTTAGTGGTTCTTATTAATCTCGAAACAGTAGCTTTAGTGTATTTTGACTAAAGGGATTGTCAGTTACTCCGGCTTTAAACGAATTTGCGACAATATACAATTCTGTAATACAAAAGCCAGCTGTTGCTCGGTAAAATTCCTTTCGGTGGATATAATTAATGAACAAACTTGTACTATAAAAAACGAGTTTTATCAAACAGTAATTTTATATTCCACATAATTTCTTCTTATATAAATGTTTCACAAATTTATTTAATTTACTATAACTGTGCAAACACAAAGGAAACTACTGAAACTAATGCAGCACATTTGTACTTTTCAAATGCCGTTGAAAGCATGTTTCAACTTCACACCAGTTAAGAGCAATGCGCCAATAGGCGTTACTTATCAACCCGCCTTCGTACTTAATTTATACAATTTCTAAAATCATTACTGACTAGCGTGCATTTGAATTGGTAAAAACCCAATTATTTGAAGCGCGTATCCTTTTCCCATACAAAAATTTAACTGGCGGTAAAATTGACAAAGGAAAGGAAAATAAGTAACATTCTCCATTTAATAAAATACGAGTATTCTTAAATGGTACCTATAAACGGTATACAACGGATTTTTAGAGGACAAAAGATTATTCATCTAAATCTGTAAACGAGCTGGGGGAGTATTTAGTGTACGTAGAATTTTAACTTAAAATTTTACGATAATTTGAATCTGAGTTGTTATATGCCTAGACCTTGTCCATTAACAAACAAACAAACAAATATTTCTAAGCAGCTTTTCTGAATAAATTTTTTTATCCAACACCTCCTAGTTATAAGGCTATTACTAGATCGATTTTAGACCTCTAAAGTGGCCCAGAATAGCTTATGTGCATTAAACCATAATAAAGTAGTGAGATAAAAACTAAGTCTGTGTCAAATAATAAACAAAATCTAACCTGCTAACCTATAATTTGACATAGACTGACAATACACTGTAATACTGCCAAACGTATAACATGATAAACACGATCTCTTGATACTTTCCAATTTGTCACTATGACTTTTAGCAGCTGTCAATATAAAATTTATTGAGTTGTTGGATACATTATGGCAGGAGTGGAATATTTTTGATATAACACACCTACTTCCCTCGTCTCTAGGTGACGAAACTAGCTATTTATAAAACCAATAAGGAAATGCGTCATTTTGTGTAACGCGTGGGATTTTTCAGGATGAGGGAAGGGAGATTCCATAAACTTACACAAGTCAAGTGATGTACTTTTCATCACTAGTTATGATATATTTTCATTTCATAACTAGTTGCAAACAGTGTGACGTTTCGAAACAGTCAGTTATGAAAAGTGACTTTAATTGCCAAAATTAGAAAAACATGTTTTCTCAATTGTCTATCTGCCGGTCTACCTGTTGGCGCTACAGCTCAAAAACTTGTCAGGTCATTTTGGTATTTTAATTAGCCACCTAGGCTTTAGGGCAGCGTGCCCGTATGCTAAACCCTTTTAGTTACTTATTTGGCTTCATCGCCTAATTCCATAATAATGATTTTGCACATATTTGGCCCCAAACGCAGTATTTCTCGTCAGTTGGAGCACCCCTTTGCTGGTACTTTGGCAGCCGGGTGTTATCGCTCGCAAGAATTCCGAACCTTCTAGAAATCACGCCGTTGAGGCGACTGCGAGGCTTCGTGCTATCTTTGTCACCGGCACTTATTTGTTTTATTGGACGCATCGCCATTGGCTGTCTTCGTTACCGGAAGTTATTTGTTTTATTGAGCTCATCGCCATTGGCTGTCGAGGGTCACGTGGTAACGCCGTTTTGGCTCACGCCACTTCAAGCGTCGTAACACTCCTTGCGGGGCATTCAGCCGAGGGCCGTTGATCGAAGAAGTCGCAGAGTGTGCCGTTTCGCGGCGTTCCCGCCATTGGCGGGGACGCCAGCCTGTTTTTCCCGTCTCGTGCTGTTTCAGCGAATGTTGTGTAAATTGCCGTTGTTTGTTAGCACCGTTGCTGTGAAAGCCTTCCTATTTCCCGTGCTGTTACAGCGAATATGCCATAAACTGTTTCGCCTTTAAGAGGTCGCGTGTGATTGTGCGAGTGGCAAGTCTTTACGTCAAAGCGTAGGTGTGTGAAGGGCTTCACGGGGCCAGTTCTGCGTTTGTGAGAAAGGGGGCTTTCCCTTTGCAACTCGCTGTTTTCGAGGATCTTTCTAGGCAGGACGAAGTAGGCCTCTTTGCCGCCGTAAGTGTGCTCTCAGGAGAGCGTCCTAACGCCGCCATCTTGGCGGATTCCAGCTCGTTTACCCCTAATGCCGTGTTTTGGCGATTGAGCTGCCACAGACTGCCGCCTTCTACCAACTGACTGCACGCAACTCTCATAGACCGTCTACGGACTAAGGTATTTGTAATTACAACCATTTAAACATATTAACTGTCGCTTGTGCGAGCGGCGGTGCTTTTGTGCTCAACTTTGTGTGGGCGGATGCATGCCCCCTTGCTTGCTTGTCGCGGCTTTTAATGCCGGTTTGAGGCCACCATGCTTCAAGACGCTACTTTGGTAGCCTACTAGTAAGTTCATGTGCGCGAGTTTCGCGTTTCATCGCCTAAATAGCTGAAGAACTCTGCGCCTATGTTTTGGTGCTACGTTTGTGCTAACTTTTAATTCAGTAACGTTAGGTGCGCGAGCTTCGCTATATTGTACCGATTAATACATAAATGGAATCAACGCCTCGCCGTGCTGAGCCTGGCGCGCCCTAATCTGTTCGAGCTCTTTGTTTATGTTTGCGAGGGCTTTGTGCTTTGCTTATCAGGTGTTAACCGCAGCCAACGACTGCGTGGGCGACGTAGCAGGGGCTGGCAACTATTCCAAATTCGCATGCTTTAGTGAGGCTATGTTAGCCCCTCTTCCTGGTCAAATATTGCAGTCACGCTGCCCCGCTGCCTAACGAGTTAGGCCTTCAATTAAATCGTCGCGCATTTGTGCGGCGTCGTGCTTTGCTGCTAGGTACACTGCTCCCGTTGCCTTTGCAGGTCGGCTTCTGTTATCGCGAACTAACGCGCCCTTTTCCGAAGTGCGTATTTCTAAACTGTACTCTAATATGTAAAGTGTCGAGCCCACTGCGGCCGGCCACCCATAGTGTGTTCTTTACTAGCATAGCGCGTCCATCAGCTGGTGCTTAACGTAAGAATTAACATAAGCTTGGCGGCACGATTTGCTGCCCAGATGTAGTTATCGACCAATAGACGCATATTTAATTAAGGGACGTATTATTCCTATTCGACCTGTGCATGCTTTGTTTCAGATAGCGCCTTTTACAGTGTAAAGATTGGTGTAGTACGGCGAGACGTGAGAGATCAGAGCGTGCAGGTAGGTCCAGTGGTTGCGCAGTCTCGGCCCAAAGAGTCCCAATATTACCATTCCAGTATTTGCGATCACGAAATTGTTATTTGAGCTTGCAGCTCATGAGAATTCTTATCGACGGAGTATCTTGAATACTTCGCTCCCGTTTAACCGCCCAGGCCCGGTTATTCGGGTTAAGACAGGCTTGGTGGCGCCCTCATTATTTTATCGTTATTTACCGACCCTCTGGCCGTTACCCTCAGATAATCTCGTTAAAGGACCCGCCCATCTCCACTGAAAGTCTAGCCGGCCTAACTTGTTGCGGCTGGGTAGCGGCCTAGGAGATATTTCGTCCCGATTTCGTCAGTTGCGGCCCGCGCCGGCCGTTTCGTTATTGTATGAGCCGGTGCGGTGTCGTAAAGTCAGTTTAAGACCGTAACAAACTGTTTACTAGAGGAAGACGATATGTTGCATGCCAGTTAGATGTCTACGTTTCTCGAAATCGAATGTACTTTATGTCGAATATACTCGTATACAGGGTCATAGAAAAATTAATCTTAGGCATTATTAGTTGGGTAAAACTAATACTTTGCACTTGCACATACTTCAGGTTTTTACCCATGACGAAAACTGGTATATTTTTCACCCAACAGATGCAGGCTGAATCCCTTAAAAAAGTGTTTCTATTTTTGTTATATCTCAAATTTGTTAGAGATGAATAACATGTTTATATGCTTAAGCTTTTGCATTGACGACAAATGAAACATTTTTGATTCAATAATTAGAGGGTTTACAACAGATACAGGGTGATTTTTTCCGTTAGCGTTTTCAAAGTTTTTAGTTTCAAAGCTTCCACTTGCGAGGGAAGTTTCGTGTAAAGCTCAATTACGACATAAAACAATTAACACACTGTGTTTCTAGAAGATAAATTGGCCAGAAAGTATCATCTATTTAATATTGCTGAAACTGAAACAAGATTCTCACTGATATTACTCTTGTGCACCCTCTATAGTTCTATAAATACTTAACAAACACGATCTCGGTCACTGAAATGATTACTCGCCAGTGTTTATTCATATTGGAAAAAAAACCATTTTAAATGAAACTATCTATAGGTAACCAACAGAAAAGTTGTGAGAAATAGTATTGCAAAAAAAATATTTCAGCTTTGAATATTTTAACGTTTTTCCAGTAGAGAAATCTAACTGCAGGCAGTATTGGCGAATGGAAAGAAAATAACTTCACCATTGATACTGCTAGCTGAAATGTTCTTTGAATAAGTTCATAAGAGTCGGCTGAAATGACAGAGCTTTTAGATTATAGTGGCTATAAATGTGTGTTTTCAAGATAAGGGAACATTTTTCTCATAAAATTGTAAACGAGTTATTTGCGAGTAGCTTTCACGTTGGATGTTATATTTAAATTTCATGATAATCTGGATTTGAGTCGTATATTTCTAAGCAACTTTTCGGCACAATAGTTTTATAAAATTCTTTCCTCTATTTTCGATCATATACAGTTGTGATTTACAAGAATAAAAACTACAAAGCATTAAATTTAATGAAATATATAACTCTGTAAGCTATTAGATCAATCCGATAATATACGTATACATCAAACAGGCATGTAAATGAATAATATACGGTGTGTTTATTTGAAAACAAATTCGTCAGCAAATGGATGGCTATCAAATGTTATGGATATTGAAGAATTAACTTTACTGACCTTAGTCTTGCATACCCGATATTGTTTTCTCATGCGATTTCAAAATCTGAAATGGTTACTCACCAGTGTTTATTCACATTGGTAAGAAAACCAATGTAAATTTGTATTGAAAGTAGTGAAAACGAAATATGACGCCTTCACTAGCGAATAAAAGGACAAATTTAACTTAAATATCAATAGAAGAAATAAAATTTCACCTAAATCGCTTTGGTAAGTAACCTACAACTTTTATGTTATAGTAGCTACAAATGGCTTACAATAGTTTTCAAGATAAGAAAACATTGTTCCCGTAAAACTGTAAACGAGTTACTTACTAGTAGTTACTCGAAGTCGCATTTAAACTTCAAATTTGTGTTGGTTTTCCAATCTCGATGAAAGTTTCGCTCGTTCGCTAGTAGCTGCGTGGACAGTGCTGTTGTGGAGGTTTAAAATGTACCTCCCGAAACCTAATAAAAATGCCAATAAATCGGAAAGGAAATTGAAGTGGGAGCGAGAGGTTCTCCAGGGCGTTTCCTAGAGCGGGGGCGCAAGTGTGTTTTTCTGCGACGCCGGAGAGGAAATGAGTAAAGCGTTTTCCCTTTTAGCATGGGCAATCCTGGGCAATTAATTACCCCGGTAATGAACGTGAGATCGGGCGGTCAAAACAGCATACAATGAAACGGGAAGTTATGATCAGTTAATTTCGCGGCGGGTGGCAACGCTGGACAGCGCCAATTTATTGTTCCCCGCGCTAATTAAGTACTGGCCAGCGCATTTTGCATTTAGTCTAAATTCGGCGATACAAATTGCCGCATGCGGGCGAGCGGCACGGCGCCGATTCGGGGATAACAAACAAACGGATCATTACAAAGATTAATTTATTTTAATTTGTCTAACAGATCAACAACGCATATTAACAGAAATATCATCAAATGCTTAGAATATGGTCAAAGTCCATGAAACTTCCACGTGAAGAGGATAAACCGTAATAAAAACAGTAACGCTATAGGTTTTTACACAAAAAAATAGTAAATTTGAAATGTTATGTTACACAAGTCGTGTACGAAATAGGAGTGAAAATGAACACTGAAAATACAAAATACCCATCTCAATGGTCCACTCGTCTTGCAGCACCGACATGTCTTAATTGCAACTATCTCAAAATACAAAAATAGACGAAATGCTGCAGTTCCATAATCAGTCAAGCTTATAACAATGCGGGATTGTTATAAATACCTAAATTTAATTTGATCTACTGAACGAACACTCTAGATAATTTAAGGAAATTAAAGTTATAGCTGTCAGTCTTAGAAAGCTGTTTAGTACTAAATATATCATTTTGGGGTATAAAACTTATTTATAACAAATTTAACTAAATTTTATTTTTAAAATGCTATTTTGGAATAGTTTTATGCTAAAATGCAAATACTCGTAGTTTCTTTACCTTAGTTACATTCAGTTCTCCAAATGCTACCTTTGATATTTAATTTTATAAAACGGAAACTTGCTATGTAACCGGGTAATAAACTTAGTTGCCCATCATGTTCCGAGTTACTTAGAATGTATATTTAGTAAATATTTCAACGGTAGATTTACGTTCTGTGCCCATATTCCCACTAAATCTTTAACAGATCGCCCATCAAACCTTCTAAGTAAACAGTTTAGTTAACTAATTACAAGCCTTCATTCGCCGTTCATTCCCAATTTGTTTACTCTGCGTCGTAATAGTTAAACCGTCATCGATTCGCAACATAAATTTGCTCTAAAATTAATAACTCAATCAGCCAATTACACCCTTGATCTGCCAATGGCATATCAATTGAAGTTACAGGCTCGTGCCTAACATATTTGTGGGCTATTATTAAACTGCAGTTGTGGCCAGTGAACCCGTTTGTAATCGCTAGCCAGGGCGACAGCCTAGTTGCTTGTTTTTCTAAGCGTGGTTAAAATAAATCTCGGCTGTTATTCCCTCCATTTTAGAAAATACGCCCTAATTATCTGGATATATTGCTAAACTCTCTTTCTGGTCCTCTCGAGCGGAGCGATTGCCCCACCGCCATTCCTAAATTACGGCCATGGTCATTTTCTTGAAAGACTTCTGGTCACTAATAATGCAAAGCCTACTATTGTCTTGGATTTGTGGTACTAAAAGTTGGTTGATTTTTTAATGCTGTAGGCTAAGAAATCTAGATTGCATATCTCAGGAAAAACAAACGTTGTCTAAAAATGACAACCACTATTCCAAACAGGGTTCACATTTATTGCTATGTACGTGCTTTTGAAATATTTTGTTGTAGATCTAGAGATTTATGGAATGTTATAATAATAAAAACAAACAAATGTGAACTTTCATTAATTTTCAAAAGTGCAATTACAGATAGTTGCATTTTCTACATTTCTTCAGCCTGTGTTGTGTACGTAGTTTATACTCTCTTTTGCAGCGAGGTGTTTATCAACTCACTTCTGCCATATTAAGGCGATTATACATGTTTGGTATCTAAATGCAAAATCGTATGCTTACTATTAGTGCGGTAGCACTTTTTTCAATGTAATTTACCATTTTCACAAATTCAGTTACGGAATGGAATAATTAAAATTTTGTGATGGCAGATCAAAATTTCAGTTTTAACCTTACTTTTTTATAACTGAGTTAGGGAAATAATCAAAAATAGGAATCGAAATTACGTTTTCATTATGTGCTTATATCTGGTTTGTTCTGCCAACACTGCTTTGTTTGGACTCCACCTAGCAACCTACAAGCTTCCCCTTATATAATAATAATTAGAAAATTTCATTATCTTTGGTTGTTGACACTGGAGCGCTCGTGAAACGAGTTTGTTGTTGCGTTGAGGATTATCGTCATTAATCTTTAATTAATAAGTCGACCTTCAGATAATTCCTGATTTATAATTCAACGTTTCCTTCATTTTGTGGTTTTATATAGAATCGTATGTTTTAGTTAGCACTAATAAATGCACAGATGTATCTTAATCTAAATAGCTACGTGCAATTTTGTATACTCATCATGTGATTTAATTGCATGCTACTGTAGCCCAATAGTTTGTTACAGAATCCTATGTAGCAATAGGGAAGTAATACAGTTACCAGAGAAATTTGCTGGCCAACCCGTCGCATTTCATACAGAACCCGAATCTTCCTTTAATACTAAGTTCATTAAATGTATTTCCTGCTTCTTTCACGAGATATGCAATCTAGATTCTGGGATCAATTTTCTATTTACTCGGTTATTTTTAATTTAAGCTCTAAATTAATCCTTAACAACTTACTGCTTCAAAAATATGTTATGGAAATAGTGTAATACATACAGGTTGTTCCACAGCAAATGATACAGATCGAAAAATTACCTTACACAAAAAGTGATCTTACCTGACTAAAAAACAGATAAGGATCAGTTTACTGCCCCCAAAGTACGTTTAAATTGAATAGTAAATTACCAAAGTTTCTAAATAATTCTGTAGAAGTAAATAGCAGAAATCAGTGCCATGGCATTTAAAAACATCCGCTTTGAGTACTTCCGCAAGTGATATGAGACTACTGCTTTACTCCTCTGTATATAAAGACATTCAATTGCTCACTGCTAAACTAAATATTTGCTACGTATGTTTCCTACAAGTTTACCGCAAGCTTGCTCTAAATTTACTAATAATTTGCTTCAGACTTACTGGAAATGTGCGGAAAATTTTACATTTGATATTCTCTGTAAATTTTTTGAGAATTGGAAATGTATTCACAATTTTCTAGAAATTTACTGAATGAACTTTTAAAAATTAACAGCAAACTTCCTGACGATTTAGTCTAGACTTTCTGATGATTCGTTGCAAACTTAATATAATATTGTGTTGAATATTTACTGAAATTTCTATACTATGTTGCAAAATTGCTAATAAATTATCGCAATTTTTAAAATACTAAAATTCGCTGAAAGCTGTATTTTGGAAATTTACAACAAATTTTCAAAAATTAAACGGTTAATAAGTAATTTATAACACCTTAGTTACAATGCATTTTATGCTTATTGCAAATTTGTTTAACATATATATTGCAAATATATTGAATATTTATTGGTAATTCGATAAGAAATGGCAAGACACTTGCTAAGATTTGCTGTAAATTTTCCCGAAAGTTTAGTGTAAATTTTCAGAAAATAGCGGCAAACTGATTACAATGGCATTACAAATTTACAAAAAATTTACTGTGTAGTTGGCGAATATTTTCCCAAAAATTACTTACAACTTGGTGCCAAGTTATTTCAGGTTAAAAGTTGTAACAAACTTATGATAATTTTACTTTAAAGTTACTAAAGATTTACTGTCTTTGTTAAAAGCTTGCTGCCAAGTAATTGCAAAATTACAAGTTTACCGAAAACCCAAAAATTTACTGACAACTTATTATAAATTCACTGTAAACTTACTAAAAATTTATTGACAGACATTTACTGAAAACTAGCTGACAATCTATTGCAAAGTCGCAAGTTCACCGTAAACTCACCGTACATTTACTGAAAAATTGCGGAATACTTAAACAAGCATTTATTCATAATTTGCTGCCAAGTTATTGGAAATTTACTAAACAGTTTACAGAATTTCTACTAAAACGTTGTAGCAAACTTGTCACAAATTTACTGTAATCTTACTAAAAAATAACTGAAAATCTGCTCAATATTTCTCAAACATTTACTGAAACGTTGCTGTTAAGTAATTGCAAATCAACTAAAAGGTTTACTGAGTTTTTGCTAAACAGTTGAAACAAGCTTGTTACAGGATTTATGAAAACTTTTTACTAGTTTATTTAAAAATTGCAGAATATATTCCCAAAAATTACAAGGAACTTACTGCCAAGTTATTGCAAATATACTGAATTGCAGCTAAAAGGTTATAACAAATGTTTTCAAAATTTACTGGTAAGTTCTTCAATATTATATATATATATAACTTGCTGTTAAGTTTTTTCAAATGTTCTGAAAAGTTTATTGAATTTCTCATAAAAATGTGTAACATACTTTTTAACAACTCAGTTTACACTTACAAAAAAGGTCGCGAAAATATTCCCAAAAGTGTACTAAAACCTGCTGCCAAGTTATTGTAAATTTATTTAAAAAAACCAAATTTTACCTAAGAAGTTATAACAAGCTTGTTACACACTTACTAAAAACGTACTGCAAGTTTAGTGAGCAGGTGCTGAATATTTACTCAAAAGTCACTAAAAACTTTTCACCAAAATATTGCACATTTACTACACTTCTGCTAGAGTTATAATAAACTTTATAAAAATTGGTGTAAACTTATTACACATTTACTAAGAAGCTGGTAAATGCTATCTTACAAACTTACTGAAAATGTCCCGAAAGTATTGAAAATTGATCTCTGCTAAAGACTTTAACTTTAAAAAAATATATTTTAAACTTACCAACAAGTAACTGAACAATCGGAACTTTTTCCACAGGAATTTAATAAAAACATGCCGTCACGTTGTTGAAAATTTACTAAAATTATTACTAAATTTGTACTAAAAATTTTCATCGCCTGTTGCAAACTTACCGAACGTTTCCTAAAAAATTACTGAATGTATTAAATATTTACTGAATTTCTATTAAAAAGTTATGAAAACTTATGAAAAGCATATTGCAAGCTTGTTGACTATTTTACCAAAAAATTACTGAAAAATTAATGCCATGTTATTGCAAATTTACTAAAAATTTTATGAATTTCTGCTAAAAAGTTTAAACGAATTTGTTGCAAATTTTCTACAACCAAATTTCTAAATATATACCGAAAATTTGATTAATATATTCTTACAATTTATAGAAAAGCTGATGCCAAGCTATTGAAAGAAGTTGTAAAAAACTTATTATGAATTTACTGTAAAATTGCTGAAAAAATTGTTCATATTTTAGCAGAAATGTACTGAAAACTTGCAGCCAAGTTATTATAAATTTACTGAATTTCTGCTAAAAAGATACAAAAAACTTGTTAGAAATCGACTCTAAACTTACCAAAAATTTACTAAAAAGTTCTAGAGTATTTTCCCAAAAATATACCGAAAACTTTATATCAAGGTATTGCAAATCATTAAATAGTTTTCTGAATTTCTGCTAACAAATTGTAACAGAATTATTACAACGTTACTTCACCTAAACTTTTAAATATTTACTAAGAACTTCCTCAATATTTTCCTACGAAATTGCAGAAAACCTGATCAAGTTCTTGAACATTTCTAATAAATAGTTTCTTGAATTTCTGCTAAAATGTAACAAAATTATTATAAATTTACTGAAAACTTATTAAAAAGTCACTTAAAGGTTGTTGAATATTTTTCCAAACATTTACTGAAAACGTTTTGATAAATTAATACATAGTTATTAAAATTTATGTAAACTGACTCAAAAGTTACTTAAATTTTGTTCAATATTTTCCCAAACATTTACTGAAAAATTGCTGATAAGTTAATACATATTTACTGAATTTCTGCTAAAAGTTGTAACAAAATTGTTACACAAATTTACACCACCTAAACTTGTAAATATTTACTGAAAACTTGCTTAATATTATCAAAAAATAGTTAAAATACTGAAAATCCGATGTCAACTTATTGCCAATTTATAAATAATTCTCTGTATTTGTGCTAAACAGTTGTTACAAATTTATTTTAAATTTACTGAAACCTTACTAAAAATTTACTGAAAATTGCTAAATATTTTCTTAAAATTTTACTGAAAACTAGCTGCCAAGTTAATGCAAATTTACTGAATACTGTGCTGGATTTTTTAAAAACAGTTATACACACTTTTTACAATTTTACTGTAAACTTTATAACTATTTGCAGCAGGCCTACAAGAAATATGTTGCAAAGTAGGTGAAAATTGCTTTAAATTAGCTGATTTGCCGCAAAGTCCTCATATATTGCAAAATTTTTCACAAAAAATTACAGTTGTTTTCTCGCTATATATTTTAGCTTAATTGCCAGACTTCATCGACAGTAGAAACGCCAAATGTCTTTCACAATTTCTCTCGCGGCTTTTTTGTAAATTTCGCCTACTAGTAATGGATTACTCATAAAACTTAGAAAAGAGGACATTCAGTAGCCCCGACTTTTTGATTAAAATATTTTTCGTTGTTTTTATACAACAATAAAGTTAGAAGACTATCGCGAGTGCCGTGGGACACCCTGTACCTATACCCAAACTTTTATACCATTACTTAGACCAATTTACGTATTCCGTTGCATTTAAACCTTAAAGTGTAAAATCGCTATCGAAGTAATTATAAATGCCTACTTAAATGCAAAAACTATTTTAACCTAATGGTTAATTAGACCGAAAAACATAAAACGCGCCGACGCAAAGACGGTTGGACCATTCGGATGCGTGTACATGAGCAAAGGCACTAATTCAAGATGAACCACAGGGAGGTTATAGAGAGACGAACTCGGGGGTGAGCGGGGCGCAGCTGGGGGGCGGAGGAGGTGGCGGAAGCTCTGCCGCGGATCCCGGCAGCGAGAGGGTGGAGCTGCCGCCCGCGGTGACGCGGGGGCCTGTTGTCATACTGTGGTACCGCGCGGGGGCGGCGCGGGAGCGTGGCCATCCCGTGGTACACCGGCTTGGCCCTGTGAGGCAAGTCCAACAGGTCAGGACACCTGGACGCATCTAGTGAAGGATCTCGACTCACTGACACAGAGATGAGGATGTTGCCGTACGCGCCCGCCGGCAACACGCTGGTCGAGAACTCCGGGGGCGGCGGATACACCGCTAGGGGCAGCGGCTCGCTCTCGATAGTGATGTGCACCGGGGGCTCCATGACCTCCAGGTCCGGCGCCAGCGCCTCGCAGCTGCCCGTGCCACGGTCCGTCGTGGTGGCGATGCTGACGTCCAGCAGCTTCTTCTCCTGGTCCGTGAAGCTGACGCTGGCCTTGAGGTTCCGCCGCCGCCGCCGGCTTCTGTTCTTTACACAACACACCGTCGTCACTGTGCACATCACCGACAGTACCACTATGCCACCCGTGCACACGAAAATCCACCAGAGCAACCGCGACTCCGACTTGCTGAGCGTCGTCGCCGTCACCACTTCCGGCAGCACCAAGGTCACGTTGCTGCTCGCCGCAGCTAGCAAGTTCTTCGCCACGCAGGTGTACACACCGGCGTCGGCATCACTCACGTTAAACACGCTGATATTGGCCCACTTGTCTAGCAGGCCCTCCTCGGCTTCTAAAACGAGCCAAGTGTGGTTGATGGGCCTGTCTTCGTAGAGCCAGGTTACTTCGGGCTCCGGGTCTCCGGTCACGTGGCATCCGAAGCTTACGTTCCCGCCGGCCTCCGCTTGCACCAAAGGATATGGGGTTACTGATACCTGCAAATGAAAAAATTCTTGTAATTTCGAAACGTATCAGAAGCAAGCTAGTGATGTGATAAACGCTAAAAAAGATCAAAGCGGTAGTACCGTCACACCATCTCCTGTTTGTGATGAATTTATTTAATTAACCCTGGAACAATACCCTGGGTACTGAATTATTTCACGATTCTTAATTGTATCTCTGCTCTACGGCAGATAACAACACATTCAAGCTTTAGTATTTCCATACATAACCTAACATTACCACCACAGTGCTGCTCTAATGGTGAGAAATCCGTAAAGAAAAGGCAGGAAATGCAAAACCTTATGGGAATTTTCTCTTCTGCACTGCTAAATCTAGAGGTTGCACGACAACGAAACGTTGTCTAAGTATAACTGAAAGATTTCCACAGTATAGTTGTTACCAAATTATGTACCTAATCGCGCCACGACTTCGGCTGATTAGAAAGCGCAAAGGAGCCGGAAACTAATTATTGCAAAATTTAGATAGAGGAAATCGGTTTACAATCGAGTTGGAGATTTATCTTTGCCGTTAGCGGAGAATGCAGATGGGTTACAGAACCTTTATACCGTATGTCTCAAAAGTTATAAAAAAAGTAATGGTCCAAAATTTTTTACAATTTTTTATGTATTTTGCATTTCAACAACATAACCTTATAACTGTAATTAAACGTCAATCAATTTGATATCATTTGTTTCCAACGCCAACTGGATGGACGTTATTTACTGTAGGTACATTTTATTGGAAAATTTTGGCAAAACTTTTGAGACACACGTTAATATGGCACTTCACATTCAAATGTGACACTGGATAGATATTTGTATCCGAATCTTTCGTTAACTTTAAACTTTCCGAAACTGAGTTTTGAACTCGTAACCTTCAGCTTAGCAACCGAGGACTATAGCAATACTCCAATCTTACGGAGTTGTTACGAATTTCTTTTGACGCCAACACGGTTGCTAATCAAATTTTGTGTTGGTCTCGATTGATTGAGCGGTTTCGATAATAATTGTAAATTTTTAGAAAGATACTGCCGCTGAAAAATAATACTTCGGCAGGTTGTCCTGAAGAAAAAAAATCAAATTGCTGTAATTATGTTATTAAATGCTATTAACATGGAAACAAATATTTCAATACTTTAGTAATGTCTGTACATTATAAGTTAGCAAGTACCATAACGATAGTTTTTTCAAATCTAGTAATTCTGGTTGATTTATAATCAGTTTCTACCTAGTGAAAATTACAGATACTCTCTTATTACTAGTGTGCCCAGTTTCCCTTTTAAAGTAATTTTAGTATATGTGTATACCCCTGGTTTGCCTTGCCGCATGTACTAATCTAATAAAAGTATTCATATAAACTACATCTTCTTAGCTCCCATCCGGCAGCGGCATTTAGAAGAATAAGTGGTTTAGGTTAATTTTTGAAAATACTTTTTGTAAATAAACACTAAGTGACTCTTGCCTTTGTGTGAATACAAACAATGTTATATCTAGAAATTATTTTTGTTGGTGAACCTTACAAGCCATCCATGGTTTGGCTCTTCTTGTAAGAGAACAATGATACTTAGGCAATCTTTGCTTTTTTGCTGTTTATGAGCCCATACCAACTAACGTTTCTCAAGACATTGCAGTTCGATGCCCAATGTCAAAGTTACTGTAACAACGCGAACCAAATCATGGATGGCTTGCAAAGATTCGTAAGCTAAGGACACTGATAATTATTCGATAGTATATTATGCAATAAGTTTTATAAAAGTTACCTAAGTCACGTGTTATATTATACAGAATCGAAGCCAGTGTTTAATAAAATGAGTATCTACAGTAGTTTATAAATTGAGTTGATAACTACATTCTTGTTATAACTTGTCTGTTGACAACTAACTTTTGATTTCAGTCTTCGCCAGAAGTTAACTTCATCCCGTGACTAATAAACTGTTCCCAGTTTCAGCACGTGGCTTTTTAATCACAGATTATGAAGGCGCTTTTAAAATAAGGTATTAGGACTTACAGTCATTAATATAAGTTCGTTAAACGGCATTTTAGTTACGGGAGTAGAAACAGTCTTTATATATATTCGTGAGATTAAAGCACACAAAGCCAAAAATTGTTGGAAGTCTATCTACATAGACAACACAGTCTAAGCTCAAACAATATACAGTATATCTCAGTGACTACCAGACATGGCAAAATTAACTTTGGGAAATTATGTAAGAATCAACTATTGCTGTTTTTGTATCCAAAAATGTGATTGTCACAAATGAAACAGCAGGTAGTTGAATTAATCAAATTTACACTACATTACATTGTCAGATTGCTGTTAGCTTTAGAATTTGACACAATACAACTATCACCATTTAATTATCAATATTATTGCAAATAAATAGTATTTAGGGATAAATAATGTGGTATAGTAATTACCTTGTATAAGTAATATTCAGTATAAAAGCATACGTATTTAGAATTTACGCAATGCAAAAATAAAATAGAAAGTAAGGTTAAGGTTTAGTGTTCGTGTGTAAATAAACGTAAACCATTTACTATTTTGTAATAAAGTTTTTGTACAAACAAATTTGGATGATTTTCAGTAATACATACAACAGAAAGCTTTAAGAGTTTGTATTTTCTAATGCAATAGCGAAGGGAAACACAACAGGTAAGCACTAAAACTTTAATAACTCTAATAGGTACTAATTAATTAAATGTTCAAACATATTCTCACTGACTAGTGGACAGCAGCTTAATCTTTCATAAAAATTATGACGTACATTTCGTAATGTTTGAGGGGTTATGTTAAAACAGGCCTCCCTAATAGGGTCTTTTAGAGATTCTAAATGTGCATGCCTTCGTAAAGTGTAATTGTTTTATTTTAGGAAACCCCATAAGAAAAAATCATTGGGTGACAAATCTGGAGACCTTGGAGCACAGTTAATATAACCACCACGACCATTCCATCTGTTGGGAAATACTTTGTTTAGGTCGTTTCGCACTTCTCTTGAATAGTGAGCAGGAGCTCCATCGTTCTAACAACATACTGTGTCGATATTATCAACTACTGCAGTAATAGCAGGGACTTTTTGATTTTGAAGCATATCTAAATAAATTCTGCTATTCAGGGTACCGTCGATGAAGAGCGGACCAATTAAATTATCGCCCAATATTCCAACTTATACATTAAGACTTTGGCGGTATTGTGTATGTTTGCACATACACATGTTGATTAGTTTGGCTCCAATACCGATAATTTTGATGATTTGGTTCTCCATTTAATGTAAATGTGCACTCGTCAGTGAAACCAATATTTTCTAAAACATTACACATTAATTCGTTTTTGACTATCTGCGTCTAATAGCTCTTACTGCGTGGAATTGTTGTTAACAAAATACTTGTTTTTTAAGAGTGCGGTGAACATACGAGCGAGATACACCGAGATTAGTGCAATTTCCCTCACACTTACGTTGGGATCAGCTTCGACAGCTGCCAAAATATCTACTTCGTTGTTAACATTCTGGTTTTCGTTTCTATTCCTTTTACAAAGGCTATTGACGCACCCAGTTTCTCGGAATTGTTTTACAATTCATGCAATTGTGTGTTTATAGGGAATAAGCCATTTATTAAAATAAACACTAAAAAGCTCGCTAGTTCTTCGCAAACTGTTACCTGCTAAATTCCATGTTACCACTTGAATTTCTTCTTCTGTTGTATACACATTCATTGTTAAGTATTTTAATATGTTATATTAATTATTTTAAATAAATTTCTTTTAAATAATTATGTAATTTGAAAATTATTTGACAGAAGTAAATGTCTGTTGGTTTTAAATCTTTTGTTTTGGCCACTCAGAAAGAATAATATATAGCTCATTGCAATAGTTGATCCTTATATAATTTCCCTACTCTAGGTATATTTTTCTAGAATCGGCCAACACTCATTTCAGGGTAAATTAATAAAATGTAACTAATGTTTATTACGAAACTGCTGTTGTAATACAATCACATTTCAGTGTTGAAGAAAGCAATTTTTAACAAAGAAAAAATTATTTTCCATTTAGTTCCTGTAAACTCCAGTAACATTATCAAAAAACCGTTACTAAACCGTAAAGTTGCAAGATGAAACTTGAACGCAACGCGCTGATACAAAATTAAATTGAAACCTTCTTGCCATTTGAAAAATTAGGTACTAGCCAGAATATACGAAATTAGTAGTTTAGCTTCGTTGGTACAGATGGCAGCTATAATTCGCTCATCTAAAATTATGCACAAATTTTGCTCTCTCTTTTACGGTGCACTGTAAAAATAGCAGGTAAACAACAATTTAGAGCTTTACAAAAAAATGCCAAAAGTCACTAACAGTATTTATAGCAGAAAAGTTGTCTGTCTAACGAACGCATAATTATTGATTGGGTCAAAATTGCATGAATACACATTTTTTGCTTTCAATAACTGACTTATTTCGATGTTAAAATGAACAACTGATTTAAATTTGTTTTCTTGCAAAATTGCTTGCGGAATTTAAAACATAATCAGGTGTGAGTTATGAGATTTTTAACACACTTCTAAAATGATTACTAATTTGTGAAATAAGTAGACAGTGTGGTCCAAAATGTCTTCAAGAACTGACAAAATCTGGTGTGATACACGCACACAATTTCTTTTTACAGTGATCTTATAATTAGCCAAAAATTTCATTTTAAATTTTTAAGCCATTTTCCAAAAATTACAAGTTCTACAAATACGGTACATAATAGAGCGTTAGTTGAAGAGATACATTTTCTCTAGAATTCTAAGCTGAATTCAAAAATGTAATAATATACCGGGTGTTCTATTTAAAATAGCAATTAATAAAAAAATAGAAAAAAACCCATTTTAAAAGCATTCGACTGGAAAATCACATATCTCAGATCAATACACATTAAAAATTTAATAAAAATTTGAAGTTTGAAAGAAATCGTTAGAGCCGTTTTTGAAAAAATCGAAAAAACTGAAAAACCCCAAGAGTAAACACCTACTTTCAGTTATGCGATTTTCTTCAAAAGCTTGCTGTCGCATCTATATAGTACACAAAACTTATATATGAAGTTTCAACGCCATACGTCTTTTCGTTTTTGAGATATTCTGTTCACAGACAGACACACAGACACACACACACACAAACGGACCAATGAACAAAATTATGTTTTTTGGGTTCAGAGACTCTAATACGTGAAGATCTGTTGAAAACTCAATTTCGAATTTTTAGGGTGAATCCAATACTTCCTTTATTGTAAAAGGAACTAAAAATATATCAAAGCACTGTATACACAGAACTTGAAATAGCACTGATTAGTCTCTCTAATCTTTAGGTGTTGACATTTCACACCGCGCAAAAAGTGCAACGAAGTCGATGGTTCGCATGCGACCTACATTACTTTTCCCCGCATCCAAAACTCAACACATTCAGCATACCTTAATCTAACCTGAAACTAACTTAACTTACAATTTCAAATCCATTGCCGCTTCGAGAAAAATTCTCGGCTACTGCCAGACTTGTACCCATTGTTACGTGTCAAAAGTGGAATAAACTGGTTTATTAGTTTATATAATGCACGGTTGCTCGTGTACGATTGTGTAAACGTAGTTTTAGTGCTAGTATCTGAGTTAGAGATGGACGCGTGAGTGAGTATTCACTCACGTCACGCACATTTTACGCTTGCTTTAAACACTCACGTTCACGCACGCTCACGCTCATGTTCACGGCGTGTCCCGCCACTCACGACGTGACCAGCAGCTTTTATTCCAAAATTCATTCGTTTTGTGGGATATTGCAAGCGAATGCACTATTCCTACATGCGCTACAGAGCACTTCTTGTGTCTGTGCGACCCGGCTACTTTATTTGAACCTTAGAATAGAAATAATTCCCAGGCAGGACGCCATTGACTGTATACAGTACACATAACACTCACACCACAACACAAATGCACATGCGCAGCTCCATCTCTAGATCTTCAACATGGGTGGGCAGCGGGTGTGTAGAGCACCCTGCGATATTTTGTTCATTACTAAATATTTAACGTAAAACTTTAGTCACGCCATGGAAATTTTCACTCACGTTCACGTCCCGATTTTCAAATATTAGTCACGTTCACGACGTGACCCGCCGTGACCCGGCGTGACCCGACTGTTTTCACGTCGGGCACCCATCCCTAATCTATCTGAGTTGCCGGTTTTAGAAGACAGCGGGGAGAGGGGAATAACAGGTTTTGTTTTGGTTGATTGTTTTGGTTCGAAAAATAAAGAGCTTTCCTGTTCGGTGATTTTCTGTGGTAATATGGTGAACCCAGATATTCTCGTATCTTCCTGAATGGTTTGTTAATGAGAGAAGATTGCTGGAGGAGTGGGCACCGTTTTCCCTGAAGTTATTTCCATGTCGTGCGACAGGTTAAGGAAACACAAAATATCGTTGTTCAGATAAGCGTTGCCTGTCTATTCGGGATAGGTAGATATTAATTTCGTATTAGAAATTTTTGATTCTATTATCGATGTGTTATTTGGAAGATAATCTCTGAAACTTTTTTGTAATTTGGAAATTAATTGTAGCGCTAAGTTTGAGGCGAAATAGTCACGTTATTCATGGGGATATCTTCCAACTACAATCAAGGCCGAAAAGAGGTCGTGCTGTTACCTACATCTAGACTGTCAGTAGTAGCTGTTCCTCGTTAAGCTGTGTGGAGATACTCTTTGTTCACAGCGAACTTTATTTCTAGCTATGAGAAACTAATCTTTACAGAAAACGCAAGCTTACTCAGATAAGTGAAGTGGTGATTAACTTGATATTTCGCATATTTAAAATTTGATAATATCTTACATTCCATAGGAATTATACTACGCTATTAGGGTCACCTTTGTTGTTCTGCAGAGTATCTACTTGAAGAATAACTTTATTGTGAGGTGCACCTCTTTAATTGTGTACCTTTAGCGTCTTAATTTAGTTGATAGTAAATGCATGATATTGATATAGTATGTCGGTACTGATTATGACAACAATAATTAATAAGTCATTAGAACAGATTTTCCTTTTTCCATTTATTACTGCTGCCTTCCAATTTTTCAGAAATTATGATGGTCTATGCTACAAATATTAAAGTTTCTAAGTTTTCTTTACCTATCTAAGTGTATTTGTGAGATATAAAAACTTGTTGGTGCTCAAAGATATAGAACTGTTCCATCATTTAAAAACTGCACGCTCCGCCGTCTCCTCAAATACACTTTTATAGCGTACACTTTTTGAAATTAAATTGATTTAAAGGTACCACATGCATGCTGCTTAACCACTCAACCATCTATGCGGTCACATTTGTTATGAATTAAAAATGTGTCCATATGTAGCCCAACCATCTATACCGCCAGTTTGTTCACTTTTTTGTATAGCCGCCGTACAAAACTAAACTATCAACATTAAACCTTTAACTACCTTCAATTTTATGATGAGGAAATAATAAAGTAATATCTCCTATTTTCGCACTGTAGATACAGTAATTTAACTATACAAAGTAAACATTTTTTATATCATGATATAAGTTCTCTTACATGTGATTATCGTTGTTAATTCTTTGTGCTTAAAGCGATACCTACTGTAGTTCAGTGTTTAATTTATGATGGGTACCCCTTCCGCAAGGGATTATAATAAAAATATTTGCTATAAACTTTTTAACGTGGCTTGTGACCTCTTTTTTCAAAGAGTTTAGGAAAAACAAAATTTGACCTTTTCAATTTTTTTGGTATTAAAATAACACATCTGGTGCTTTGAGTAACTTGGGTAAGCTCAAATTGCCCACTAATGTTAAAGGAAAATCGTAATTAGGAGTAGATATGATTATGAAATTACTAATAACAAATGTTATTTTATATATGCCGTTTCTACCTGTATTGCTATATAAACCAGTAAAGGTTATATTTTGTTTAGTATAGTAGACGTATCTTATAATTACCGCAATTTTATTTCTGCGAAAATACTGGAAGATCTTCTCAATAATTTACATGATTTAGAAGCTGATGGAGTAACAACCAATTTTATTTTAGCAAAGGCAACCAAAGTATTGAAGATTTTCGACCAGATTCCAAAAATTAAAATAGAAATAAAAATATACTAACTTAATGCCACCCCATTTCAAAGTGACCAGAATGGAGAAGAAAATAGAGTGATGAAAAGATATTCTTAGAACAACATCATATTTTGAATGCTAATAATTATGATACTACCAAGAGAACCATTGCGCCAAAATTCTTAAAACATCAGTATATATAAGTGGAAAAATGGCTTCAAGTGGAGTGGTCAGAAATCTAAAGAGGCTGACCGTACGACAAATCATAACCTACTTGGTACTTGTTTATTATTAAACCAAGTACGTTCGTAATTTACACAGCAAACCTTTATTTTTTAGAGGTGGAAAGGAGCTGTGAATTAGATATGGGCGCGTGAGTGAATATTCACTCACGTCACGCACGTTTCACGCTTGTTTTAAACACTAACGTTCACGCGCACTCACGTTTACTCACGTTCATAGCGTGACCTTCCACTTACGACATGACCCGCAGCTTTTAACTAAAAATTCAAATTCAGATAGAACAAAATGTTCAAATTTAAAACCTATAAAGGATCCGATCTAAAATAAAATATGTTTTACACGTGAAATAACTTACGTGATATGTTCTAATCAGTATAGTAGACACACAAATATATAAATAAAAATTGACTACAACAGCTTACAACAAGGGATAAATACTGATTTCTCCCAAAAACATTTCTTGCAACTGTCTTGAAAGGCATTACATTTAATATCTAAATCTGTCATTGAAATTGACGTTTCCCTTACTAATACGAGTACAAAAAGATATGCGTTGCTAGGCAACACTTTTAATTTCTAGGTTTAAAAGTCTTTCTACGTCTGAAGACTCAAAAGTAAGTTCTACTTGGTCGTCTATAGACGCAAACACGGAATTGACTGTAGACACAATACAGGTGCGAAGCTCCGTCGCTGCAGACTGCCACACAGAAGTACAATGAACTCCCGCTCCAGCTCTAGATCTTCCACATGGGTGCCAGCGGCGGAGCGGTGCACCCTGCAGTCTTTATTCGTTACTAAATATTTATTGTGAAATTAACGTGAAACTTGAATCACGCCTTGGAAATTTTCACTCATGTTCACTGACGTTCATGGCCCGATTTTCAAATTTTACTCACGTTCACGACGGGACCCGCCGTGACCTAGCGTAACTCGACTGTTTTTACGTCACGCTCCCATCCCTACTGTGAATCCTTAAATCACGGAAATATTCCCATAGATCCCGAACTAGTGAAATACTGTCTTTATCTCGAAGGAATATTTTTATAGAATCTTCTATTCATACTTTCTTAAAAAAATTTATATCTAAATGAGATGCAATTACAAAAGTAGATTAGTTATGGAAGAACGTTTTAACATTGTTGAAAAATATATGGTGCCAGCTTAACCCTCCAAAATTAAACCTGGTAGTTTCAGCAGCCATAAGTAAGTCTTTAGCTGATGGTGCTCTTAGATTAGCTGAATTACAGATACGAGTGCATTCAGCAGCTATAGCCATTGGTGATGTGATGATTAGGATGTTAAAAGAGGAAGAGTGAGGAAATATTTAACACTTTAGTGATGCTGGCAGACTATTATCTGATTTTTTGCATAACGATACCGCCTCTCCTAGCTAGCAACTGTAGCTCCCAATAAAGATCTTAAAGGCACCTTACAATCAGCACCAGCTGGCTCTTTGGGGAAGCTAAAGCTAAAGTGAAGACTTCAAAGGAGGTGGTACGTTCTTGTCAGAAGTTAAAACCTTATAATCCAAAGTTGGTAGGTAAGACGTCAAGTTCAGCACAAGCTTTAACTTCATGAAGTCGCACTCGAACAACTCAGAGAGATAGACAAGGCAGACCACAAGCGATCCAAACACGAACACCCTAGGTGAAACATCCGTTACGACGAGACAAGGAGAGGAGACTGCCGAAACTCAAAGAAACAGCGAGAAATGTCGACATTAATTAAAGGATATGAAATAGCCTTTGTTAAATGACCTGTTTAAAATATTGTGTCGCAAATACTAAATGAACTTGCAAAAATAGATTTATATCTTTAAATAAGTTCTTATTAAAAAATGTATCCAATATTTTTTAAACACCCAAACCTGATACTTCAAACTATTCATCCTTAACCTAATACCATTAAAACAGTAATGTCAAAATTAATATAAAAATATCGTTTTATAGCAAGGCTAGATCTGAAGGATGCTTATTTTTCTTATCCAGGTCGGTGTTGCGTATTAAAAGCATTTAAGGGTTAAGTACAATAACATCATGTATTTACCAATTTCATTATAAGCCCTTCGGACTTAATTGTGCTCCTAATGTTTTTACGAAACTAATGAAGCCAGTAATTACTGTTTTAAAGTACGATAAGAAGAGCAACACATTCAGTGGAAAAGTTAGTCAAGCCGTCTGCGTACGCAACCCGAGAGGGCGCGTTTCTAAGCGACTCTTAGTAACTTTCGCATGCGGTTGACGCCGTCGTGTAATAAATAAAATTTGGTGCCTAGAGTGTTTCTGTACATCAAGTCAGTTCTTACACTTCAAGTAAGTGTCATTTTAATTGTATGTAAGGTAAGTACACTACTGCAAACTCTGACATTGCTATTGTTCCACAACGTCTATAGCCAGAGAGTAGCCAGAGCCAGAAGCCAGGTGCTTTGCCGCAGTATTCGTGGCAAATTTCCACGCGTCGTACTGTTCAAAGTAAATGCCGCAATTCATTCCGAAGGCTATGTTGCAGTTTTCAGACATGGAGCAAAAGGCAATCCGATACAGGGCATGTTGGCAGTTTGAGCGATAATACCACAGCTATGTCATATATTTACAGAATGTGCTGGGTACAGTATTCACTATTAAGTAAATTAGCTAGAAAATGCTGGCATTGGTAGACAACTAAAGACATTTTCGTATTTGCGTCAAAAAATAATATTGAAGCAGATATAGAATCACGAAATTTAAATATAGAAACAGGGTAGGAACTTAATAATTTGTTTTTTAAACAAATTGTTGATAACTTACAATTCTGCAGTATTTGCCTTTTTACTAATCGACACAATACAAAGTTTGCTAAATTCGTATAGTGTTTGAAGAATCCAAATATCTATGCAGTTGAGAAATTCAACTAGCAATGCGGTTGATGTACTTACGTTAAACTGGAATAGTTTTCATTTCTATGCCTTCCTGTCATTTTTATTACTTCCAAAAATTCTTAAATAGATAATAGATAACAAATCAGAAGGTATAATTTCATTTTGGCTTGGAATTTTATTAGTCTCCGCCGACTTCGAAAGCAACTTCCCTGGTCGTCGAAATATTATCCGACGGGCATTCAGGAAAGGAAAACTCCCAGAATCATGCATAAATGTATGTACTGCTTCGAGACCAGAATCGATTGTCCAGTAGTATAACATATATCTAAAACTGCGGTGGCAGTTTTGCAACTCTCATAGATTAGGTGTTTTTCTGTTAATAAGGCAGGTACTAGAACTTTTAAGTTTACATTTTGAAAGAAGTTGTATGGTACGTTAAATTTATATAGGCCGGCAATCGCACACATTGCTGCCCCTGACATGGTAAGTAATTTTAGGATCAAGCATTAAGCATTAAGACCAAATTAGCGTAAGTACTCGTCTAGTTGGAACTCCGCCGTAGCACTAAATTACGTTCGGAAATGGAAAAATGAGATCCCAACAAATTGCAACCCTCTCTTATTGGATGTAAAGCGACTAAAGTTCAAAAATTACTTGAAGAAAATTGTTGTTCCATTCTATTGGAAGAAGTGGACTCCACTTACCAGCCTCTGATCTCGGATATACAAAACCGAAGTCTCGTAATCGATTAAATGAAATTGTAAAAACTACGAGTAATTGCAACGTTTACAGAAGACAAGTTTGCTCTAGTTTCCGTAGTCGTTTTATTGCAAATTATATTGCGCACTATAAACCAGAAGCGAATATCACAGTCGATGAATAGTTATATCCTACAAAGGCTGGTTGTAAATTTACGCTATGCATGACAAATAAACAAAACAAATTCTGCAATAAATTCTGGTTAGCTGATGATATTAATGCTAAATATCGAATGATTTTTCGTACTTGTATAAACACGAGTTTCCTTTATAGGGTCAATGAAACAGTTGCCTTACAGCGTATACAGCATTTTCTAAATACAAGACGATATGTAACGACGGGCTGTTGTTTGTTATCTATAAGTTTAGTGACAAGAGCACAAGCATTATTTGTATTATGAACCATTTGCTCGAAACGATAAATCAAAATTATATGATAACACTGTTCTGACAGTGGATGTGAGAGATAAAAGCCCCTTTTTGAGAAACTCTTGATTCAAAGTCTAGTAACTCCAACGGCCATACAAATTTTGTGTCGACTTCACTGCAGTTCCTCAATCCGGCTTTGGCAACCGCAAGGCCTTAATGCCTAAACTAAAAAAGACAGATGCCTCTGCAGTGAGAATGAATGATAACAACAAGGCTGACGACTAACGGTTCTGATGTGATGAATGTTCATTAACGATTCTATCAGCAAAAATGAAGCAAACATGTTTTATCTTTGAGTAAACTTCACCCAACTATAAAGATAAAAGACCAAGCAAAAATTACTCCAAATACAGTAGAACTTTATAATTCTACGAAGTGTAGTGTCGGCTGTAGATGTAATCGATCAAATAATAGTAAAATATGCAGTTGAAGATGACCAATACATGATTTTTACAATATCTTAGATCTTGTGAATATAAATGGTTGTTCATTGTGTAAAAAAACTATCGAAAAATATTCGATCGAGAAATGTATACATTTGTCAAACGTGCAGTAGTGTCACAGTATTTTATTATGTAACACATTTTTGTGAAGAAGTTATAAGGTTCCGCGTTTTGCACCCTTATTTTCTTCTACCCCATATTTATTTATCATAGAGGATGGAACAGTAAAATATCGTCATACTCTCTGTTAACAGAAATGGTTATAGATTGCAACGGGCTAGTTCATGTCACCTTGGTACTTAATAATCACCTTGCTATATTTAAGCCAAACTGCATTTCTTGCATTGTAATATTTAGGCTAAAACTTATTATGTGTGTTTTGCGCTTGAGATTGTGCACGCAAACCAGCGGATGCAGTCGTTGAGGCTATTAATAGAATCAAAGCAAGTTGTGCGCGAACGGAAAAGCGCGTGAGGTAGTCGCTTGCTAATAGGCCACCGGTGCGTTCGTGTAAACAAAAGGGACGCCCCGCGAAGTATTATCAAGTGCGATTGAGAGTTTCTGTATGTACATTCGTTAAGATCAGTCGAAGGCTCGTTATTCTTGAGCCGAAATACATCTCGAGAGCAGATAACTGCCTTTGAATTAACACCGAGGTACCGATAATTCTTCATCGCCCGAAGCCACTGAAGCTGCCTATATTGTCAACGTACAAGACTGTTTGGAGCAACTATAACGAAAGGTTAGTTATTATAGATGACTACTACGATTGAATGCCCGGTCTAGGAAACTGAAAAAACTAGACGCGTAACTATTAAATTATGCGAAGTTACATCATCCTTGGTGCGCGCCAGTACGAAACGCTTGCATCATTCTGTTGACACTTCGCTTCAGCCTGATTTCAAGCAACAGGAGACAGAACAGGGTTAAGTGAATTTGTGCGTGAGAGCACGCCTTGTTCGCACGATTTGTTTTTTGACTTAGCGTTGCACATTGACAATCACACCTCCACTTAAGGAGTGAATTCAAGTATGTAGATTCAGCATTAAGCTCATGGACATTCCTTAGCTGTTATTGATAGCGTATGTAACATTTCTATATTACCATTGTGTATGCTTTTTGTCCACTTTCATACATCTATGTTCTTTTCCAGAGTATATGTATTTTTATGTAAACTGTTTGGTTTTTATTTCTGCCAGGATTTTCGTGTATGATTACAGAATTATAGGTGACAACATCCAGGCCGGAATGAGCTATATTGATAATAACCTTAGCCACACTGAGGTAAGAGCGGGTCTTGTGCTACTACGACGGGGGTAACTAGCAAGCAAAGGGCTATCTAAATTCATAGTAAAGTAGAGTATAGGGCTTGGGAAAACGCCGCATTACAAGATGTCGACGTGATTATGTTGTAAAACTCGTGAATCAACAATCCACAAGTAGTATTGTTACTGTTCCCTTCAAGGTAATGTCTGCAAATAGCTAGATACGCTATGTAGTTTTGAAACAGTTGCTAAACTATCAATTGTTCTATATGCAAGTGTTTCATACTGATATACAAACCTTATCATATATACATATATACATATAGTATTGTATCATTTATCGCAGAAAATCAAAATCTACCAATTTTTGTCTTACCGCCAATCCATTGATTTAATGCAGAAGATAAAAACTGTACATCTCTGTAAGATAATAATAACACCTAACATTCCAAAAGAACCGCTACACTTGGTATTGCTGATATAATAAGAAAGGCGCCGAGTTTAAATGTATGTCGAATGAGGAAAAGCATTTATTCTTAGTACATATCCAAACCGTTCTAGTAATGCTTCTACAAAATACATAGCAGACCCTTAAAATATATTTAAACAATAGGAGTTGATAAAGCATCGTCTATCAATACCAGTCCATAAATTTCCACCGTTGATAGTTTTAGAAGATTCAAACTGAGGCTCTAGCGCGGTCAACCTATCATAATCAATGGTGCAATTTCACGTAGTTTACTTGATTGAATAGTACTTAGAAATTAAAATAAGACAAAAGAAATAATCAGCGATGTTTCAGTACATTGGCGTATAACCTCAAACATAAGAAAGTAAGTAAATACCAACAACTGGCTGTCGGGTTAGACGTTAACTGGCGACAATGGTAAAACTACCCTTATACGCGATTACCGGTCGGTAAGACTACGACATTAATATTTAACGTTTTTGCTTCCATAGCTAATTAAAAAAGTAGTTATAAATTGTTAAATCACCTTAGTAGCTAATCCCCTACGTAATAAAATATATTTTATAAAATTACAATTCTTGCAGTACCAGCGAGTATTGGTATCCGGAACTGATACAGGTACTGACAGAGGCTAACTGGGGTTTGAAACAATAAAGAAGCCAACCTGCGATCGATTACTAATAATAATCACTGGTAGTATAATCGCAGATCAACCCCCTTATCATTTATACACCACGGTAGCTCTGAAATGTTCTTACTCACCGCAATGACCTAGCTAGCACAATCTCGGTGGCCTTGTGTCGCAGATTTCTATCATCAGCTGAACTGCGGCAAACTCTTATAATAATAAAAAACTCAGGGCGCCAAAAATCACAGATTTCAAGAAATAAATAAAATTATAGCAACAATTAGGTTTATTTAATTAATAAATAATAGTTGCTCGCAACATCGTTATTAAGTCTGTAAATTGTTTATCACAATATTAAAAGGTTTTAATACAGTATATAATACAGTATATTATTAATGCTGGAAATTGCAGCACGCACAAAAAAATATGTGAACCTCTTTTGGGCTCTTGGATTGAATATAATTACAACTCAATGAAGGAGTAAGCTTACCACTGTCATATGTTTTAACCGTTATCTCGGTAATGATGATAAAATGGCGTGAGGGCACTTTTTACAAAATTCTTAATACGTATTCATATGAGCATTTAGCAAAACTTTAAATTTGTGAATTGTAAATTTGTGAACAATTAATACATTATGTTTTGAATGTGTAAAGCGTAGATTTGTGATCAATTAATACATTACATGTTAACGGAGTTTAAATTTGTAAATTATAAATCTGAAGCGTCGTTAAAATCGATTCAGCCAACAATTCATGGGCGGACGGGGTTATCAACAAACGTTGAAACAAGACTAACCTGGATTGTGATAAAAAAAAACGTCGCCGGCAGGCACTGAATTGGTCCAGGATTATCTTAGCGTACCAGCCAACAGCAGCATCGAACTTGTGGCCGAAATTGATAATGGAACGGACGCTCCTTGTTACAACTTGGCAAGCTCAAGATGACATTCCAGAAAGGAGTTGCGGGTCCAAGTTATTAATTATGGTGTTAAATAAGGAGACCCAAATAAGAAGACGTCTAAAAACGGCATCTAAGAATGGCGTTTAAGAATGACGTTGAAGAATGACGTCTAAAAAGGGGAAATTACTAAACTGAATATCAAACAAGTAGCGTAGACATACCTGATTTTAGTCATCAGCTCACAAACGAAGTTAATTAATAATCGGTGCAATAGCACGCGGAAATGCCTTCGTAGAAGCAAGTTACTTCAACCGAATGCAAAAATCGAATGCCCGCTAAACGACGGAATAGCTGCTCGCTGGCGTGGAGAGATAACAAGTGAATTTGGGAAAAACCAAAACCAGCACTTTTGCGCGAACAAGATTTGATATCGTTTGAAATACAGCGAATTATAACTCAAGTGAAAATATACAGGCTGGCCCGGAATTGAATAAATGACAAAACAAATAGCCGGAGCTAAAGATTTGTTTCACTATCTCTCAGAAAGAAAAAATAAACAAACATTTTTTTTAAGTACTCGCCCTATATCTATTTCTCCGAAATGGTCACAGTTTTATGCCAGGTAAACATATAATATGCATGCAAAATATCGTCTTCCTCAAACAACTAGCTTTTGAGTTATATCGGCAACAGGCGACGGTCTGCCGACAGACCGACAGACAGCCAGACAGACAGATGGAATTGAGAAAATCTATTTTTCGTCATCTAGGGACCGTGAAACGTGAAGATTTGAAAATTCTGGGAATGTGTTCTTGTTGTAATTATAATACTTCTTTCGTCTTTTGCACGAGAAAAGTAAAATGTATTATAGATTTTCTGAGTAGAAAAGAAGATGGTGGCTTGTCAGAAAATAGATGCTGATTTGCCGGAAGTAGATGTTGCAATACTGAGCACAGAGCAGAAATATTTCTATGAAATGTGAAATTGTGAATGACTGTTTCATTATGAACTCTTGCACCTGTCTTAACAAATCAAAACCATGGAAAGCTAGCACACTGCCGATGATTTACATGTGCGGAAGAAAACCTATGCAGAATGCCTCATCATTCGGAAGTGATGTAAAGCCGTGGGTCCCGTGTTACTGCGATGTGTAGCATGTATAAGATCCCTTGCTAAGGTTGGAACTCCTTAGTCTCGGCAAAATTCTAAGTAGGACTAAGGTACCTGGTACTCTGCATGCCTATATCTGGTCCGGGGGGTTGGCAAAAAGGGCTTATAAAGGCCTACTTGCTTGATATCAGTCTCCCCACAAATACTACTACTACTACTACTACTACATGTGCGAATAGAATTCTTCGTTTATATGTAGGGACAGAGCAACCTATACTATTGTTTTTAATGACGTATTTCATCATGAAAGTCTACGCACCATGATGGTTTGACAAAATCTTCTTGCAAACATGGTCCAGTACGCATTTTAAATATCATTAAAAGATCTTTTTCTACGACGCCTACTAAAGCTATGTTTTTACCAATCGCTTGTCGAACTAAATAGGATATATTATAAATCAGCGTGCTAAAAGTAGAATCAGCTATTTACTTTTAGGACGTGTGATAAAAGTAAACAGCTGATTTGAATTTACGTATTTAAAACTGGAAGTAAGGTTATAAAGTTTACTACTTCGTTCTTTAGAACTAAAGTGTTTTTGTAAATAATTAAAGTATTATGTAATGAATAAAGTAAAATGCGTGGTATTATAGTTACCTTTGATAACTAACTTTGTCAACTACTGGTTACAGCAATAGTCATATGTGCCGGCTGCTTATCCACGACCATCTCTTTACTATGACATAAATTATAACTGTCAAGAATGTAAACCTTTGTTAAATCGATATTAATGGATTAATAACAACAAACTTAAAGTTGCAGAGAAAATATTGTATGCAAACTCGTGATATAAGTGTGATTGCACTGGACATGTTATGAAACTCAACCTACGGCTTCGTTTAATAATTTTCATATCTCGTGCACTAAACATTCACTTTCAGCACTTGTATTATAAATAGCTATCATATCTACTTAAAGAGCTAAAAGCTTTAAATTGTGTTCATCGAAACGCTTTGTTGCCCACCCGGAAAGTTTATTGTTTGTCATGTTACAAAGCAAAAAATAGCACATAGTGAACTAGCTCTTAGAAGCATAATAAAAACAAGGGGAAATCAGAAGGCAAAAACGTACGCGATTTTCAGATACGTAAACTTAAAGATGAAGCTGTTTAAAGACTGGTTTAAAGTAAAGTCCCATGTCACACTTAAGCGGTAGAACGATGTGTGGAACTGATGACAGAGAGACATCCGTTTGTGGCCCAGAAGCAAGAGGCGGTTACATTAAAGCAAAAGTAAAAACAAGACAAGATCTACCAATTTTTGAGACAAAATTTCAATATTTTAAGCAAAGGAATAACTTCGGATCGCGAAGACTAGATCTTAATTTAAAGTTATTTAAATCTGTTGTAATTCTTCTTTATTAATAAATAAAGATGATTTCTTTGAAATCGGCAGTGAGGGAGGTCAAAATCGTCATTAAAATATGAGACATCGGCAGTGAAGAAATCTATTAATTTACGACTTTTTGCAGTTGGCGGAGGTGACAGATCATTGACAAAAAACGTCAACATAATCTACAAGATTTGGTTAAAAAAATGTTAATTTTCGGTTTCTCAATTTCAAAAAAAAAAGACAACGTGAACCTCGGTACTGAAGTTCTCTTTTATTTCTCATGAAGTTTATTTGCCTCGGCCTTGCAGCTAAATCCACATTTGTCACAAAAAGTTAAAGCTCACTGCCTTGTAATAAAAATAACTATTTTTTTGGCACTTGTCGTGAAAATTACACACTACTGTTCAACTTCTAGGCCGGAAAGTATTTCTTTACAGGACGATTTTGGAAAATTTTTCTTTACAGATCTATTTTGTAAAATTGACGTTCTGATTCGTTTGCAATATTTGTAGACTAAGGTTACTAAGGTAATCAAATACAAATATCACTAGATTTTACGAAAGTATAATGCTTGTTTGTTATTGCAATGTTGGATGAAATTAAGAAGAAACGCAGATGCCTAAAAACTGTTGTCCTAGCCTTCGGCATTGTCCGAATATTTACCTACGTTACATGTAAAGATGGTCTTTTCGGACAGTACAGTAATCCATTATCTTACGACATTTTTGTAGTTGGCGGAGTGACAGATGGGTGACAGGAAACGTCAACATAATCAACAAAATTTGCCTAACATATGTTAGTTCACGATTTCTCGAAAATATTGTTCTCCTCAGCACTGAAGTTCTTTTCATCCCTCATTTGATTTATTTGCTCGAACCTACGAGCTTCTGGAACTAAGTTCTATATACGTGATAAAGATATGGGCTTCAGCGCCTTGATAACTATACGGGGAGAGAGGTACATTAATACACGAGGCACATTGATACACATTCAATATTTCCCGGCAGAAGAGGTCAATTTGTTTCAAACTGTTACCACAAGATGTCACTAGTGTGGGGTGTTCGTCAAAAAATTTAGTAGCGGAAAATAAAGTATAATTGAAGTTATATGTGTACCTATTTTGACATGGGAACATAATTTTGAATAACTTTTTGCATGTGTGTGTTTTTACTAGTGTGGTAGTAATAGAGTGTTGCTTCTGACTTGTGGCATCATTCATAGCATAAGTATTATTGAAACATTGTTTGTAACCAAGTATTTGCACTGTAAGATTAGGTACGCAACATGTGATTATTTGTATCAGAGTGTCTTTGGAGAAAATTGATACATATACGGTGTGTTCAAAGATAAATTACATACGGGTTGACCATGGAAAATAAAACTAATGCCAGCAAGCTTTATAATTTATTAACTGTCATTGTTGTTGTTGTTATTGTAAATTCATATTTCACGCTGATATACTGATGAAAATTCTAAAGATTGCTGTCTCTAAAGCTTGCTGTTGACATTAGTTTTACTTTCCATGGCCAACCCTTATATATTTTCTTTTTGGACAAATGGTGTAAGAGAGGTACATTAATGCAATGTATCAATGTGCCTCTATATAATATTTTAATCGTATAACAAGGTTTAGTATGTTATATGATGATATGTTACTTGTTTCAGGTTAATGAAAATGGTTCACAAAAAGACACGAAGGCCATTCATTGACGAAGAAGCTATAAAGATCGCAATAACCGATGTCATTAAACATCACAAATTAATTAGAGTTGGTGCTGCCGATCATAATTTAAAATCTGCTACACTGCAATACAGGATCGAAAAATATAGAAAAATTCATAAAAATAGGAATCCAGTGGTTGCAGATGACTCTGCGTATGAAGATGAAACTGCGGAGGTAAACCACATCAGAAAATATCACTCTAAATATACAAGTACACAAGTTTTCTCCGTTGAAGAAGAATGTGAACTCGAGAAATATTTAGTGAAATCATCTCGTATGCAGTATGGCGTTACGTATCGTCACGCTAGAGAATTGACATACCAATTGGTCAAGCATTTAGCAAATTTTTCCGTTCCGGAAAGCTGGCAAATTTTTGATGCAGTTCTTTATGAAAAGACATTCGTTCTTTCGTCTGCACACATCTGAAAATACTAGCTGAGCTAGGGCTGTTGTTAAAAGGGCGACAGTCAACGAATGCTTTAATAAATACATGATCGTCATGGAGAGCTACAAATTTTCACCAGGCAGAATATATAATATAGATGAGACTAGGATCACCACAGTGCTCCCCACATCCCGGATTATGGCAGAATCAGGTAAAATAAAATATTATTATATGTGAGATGAAGCAGATCTTTAAACATTTTCAAGACGAAAACGAGTTGATCAGATCGTGTCAGAAGAACGTAAACAATTAGTGACCTTCTGTGGTATTATTATTATTCCCGAGGGTGAAATATAAAAGTTATTTTATAAATTGCGCCCCACAGGATCATTGCGATAGTCTTCAAAATCAGGTTGAATGTGGTAAAACCCTTTCAACACCATACTCGCTCGTCAAAGAAGCGACGAATTTTAATTGTTGTATTTGGTAACCACGAGTGTCACTGTACAATTGGGACTCTAGCATTTTACAGAGATAACGGAGTTGCACTGCTTTGATTTCCTCCACACACGTCTCATGGGTTACAACCTTTGGACATCGCAGTGCACGAGCAATTTAAAGCATACATTAAAAGTGCATTTAATGACTGGATGTCCTCCAATCCTCGAAAACTGATCTCTAGTTATGACATAACAGGATTAGCAAACAAGGCATATTTAAGCTCGTTTACACCAAAAAAATATAAAAGCGTTTGAAACGCCAGGACTTTGGCCAATTAACCGTTTAGCTTTTTCAGATGAAGACTTTATTTCGTCTTCGGTCACTGATCGTGAAGAAGTCATAGAAAACGACAATATTCCAGTATTTCAACAGCACAGTAGCTGTAAGAATAGACCAGAACCAATATCATCTGTAGTAACAACTGACGGGCAAGAAGAGCTATCGACCACACCTTCAACGTCTTCGATAGCAGCTAGCAGTGAAATTGTCGATAGCTCTAAAAGCTAATCATGTACCCAGTTAGTATCTCCTGACTAGATTAAACCATTTCCTAAAGCGCAACCGAGGAAACAAACAGCTAGGTAGAGGCAAGGAAAGTCCCGCATTTACAATACAACACCAGATAAAGCAAGAGTAGAGAGAATATCGCTAAGAAAAGAATTCTGAAACAAAGTAAGCTACAATTTGATGTCAAGACTCGAAATATTCGAAGTTCATCCGAAAGTGACAGTGAAGTGGAAATGAGTTTATCTGATTCAATTTACGATGTCAATGATGAAGAGCTACAGCGTTGTGCAACGATGATGAATTAAATGTAGGCGATTTCATTGTTGTCAAACTTTTAACAAAGAAAACAGTTGTACTACACTTTGTTGGACAAATTTCCACAATTTCTAATGACCATGAAACGGTGGTCAATTTGTTACGGAAAAGAAACTGAAAATATAGAATTTGTTTTTCCTAACGTTCAAGATATCAGTTGAGTGCTTGGGGAGGTGTGGCATTCAAACCACCCAAACCCATTGCTGCTGGTGGTACACTTCGCCAAAATAGATCTTTTTATTTATCGACAGTTCCTAATCTTGTGTACTTCAGTAAATATTGAACTACATTATTACTTTTTTTCTACTGTATTGTATGCGTATCAATGTGCCCCAGCACTGTATTAATTTACCCTACCAGAAAGGTAGTTTGATGCAAATGTAACCATTAAAATAAATGGTGAAAGTTCCAACATTGTTTTTATTTTTCACTTAGGAGTATCAGATAAAAGAAAAATGCGGTCCGAAACCTGAGAATTTCGACCTTCGATACCGTGCTGTTTGAGCTGCAGAAGCCAGGGGTTTCCTTTCCATCACGCCAAGGAGGTGTATATGAGCATCCAAGAACAAAATTTGCTGCCAGGTAAGCGGCTTCAAGCGAAGAAACCCATCGAACTCACCTTGCAACCATCTCCGAGCCCAGATCGGCTAGAATTTACAAAGGTTGGAGTGGCATAGTTTTGAGTTTGGGAGCCAGGAAAACTAGTAAACTTAAAGAATACACCTTGCGGAAGAAGTCCATCGCATTTCCAGGCGTTCACATACGCCTCAGTCTTAGTAATTTTCACGGTGTCAGTAGAATCTGCCCACACAGGAAGCATGACAAGAGAGCAGCGGGCGTCGTTTTACGTCACCGCTAAACAAAAGCAAGTTATTTGTTGCCAGGCGGGATTTTCAATTAAATTTACCTGATGGTTACTTGCTGAATTTCACTTTTTGTTTTCAAATGTCAATTTGTAAGGTTGTGAGAAATTGAATTCGGTAGCGCAGTTGTACTAGAATTGCGCAAGTGAGCTACTCTGAGAAAAATTTTCTATACGACAATAATTTCAAATAAAACTCAGATTTGAACCCAACCTGATAGAAGTAGTTTTGTGTTTTGCCGGAGCTAATCCAGAATATTATTGCAGTTCGATAAAATATAAAAAAAGGCAATTAACCATTTTATTAGAGTAGAATAAATACATTTCATTTTAATTAGCCTAAAATACTGACAGGAAATGCTAGCACAATAAAATTACTTTGAGCATTCTGGTGATTTGCCCTAATTTAATTTATTTAATTTTGTCCCAAAATAACAAAGGGGTCATCGCATTTAAATGGCGCCCAACGTCGTGGTAAAGGGGAATTGCTAATTTATTTGTAAAGTCCCATACAAAGAAACAAAGGAGCCGCTGTAAATTTTTGGCGTCCCAACGTGTCGGTGAATTTTTATAATTAATATTACTTGCAGTTGACAACGAGCAGGTACAAATTGCCTAATTGATCAAAATATTTATAGTAAACAGAGTCTGCGATAAATTATTTTATTTACAGGATATTTAGATGTTGTAAGCGAATCTCTAAAAATCACGACAAGTATTTTGTCCTCGACAAAATCGTAATCAGGACAAAAATTATATCATTGTACCTTCTTCTCCCCTAATACATGTAATGTAATTATTATTTTTTGGGGTTTTTCGTGAATGAATTTTTTATATTTTCTAAAAACTATAGATGACCTATAAACAAGAACTAAAACTAAAATTGTTAATTCAAACGCTTAAGAACATGGTTTAGTTATTAGTGGTACAGCATAATAGATAAAAGATAAACACATTCTTTCGGCTTTTTCACTCCACCCTAATGTGTATGACATTTGCTAACCCATGAACTACATGTACTCTGCGAACGCACGTTGAGTTAAAATCGTAGAATTAGTTTTTACGAATTGGTTAACATATACAACACGCTGTTGATTGGTCCACTTATACTCTTAGGTTTAATTATTGGACACAAGCAAATATATCACTTTTACTTTGGATGTTTGAATACTTGATGTTTTATTAATGTCAAAACTAGTTGTTTTATTAGCTAAATTAAATCACCATAGACACCTGCAACTCCCTGTGTAATATAGACAATATCATTCGTTGGATATGGAACCAACCATCATCTCTTAATTTAGGACATTGGTTAATAGGACCTTCTACCATACTGGCAATATAGCGACTACCGATTTTCGGTTTAGTACGATCTAGCTTGGTTTTCTTTCACGTGTTAAATGAACTAATTTAGAAATGTTATTTGATTTCTCTAGGTTAGATCGTAAGTTTTACACAAAAAGTGTGTTTGGGACAAACATTGATCATTATCATTGATACTCATAATAATATATCATTACGCTCTCCCTCTGGTATATATTTTAAAACATTATATTCGCTTTCTAAATATAATTGTTAGTACGCCTAATAATCTATAATTTGTTATAATCCCAATGCAAGAAAATATAGCTCGTCCTACGGTCTCGTATTTTTAACTTTGGGATTATCTTATAATATTTATTAAAAACACATCTATAATCAACGTCCCGCTTATTATGTTATTATATTACCCCTAAAAATATTCCAGTCGGGGAAGCAGTACGTTTATATATCATTTTAGCAAAAAATTGGTATCGCTTGCTTTATCAAAATTATGCGGTGGCATTAACAAACGTGTTAGAAAGGTACCAGCGTCTTTATATTTCTCGCAAAAAAATGTACCAAAGTTTCCCGGCTACGCCATAGAGAAAACTACTGCATTATTTAAAACAAAAAACATGAAAGACGTTGGAGTGCAAATTCAGGAGACGAATTAGAACTAAACTGTTGAATAATATCTTGCAAGCATACCAAGCACCTCTTAGGTCATTGCGTTGAAGCTAGCTTAACCTTTTCACACGTTTCAACCAAATCACGTACGGAAAAATAATTATATTTTTTACAATAATAAATCAATGCAGATAATTATTTCACTAAAAATTTCTTCATTCCCTCTTCCACATTTCATGCGCTGGTTGTGTAGAATTATGTGCAATAGTTTCAAATATACCTAGATGCTGAAGTTGATACTCCACGTTCCCCTTACGCTTTATTTAAAGAATTTCTGTAGCAGTTAGTAAAAATAACGTTGGGATTAATTTGATATCATCTGAATCTAGAAAGAATAAGCTTTCCACTAGTTTAAGAATCATTGAGAAATATTCAAAAACTAAGTTTGTAAATACGATGTACCTATGCATAAAATTCTTCAATTTTCAGTAATAAAAAGATTCCGGGGGATGCAATTGTAGCGGCATCGATAGGTTATACTGCGTCATGCAGGATCGCTGGTTTGTGTTTGAAGCTATATTTAAGAGAACGGTGTTATGGTTGAAACGTTTTGAATTTTTTGCGACCTTATCTTGTATTTGTTGGGTCCTATTTTCGTCAAGTGTAAAACCTGACTTATGTGCAAATTACTACTTTTATCTATTTCCCACTTAAGGCAAAAACAAAACTTAATTTTTTTAAGGTGCTCACCCTGTATATATTTGTCCGATATTTGCTCGGTTTCATGCCAGGTAGATATATAATTTGCATGCCATATATCGTCATTCTGCAAAAAATAGCTTTTGAGTTATACCGCCAACCGACAGACATACAGACAGCCAGACAGACGGAATTGAGAAAACCTGTTTTTCGTCATCTAGGGCTCTGATAGGAAGGTCATCCATCACGCTTTTAGTGGAGGTGCCTTGATACGAAGCAACAAAACTCAGTAGTCTTCTCCATTAACACACGTGTGTTCGTGGAGAAGACTATTGAGTTATATTGCTTCGTAGGGAGCCTGATACGTGAAGTTCTGAATAAATCCCAGAAGTTGATTTTTTGGCGATTATAATACTTCCTTCGTCTTTTAGACGAGGGAAGTAAAAAGGCGGTGGGCGTAGGGCTTGAATGCGTTATTTAAATGTTGTATTTAATTCTGGGTATTATAATAATGTATTTTGTAATTTTCTAAATAATTAAGAAAATGTGTGCCAATTTTTAGGTATCACGCCCATATTCGCTTGTTGCACAACTTATGAGAAACGTCAAGAAGTGTCTGCTTTAAATATTTGTTGTATAAACATCAACGTTGTACGTTTTATATTGGTTTATTCTAAACTGAGCTCTTCGTTGAATATGTTAAAAAATTGTTATGTCAAACCTTCCCGATATTGTAGACATACCACAGATGTGTTTTTAATATATAAACTTCCTCAATTGAAAGAGCTGCGACACAGTAAAATCGATTTCAATCTTTTGCATGCTGAGATAAAAACGCTGTTTAAAGAAGACACAAAAACTAATTGGTAAAAAATGCGGATACTTTGCAAAAAATTCCACTCTGAATGGGATGATCCGCCATTATGATACAATCATATTAAATCTAAACACGTCGACACCAGCCACGAGCGTCTCGAGACCCTTCGGATCTACCGCCTGACCCTTTTTACTTGATACTATGAATATGTTTATCAGGCGGAACCCCGTAACTGAGACCATTAACATTTCAGATCGTTTTCAGGCCTCGTCCTACTTTTTAAATAATCACACCGCTAGACAGAGGGGTGTAAATACGAACGGGGCATTCAAACTATAACTAGCTACAGCAATGTTTTGTGTTGTTACCGCTTGTCTGAAGCAAAACTTAATGCGTCTACACTTTTTCTACTTTTCTTATTAACGTCCTTCGCAGAACGCCATGGGTTGTAATAACTTCGCCAGCGCTTTTCATCCAATTTCACATTAGAACGCTTTCATAAAAGCAGGCGAAAAATTCGCATGACGTCATCTAAGTCTGTATCCGCACACGACATACAATTTTAACATTTAGTTTATCAGATCTACGACTGTGTTGAAACAGTGGTCGCTCGTAATTCAATATCGTAGCGCTCTTTGTGCGTTAGTAGACAGCATGAAATTATATTAAGCACATTAGCGCTCACACGCCTTTTCCAACTGGAGAAAAGCGTATCAGGGCGGCCAGTTTCGTGAAAGATTGCAGTTTAGATTGAATCTCCCCGGATATGCTTTTCTTTACATAATGAAAAATTTGCTTTGCGAATTCGGCAAAAATTGCGGCATTTTTAATTTAGTAATTTACATGACATTTTGATTAAGGTCGCGTGTTATGTTCAAATGTTCTGCAACTCCAAAGAATTCCACTTTAATCATAAATATGTTACAAAACTCTCCTTGTTTTCTCAAGAAACATAAAAGCCTTTCTGTGTAGTTAATCTCTTAACTCGAACTTTTTCTTTGTCTTACCACAATAAATATAAAAAGTAAAGGTTAAGAAAGTCTTGGACTTACATTTCACAGGCTTGAGGAGTAGCTACATAGATAGAGCAGTCATGTTCAGGGTTATACGAATATAAACTGTTGTTATTAACTTTAAAGCTGACGAGAATTTTAAATGTCGTAAGAATTCAAAAGAATATTAACTTCTATATACATAAGTTCCAAGACTCTACAGACACAGCCACAACAAATAGAAGTCGGGGGTCTATCCAAATAATCCCCAGACGGGCTCTTTCCCTCGAAACATGATATCCAATAATTCCGTCTATCTTGGCTAAGAAGATACATTCGATTGTTGAAGCTTTGAGAAGGTCGGTTGCCCACGACCCACGGACAGGTAAACGCTACGCTGAATAAAGATACACACGATCTCAACTAGGAATTGTATTCGCCGAGTAAATTTGCGATGTATTACCCGTATCTATGCTAATATTGACGGCGCAAGGTTAAACATTTCATCTCTTTCCACAGCGGTGTTCAAAAATTCCGAAACGGAAGACCGCGAGACAGTTGTTTGTCACCTTCCCAGCACTAGACGTTTTGAAAGCAAATGTGGAGAACCCGAGTTCTTTCATATCGAGTGAAAGGGCAGCTTCATCCCCAACGCCACCAGTCTGCGCCTTATCTAAACTGACGTGACAACAGAGAGAATGACAACTTGCGACTAAGAAAAAGTTGGAATCTTAGGTGAAATTAGAATTATTACTAGATATTCCTCGACAACCTCATTTTTTCTAAAATAGGCAACCACAATAGCTCGACGCCTCTTAAAATCAATGTATGTTGCCTATCTTAAAAAGTTAAGGGACTACCCTTCGACCTAAATTTTTATAATTCAAGCAGGGTAGAATCGAAAACTTGATCTCTTTCAGAATTAAAAGCAGCTGATAAATCCCAGCGCAATGAGAAACAAAAATTAGCGAATAAAAGGTTTGCCCAATATTTGACCAGGCCTCGTAACTAGAAAAGGCATTGACGGAGCAAAGTCGCACATTATATCACATAATTTTATTTCTCTGCACGTGTAAATGGGCACTAAAGAGCGTATGAGGAAGCACAGGGCGAGATAAATGTTTCAAGCAGTTATTTTGTCCCTGCCACTTTTTGCCAAACTTTTATACGGGATTACGCTTTTTACTACTGCTGCGGAGCGGTTACGAGCGATGCCCTTCCTTTCGCATCTGGGTATTATATTAGCATTAGTGCATTTGTTGCCCCATTAGGGCTCGTTTGCTGCAGGCCCGACTGGAGGCAAACATAATTACACTTCTCGATGGAAGATATTCCGGCTACCCTTTCTCAGAAACCTAAATTTAATTTACAGGTCTTACGGTCTGCTGCAAGTCTGCTAAATGGTATCTCGCAGTATTACAGATGCAGAGTTATAATTACTTAACTGAAGTTTCGACTGCTCCAATTGAAATTCCCGGCATTAGAAGTTTATTCGAGCCTTTCGATAATTTTCAAGCCGTCCGAGGAGTAATAAAAACCAGTAATGGGGGCTTAGCTCTCAAATTGGAAACGCGACCTGGAAAGAAATTTAAATTTTGCAATCTAATTAAGGCTTTCGTCAAATTAGGGCCGTTAATAACTGAAGCTGCCATATTTCGATCTGCAGGTGGGACGACCCTTTGCAATACAGCTGCTGAAGGCAGCCTTTTTCGGGGTCGATTTGCTGTAGTGGCCAGGGGCTAAACCCTAAGGCTTAGCTTTAATTGAAATACCAAATGTGCGTTAGCTTAACTTAAACTTCGCTTTGAAGTTTCCAGTTGGATTAGAAATCGTTGTTTGTGTGTGGCAACGAATTTGGTTTGGGTGCTGGGAGAAAGTGAAGTTTCTTATTTAAATACGCGGAATTCGATTACAAATGTTTACGAACGCTGGAACATAGGAACAGAAGTAACCAGAGAGGGCATGCTTTCAAAATTAACAAACCCCTTTGAATAAGGATGATTTCTCTAAAACGCTGCAGCATAGTTTACTACCTAAATCAAGGTACGTTTTTGAAACCGAATAATTAATTAGAGGTATTGGATACATTCAGAGTGGACTATAGAGCATTCTGATCTTACGCTTAACCCTTAATTAGTCTCGTAGTGTTTCAAAAAATCTCATCATGGTTTGTTTTAAGTTGCAGTTCAATATGACTAGCGTACTATACTTTTTAAGCAACATTGGAGTTTTTATGAAGTGGTCACTAAGGAAAATGAAATACAGGCACTAAATCAACTATGTCTGAACTATCCACTGTCAACTGAACCATTTGAAATGATAATGATACTAATCAATTACCAATCCACAGATCGAAGTGCAATTATAATGACGTTCGGAAAGAGACTTATTGAACCACAAAGGTTTAAAGTGCTTGTCTTGAGATTTAATAGGGATACTTGCAAACCAAACCAAGAATGTATATTTATTACTCCGTCTTAAACTTTCACCAGATCATGGTTAATAAACCCCACTTGAATCTCCATGAACCAAATTTAAATCACATAAATGTCCTATTTTCACATTGGTATCCCCTTTTCAGATTCAAAAACTGTAATTAAAGCACAAGACTAATTTGAGTTCGCTATAACTCCATCTAGCAGAAATAGAGGCGAAAGCTATTTGTACTTGATAAGTTGGCTACGGAATCGCTTAGCGAATCGTCTTTATGGATCCACATCTATCCTGAATTCTACTCCTAAAAGTGTATTCGAGGAAGTTAGGCCACATAAACAAAAAATTCTTATGTATAGTAGGCCCATAAATATCGCTCGGGGATGCCGCTGACGTGAAAGGTCGCCATCCTATCAAACGGAGAAGTCTAATGGATTTCAATCAGCAGGAACGACCTTCTCCAAACAAACGTTCCTGCGTTTCATTAACATTTCCGACGGCGAGACCACCCAGCCACCTGCCGTGATTGATCGCGCGTTAGAGAATTATCGCAAACCCGTTACGTGGGGCTAGTTTTCCGATTGAAATATAATGTCATCCATACCTTAAAATGTTACCATTTTCTGGGTCACCTTACACTGTTTCACAAACACAACTCAGATTTGGGCTAGCCACGAAATTAAAACTAAAATTATTGAAAAGCACTGTCCGTCGTCAAAGTGTGTTATCTGTAGCTGCCATAAAGTAAATGTACATTTTGGAGGAACTTTGACACTAGTTCTAAATTAATTATGTCACAGCAACTTATGGCTAAGCTGATTCCTGACAGAAGAGGGACTATTTAAGTAAACCTCCTGATTTTGGCATCTGGATAGCAAGAGAACTCACTACTGGAAACTGTGAATATCTTAGAATGAATATTCTGTTTGCTATAAAAAAATTTTTAGGACAAAACAGTATTTTTAAGAGAAAAACTGAAGAAAATGGTTTGAACGAAGAAACGCTGAACATTTATAACGAAGTTCAACAAGTTTACAGAGCAGCACTGGAATATTTTGAAAAATTGATGAGGCAGTTGGACAGGTTTAAGTGTTCTGCATGGGTGACTACGAAATGAATACGAAAAATGTGAGATTTTATTCAATGACAAACAATTCATACTATCTATTTGCAAATTCATTTCATTAGAGATTAAACTCCTCAAAGATCGTAGGCAGCAAAAACAACGACGGATATTTTTCAAATCCTACCACAATATTGATTGCTTTTCGGTACTACTAGAATATATGAATATTAAATTGTATTTTTGCTCATTATGCAAACATTGAGAGAGTTTTTTCGCTGATAAATGCTTACTCGACCAAGGAACAGATTAGAGGTAATGTCAATTCAGTTTGTCAAAAAGATCTAAATAAGTAGTTTCAGCACTATACTGCAAAATTATTCTAATATTCACGTTATACCTATAAAAGTCTATATTAGATTTTTTATTTGAAACATTATCCTTGACTTTCGAATAGATAGCTCTCCTTTTTCAATTTTGCATTTGGTAACCCTACCTGGGGCGGGCACGCGAACTGATCGGCGGGCACGTCCTCCCAGGGGAGGTCCTCCAGGTGCTCGGGCTCGCGGCACACCAGCGAAACGGAGCGCAGGTTGCTGGCGAGGAACCAGTCGCGGAAGCCGCGCAGCTCGCAGTCGCACCTCCAGGGGTTGCCGTCCAGCGCGAGCGACTTGAGGTGAGCAAAGTTCATAAAAGCTGCCTCCGACAGGTCGTGGAGGTTGTTAGACTTGAGGTTGAGCGACTCGAGAGCGGCCAAGTGGATGAACGAATTCCGATGCACGCTCTCGAGCTGACAGCCCTCCAACTCTAGGGTCCTCAGGTGCGGCAGGGGCGGAAACTGGGCCTGCCCCAGGTGCCTCAAGGGGTTCCTGCTCAGACACAACACCCGCAGCCGCTCGTTCCCCGAAAAAGTATTGGGCTGCAGGCTGGTGATCTCGTTATCCGACAAATCCACCTCCACGAGGATGATCAGCTCGCGGAAGGCGTCCCGGTGCACCTCGCGGAGGCCGGTGGCGCGCATGTAAATCCGCTGGAGGTTGAGGAGGCCCACGGTCTTAAAGGCGTCCCTGCCGAGCCGGGGGACGGCGTTGGCGGACAGGTCCAGGACCTGCATCTCCGGATCGAGCTCGGGGAGCGCAGAGAAGCCCGCATTCCTGCAGAGCGCCGTCTTCTTGCCGGAGGACCACTTGCAGATGCAGGGCGACTGACAGTCGGTCCAGTCGGGAGCCGCAAGGGCCAGCGCCGCTGCCAGCATCAGCAGGGTGGCGACCGCCATGCCCTGGGGCTCATGGCGCAGAAAGGAGCCCCTTCGCGCGCCGCATTCCGCCCCCAGGTCCCTCACCTCGACATCCTCCACAGGGGTGCACTCCGCACTAACCAGCCGACGCACTCGGAACTGAACTTAATTAAGCACTAGCGTCGCCCGATCACCCCTCAGCGGCACCCCGTAAATCGTGTCCTGCGAATAATTAGCTCCGCCAGGGCGCGCGGTCGGAATAAATCACCAGGTCGGAACTGCCGAAGAGGAACCGCGGATCCTCCTGCGGAACTCGACTAAAAATACCACTGCGGTTAAATGTGTCGTCTCTGAGAAAGACGCATCCGCACGCGTCTGTCCTGAAAACCAGTTCGCCGCACTATGATTTTCCTCAACAGCTTTATGGGTCGCGGCGCCCGTATTGTTGCGTCGGCGTCGTCGCGTTTGAGATGCGCCGCCCAACCTATGCATCCTAGTCTACCGTATACCCAGAGGTATAAATCCGTATATAATCCAATTTTACTCGCTTTTCTTTCGAATTTATAGGCGTTTTTGCTCCGGTTTTTAAATCAGCGGCGCTGAACTTACAGGTGCGGATTATCTACACAGCCATGAAGGCCAGAAAGCAAAGCTGTAAAATCTTGAAAAATATTCTAACGCCTGAACTATTAAAACCTGAAATCAATTTAAAATTACTTATAAGAAGTACATTCACCTTAAACACAATTTTTGATAACAACCAACAAAAATTTTGTGAATTTTCTCCCTACTTTTGGAATAACGTCTAGAGCGCCATCTATTATATGTTGGCAATATTACTCATCTCTTTAACACGACTACTGCAGGAACCCGAATATATTAAAAGATTTCCTATTCGAGTCACCAGTGGTTTTAGAGAACTGCAAAGTAACTAAGTAATTTAGCTTTGAACCTGACTGTTAAGACTTCTATCAAAATTTAAGATAAATGTGGGCACATAGAGAGATGGCGCTGATCACAGTTAAACGTCACACTCTTATTTTAAACTCAAAAAGTTCATAAGCATTCAAACTAAGCAGAGAACTGTCACTTGGGCACAATTTAAAATAAATTAGATATCGCTAAAAATTCGAGTTGTTCAAGTTTTATTCTCCTGCCAGCTGTATTTTCGAGTAATTTTTCTGGTGTCGTGTTTGTTTTATTATATAAAACAGTCTAGTCTATTCTATAAATAAGATTACATAGCAAGTAAAAGGTGTAAATGCAAATTTATAGTAATATAAATCAAAAACGAAAATCTCTAACTCATTGAACTAGTCCATTTCTATACTTACTAGATTCCCTAAAACAAGAAAAAGCTTTACTGTTAATAATAATTCAAATTGTAACATTTCATAATAAAAGTTGGATGCTGATCTGCTCCAGTTATCAAATAAAAAGTTTGGTAACAATTATCGAATCTGGTTATGGGAATAAGTATGTAATCATTAAAGTTATGATCAATATGTTAGTTTACTAGTATTAAAACTACAGTCAAAGATTTAATTTAGTACATTATTAATATTTAAGGTCTTTAGAAGATATTTTAAGTTTGATATTGTTATTAATGACGTAAATTTATATGTAGAAAATATAGATAATTATTGTTTATTATTGAAGTGTACATAATGTATAATGATAACATTGCAAAGAAGTATAGTTGAAATAATACACATTGCAATCTCTCATCATCCCATGCTGACTGAGTGATATAAAAGAACAACAAAAACTTTTATGACACATCCAAGCCCAGTTTAAGACGGGATTATGAAATTAAAAAAATTAAATTTTAAAAATTGGCACTTTTTTATTTAAACTTAAATAACTTACAGAAACGATATAGCTTTATTGTAGTTTCTGCATTATAAAGTATTTAATTTTTTATACAAATACTATGAGTTGCAGGAAAAAATCAAAAGAGTAAAAAAATTGAATGTATAGGCTTTCTATTACATGTTTTTGTATAATCTTTCTTTGTCTGTTAAAAAGTTAATATAACCACCCTCTTTAGGAGGTTATAACTCGACTGGGAGTAAAAGCTCATATGCAAAATGTTTGTTTTAACGTTCTCTGTAACACCCACAAATTTGTCGGTAGGAATTACAAGACACGCTGTATATATTAAAAATGTTGGGCAAATTCTTCGCTAGCACCGTATCACTGCGAGTATAATGAAATGGTTTGGTCGGAGTGCAAGAAGAAAATTGACAGCGAAATATTGAATAGTAAAATACTGACAGTGTTGTATTACCAACCTAGGCCGCAGCACTTGAAGAAGTAACATCCACTAAGTGATTACGTCCGGCATACAGAAAAAATTCTAGGGGATGTATGGGAGATTGTTACACAGTGTAATGAAAAGGATATAGTATATTGCCCCAGTTTTTATAAACGCTGGCAATATCGGTGGTGACTCTTCATTCGATACTGACTGTTCTAATGCTGAAGAATTGTCATAAGGAAAAGTATTTAATTGTGTTCCGTTTTTTAAAACTTTTATAGTTTATGTTTGCTGGTTGTCTTGCAACAAGATCCCGGGTTAAAAATTATATTTATGGATTTTATTCCTCACTGATGTGGAAAATTATTACATTGTTGTAAATTTCTGTGTCGTGTAATTTTAATAAAAGCGTGTTAAATAATTCAAATCATTCCATTTTATATTAGCTAATGAAAGACATACTTTAGTAACTGAAAAGTCACTGATATGCATGTTTCAATGGGTGTTATTTCAGCTATAACTAACTGATTAGAAATTAAGATTCCTAAATGATGAAAAAACAAAAAAATAACTAATAATTTAAAAAAAAAATATGATATTGAAATGTAAATCTATGCAATTTGGAATTGAAAACATTATGATCAATGGTGGTGTTTGTTAGATGATTAGCAATAGTAGTGCAATCTAATAAAAGAGACAATTGATTAGTAAAATTGTTAAATACAGAATAATGTTAAATAGAAGGAAGAAGTCAATATAAATACTAAAAATCTGGTGTGATACACACACACCACTTCCTTTTACAGTGATCTTATAATTAGCCAAAAATTTGATTTTAAATTTTGAGGCATTTGTCAATATTTTTCAAAAACTTCAAATTCTACAGAAACCTTACAAAATAGAGCGTTAGTTCAAGAGACAAATTTTCTCTAGCTCGTGTTCTATTTAAAATAGGTGTTAATACATCGAATAAGAAAAAACAAAAGAAACCCATTTTAGAGGTATTCAACTGGAAAATCACCTATCTCACATCAATACACATTAAAAGTGTAATAGAAATATATAGTTTGAAAAAAATCGTTAGAGCCGTTTTGGAAAAATCGAAAAAAAAATGAAAAATTATAAGAGTAAACATCATACTTCTTCAAAAGCTTGCTGTCGCATCTAGATACTAGGTACACAAAACTTATATATGAAGTTTCAACGCCCTACCTCTTTTCATTTTTGAGATATTCTGTTCCCATACACACACACACACAGACAGACCAATGAAGAAAAACAGGTTCAGCGGACTCTAAAACGTAAAGATCTGTTGAAAACTCAATTTCGAATTTTTGGAGTGAATCCAATACTTCCTTTATCGTAAAAGGAAGTAAAAATCGAAAAGAACTGAAAAATCACAAAAGTACACACCATACTTCCGGTTATGCGATTTTCTTCAAAAGCTTGTTGTCCCATCTAGATAGTACACAATATATATGAAATTTCAATGTCATACCTCTTTTCGTTTTTGAGATATTCTGTTCACATACAGAGAGACAGAACAATGATCAAAACCATGTTTTTTCTAAAACTGATAAAAAAATTTGACATTTACATGACCACAACCGATTTTGTCAAAGTGACTGTATTTTGTTCACTGGATGTAAAAGTCTTTTATGACCTAAATCGGTTGTCAAAGTGACTGTTTTTTGTTCACTGGATGTAAAAGTCTTTTATGACCTAAATCGGTTGTCGAAGTGACTGTTTTTTGTTCACTGGATGTAATAGTTATTTATGTTACAAGGCCGTGAACTAGGACTTTTTTTTATGAGAATGAATATTATTTGGCGAGGCGCAGGCCGAGCCAAATAATCATTCGAATAAAAAAAAGATAGTTCACGGCCATGTGGCATACAAAATTTTGTGTGCAACTGTGAAAAATTACCAAAATTAAAGTTTCGATCGAATCTTTACATAAAAATAAATTTAGCAGTGTGCTTTGGTATGGTAACTAGGGCTTGCGTAGTTGCTGTTTATTATTAATTGTCATTCATATTTAATTGAAAGTGGTGCTGTTTTTTGTGCTTTTTAAGGGTCCTCCAGTGTCCGCATTAAATATACAAAATTTTCTGGATAAAAATAGACGGTTATAAATAATTCAAAGTATACTTTGTCATACATCAAAGTATTCGTCATTGAAGGAGGAATGGTGCTATTATATATTTTTTTTAAATTTCGAATTAATAACGCAATTATTAATAAAAAACTAGTAAAATTAACGTATTTGAAAACTTTGGATCATAATATGCATTTATTTATTAACCGATTTCAATAAACTAAATGTCAGTAGATGCGCAATTTAATGTATGATGGTGCTATTATAATAAAATTGGATTAAATCATTTTTTAAATTGTGTTACATCCAAAAAACCAAAAGAGTTCATAACTGTTGCAAAACTAATTGTAAGTCAACAAACCTTGCAGGAAATGGTAATACGGTACGTTACCTATTTTCTGGAAAACACCCACCTTGCAAATAATAATAAATGGAGACAAAAATGGAACTCTTGAATTAGAAAATTTAGTCAAATTGGGTTCAGTAGTTCAGAGTTTTGCCACATTTACAACTTTACAAGTTGGCGCTGCTAGTTTCAACAGTGCTCGCAGTATTTTGGGATAATCCGATTATGAGGGTTCAACTGCAGGTACCTAGTAAGTAAGCAAAAATTGCCAAGAGTAATTTAAATGTTTGGCATTGCTTCAAACTGTTTTTGTACATTTATTTATTACGGAAATGAATTTCTAACTATTACAAAAACACTTATTGCAACAATTAGTTTTGTATGAAATAGTGGTTTAGAACACTATATTTTTTAAAAATTTGTTTACAGTAGGTACTAAATATTATAGATTACATTTAGCTGTTTAAAAAGTGTATTTATTTGTATTATTACATATTTATATATATAGCCACATAAAAGTTATTATTATTTAAACTTGAGATATAAATCCCGCATAGGGAAATTCCTAAGTCGACGTGGATCTATAATTTCTGGAAGCAAGGAACTCATATAGTATTTCTCTAATTTTTTAGACATCTCTTCCCAGAATACTTTATCCCTTGCAATTTCTTCAACGCTGACGCCTTTAGGGGTCCAAACTACAAAATAGCATACGTCCTTATTTGCTATATGTAGCTGGCCTTGCACTTGATACATATATTTATGCGTCTTTTTTAATTTTAGATTCGCCCCTTCTAAAGTACAAAATTTAATTTTTTTCATTAAAACCCCCTCTTGTGGTGTAAAATTTTTACAAGTCGCTGGACATTTGATTTCTAGTATGGCATTATTATTATCTGTAAGTCGATCTGGACTTGCAGCTAAGTACGGCTTTTCTGTATCAATACAAAGTCCTATAATTTTTGTTTTAATGCCGTACATGGCCTCAAATGCAGCGACAGCATTTTTTTCATTTTCTTGGCCATATGCAGTGTATTCATTTCCAAAAAATTTAGAATACAATAAAGCTTCTACAGCTTTTGCGGTTGATGTCGTTGGACGCATACAACAAATTCTACCAAAATTGGATGCAGTAAGACGTAGTTTGCGCTCTCGTTTCCATAATTCTGACAGGGCTTGCTCACGAGTATCAATTTCCAGTTGTTTTGGGTCCATTTTGTACATTTTCTCCAAAAACATTTTTTTTTCGTTTTCATACGTTGCTTGGTCCATATCCGGATAGTCGTCCACATTAACGCCGTAGTTCGCATCAGGCCCAGCAACTTCATGACGTTTTTTCCTGAAAACTATTAGTTTCTAAAAAAAGAGGTAATAATAAAATAAAATAACTCACCTTTTCTTTTGCTGTTATTAATTTTTCTTTTTTTTATCTTTTGGCAATAATCTGCTGTGAATTTTCCAGGTCCGTATTTATTTATTCGGCGCTGAACAATTTCGTGGTAGTTTCCTTCACTATTAAAAGATAGAGCAGCACCAGTGCACCGAGTTTCATATGACCCTTTTAACGAAAAATTAATTCGCTTGCCGCCTACAAATTTAGCGACTATGGAATTGTACGATTCGGCGAGGTTATTGTCCATATTGTGTACTAAGCTCCAAGAGTTGTTTGCGATTCTCCCAGTTCTTTTCATTATTTCTTCATAAATATTAGTTTCTTTCAAATATGGGATTTGATTTTCCTAAATAGAAACAATAGGTAAGTAACAGAAAGTAATTAAAACACTTTTGTATACGTGTAATATAAACATACCTCGCCAGCTTCTGTTTTTGCTTTCCTTTTTTCTTCATCGCAAAAATAGTTCCGACACATGCCATGATCGCCAAAGACGTGATGCGGACCATTTAATATGTCACTCTTTAAATTTATAATTTTTTCTTTGAAGTCTGCTTCACTCTTGCACCAGTAGTGGACTGCCCCAGAGACTGCTAAACGTAATTTTTCAATTTTTTCCGAAACCATTTTTCTTGCCCGTATGTTGTATGCTGTATTAGATTTTAAATCTGACAATTTGGACATATAATTTCTCAGTAAGTGGTTTTTGCATTCTACTTTTCCTATGTGGAAAGCTGGTCCATATGGAGATGCACTAATTAATTTACTGTAAACATTACTATCCCCGTCGCCAATTAATCGTCCATAAATTAAGCCGTGCATGTCAATAGAACATTTAAATGTTTCTAATAAAATATCAGATTCCATAGCTGTCGAACTACTGGTCCAATTTTTATAGCATACGTGGTCAGGCACTTTGTTTTTATAATATGCCTCTTTCGCACAAACCGTACAATATTTATTGCGTATGCCCAAAAACAATATTTTTTTGGTTTTAGCTCCAATTACACACGCCTGAAAATGGTTTGAAATAAAAAGTATTATTATTTATATCCACATTTACTAATAGTAATACTTACAACCCCAGATGCTGCGTTGTAATTTGTTCTGTAGGACCGCTTGCTCCAGGCACCATCTGCAACAACAGTAATAATTGGAATGCCTTCTTCATTTACTTCTCCTGCAGCTTTTGCCAGTTCTGCTTCTTCTTTCGCAGCAGCAGCTATTTTTTCCCACGCAGCACTTTTTATTTCGGTGGATAACTTTTCAAAATATTTTTGGTATGTAGTATCCGCCATACAGGGAATATCCATTGCAGACAAAAGTTCGTTTGTTTGGCTATATCCGATTCCTACAGACAAGGCCCCCGACATATGAAAACCTGGAGGTTAGTTGATTTATTATTAATCACATTGCCTCCCGTCTCTAATGGCAACGGTAGTCAATGTATTATATTCCCTCCTACTGCCATTGGAAACCGACCAGAGAACCAAACGTATATTTTCGGGAAACCCCTAACAGGCGACAAAAAAATGTTACTTTTGTATATAGTCGTAAAAAATATTTTCTAACTGAGCAAACAAAAAATATTCAAGTTGCGCCAATTGACTCACCACGTAGTGTTCTACAAAATCTAAATAGAAATTTGCTGTGAAACAATTAAAAAAATCCAATGCTCCACCCTGTATACTTAGGTATACAGGCGTATTTAATAGTACATTGTTCTACAAGTTAAGAAAAGTGAGAGTTTTTCATCGTTTAATTTACGAGCGAGCGATGCAAAACGAGTGGATTAATTTATTACGAACATGGAAAAATTACTTTTATAATATATCAGCGTGCTATTTTTTCAAATATAATTACAAAATGTAGCCAAAATAAAATTCGACATTTCTTCATATTAAAAAAAAATATATATTTTTAAATCGACAGTGAAGAACCTCGAGATAGGCAGTGAAGAACGTCGAAATCGTCAAATAAAATACGAAAAATGAGCAGTGAAGTAATCCATTGTTTTACGACTTTTTGTAGGCGGCTGGACGATAGGTAAACGTCAACCGACGTCAACATAACCTAAAAAAGTTGGTTAAAATGTTGTAATTTAGCGATTTAAAAAAACACGGCACTGGAAGTTCCTCTTTATTCCTCATATGGTTTATTTGCTTTGGCCCTTCGGGCCTCGGCAACTAAATTCGCAATCGTGATAAAAAGATCAACTTTAGTGATAAGCTATGTGGAAACTAATATAAAAAAATATAAGTATACATTTGAACTTCCAAGTCCCTATACCTTTTTACTGAGGGGACTTTGTACTAAGGTATATTAGGTTTAATCGGTTTATTATAAACTAAGGAATCTATGCCAAATCGGTGTCGCATTTTTTTTTGGGACACCCTGTATAATTGTTATCCTTGAATTTATTTATTTACTTACATCTTACTTCAAAACAAACTAAAAACTTTTGATTTTGGTGAACGGTGCATGTACGAGTAGCTACAAGATTTAATTATAAAAAAACCTTCAAAAGTGAAAGAGTATGTAGGTTACTATAGCTAACAAAACATAAAAATTAAGCATTTTTAGATTACGATTACGAATCGACACAACACTAATGATAGTTGCAACTTCCAAGAAGGTTCTACTAAATAAAACTACGTATATGACAATAATTTCTATTGAAAGTAATTGAAAAAGTAATTGATGTTGTACAATTACAATTACTAAGTAATTGGTAATTGAATTACTATTTCCTGTGAGTAATTGAATCTCTGGTAATTAAATTACTACATTGTGCGGTAATTAGTAATTAGTAATTAATTACTTTTTAAAAGTAATTTGCCCAGCTCTGTACACAGTAACACTGGACACACTTCGGGGTACTGAGAAAGTTTTGATTTGGTTTTCTCAAATAAGTCATTAAGAAGGCTAACTATAAAAGTTAAGCGGCTTATAGATAAGGGTAATGGTTGGAAACGTCAGTGAGGATTTAGAAAGCTATAGCAACCCTTCCTTGTTTAATAGAAGCATGTTGGGTTGTATACCTAACTTAGAATTTCCAATTTAACAAAGCGCTGGACTAGCCTTAAGGAAAATGAGCAGTGAAAGCGAAGACGATTGCTTTCCTAATACTCCACCGGAGTTACAAATCGCCGCAAAGGAGGTAGTTTCAAATTTATTACCTAAAAAATCGAAAAAAAATTACGAAGCTACGTATCGAGTATTCAAGGACTGGTGTGGCGAGAAAAAGGTTAGAAACATTTCTGAAAGTGTGCTTTTGGCATATTTCGACGATAAATACAAGAATTGTAAACCATCAACGACATGGTCTGCATATTCCATGTTGAAATCTACGATAAACATAAACGACAATATCGACATAAGTAAATTCCCTAAACTATACTGCCCTTTTTGAAGAAAAAATCAGTAGGGTACCGACCAAAAAAGTCACGTACATTGTCAGGAAAGCAGATTAAGCAGTTTTTGGAGGAAGCCGATGATGACAATCATTTGCTAATGAAGGTAATTAAAGCAAAATGCCGCTGAACGTGTGTATATTTTTTTTTATTTTAGGTAGTTATGATTTTTGGAATCTCAGGAGCTATGAGAAGAGAAGAATTGACAAAGCTGACTGTTAATAATATAGAAGATCGAGGATGCGTACTTGTCGTACACATACCTGACTCCAAAACACATCAAGAACGAACATTCACAATAACTCATCAAGATTATATTCAACTCTACCGAAAATATTATGCTCTACGTCCTACTAACGCGACTAGTCAACGTTTTTTTTTAAGGTATACCAGAGGAAAATGTGCTAATCAGGTTGTCGGTATACATAAAATTGGAGAAATTCCAAGTATTATTGCTAAATTTCTGAAGCTGTCAGATGTGAAAATGTATACCGGCCACTGTTTCAGACGATCATCTGCTACTCTTTTAGCAGATTCTGGAGCAGATATTACAGAAATTAAGCGTCATGGTAATTGGAAGAGTAGCACAGTTGCTGAAAACTATATTGAAAATTCAATTGAGCGAAAAAATAAAACATGTAATAAAATATTAAATTTTCATAAAGAAAAAAAAACAGTACTTCTATTGCTCCAACTAGCTTGCCAACATCATTTAAAATTTTAAATGAAACAAATTGCGCCTCTACTAGTGCTACTGCATCTTCTTCTGGTATCAATGTAAATAATGCTAGCGGTAGCACATTCAATTTTTATTTTAATAATTAAGAATCTTTTGTTCGGTATTATTATATGTATAATTAACAATGTTTGTAATCACATATTAATAAATAACGTTCGAATTATCTAATAAAAGCTAATTTCATTCAAGTTCATGACCCGTAAAAAAAGTCTTTGTCGGCCGGTAAAAAAAGTCTTTTTTTTACGTTGTCAAGGCTTTATTTTACTATAAACAAATGTGCTATTTCACGACTCAAAATCAAGCAAAAAAAGTGACGTTTTTTTGACAGTTGCACACAAAAGTATTTTATCTACGACAGTGTGTAAAATTGCCTTTTAGTTGGCAGTTTTAAGTTTGTAAAACGACTGTTTAATAACAGGTATTCATTAGTTTACATCGTCAATAGTAACGTATTTAAAAGATTTCATTAGACACGTTGTGAGTAGCAACGTGTTTTAAAATTTTTAAAACACCCAAAATTACGACCGGTTGCTGGTAATCCTAATTTACATTTAATTTTTTTTTCATATTTACCATGTTTTCTAGATTCTATCGTAGATAAAATATTGTACGATACACATGCGTAAAGCATCTTTAGTCACTGGCGGGGCTTAAAACGCTCGCTCACTCGCGTTTTAACTCTACCCCACTCGTGCCTAAAGAGTAGCTTTACGCACTTGTATCGTAAATTACTATTATGACCTAAATCGGTTGTCAAAGCGACTGTTTTTTGTTCACTGGATGTAAAAGTCTTTTATGACCTAAATCGGTTGTCAAAGTGACTGTTTTGTCTTCACTGGATGTAAAAGTATTTTACAATCTAGAACAAACTTTTACGTTCGACAATTTTTAATTAAAGAAGAGGTGACAATGTAGACAAAATTTTCTTTGAGTTTCCGCTAATATGGAGCTGTGAAGTTTTCGAAAAAGCGTTATTTGATACTCGATTGCGAAATTCTTTTGCATTCGAGAATGCAAAAGTAGTATTTCGCAATCTAGAATCAAAAATAACTATTTTGGGTTCAGAAGACTCTAAAACGTGAATATCTGTTGAAAACTCAATTTCGAATTTTTTGGGTAAATCCAATACTTCCTTTATTGTAAAGGGAAATAAAAAAGATAAGTTGGGCTACAGAATTAAAATAAGAAATACGTTACAGAAGCTGTTTGGTGGTACGTGCGTGAAGATGCAGAGAATCAACATGTGGGAGTTGACAGAAGAGAATTTACACGAATACGAAGAAGAGTAGGCTGAATTGTGAGTGCAGAAGGTGAACATCTTAGGTATATGTCTAAAAAATTTGATAGAGAGCTGCAGAATGAAAATTGGTCAGTATCATAAACAAGCCTTAAAGGTAGCCGATAAAGAAATGTCATAATTATAAGAAATAAATATATAAGAATTATTTAATGTGTATTTCACTTGTAATAGTGACACAATTAATTTATATGAAAGAAATGTGCTAATTCGAAATTTTAACATAAATAGACAAATGAATTAAACTAAACGAATGTCCTGAACTGAGAGGGAGATAACCAGACTACTATAATTAAAGATTGAGCTGAGCTAGGTATAAAAATATAAAAATTAAATAAATTATTTTAGTTAATCACTTATTTGGTGTAATATGTTGAATTGATTTAACATTACAGAGAAGTAATTGAAATTCTATGTAGTATGATAGAAAGATATTTTAATAATGTATAACCATGCAATGTATTATAATTATGGTATGTATAGAAGCACCAGCCTCTACACCGCAAGGTAAATGAGGTTACAGATAATATATACATACATAAATAGCTATATTATTGCAAATATAAATTGATACCGCAAGGTGGAGTAATTTGTAAAGTTGACAGCTTGAAATAAAATTAAATGTCAAGGTGGAGGTATTTGTTTGTTCTACTGCATCGAAGAGCTATCACGGCCGAACACGCCTACGTTTTTGTACTAGGACCTTTTACTTGTCAGCAGTAATTACCACAGCAATAAAAACTAACGCTGTCTTTCCATTGGTCGAAATCAAAATACATATTACCAATTTTTGGTAATATCCTCGACTTTCCCGGAGCTACTCGCTTAAACTGTCACTTTTTTAATAACAAAAACGCTTCCAATGCAGTGGAACATAAAATTATGTTGGTAACTCGTACGAAAGCTGACTTTTAAACTGGCCTTATTTATGCGCCTCACTCGCTGCGCTCGCTTGGCCATAAACTGCGGCTCATCCAAAAGTTCTCAATTTCGTATAATAATAGGAGAAGATTGAGGAGTAGATGGAAAAAATTAAACAAGGAAAATGAAACAAAATGAAAACGATGCAGAGGTGGAAACACTAGAACAAGGAAAGAAGCCGAGAGAGCAGACAGAAACTCAAGAAAAACGAAGTAAACTAATAGCGATCTAATAATTGAAATGTTAATGTTGATTAAAATAAATTGCAAGAATCGTATACAAATACAGGCAACAATATGCAAGAAACCGATACAAAACTGGGAAACAAGTTGGAAGAATCACATTTAACACTACAGAAGAGTGTTAAAAGTAAAACGAAGAAAATAAGCAAAATATGTAATAGTTAAAAAAATAATTTACACAAAACAGAAGAAAATACAAGTATCATGCAGGAATTAAAACAAGGACTCGTCACCAGTAATGACACGTTCCAGAAAATGGAAATCATTTTCAATCGATCCTAAAAAGTCAAGGTACCTTCCCCTCCTGATGTCCTTTTGTGGAAAAGGTTTTTTGAAACCATTTTTGCGCAGACTTTTCTCATTTCCAATTCATTGATAAAAATCTGATGAACGGTGGTGTGTGTCAAATTCAACTCTTCTCCGATCATTCTGACTGTCAACCGACGATCTGCAAGATCCCGGATTCTGTCGACATTTTCATCGGTTCTTGAAGATGAAAAACCTGGGCTCTTGACAAAACGCTGACTCCCTAGGCCTGTTGAAGTTTTGCAAAAGTTTCCGTTGCACTGTAACCAAGTCTGAAGCAAAACCTGACAGCATTCCGTTGCTCGAAATTGATGTTACTCATTTTTAGAACGTACTTAAAAAAACTGTTTCACGAAAAAATTCTCTAAGGACAACCAAATGACTCGAGCAACTTCAAACTCGTACTGAAGGCATATCACATGTTCACCTACCGCCCCTCTACGTCCCGCGGCACCAGTTTTGCCAGATCAAACGATACGTAGTGAGTCTCGTCACTTAATTGACAATACCCCGTATATAGTCCATTTTTTGCTTTATGATTCGGGGTAGGCTTTGCATTTATAGCAGTGTACAACAGTTGTAGCTACAAAATATAACTAAAGTCAAAATTAAGATCACCGTGATTGTCAAGTTGACACTTTGGTAAAGATCACTAATACATAATAAAATACCACGAAAAAGCAGTGTTAACAGTAAAACTAAAGAAACTGTAAAATGTTAGGTATTTTAGTAATATAAAAGACCTCAACGGTAATTTAACTAAACATATATTACTCACAATTCTTATAATGCTAGATTTCAAATGCAACTCTGTTGAACATTTTAAATGAAGCGAATTTACAGCTACAGCAACGTATGAATAAGAAAAAAGAATCTGTAGCTTGTGAGGAATATAGTTTCAGGGAGGATATTAAGAAGAAAATTTGGGGTTTCAATGAAAAAAATTATTTATTTACTTTCGATACCTTATTACAATGTGCAAAGGAGATAGTACTAAATTATACTGGAAGCCGTACAAAAATTATACCAGACATTAAATGACTAGGTTACAAGCACAAAACTGTGAATGCAAGGAGACTAATTTGTGAAAAGAGTTATTATTAGGTTGGAAGAGTCTGATACAGAATCGAAAAACGAATTGTATTTCTCCTCGTGTTCAGCTTCCGACTATCCTGAAGTGTATTCATCTAAATTTTAATAAATCACCATTGATCTTAAAATACCGTTCTATCAAAGTATTTTGAAATACCTGTCATAATTTTTACATACATCATCTCTAAACAAAAATCATGAGCAATATACACTACACAATGATCACGAACAGTACCGAAAACCTAAAACAAGAACTAACTAAACTGTACAACTACATATGGAAAACAGGGGTATTCCCTGAACTCTGGAAAAAATCTATAGTGATTCCAATCTTGAAACCGAATAAACCGAAAGATGATCCAGATAGTTACCGACCCATTTCATTAACAACCACCCCTTGTAAACTCCTAGAACGCATCATCAACAACAGACTGACAGTACATCTTGAGAACCTAAATCATCTCAATGAAAATGAAAATGGTTTTCGAAGAAATCGTTCCACCCTAGACTGTATAAGTAAACTAGAGGTAATAGCAAAAAATGGGTTCATCAAAAAGGAATCTACAACAGCCGTATTCTTTGACTTACAAAAAGCATACGATACCGTATGGAAACACAAAATTTTATCAGGTTTTATAGGATGGGGTTATAAAGGACGACTTGTACACTTTATCAACAACTTCTTACAAGATAGTAAATTTGCAGTGCAACTCGGAAATACCATGTCTAGGGAAGAGATCCAAGAGAATGGAATTACCTAGGGCTCTGTAATTAGCGTGACTATTTCTAATTGCTATAAATGACATTTTTGAGAGAATTCCAGCTACCCTTCAAATGCCACTGTTTGCCGATGACCTCGCTATATATATCTCTATCAAAAATTCGAACATTACCCAAAGATACCTACAACAAGCTATTAATAACCTACAACAGTGGTCTAAAGACAACGGATTACGATTCTCCCCTACAAAAACCAAGTGTCTAATTTTCTCTAGAAAACACAATCCCCCTACACCTGTTACATAACATTCCTCTCGACTATGCAAAGGAAATTAAATACCTTGGAGTTATACTTGACCGTAGAATGAATTGAATGCCTCATATAAAAAGAACAATCGACAGTTGCAGACGGTCTTTGAACATCATCAAAATAATAGCACGCGAAGAGTGGGGAAACAATACAAAGACATTAACAGCTATAGTCAATAGGTACTCTAATTAGATCCAAAATAGAATATTGCCTCTGTATATATGGATCTACCACCAACCCTATCTTAAAGTCGCTGTACTCAATATACCACCATGGTCTCCGACTTGTCACGGGAGCTCATCGTACTAGCCCTGTACCTATCTTATATTCACTAACAGGCCAACTGCCTCTAAACTATAGACTCCTAATGCAGCTGTCAACATATACTATTCGAGTAATGGGCAACCCAAACCACTCCAACCAGTATGTAGTTACTCATCCTTTATTCTAAAATCTTTATACCTTATCTAAAAGCATCATACCTCCTTTCAATATTCGTGCACATCACCTCTTTATCGACCTCGAACTCTAACCACTACTTACCCAAATGCCGACATCTCCACTTCCATATACCATCAGTACCTTTTTAATCAACCTAGAATTAGCAAAGTTTCCAAAAACCTCTACAACTCCCGCCGTATGCCGAAACTTATTATACGATATCCTTAATAACTCCCCAGATAAGGGTTCTAAAATGTATGACGTAGTTGGATGTGCCTTCAAACACAAAGACGTAACCTTCCAGTTCAAACTTCCAGACCTCTCGAGCATATACAGTGCAGAACTATACGCCATAAAAGAAGGTCTTAAATATACCCTGGAGAATAGCCATCATAATTTCGCAATCATCACAGACTCTCTCAGTGCCCTTCAAGGACTAATTAATACCCACTCCCAAAACGAATATCTGAAAGAAATCCACGCACTCCGACAAAAAATTGAAACCAAAAACAAAACACTAAATTTTATATGGATCTCATCACACATAAAAATTCAAGGTAATGAAGAAGTAGACCAACAAGCCAAAGAAGCTGCATCGAAGAACACGTATGATAGCTTGTACCACACGAGAACAGATCTAAAAACCTCGTTAAAACACAAACTTCCCACAAAATGGAATCAAGAATGGATGCGAATTACAGAAACCAAAAATTATTATACACCACTCACTCCTGCTAAATGGACTAATACTAATCTAACAAAAATGAAGAAACAGTGATAGCACGTCTCAATGTTGGCCATACCAAGTTAACCCACGATTACTTACTACAACGAAGCGAACGTCCAATATGTGAACAGTGCAACACAAACCTAACAGTAACACATCTTCTATATATGTGCCCTAAATACGAAGAAGCACGGGCAAAATACCTACTCGGAGGAAAACTACACACGGCATTCTCCAAACCAGACCAGCTACTGCTATATCTTAAAGACACAAGTGTTTAATTTGCTGTGATGTATATAATTATAATTACCTACTGTAACCTAGTGCCATAAGACCTTGTTGTTGAGGTACTCAAATTTCTTAATAAAAAGAAATACCTTATTTAATGTTAATTGTTCAGTAATTTTAACAGTTTTTAAGTATAATGCTGCTAATAGCGTAACACATTGACAATTTTAAAATTACTAGCATTTTTTTTGTAACCAACTATCTACACTGTTACAAAAATGCAAATGCAAAGCCTGCTTAGAATCATAAATTAAAAAATAGACTATAATTATCTACCGACTTAAATGGCTGTTACCCGATAATACAATTATTCACAAAATTGTTCTTTCGCTAACATACCTTGACACCTGTGCCTGTGCCTGTGAGATATTTGGTTACGAAGATAACCCCGTTGTTTGAACAAATATTTGTAAAACCATAATGCTCTACCGCATAATTAAAAACATTGAGTCTATTTCGAGTAAGAATGGAAACCCTGATACCATTTAATTACTTTTTGCTTTGAAAAACTGAATTACTGAATTGCGAATCGATTATTTCTAAACTTCACAATTATACCTGAAATATGTAATATACAGGATGTATTGAAAAAATTTGTACAAGCGCTACCACAGATTTATGAGATCAAAATAAGGCTATTTAACCCAACTTACTTCTATCCGAAAGTGTTTCGTTAAGCACTATCATACGTGAAAGATGTTCTAATTGTTTTAATTACAAAGATTGCTTTTAGCGATGCGGATTAAATTTTGGTTTGAAATAGGTCTTGGAAAAAGTGGTTTTGACATCCTTTTTTTGCTCGTGATCAAAAATTAATCATTCACGTGCAAAGAAGCTGATATTTTTTTTTATTTCGCCAATACTTTTCAAACTTTCCTTACAGAGAGATATTCCTACGAAAAATAATTTTAGTCTCTTGTTCGCGTTTTGTCACAGTTTGGACAGAAAAAAATATTTTTTGCACTACTAGTCTCAGAACGCACCGTTATTGGTCTATCTTTAGGTTGTGAAGTTGATTTTCTCCACCAAGGGAGAGAAAGTAAAATAAACAATTTTAATAAGTTGCTAAGTTACCAAATATGACTATTTTAATTTTGACGTTTTAAAGAACTGTATTGTCAGGTTGACAGTTAAAATATTTTCGAAATTTGTTGGGAATTTAGGCATTAAGCCGTTTGGTAGTGCAAAAAATAGTATATACAGCACGGTAGCGAATCGTCTTATAACCTTCGCGCTTTAGATACTTCGCGCTGCGCGCTTAGTATCTAATATGCACTCAGGTTATAATACTGCGTTTCGCTACCTTGATGTATAATATACTATTTATATAATTCTAACGATTAAAGTTGTATTTTGTCCATTCATTATAAACGCATAAAACAGAATGTTATCTGCTCATCTTATTTATCTTAAAACCAATAACATTGACAGTAAATTATTTTGATTACTAACATAGACCATGGAAACCAATTTATTTTGCTCCAAATGAATAATCGCTGAAAACGTCAAACTATTTTTAAAAAAACAATGATTAACCAAATAGTAACCATTCATAAAATTTTGTATTGTACAGGACGATAAAGTTACCATTATCCGCTCTTGAATCAGTTACAATAAACCTATTTTCTTACATAATAAATATCTATTATTTATGAAACACAGCCACAATGTAGCTAATGTAAGGTTGCTTTGCGTTCAAGAGAAGTTAATAAAGCTAAAACTTTCTTCATAGGTAAATTTAATGCAACAAAGCAATCTTTCGCTATTTAAAGAAACACGCCTTAAAGAAGCACTTTTGGATAGAGACAGAGGCGACTGCTCCTTATTGACCCAAAAGCTCGAGGCTCTTAACCTTCAACAGACTATCTGCAATTAGAAAAAAATACTATTCTATAATTTTTAAGTAATAGGATCTGGCGATCGTCGATCCCGCTGAAAACATGTAAAACAATATCCAAAAAGTATGTCAGCATAACATCAGTCATGTGTGAACACACTCGCTCGTATGATATGCACTAAGCAGTTGGCAGCTGCTGAGGGCGCTCCGAAATACGCTCCAAACGTAATGAAAATTGTAAGCGAAACGCGATCGCTGCAGAATCGACGATATAGCAGTTTTAACGTGACCCGATGCCTTACCATTCTGAAGCCACCAGCTGCGGACTCCCAGTCTTATCGTGCATTTACAAATATTGCGCTCTCGAAAATGTAGTTCGAACCACCGGTTCAGCGACCGCCGCGTGATAGCATAATTTCCTGGAAATATTGCAAGCTTTGGTATTGAAAATAAAGTGCAATGTACAAGTTCTATTCGATCATTCTTGTATGATTATGTATCGCGTTGGTATAATCTTACATAATTTCTATTGTAGTTGAAGCGTCATTATTTATTTGGAGTGATTCGGTTGTTCCGTACAGTTCTTATTAAAGAATGGCAGAAAATAGCGTACCGCATTAATATCTTCAATATTAATTTTAAAAGGCTACCTTTGGCTGAAAAGTTTACAATAAACGAACTTAGACGACTTACACCGGAAGTAAATTTTAACCTGCAATATAAAGTTTAAACAATTTTACGAGACATTTTTATATAAAAATGTACAAGAGAAACAAATGGATTTGTGGATGTGATGCATTACATGCGCTGCTTTGTTTTCCATTATTAAATAAATTATTATCGTGTTTCGTTTTCTATATGCCAGTTGCTGGGGAGTAAAAAGTAACACAATTCGGAAATAATTCATGATAAAGGTTTTATCGCTTTAATCACTTAAGTTATCGCCCATTATTACTATCCTAGGTTTTCCCCCTTCACGGAGGTCAGCGTCGGCTCCTAGGAACAAAAATGCGACCTAACATTGGGCGCTTTTCGGTTTTTCGAAGATAACTCAGGGAAAAAACAATAAATCATAAAAAGTTGTTTATATAAAAGTTGTAGAGCGTTAAATTCTAGGTAAAATAAGTACCAATAGGATACATTTTGTTACAGCTATACCTGTACGGGCTTTTGTCAATGTAGTGCTATTTTATCAACTTACCAAAAAAAGTTCGTTTTTTGAAAAAATAATGCAGAACTGGGGTAGGATTTATTTCTGACACAAGAAATATTGTTACAATCAGAATCAGTTAGATTGATTAGTAAAAATAATAAATTTAAAAATGTGATAATTTTTCTAATTCCCTAAAATGTATAAGTCCTGTGTGGTCAAAGAAACCTTTTCCTCCACTGTAAAATTTCATTCTCTTAAAATGGATTAGATGTGGCATGAAATGCTGTTAAAAGAAAGCAACTATTAATAAAGCTTTGTTTTATTGTTTCAAATTAAAAGATTTTTTTTTACAAAATAATAAAATAAAAATGTCGCGTTGAAAAAATACGCGTTATCTCACAATTGTTTTCTCCTGTAAACTTATTGTACATTGAAACGTTAAAATTAAAATTTAATAATAATGATAATAATAAAATAAACTAATATTCCCTTGAATCAAACCCCAACCTTGAAAGTCTAATGCCGAAATTTGCAAACAAACTTGAACGGCTTGAGCTCACTGGACCAACTTCCAAGCAATAGCTTCAATATTTTCATATGAAAACGCTGATAAAGCAATTCATTTAAGCTGAGAGGGGCGGAGATTGGGAGCTGCATATCAACTGTGTGAAGAAGATGTTGCCCTATTTCCACACCCGTTGCCATTTTCTCTATGCCAAATCAGCACAACTTTATGTCCAGGACTTTATGGGCCTGGAGCGTAAAATTGCACAAACAAACTTTAACTTGTTCAAAACTGTGTAGTGCCCTTTTAAGTTTAGTTATGTTTACCATTTGATGTGCTGTCTTCCAGTTCTCTTGTGTGGCATTGCGTAGAGGTGATCACCGTGATCATTGGTGTTATCTCTCTGTAATAGTATACTGCCTGGGAAATGTGCCTGTAGTAGAACTGCCAGTGTTTCTTCCCCAGTTTCCGTGTATTCTCCTTCAGGTTTTTCAGTGTTCCCACTATCCGTGGTCTGTCTTTCGCTAGCGCTTTTTGAAGTTTTGCACATTCTGATGCCTTGTCGACTCCCTTGCAGTACTCCCTCCATGAGGATCGTTTTGCTTTCCTTACTTCGTTGTTGTATTTTGTAAGGACTTCTTTATAAGGTTCCCACTTCGCTGTACTTTTTGCTTTGTTAAATAGTCTTCTTGTCTCTACCCACAGTTCTGAAAGTCGACCGTTCCACCATGAAACATGTCTGGTCGACCTCTAGAAGTTGCACTACAACACGATTCGAAGGCATTTATCAGTGATTCAGTGATGGTGTCTGCCATTGTTTCTAATTCAGCAGCGTTACTGGCCCTGGAGGGGCAATCCCGGATTGCGTGCTTGAGGTTCCCTTTATATGAGCCCCAGTTGCAGTTTCTGGTATTCCTGTACTCCAGGTCGGTTAGCACTGGTATCTTAATGTCAAATCTGATGTATCTGTGGTCCGAGAGCGATGGCTCTTCAGATACATGCCATTTTTCTACCATGTTTGTCATAGTTGTGATGGATACAGTTATATCAATGACCTCCATTCTATGGACAAGTGATACCTTGAATGAGTTACGTTTCCACCTATTTGCAAAATCTTAGTGAAAACGAACTTCAATCTGGCTTCCCTACCTCAAACGCTGGAAGCAGCCCGCCAACACTGCTTTAGGGTGTACCTGCAGGTACAGATGTGGTTAGGTAACGCCATAAATCCCCTGAACTGTGTGTTGGCTAACAACCAAGTATGGCCTGGATTCTGTTCTCACTACCTTGGAACCCACTCCACAGTCACTTTTGTCAAAGATATCCTGCAAATGCACCAAAGGGTGCAAAGCTGCTTGTAGTTGCAGAAAAGCAGGAATAAAATGTTCAGCAATTTGTAAAAATTGTAGAGGGCATTCATGCACTATGCTCCTACTAACGAAGTAGATGTGGACGACACTGTTGGAGACGACGATGAGCTCAATAAGCAGATGCTCTTGTTTAGTGAGGAAGAAAACGACGACCCAATCGAGGGTGGTGAACAAGAAAACGAACCGACGTTTCCTTCGAAACGTGCGCGTTTGAACCAATGAATCATACAGGGTGTAACACAATAAGTGTTACAAAGTTCATTTTTTATTGTTATTATTTTATTGTATAGTAAAATTATTTTATTGTAGCAACGTTTCTTGTGTCAGAAATCATTGTTACTCCATTTCTGCATTATTTTTTGAAAATAAAAACGAACTTTTTTTTATTAATGTTATGGTCTTTCACTCAAAATATAAAGAAAACTATTTTTTACCTAAAAAAACTATAACATTGGTATCTATATAGTATATATCTTTGATATCCTTTGCAGGCATAATTTTTAACTATGGAATCAATAAACGAATCCGTTGTTACTCAAAATAGTAGTTTGTATACCAAGGCACTGAAGTATAACTTTTTATCACGAATGTGGATTTAGTTGCCGAGGCACGTAGGGCCAAGGCAAATAAACCACATGAGGGGTAAAAAGGAACTTCAGTGCCGAGGTGTACACTATGTTTTATTTGAAATCGAGAAATCGTGTAATTACAACATTTAAACCAACTTTTGTAGGTTATGTTCGGTCGATTGACGTTTATCTGTCGCCTCGCCACCTACAAAAAAGTCGTAAAACTACTTCACTGCCGATTTCTCGTATTTTAATGACGATTTCGGGGTACTTCACTGCCGATTTCAAATAAAAACATTTTTTGGTAAGTTGATCAAATCGTGCAACTTTGACAAAAGGCCATGTAGGTATAGCTGAATCAAAATATATCATATTCGAACTCATTTTACGGAGAATTTAACGCTCTGCAACTTTTATATGATTATTTTTTTTTATTTATTGGGTTTTTCTCAGTTATCTTCAAAAACCCGAAAAATTCCCAATTTTAGGTCACGTTTTCGCTTCTAGGAGCTGACGCTCACCTCCGCGGAGGGGGAAAACCTAGAATAGTAATATTGGGACACAACTTAAGAGATTAAAACGATAAAGCCTTTCCCATGAATTATTTCCGAATTGATTTACCCAGCAACTGGCCTACTAAGACTTATGAAAATTTTATGTTCTGTTTGAATACTTTTCCTCTGTGTATATGACGTTGCCTTTTGGATTATTTATTAATCATGACTAAATTTGGATTAAAACGTAGTGGTCGATCTGCAAATATTTTTTAATGTAGTGTTTAATAATAATTTCTACTTCCGTTTCAAATTAGTTTTGTTTACCTCGTTTTTACTAATTGGAGTGGTCTTCATGCGCCCTCCCGGGCGGTAAATAATATACTTTTTATTCGGGTAAAGTACCTTTTCTGTTGTAAATAATCAAAATATCATTATAAAACAAGAATAATGTAAAACTATGGTCCTATTTTAGAAATATCGACGTACTTTCATGAAACCGTACTTATTTATCAGATGAAGTACACAAATTTTAATATTCTGCTTGTGTAAGAGGACGATTCATAAGTAAAAAAAATTGTAATAGCACATGACAATACTGTAGACAAGTTTTTAAGTTTATACAACCATCATCAGTGGCTTATTATAGCAGAAGCCTGAGAAGCCCGGGCTTCTTGCGCAAAATTTCAGGGGGCGCCAAAATGGTGTCATCGACAAAAAATTATTTTCTTTTTTTTTAGAAATACTTAATATTGAAAACCAAACGGACTATCATGTTTGTTTTCTACGTCATTCACGTATTTTTTTATAAAAATGCAGTAGTATGCTCAATTTAAAAAAAAATAATCGAAATTGGTGCTATACTATAAAGCTGTACTTTCTTATACAGAACTCAGTTGGCTGTGGCATCGTGATAATAGAAATAATGGTCACAATTGTATGTTCTCTGGAGGCTGGAGGCATAAGAAGATTTTTTCCATTTCGGTGATACATACCATAATATATAACATAATCTGTGATATTATAAGCAACAATAAAACTTTATTATATCTGTCAATAAACTGATTGGCATTGTAAAATAGTAATTTACGATATAAGTGCGTAAAGCTACTCTTTAGGCACGAGTGGGGTAGAGTTAAAACGCGAGTGAGTGAGCGTTTTAAGCCCCCGCTAGTGGCTAAAGATGCTTTACGCATGTGTATCGTACAATATTTTATCTACGATAGAATCTAGAAAACACGGTAAATATAAAAAAAAAATTTATGTAAATTATAATTACCAGCAAACGGTCGTAATTTTGCGTTTAAAAAATTTTAAAACACGTTGGTACTGACAACGTGTCGAATGCAATCTTTTAAATACGTTACTACTGGCGACGTAAACTAATGAAAACATGTTATTAAATAGTCGTTTTACAAACTCCCAACTAAAAGGCAATTTTACACGCTGTCGTAGATAAACGTAATTAGAGATACTTTGTTTAATCAGGTATATCGTGATAGACACAAGCCTTCTAATAGAAAACGAGTCAATATTAAAAACTACTTTGAATTGTGATTCTGAGTTTTGCTATAATGTAATAAAAATTAGTAAATCCACCCCGGATATACAGGACATGTAAGACAATTGTTCTTGTGTAATAAAAGTATAATACACTTTGATTTCTTTTTGAATGTAGAATACTTTTGTATAGTGAAAATCTGGTGTGATACATGCACACAACTTCCTTTTACAGTGATCTTATAATTAGCCAAAAATTTGATTAAAAATTTTTAAGCATTTGTCAAAAATTTTCAAAAATTACAAATTCTACAAAAACAATACAAAATAGAGCGTTAGTTGAAGAGACCAATTTTCTCTAAAATTTTAAGCTGAATTCAAAAATATAATAATATACCGGGTGTTCTATGTAAACTAGGGGTTAATAAAAAAATTGAAAAAAAATTTACGGTCAACTTGAATTTCGAATTTTGTTTAGAAAAATTGACTTCGCCACTGTGTTCTTATAAAAAAAGTACCTGACGAAACATTGCTTGTCTTTATTTTCATAAATAAGCGAGATGTAGCTATAACACGAAAAGTAGAAAAACTGAATTTTTTGGTTTAAAACACGAAAACAAAAGCCCGTAGTTAATTTTGATTTCTTTAAAAGCGAAGAGATCGGGGATGGAGAGTTCATTTTTACTATATCTCTTATAATTATCGAGATTCCCTATGAAAACATCAAAATTTTCCCACCCTGTACCTATTGACAATTTCTAATAAAAAGGATTACAGCAAATATTAATGGATTTTCCTAATAGTGTTAAGTAAAGTATAGGCTCAAAATGTATAGGGCTTCTTACAGCAAGCATGGTTAATACGCCACTGACCATAATGTATTGCATTTCCTAATATTCACAAAGCACTTAATATACAGACAGCTAAACCGCTAAACAACTGATTTAACAACCGCTAAATCAGCTATTGTCGATAATATGTATGGTTCTCTAAACGACCGAGTCGGGTCTCAGTGAGACCTCAGCTACTAGTCTACTACTAATCCATTCACTTAACTCCCGTGACATGAAAGTCCCAATGTGTTGGTTAATATGAAAATCCCTATTAGGCTATTAACAATTTTTAGATTTGAGATTGGCGCACCTTTAAATTGTTTTCACTTTGACACTTAAATTATTTATTCAAGTGACGTTTTATAATTAATAATCTTTAGGGCCGGTTGCAGAAAGCAACGTTAAGTCTGGTGTTAGCTTACGCGACGTCAAAGTGAACAAAAACGATTCAAATCTCAAATGCTTAAGGTAACTAATACATTAGTAAACAAAAATTGATGCGATTTTGTTCACTTTGACGCGACGTTAGCTAACACCAGACTTAACATTGCTTTCTGCAACCGGCCCTTAGAGAAATGGATGAACAGAAGTACCAACGAAGTTTATTATCAAAGAGAGAGAAAGAAGCTGTATGCAAATACTACTTAGAAAGGCAGGAAATTAGCCCTCACTTAAATAAATATACCATTTTTGAGAAAGCTGCATATATTTTCAGTAAGAATTTCTACATTTTATCCTTTATAACCACTTTTCCAATCCTACATCTCCTTTCGTAGATCAGTGTAACTCAAATGAAGGACATTTTTACAAAATTTGAAAATGGGGAAGATTTAGAAGACACACAAAAAGGTGGCAGAAAATTTACAAATGTTGACGATTACTACAAAGTATTTTTAAAGGACTAACTACAAAGAAACATTTATTTATTTCATCACAATAATGAACATTTTACCATTGATTATTTACATCTATATGCTACACAAGAATTAAACTTTACTCATGGTCGTACAACATTATATAAGATTATAAGATCCATGGGTTATCGCTACAAAATATGCAATAATCGCCTCATTTTATGTGAACAATCTCACGTTAAAGCCCAAAAAATTAAGTTTATTCAAAGATATTTACAATATTTACATTCCGATATAGATTACATCTGGAATTTCATTTAGGCTGCATATACTCATAGTATTATTAATAAATCAATGTTTACCTTGTTCTACTTAATTTTACGAAAATGACAAATGATTTGTCATAACCTTACTTTCAGTTCGACGTTAAGTACATGCAGTTGATAGGTTCTGTATATAAAGTGCACTCCAAAATTTTCATTTGACAGCGTAAACGTCACGGGAGTTAACTGAATGGATTATACATAAATAAAGACATATTATTTATATTATTATTATAAAAGCGCACAGTGAGGTCAAACTTTTGTCAAGGAAGCAGTAAAGAAAATTGACATAAATAAAAGTAATTTAACAAAAGTAAACGAATGAAACGACGGTCTCTGTAGCCCCTAAAAAGACACCCGCGTGGTAGGTTAAGAATTAAATTTTAATCCACCTAGATAATCTTCTGTGGTAGTGAATAAGTAATAACGTTCTAACTTATTAGCAATGCGCAATGAATTAGCTATTTAAGTCACAAGGAATGTAAGGACCTATTAACATTTGAGGTAGGCAAGTACAAGCCAAGACGAAGTCGCGGCTTGTTGCCTGCCGAAAATGTTAATAGGCGATACATTCCGAGTTATCTTATTATATTTTTCCCGCTGCTTATCGAAATTTTCCTAGATTTTTTAAAAAATCGTTTGTTTTGTCACCTGTCACCAGGATTAATTTTCGTGAGTCGTGTTACCTATGAGTGTCACATGTCACATAAACACTTGCAATTTAGAAACAAAACGTCTAAATCTGCATCTTGCTTTGCTAATTTTATTATCCTAGGAACTTAATAATAGTATTAAGTTCCGTTGTCAAGAAAAAGCAGCAAAGAAATATAATCACCGACTTACACGTTTTGGTACTAAGGCTGTATGACTGACTTACATGATCAGCAGCGGGAAATAGTATATTATGTTATTAGGAGCAAAAGTTATATTTTATATGGCGAGGCTGGACGGGTTATCTGCCGAGCCACATAAAGATACTTTTGCTCCGAATAACATATAGTATTTTTTCTTCAAACGTTTTTATAACAAATTATTTACAACTTTGTGAACAAAATTCGAAGAAAATTACTTGATCTCGTCAGCGGCAGATAATATTATCTGCCGCTGACGAGCGGCAGATAAAGTTGTCAGCGGCTGATAATAACTTTATCTGCCGCCGACGAGCGGCAGATAAAGTCGTCAGCGGCAGATAATATTATCTGCCGCTTGGCAATAAAGTGACAGTTTAGCATCATCAATCCAGCAGTATAATTCCATATTTTACTGCCGTTTGAAGAAAAAATCATTTTTTTCTGCTGCTGATCATGTAGGTCAGCGATACAGCCTTAGTAACAAAACCTGTAAGTCTGTGATTATATTTGTTTGCTGCTTTCCGTTGACAACGGAACTTAATATTATTATTAAGTTCCTAGGATAATAAAATTAGCAACGCAAGATGCAGTCTTAGACGTTTTGTTTATAATTGCAAGTGTTCATGTGACATGCGACACTCACAGGTAGCACGACTCACGAAACTTAATCTTGGTGACAGCTGACAAACCAAACGATTTTTTTAAATCTAGGAAAATTTCGATAAGCAGCGGAAAAAATATAATAAGATAACTCGGAATATATCGCCTATTAACATTTTCGGCAGGCAACAACCCGCGGCTGCGCCTTGGCTTGTACTTGCATTCCTCAAATGTTAATAGGTCCTTACATTCCTTGTTACTTAAATAGCTATTATCTAACCCCTCTCACTAACTTCGATCTTACTATTGCGATTTTAAACATAAAAAGTGGCTTTTTATATCGCTGTAATAAAATACTCACGTTGCGTTGCTAGAGGCAACGACCGAGTAATTTTATCAAATAGCCAGTGAAGATGTTAATTTAAATATTAATTTAATATTAGAATATTTACAAGCTATAAACAATTAACAACGCAAATCATAGCAACGCAAAAAAACTTGTATTAAAATTTTATTTAAAAAAAATAGTTATTTATTTATCAAGTGCGTAAAATAGAGATGTTTGTCGCGCGGCGTAAAAGTTCTAGCACGAGGTGTAATAGATATTTATGTATTTAGTGTGTAAAGAGAGCCATTTTGGTATGAGGATGCGAGTTTCGTGCCGAGCGGTAGCGAGGTGCGAAAAAGCAACCGAATACCAAAATGGCTCTTTACACTCGAAACACATACAACATTTTTTCTACGGTCCTAAATAAATAACAAAATTGTTAAATAATTAAAATTTCGATACACACCATTTGATGAAGTCGTACCGCCGTTCATAAAGGCCGCGCGATTTGGCCGGCAACAACACTCGTTGGTTGCTGTCTGGGTCGCTTCAAATACTTCAGGCGGGGTGCAATTATCTTCAGATTCCATCTTCAACTTCACAAAAACTCTCAAACTCAATAAAACTGTTGCGTGATGACGGACGCGCCGTGATGCAATTGTCAATAATTTTAGTCCGTTCCAGAAAAATGACGAATTGCAATTATAATCAGGTTGGCCATGGCGATGCGTAAAGTAAAATGAAGTGACGCGACTATTTCATTACGACATTGTTTACGTGGTTGCGATGTTAAAATGGTTGCTAGGGAAAAAATGTGTGAATTGCTAACTTTTCGCATTGACAGTGAGCTTTTAATAGTCAGTTTTAGAGGTGACCGTAGAAAAAATTATTTTTTCTACGGTCACCTCTAAAACCGACTATTAAAAGCTCACTGTCAATGCGAAAAGTTAGCGATTCACAAATTTTTTCCCTAGTAACCATTTTAACATCGCAACCACGTAAACAATGTCTTAATGAAATAATCGCGTCACTTCATTTTACTTTACGCATCGCCATGGCTAACCTGATTATTATTGTAATTCGTCATTTTTCTGGAACTGGCTAAAATTATTGACAATTGCATCACGGCACGTCCATCAGCACGCAACAGTTTTATTGAGTTTGAGAGTTTTTGTGAAGTTGAAGATGGAATCTGAAGATAATTGCACCCCGGCTGAAGTATTTGAAGCGGCCCAGACAGCAACCAATGAGTGGTTGCCGGCCAAATCGCGCGGTCTTTATGAACGCCGGTACAACGACTTCATCAAATGGTGTGAATCGAAATTTCAATTATTTAACAATTTTGTTATTTATTTAGGACCGTAGAAAAAATGTTGTATGTATTTCGAGTGTAAAGAGCCATTTTGGTATTCGGTTGCTATTTCGCGCCTCGCTACCGCTCGGCACGAAACTCGCATCCTCATACCAAAATGGCTCTCTTTACACACTAAATACATAAATATCTATTTCGCCGGCTAAAATGATATTTATCGTCCGAGGGCTTTACGCCTATAAATGAGGTTTATAAAACGCCTATTATTGATCGATCGTACATAAATATTATTATCTTTGTATTAAAATGTTTTGAACTTTGAGGCGCTGAATACAGCATTACCTAGCATACGTGGGCAATTGGATTTTAGCCCCTTAAAAAATGATCCCACCCTGCCGGTTTACGATCTCTTAAGTCAAACACCTTTTACTTGAATAAATCCTAGTATGACTCACATGACTATAAATGACTATTATCCAACACCTATTCATAATAAACATATTAGATGTCCATTTCAAATAAAGTAAATAGAAAAGTCAGATAGAAATGATTTTTGCAGTTCAGTTAGTATAACAACTTGTCTGTCAGTGTTAAAAACTTGGTTTAAAGAGATTTAAGAGAGGTGTGGTATAAAACGTTGTATTGCACTTGTGTGGAAATGTTACATTCCACACTTATACAATAAAAAACTATTGTCACTTCCGGATTAAAATATCAAAAGTTTATCTTGCACTCAGGTAAAATGATCTTTATGTACTACTGCGTCGTAAAGCATTGCTTTATGAAACACCATAAAGCGGTACTTTATAGAACTTATGCCATAATAATAAAGTAAAAAGTGCTCATCTGTCAATGTCAACTATTTTTTCAAAAATGGCAAGTAATGTCATATTTGCAATTCAGTGAATAAAATCCAAACACTGTGACCATTTTCTTTCTAGAATTATCCAATTTCAAAACATTGGCTCTAGAAAAAGGAAATTTTATACAAAAAGTAAAATACTTCAACATCATTTATAATAACACAATTTGAATTGCTATTTATATTCACATTTATACGAGGCTCGTTATTCTTCTCGATTTAATAAACTTGCCTAACTTTGCTGAAGAGCCTTCTCCAAGTATTTTAGTACTTAGCAATATTTATTTTTTTCTTCTGTCAATCATCAAAATAGCCCGTGGCTACGTGTGACGAAATCCATCCACTATGTCTCTTAATATGCTCTTCCTCCTGCATTAGTTAATTTGGAAAATTTCTCCACAATTTAAGGAACATTGTCAATTTTATGTATACAAACAGGCTGCACTGTGCGCTTCTGCTTAATGTAATTTATTAAAAATTGTATTTATATTATTTGTGAGGACGGAAGTACAATGTATGTTCTAATAATGTGCAGTAAATTTATATAGAAGGTCGCAGAAACACGGGCACAAAAAAGCTACAGTTTCTGAAAAACTTATGAAAAGCCGGTTATACATTGCTAAATTAAAAATCATTAGTTTTACCCCAAAAATGAAGTAAGCCACCGCTTTTGACTTCCCTGGCTGCTTTTCCGATTTCTAATTTTATGTTTCACGTGCTGCATGGAAACGTACTGCATTTCTAAATTCACAATCGTTTAGAAAAGTGATACTTTTCTGAATAGCCTGGAAACGAACATCTTAATCATGAAATGCACAATTTTGTATATATTTATATAAATACTTCAAAGCATTTGCCTCTAATACGTGAAAAAATAACATGTCCAACATGTGGGAAAAGTGTTTTTCCGTGCTTGGCGCGTTTTTTAATCGTGGCTTCGCCTTTATTAAAAAGCTCGCTCATTGCCCAGAAAAACTAAATTTTTCTCAACTTGTACATGTACAGTATACTATTTTCGGCTATTACGGACGGTTAAAATTTTTAGACCAAGAGATTTTAAAAAATACACAGCGTCTTTAAAAACCTTTTTTTGCAATGGCGGCTGGGAATTTTCAATTACATATATTGGTTTGAATCATAAACAATGTAAATAGCTATTAATATTAACAATAAATTGGATTCTTTTGTCTAAATGTATACAAGAAGCTTCAATCCTATAGTTTTCATGCAACATTTCGAAATACACACACATACACACACACACTGCACTACGGCCCTTGTAGGGCCTCAGCCTTCTTTACAACAGCTTTCCATCTGTCCCGATTACTGGCTTCGATGGTCCAATTTCGCACCTTTAGTTTTTGAAGGTCACTCGTAACGTTGTCTCGCCATATCCCTCTAGGTCTTCCTTTGGGCGCCGACCTTCCGGAATGTGTGTTAGTACCTTTTTAGTTATTTGATTTTCGGGCATAAGCCAGACATGACTAAGCCATCTTATTCTCTGCTTTTTAATCCACCCCACCATGTCTTGATCCTCGTTTAGCTGTCTCAGTTCGTGGTTCATACGTGGTCTCCACCCATCAGCCTGATTGCCATACACCGGCCCATAGATCTTTCGCAATATTTTTCTTTCAAATCTGTTTATTAGCTCTTCATGTTTCCTTGTCATTGTCCAAGCCTCGCATCCATATGTGACTACAGGTCTGATTATTGTTTTGTATAGTATCATCTTGCATTTCCTCGACATTAGTCTTGATGTAAATAATTTCCCTAATCCATATAAGCATTTGTTTGCGTTCAATATACGTTGTTTGATTTCAATGGTGATGTCGTTATCTTGAGAAATTATTGTGCCTAAGTACTTGAATTGCTCGACATGCTCGAAGGGGTTTCCTCTTAGATTTATTTCAGCTAGTCTTCTCTGATGATTATCTCTGTCCAACTCCATATATTTTGTTTTATTTACATTAATTTTAAGTCCACTCAGATCTCCTGCTTGCTCTAAACGCGTTAGGCTATTCTCTATATATCTTTGGTTTCTTCCCAGGATGGCAATATCATCAGCATAAGCCATTACTTGGGAACTACGTGTGTATATTGTAAAATTAGTGTTGAAGTTTGCTCTTCGTATAATGTTTTCCAAAACTAAGTTGAAGACCAGAGGTGATAAAATATCTCCTTGTTTAACGTCTCTTTTGACGTCAAAGGAGCTGGAATATTCGTTTTCAACTTTACACACGCATCTCATACCTTGTACTGTCATCTTGATAAGTCGGACCAACTTTATTGGGACGCCAAAATCTGATAATGTTTGCCATATGAATTTATGATTAACACTGACATATGCTTGTTGGTAATCTATATAGAGTTGAGAGATGCTGATATTATATTCGCAACATTTCTCTAAGATCTGGCGGATGGTAAAGATTTGATCCACTGTTGACCGGTTTCTTTTAAAACCTGATTGGTACTGACCGATGATGTTCTCTGTGATTGGGGTAAGCCGTTGGTTAATTATTCGCGTAAGTACTTTATAAGTCGTGTTTAAGAGACAGATGCCTCTAAAGTTGTTACAATTTAATTTATCACCCTTTTTATGTACGAAACATATAATTCCTGTTTTCCACTCCAGTGATATTTCCTCTCTTCTTCATATATTCGTTAGCAGTTTGTGTATTTCCATTATCAAATTTTCGCCTCCATACTTTTGCAGTTCTGCAGAGATATCATCACTACCCGGGGCTTTATTGGCTCGTAACTTTTGGACTGCATCTTGAACTTCTGCATATGTTGGTGGTGAAGTGTTGTCTTCATCTTCGTGTTGTATGTTATTTATAATGTTCTCTTCGTCAAATTGCTCGTCCTCGTTTGCATTTTCTTCATTATGAACATCTCCATTTAAAAGTTCGTTAAAGTGCTGGGCCCACCTTTCTAAGATTTGCTGCTTGTGACATATCAAATCGCCATTTTTAGATGTACATATATTGCTTCGGGGTTGGAAACTTTTTTTAAAAACATTTACCGTTTTGTAGATATTTCTTGTTTGGTTATTTTGGTGCTGTTCTTCAATTTCTTCTATTTTCTGTTGCATAAACATTCGCTTTCTTCTTCTTAGTATTTTGCTGGTTTTGTTCCTTTCCTCTTTGTACTTTTCCATCTTTTGTTTTGTTCCCACCTGCAATACTTCATTCCTAGCCTGTTTCCTCCGTTTCACTGCTACGTCGCATTCGTCATCGAACCATTCTTTATACTTTTGTTTTGGCTGTTTGCCGATAGCTTCTTGGGCAGCTTCAATAATAACATTTTTCAAGGTATACCACTGCATCTCGATGTTATCTTTATCTAGGTTAGCGATATTACTTTCGTGCAATTTACTAGTAACAGCCATTTCATATCTCTGCTGTCCCTGTTCGAACTTCAGCTTGTTCACATCCCATTTTTCTTTTTTCTTTCCTTTGCGTTCAAACATCCTAGATATTTTAGATCTTATCTTAGCACGTACGAGGTAGTGATCGGAAGAGCAGTCCGCCCCTCTCTGGCTTCTAACATCCATAAGGCTTGTTGCATGTCTGGTGTCTATCAATATATGATCGATCTGGTTTTTTGTGTTCCCATCAGGGGATACCCATGTCATCTTATGCATGTTCTTGTGGACGAAATGCGTTCCCCCAATGATCATACTTGTTTCAGAGGAAAAGTCAACTAATCGTAGTCTATTGTCGTTACAGATCTCGTGTAAATTATGTTTACCTATTATCGGTGAGAACCAATCCTCCTTTCCCACTTTCGTGTTGAAATCACCTATTACTATTTTCAGATCGTTAGTGCTACAACTCCTGTATATCTGCTCTAGTTCTGCATAAAACTGGTCTTTTATTATATCCTCTTTCTCTTCTGTAGGAGCGTGTGCACATATTAAAGATATATTGTAGAAACGTCCTCGTAGTTTTAATTTACATAATCTTTCGTTAACAGTCTTGAAGTCACACACTTGGTTTACTAATTTATTGTTTACCAGAAATCCAGTTCCTAGTACATGGCGTCCTCTCTTATTGCCACTATAGAATAGAGTATATTTTTTCATCTTAAGAACTTCTTTACCTGACCATCTTATTTCTTGTAAGGCGGTTATGTCTATATTGTATCTACCCACCTCGTCCACTACATTCCTCAGGGCGCCAGGCCTATATAGGGTTAACACATTCCAAGTACCTAAAATCCAGTCCATATTTCGTAGCTTTTGTCGTCTCCGTGAGATCTGTCCGTTGTTCCGAGGCTGTTGTTTAGAATTCGCAACTTGAGTTTTTTTAATGGGAAAGGGTTTTTACACCCATGGGGTAGTTAGCCCCACGCCCAACCCTTTTAGTCACCTCTTACGACAAGCAGGGATACTGTGGGTCTATTCTAACCCCAACCCACAGGGGTCATTTCGAAATATGCTTCAGTTAATTGTACGTCAGTATAAGGAAACTACTATAAAACCTTGATTTCGTTATTCACGCACGCCCTTGTTTAAAAAATGTTATGGGCTCGGCGTAATACCCTCATTCGAACTATAGTAATCTACGGCTGCAAACATCAGACTCGTATCAAGAAAAGGCATTGCCTGACAGATGAGAAATGATAGTTAAAATAAATATACCACCTAAAGCTGGAATAGTGGGAGAGTTAACGAAATTTAAAGTAGAAGAAAGTATCAAGATGAATCACAACAGAAAGACTATGTAAGATTGCTGCGTTAAAGAACACGAGACGAAACAAATTGTAAGGAAACAAGGTCCATAAAAGGCTAGAGTGCAATTGCGGCGATGATCACGCTGATAAATCACAGGAACCATCCATAAAAGTTGTACATATTAAGGAAACCACAACCAAAAACAAGAGGAAAAATTATACAGTTATTGCGAAAGTAAATGCATGTGCCTATCGTGTAATTATGAAAGAAGAAAAAATTAATATCGGCTGGGATAGGTGTAGAGTTTATGATGCAGTTGAAGCCAGGTGGTGTTCATGTAATGGATTCAATCATAAACGAGTCTCATCTTTTGAAAGAATGTAAGGCTAACGACGAAGAAAAGAAGTGTATCAACTGCTGTAATGATAAAGAAAAACTAAAAATTAATTTAGATGTAGATCATTTTGCTTGGAGCTGTGACTGTCCAGTTTACAAACGTAAACTAGAACAAGAAAGAAATAAGATAATTTTTTTAGAATAACAGAACCAAATACTGAAATTATTTATTCAAATGCACAAAGTATGCTAAAACATATCCAGGAAATTAAAGTTTTAATTGAAGACAGACGTCCAGCTATCGTGTTTCTAAGTGAAACAAGGTTCACAGAGAACGTTGAAGACTGTGAAATAAGTTTTCGGGGTTATGTCACTATTCGTTGTAATTGCGTAAATAGACATACGGGAGAAGTGGCAATCGTTGTGCGTAATAATATTAAGCTCAAAATAGTGTAAAACTTTTCATTTAACAACCAAGCATTTAATTCTAGGCGACTTCAACTGGGATATCTCCAAAGATTCGTTTCTACACAAGCAAACTCCTACATTTAATAAACACGTTGGGTTTAAATCAACTCCTAACCTAATTTACACGCTCAACAAAAAATTCCAATACAATCATTGACCTCATTTTAACAAATAAAGATAATGTAATTATTAATGTGCGGATTCCACAAATTTCTGAACATAATGCAATCGATGTCACGTTACGAAAGGTTGCGCGGTATAACAGCAATTTTGAAAGAGTTAATATCACAACGTTCGCTAATTACACCTCACTAAAACTAAAACTAAATAAATATAGCTGGGTCACATTATTAGATAGTAATTATGTAAACAATCTTGCCATACTTATGGTCAGCAGAATACAAAGTTCCGTAAATGACCTCATTGACAACAAAACAATTACACTTAAAACTGACAGGCGTAACGCAATCAAATGTACAAGACAGCTAAATTTACAAAAAACACGCAAGACTGGAAAAACTTTAACGCATTCGGAATTTTTAAAGCAATAAAATTAAGGATAGGAAAAACCAATATTATGAAAATAGAATAGAAAACTGTCGCGGAAATCCGAAGAAGGTGTGGAAAACTTTCAAATCTTTAATGAAAGGACAAACAAATACTTCTTCAAACATTTTATTTGAAAGAGAGGAAATTAGCAATGCCCAGGATATTGCTAATAAATTTAATCAGTACTTTGTAAATAGCATATTAGAGCTAAACAAGTCCATTATTATAAACGACCGCTTTAAAGAAGCCACGTTTCCGGTAATATCAGTACTTTTAAATTTAAAACAATTACATTAAATGATATTAAAAATCAATAGCTAAAATTAAACGAAATGGTTCTTTCTACCATATTACAGCTGCTGTAATTGCAGATGCCTTACCAGTTGTAGGTGAGATATTTGTTAAATTAATAAATCAGTCTCTCGGAACAGGGTGCTTTCCAGAATCATGGAAAATATCTAGAGTTGTTCCAGTACTTAAAGTTGAATTAACTAACAAGTGCGAAGGTATACCGGTATACGAGCAAATTATCGAACTTATTCTGAAAGATCAACTCCAAATTTTTTTAGATGATATAGGTAAAAACCAATTAGGATTCAGAACTAAACATTCGTGTGAAACGGCGTTAAACTTGGTTCTCATGAATTGGAAAAGTGACTTAGAATTAAATAAAAGAGTAGTTACTGTTTTTTTTTTGTAGATTATAAAGGTGAATTTGAGACTATCGACAGGCGGCGGTTAGTGAATAAACTACATAAATATGGAATACGGGGTAACGAAAATATGTGGTTTTAAAGCTATGTCACTCATCGACTACAAACTACACACTTCGATCAGTGCCAGTCAAGCTACATGGAAAACAACTTGGGTGTACCCCAAGGTTCGGTTTTGGGTCCATTATTGTTTATTTTGTGTATAAACGATTTGGAATTGAATCTAAAGCATTGCACCATAAATTTGTTTGCAGATGATACATTAGTGACAGTTACTGACGAAAATGTTACAAATGCTATTAATAAAATGAATATAGATTTAGAAATTATTTCTAAATGGTTAAAATGTAATAAACTGAAACTGAATATCGCAAAAACGAAAGCAATAATTTTATCAGGTACTAATGCAGAATCGTTTGATAAAATTAAAATTGAAAACTTAGAAATAGAAAAGGTATCTCAAGTTAAATATCTAGGAGTAATTATAGATGATAAATTAAACTTCAAAGCACACGTAGATTATGTAATTAAAAATGTAGTTAAGAAAATAGGCTTATTCAGTAGAATTTCTAATAATCTTAGTATACAGTCTAAAATTATGTTTTACAAAACAATCATGCACAGCATTTCGATTACTGCTCTACAGTATTATTTTTATGTCAAGAACAAGAAATGGCTAGAATGCAAAAACAGAAGAACAGAGTAATGCGTATCATATTACGCTGTTCGAAATATACAAGAATTTCTGCGATGCTAGAGTGTTTACAATGGTTAAGTATGAAGCAACGTATTTATTTCAATTCTTTGTTGTTAGTTTTTAAAGCAGTCAATAACCTGTTACCTGAATATATGACCCAAAACTCAGTTTCTGGTTGTGATATTCATAATTATAGTATTAGAAATAGGCAGAATGTTAGATTACCCAAACTTACAAAAAGCAGTTCTCAAAATTGTTTCTTTTATAAAGGCTTCAAAATTTACAATAACCTTCCAGTTGAAGTTAAAGGAACTAAAAATATCTATGAGTTTAAAAAAAACTAAGCGATTATGTTAGGAAAAATTATTAGGTAAGTAAATATGTAAACAATTATTGTAAATCTTAAAATAGTTTATAACTAAATAAAGATTATTATTATTATTATCAGCATCCCATCTACTTTTAGTACTTTTACTCGTTTTTCTGTAGGTAGCCCTTATAGACGATTTTGCGTCGCATTTTAAATCACCAGAATTAAATTTGCAGATGTCGCAATCTGCACAGCCAACAAAGTCAGAAAGCTAAATAGTAGTATCTTGAAAAATATGTTCTTATATTGTTATGCAAAGCAAATTAACACATTTTGAAAATTTGACTTTGGTTTCTAAATAACGCTTACAGCGCCATCTATGTGCGAATGATAACAATATTCCGTGCTCCAATTTACTTTCTACAGGTAACCCTGCCTTACATGTTGAATTTAAAGTTAGGGCGCTGCAACGAAAGTAAGTGATGGATATACAGCAATGCAATATACACAGACATCTGTAGTTAGTGGGATAATGTTATATAAAATTAATGTTCAAGCAATACAAACGAGGGCGCAAACTACAACTTACAAATTTATGGGAACCCTTGGTGATGTGATAAAATTTACAAGGTTCGAAAAAATCAACGTATATAAACATCTGAGCATATACTTTGCAGAATTCATTGCTGGCATGAAGATGAGAGCCAATTACAAAAATGTTATGGTATATGCAATAGGGTAAAGAGGAAATTATTTTTCTTACATTTTATTTATCTAGGTATAGGATACAAAGGCACACAGAATTTTATTTAAACTGAAGTTCATTTACAGGTGACGCAGTATCCTCACAAGTTATTATGCTAACGGTAGCGTAGAATTTTTGAACAATTACACTCCCATGTTTAAACGGAAATACCTGTTGTTCAACATCAATTAAATATAACACATAGTATTTCCCTATGTGTGCGATATTTAAATTCGATAGATAAGATTGATGCAATTTTCCTACAGTAGTTATAGAAAAACTAAATATTCTTAAAATAACAGGTGTCATCCATTCGCCCAGTTAGGAGAACAATAATACCTATTGCCAATTGATTGAAGATGGCTCCTTAACGTACAAAAAATCCGATAACAACGGCAGAACAAGCAATAGATAAATAATATTTATCGTAAAATTGGCGTTAAAATTAAAAATTCGACATTGTAAAACCACTAAACGCATTAGAAATGTGCAATTTTCCCAATTGAAGTTTAAAAAAAAGCTTTCTATACTAGGTCCGCAAAATAGTGATATTGGTAAGTATGCAGGAATTATTTTTGAATATAGTATACAGAAGATAACATTTAATGAAAATTAGTTAGGGAAATAGAGATCGAGGTGAATCACATTTTTCATTTAAGTAGTAAGGGTAAGGCATTACTTACAATTAGTTCAAAAGCCAAGCTTTCAATAATTGATTAACATATTGTGCATATTAAGATTTCATTCACAAGATAACTACAGTAAAATGTTCCGTATGTAATTTAATGTAATGTTTTTTTAATATTCTGCTGTACTCGTTATGTACATCAAACATCGATTTTGTAGTCCCTTAGATGTAAGTCCTTCCCAATCAACATTTTCATACCAAAGTATTTCAAAGAAAGAAACAGGTTGAAGCGCCATCTGTGACAGACTAGTAATACAAATCTACCCAAGAACTTGATGAAGGAAATCTGTTAATAACGGTAAATTTTACGTTCCTGTAGTCACAATGAAAGGAAACTGTAATGTAAATAAGCGTTTAATAGCAGTAGGTTGTACAGCAGTATCTCTTATTGCAGACAACTTAACAAATTCAAAGTGAATAATTTAAGTGAGCATCAAAATAATACTTGGACACCAAAAAGAATAACTGAGTACCAGAATACTATTACCAGGTATATATTTGCTGAGCACCAGACATATTTTTTTAAATAATAACAAAATGTACTTTTATCACCTGAAACAATAAATGAACACCATAAATGTACAATGGTTCAGTCAGAGTAATTTCTAAAAAATTATTGTAAAATCACACATATAATTAAAAAATACTCAGCAAATACCAATTAAAACCAATAAAAATGCATTTGAATAAAAAAACTGTTTTTAAATAAAATAAAAGTATACCGATTATCTGAAAAAATATTCAGGCGTTACATTCCAAGTATATCAACTTTAATTGGTTAAACTTTGTGATTACTATAATTTAAAAAGTTTTGCTAAGCAAATAACTACATAATAATTTGCTAAAAGCCCGAGACCGTACGCTTTTATTTAAAATTATTATATGCTGGTTTAAGTGATATTTTTTTTCGTAAAGATTTCAACCAATCAGAAGGTTGAATTTAGTTAAGTTATCTTGTATAGTTTCGATTATACAAAATCGATTATACTATAGTAACTTCACTAGGCAACGCAATACATAACTTTTGTCAACTTGATGTTGTTTTCATGGAGATGACTTTCAGCTAGGTTAATACAAACAAATCGAGCTGCCAATAGAATATTTATTTGTTCCTAATATTAAAATTTACTCAAAAAATAATCAAATCGAATACAATGCGTACTTCGAACAGGTTATACGTCTCAAGCTTCCTGCACAATCACAAATCGTGTCAGTTTTACAGAATAATCCTCCCGCTGACGCGGTCGGACTATGTAACCTATCAAACTGACACTCTTTTATTATTCTGAAACAAGTGGTCGACATATAACCCGATAATATCGAAGTACTTATAGTATTACTTCTGATTATACACACAAACTCAAACAAAAAATCAACAAAAAATTTAAATAAGTACATTATCGAAAAGTTTATGGGATGAAGAAATTATAAAAGTCATTTTTATATAAAATTAATTGAATTGGTTAAATATTCTAGTAACAACCGTCTTAAATAATTACTGGTACCCACCGTTTTTTTTAATTATTTCATCCTTATCGCGAGTTTCGAATAAATTATTTCCAAAGATTGATTAATATGAATTCTTAATATGTGTTTGATAATTTTCAACCTGAAAAATACTCTCCCACATGTAATTTGTGACGATGGTAATGCCAACATATATTTTTGGTTATAGTAAGTCCTAATTGTAGTAAAATATACAACGAAGAGAACACAAGGTAAACGCTGAAACAGTTTTTATCACCAGAGTGCCAGCTGCCAACGTCTTCGCTTTCATATCCACTGTTTCCTTCAATACTTGTGAGATTGTGGCAAGCGCGCTTAAGCAGCGTTTTCTCCACATTCGCCAGTCGCTGACGTCTGCCACCGTGTCATTTAGCGGAAGTAACTAGAAACCCCTAGGGAAATGTTGGCAGCAGTTTCCCAAAAATGGCGAATGTGTCAACTGTGTTTTGCAGGATTTGAGGATTTTAATCAATGTGAGTAAGTGAGTGTTATATAAGCGCTAAATGCTAATAATTTGTATTTGTACTACCAACTGTAAGTAATGTACCTCCCGAAGAAGGTGAAATTAAAATGTTGAAAAGGATATTGGAAGAGGTACAGAGAAAAGTGACTTTAGCAAATAAATAGTGTGAAAGGCAGTTGAAATTGGAAAAATTGTACATAGAACTGAACAATCAAATATAAAGTTAAGAAGGAACAACAGAGTAATAAATGACATAAACCAAAACTTGTTAGTGAGTCAAAATCGTTGGACGTTTGTGATGAAGGAAATGTTGTAGAAACGCTCGCTCACCGTGTTGGTAATATGGTGATAAACAGATTTTCAATCTGCAGCATCTTGTACGAATCCTTGCAAAGTGATCTTCCTACTTGGGACTCTCTCGAAGAATTTCGAAAAGGATTGTTGACCGTTCAAAACCTTAATATTGTAAGGACTTGGCTGAAATAATTGTTAAAGGTCATAAAAGAGTTTAACAGCGTTTTAACTAAGAAAGAGGATCAAAAACAGTTTCTGTTACAAATGGTTTGTTGTAGTAGTTGTTAACTGTTTGTACAAAATGTAAATTTTTATTTCACTACTTACAAAGTATTTTTGTTGAATATAAAAATTCGTTGAGTCAATGCGAATTTTGTCTGTGTATCTTTGCAAACGTGATGTCTCAATTTACGAAAAAAATCATGTAAATCTATCAAAGGATGTCTGCCAAATTTCGACCATTTGACAAAACTTAAATTTGAAATTCGCGCATATTTGAATGAACACCATTGGAGTGGCCATTTTGAGGAAAAAGTTTGCCTCAACCAATCAGTCCAGCGACGTCTTATTTCTAGGGTCTCTAGACCGGTTCGTTCAGCCATCTACGTTGCATATAAACGGGCCTGTTTTCTTATCTACTTAGTCGTTATAACTGAAATCCGTTCCCGTATGTTCAGTCGCCAGTCGCTTGATATCTCTGTGAGTAGACAAGCGACTTTTTTGACAGGTATCTAATGGTTTGTACTTTTCGCTTATAGCTATACTAAGTATTTCAACATTTACCGTGTTTAACAAAATATAATTTTTGTGAATAAAATTATTGATTATTATACGATCACTTTCTATGAGCTCCAATATGTAGTTAAAGTGATAATCTGAAAAAACACTTTAAATTTAGTTTTATTTGAAACGTTTATATCTTATTAGTTATTGCTCATTATTCACTGGCTCGCTTAATTATAAGCTTTGATACTAAACTTTGCTAATGGGTAGTCCAGGGAGGTCCAGGTTCGATTTATAAACTCAAGTGTAAAGATCAAGTACACATAAAATTAAGGATTTATTAATTTAAATATTTACAAGACAACTAAAAATAAAAAAAATTAGATTTTGTATTAATGTACAACGAATAATAGATATTTATGCATTAAGGGAGATATGAATATGTTTTTTCCCTGAGGTTGACATGTGTTACAGACCGAGGGTAAAGAACATGAATATCTCCCGTGGTGAATACAATATTTTATCTACTAGCATATTCGTAAAAATAGTATGAAATTTCAAAATGTCATAATGACATTTAAAATTAGAATATGTAAGTAACATCAAGGATTGCCTCATTGTATGGTTGCTAGGACGTTAATTGTAGTTGCATTGTTACCATGAGTTTGAGGGAGAAATAATTTGACAAGTCCCTTGGGAGTTATGAGTAGCTTTTCATATTTAGTTTCTATGACGAAAATGTTCAATATCATGTTGCTAGTAGATAAAAATGATTTAATTCGGTCAACGGACTGCCGCGCGCCTGGTTGGTTAGACAACCCACTTTGACTCTCTCGTCCGCTCCCCTTCGGAAATCCGACTGTAAACGATGCGAGTGGAGTGGAGCGTGACGCCCTCGCACGGCCGGTGCTAGCAACAACAATGACACTATGATAGTTTTGTTGTGAAATGGCGAATTACAACGAGTTAAAATTTTGCAATTATCCAGGACTCGTTTAATTGAACTTTATGTGGGACAAGATCAGGTCTCGCTCGGGATAAACTGCAGTGCCCGGATTGTGTTAGCAAGTGAAATTACACCATTGAATTTAGCTGGTTCTCTTGAAGTACCAACAATAACCTAAGTTTAGGTTAAGAATTAAAATTGCTTCTGGGAGCTTGGCTTTTGATACAAGAGCACTGCAGTAGGTTTCTGGTAACTTGCAAATAGCGTCCTAGCAAGTGAGCTAAGCACCCCAGGTGCCTAATCAAAATAGTGCGTTGGTCTTAGACTGAGGTCGGGTTCAAGGAGAGAATTCTGTGTGCCCCAGGTGCCTAGTCGACATACCACGTTGGGCTACGACGGAAATCGGATTCAGGGAGAGAATATTCGAAAACCCCAGGTGCCTAATCGACATACCACGTTGGGCTACGACAGGAATCTAATTCAAAGAGAGAATTTTCGGAGCCCCACGTGCCTAATCAATATACCATTTTCGACTCCAACAGGAATTTGGGTTATTTCTAGGAAGTTCTAGTCTTAGGAATCAAGTAGGGCGAACAGGCTCAGAATATGGGCCCAAGAGAGCCTAGCGCGGAAAGCTGGTCAGAAACGGTGGACGAAAGCCTCTCTAGCCGCCTGGGTTATCTGGTTTTATACCTTTGTAGGTCTCTTTATCTAGGCTGGAGTTTGGGCAGGGATGCGTGAAACTCGGTCAGTCGTGTACTCGCGCACAGCAAGGCTTAGTTTGATTTATCTTATTTCGTGCGACTCGGAGATGCAATTACCTGATTGTGGCGATGTTTAGCGACGCCGACGTCCAAATTAGCACGCATTACAATATGTAGAAATACTAATTTCGGCCGACGCTAACGTCACACATTAACTCTCAAATGATCATTGATTAATATTGACTGAAATCCTTCTACTTTTCTGTTTTTAAACATGAGCAGATTTACTTCTTGGCGCTGATAACATGAACCTTGAAATTATTGTTTTTTAATCAATATTCATTTTATAAACTGTAGCTAGTCGCAAGCGGAGAACAGTAACACCGCTATGGGAAGAAAACCGGTAAACAATCGCTGCTAGCCGGGTCAGACGTCAGCGACTGGCAAATATGGAAAGATGCTGCTTTACGTGTCTTGGCTGGTCGCTGGCAAATTTATGATATTCGATCCCGATATCTGTCAGCGCTGGATGTCTGTCCTTTGTAACCCAACCTCGATCTTTGAGGTTAGTTCTCTTGAAGTTAACTTTCTTTGCTTGTTCCGTTGGTTCGAGCTGCATCTTCCTGACTTGTGGGGTATTTTCAGTTGCTACTGGCAGCGCTAATATCACAGAATCTTTCCCAGTTCGAAACCCTCCTTGAGAACATGATGTTTCTTTAATCTTATTCCAGGTGAACCAAAACTGTGAGGTGGCCTTGACGTAAATGCATTGCCGTTACGCCAGCAGGGCGGCAGTTCAATGTGTGCACTTTTTAGCTAATTTATGAAATTACGAATTTTGTAGTGTTTCCACGTCCCTGTTCGAATTCTTCAAATTTCTCGTGAAGTTTGAATTGTGTCAGTTCGATTGAGAGTTTATTGCAGTGCCAAATTGCTAGCGTATTCGACTGAATGTCTTCGGGGTTCCTCACATTTTACCTTTCCTAATTGTGTAATAAATTAATTTTGTTCTTGTACATTGCATTTTGCGTTGTGCCTATTCATTCGATGATCGCCCTTAATTCCTCATGAAAGTTTAATTTGCGTTGGTAATGTTATTCACTCTTCAACGTCAACAATCTATGTAGTTTGTCCATGTAATGTAATTGTTTGTACTTCTTTATATTTTAGATCCTATATTTATTGTACTGGGTGGCCAAGATAAAAGAGGTCCCGTGTCCTGTACCATACTGAAAGTGATATTGAGTTCTCGTAAAGGGCCACGTGATGTCCAGCGGCCATTTTGTGTTAACTGTGTATTGCTCAGTGTTGCGTTGTCACTTGTTAATAACGGTTGTGAATACAGTTCTGCAGATTTTAAATAAAACGGGACCTCTTTTATCTTGACCATCCTCTATATACCCAGCATACTGAACGTTGGTACTAAAGTACCATATTATTGACTTTTAAACATTTGACTATGATTATGAGTGTTTTTATTACTGCAAACTAAATTAGACCCTAGTTACGATATTTATTGCGTTTCAGCTTATTGTGAATTTGGTTACCCTTTGACTTTTATGAGTTTTCGTTTCTACGCCGTTTTCACTGTTAGCCAGTCGCCCTTCAAATTTTTCCATGTAGCCATGAGGGTTTGATTTTAGTATTAATTTGCTAGCATAATCTTTGTGCTTTTTTACTACTAAATGCCATAACTGAAGCAAAATTATTTACTAAAGTGAACTTGATAAGAAAGCTATTTTCCTTGTATCTTTTAACTATTTTGTAAGGTCCGATAGTATACTAAATTGTGTGGGCCAAAATTGATAGCCTTCAATCGATGAAATTTGAATTAGACATTACCTTCGCAACATTAGTTTTAATATAATTAAACTTCTCAAACTACCTGAACAGATAGAAGTATGAATTTCATCTTGATTTGCATTTGAATCGGTTTTTTTTAATTCTCAGAAATAATATTACATTATATGTTTTAAGCTGCGCACCGTATATATATTTGACGGTAAGTATATTTGGTTTCGAGCAAGGTGGACATCCAACCAGCATGAAAAATATCGTTTTTCTCCAACAATTTGTTTTTGAACTGTTCCGACAGACGAACTGACAGACAGACAAACAGACAGACAGACGAAATTGAGAAAACATATTTCCTCATCGAATGACTCTCGTCTGTTAGACGAGAAAAATAAAAAGTGACAAAGTCAGAATGCTTACACGGAAATATTTTTTAAAAATTAATTTTTATTTCCAATTTTGTCAATATTTTTAGCAACATTCAACGCGAGTTAAAGTTCAAGCAAATAATGAAATCATCTTTCTTACCTGGAAGGGAGAGCTAAACTTCAGAAATGAATCAATCTTACTTGTTTTCGCCAATTCAATCTGCCTTCGTTTTTCTTCTGCTTTTTTATTTCATGCATACATGCCGAGTATTGAATTGATAAAAAGTATCCGATTACTGAACGCAAGTTCACCAAATGTAAGATCTTGAAAGATGCGCCTTCGTTGAAGTTTAACTGAATCATAATCCAAATAGAAAATTCATGTAAATGTAGTTCAAAAAGTTGCAGAAAGAAAGTGCAATAAAGTTGTTTATCTAGAAAGTTTTATTTAGATAACATTAGAACCTATTAATAGTCTATGCAGAAACCATTAATGTCCATATCGACACACACCTAAAGTTTTCTTAAACACCCAGTATTTTCAAAAATCTTTGGCAAAAATTCTTGCTCAATTAAGTTTGATCTAGAAATCATGTAATAAGTTTGAAAAATGCCAAATCTGGAACCAATAAAGACGAATAATGTTAAAGCGAGATGCTCCATGGAGAAAATTTTCTTCTGGAAAACAATTACTTTATTCAAGAGTCAGAAAAAGATAAAAAATGGAGTACTTTAACTAATACATTCGTAATATTAAATGAAAGAAACGCACTATAATTAAAAGTAACACAACCTATTTAAAATAATGGGAAAGGTTGTGTTGCTTTTGGGCCTTCTACTGACATTTCAAGTAAATTATAACATATTAACAATACTGCTATACTTAATTTTAAATTTCTATGTAAGTTACATTAGCGAAATCGGTTCGTTCATAAAACTATATTTTCGTAAGGAAGCAACGCGGCATATAGGCTAAAGCAACTTCTTTTTGCTTATAGATTCTTCAACAAAAATTATACTAGATCATTCAAGAACACTCTTTAGATATTACAAATCTTCCTTGTTTAGTATTAGCTATGAAATAAAAGCGAATTCTTCTAATTTCAATAAGTTTTCTGTATTAGTCATATTTGAGTGCTGTATAGTATTACCGATAGATCACAGATGGCAGCATAAACTGCAGTTGCGCAGAGCCAGTAGATATAGAGAGTACCGCCACGTCCGCCATGTTTATTCCTCTGACATAAGCGTCACTTTGAGGTTTGTAACACAATTCCGTCAACGTGACGTTTGTTGGCAATCCAAAACTTTACTTAAAATTGGCAAGACTGTAAGTCTATGTCAAATTCGAGGCTAGCAGGTTAGTTTTTGCGTCAGTTTTGACACAAACTGGCGCAAAACATAACCTGCTAACCTCGAATTTGACATAGACTTACAGTCTTGCCAATTTCAAGTAAAATTTTAGACATACCTCATTCAGTCATTGCTGGTGGGAACAAAAATGGCGGCGATAGCGGCATTTTTACGGATCAAAGAATGACGGTACTCTCGATATCTACTGGCTCTGCAGTTGCGTACAGTTGCTTTATATACACTAACGTTAACAGTCTGGCCATAATTATATGGTCACGATTCCCATTGGTGCCGCCATTTTATGTCTTGCGTCATTTTGACAATAAGATTTAAATTTCAAAAATGTCAAAGTCACATTTATGCAAATAGAATAAGTTGACATTCAATCAACAAAAATCGTTCAAAATGCGAGTACATAGTTAAAAACTGATCATAATTTTTAGAAACAACTAGAACTATAATTTATTAACGGTAAGCTGACAAGGTTTAAAGAAATTTATCAATTTCAAAAATTTTCTTCAGATATGAGCAGTCGATGCAAACGCAAATATGAAAAATGTGTGCTAACTGAAACTTTCCTCAGGAATAGGGACAGGCAAAACTTATGGACAAAAAAATTAATAGAGAAAATTGGTACCCAAATAGAAATTCAAGAATTTGTGAGAAGCATTTTGCAGATTGTATGTGTGAAAAAGCACGAGTTGGTGGCAAAAAAGACTTAAGGATAATGCTGTTCTAACATTAATTACTTTCTCATCGTCTGCTTCGGAGCCTACAACCATTGAAAATACCAATAACATTAGCCTTCCAAAAACTGATTTTATCGACGTTTAAATTTTAGGTATGGAGTCTTGTGCATTTGAATGCAAAAATAGGTTTGAACATAGTATTAAGATGAAAAGCTTCCCTATAAATAAAAAAGCAAGGCTTGTGGTCAAACAGGTTAATCGAACATATTAAAATAACATAAAAGGTCAGAATAGAATCTAAATGTAAAAGCATTTTATATAAATAAAACTTTTAATCAATTAGAAAGGTTTATTATATCCAAAATTATCGGTGTTTGTTTAAGAATAGCTGAAACGAAAACGAGAAAACAAAATACACAACGAAGCAAATACAGTTGTACTTCTGTGGCAATGCACAATGTAGCCTATATAAATTAAGTGGGAAGTTATGAACAGTAATTTTAAGCGTATTAGACTGTATACTCACTGTTTTATTAGTTTTGGGATCACTTTAAGTTCTGTAGATTTATTATTATTTATGTGAGCACTAACTGTTAATAAAATTTATAATATCTCATTGATACGACATTGTTTGTTTTACTATTTAGTCATATATTTACTTATACTAAGCATTTATTTAATTAAACTATTTTCCAACACTAACCCCGCCACTGCTTTTGACCCGCCACTGGAGGCGGCCATATTCTGTCTTATGTCATAAGTGACATTTCATATGGCCAGACTGTTGTATATAAAGGGACTGTACAGTTGCGTATATACAGTTACTCTACAGTTGCGTAGAGACCCTAGAAATGAGAGACTGGCCATTTACCGGAAGTAACTAGATTCCCCTAGCGAAATGTTGGCGGCAATGGTCCCGAAAATGGCGACCGTGTCAACTCAGCTGTTTTACAAGATTTGAGCTTTTCAATTATAGTCCATTTACTTGACATCTGCACTGTCAAACTGACATTATGTTGGCACCACTGCTATTTTTCACATTTTAACAATTAAATTACTGTACAGTCTAATAAAAAACACATTATTTTTGAGGTATAGTCAAGAATTTTTTTTAAATTTTGACACTGACAGTGCAGATGTCAAGTAAATGGACTATAGGTATTGTTTTGTGGTTTCAATCAATGTATAAGTTATGTGAGTTACTACTTACTAAATAATAATAATTTGTATTTGTACTGGATATGGACAACATGGTTCACTTCTAAGAACCGCTCGCTCACTAGAATGAACTAGTTCTTTTTTTATAGCTCACCAGCTTTCCTGCACCCCTTTGGAATTTTTCACTGCGATTCTGTATCCCGCTCTCGCATACAGTATTCACGTTTAAAAGGGGCCTAATAGAAGATATATTAAAAATTACAGATTTCCTAACCTTACTCTAAATAGTAAATAAACAAGTTAGTACTCATATTTAGCTGGAAAATTGTAAATAACAGTAAATCTATAATGTGAAACTAATCAATAATTCACGTTTGTATTTTAGAAAATGCCACCTTGCTACTGAGCTGGTTAAATTAAATAAATTAGATAGCATAAATAAAAACAGCAGTCTAAAGGGGGATATAGCATGTTAAATAAAAAGACGCCGCAACGTGGAGCTATAACAATATTAATTTGTAGTCAAGTTACCCCAATACCATGCACAGTATCCCCCTCAAAAGCAATAACAGCATTGGAACAGAGAATTGAAGCATTTTGAATAATTATTCAATGTAGAATGATTGCCGTTGATACTACTGGACTATTTGTACTCTTAGGTCAATGGCTCACAACGGTTGAGGTTGAGTGAACCGTGACCCTTACGGCATACCTATCTTACAAAATTATATTTAAAATTAGAGGCCCTACATACCTTATAGATAGGTATTAAGAAATGCCATAGTAGTAAACAGAAAATAAAGTGTACCAGTCTGCTCTGATTGATAAAACCATTTAAATGGGTAAAATATCATTCTCATTACCCCAGAAAAATTTAAAGTATGAAAAATTCATGCAGAGATACGCACATTTATATGAATCAACACACAATTTCCATTTTACCAAAACTGTCAACGCCAGATCTTCTCCTTGCTACGGCCGCTAAACTACTCTCTAATGTTCGTTATGAATCTCCAGTTGCAGTTATTGCAGTAAACATCCAAGTAATGTATTAAAGATAACTGATTAATATGCAGTTTGCAGTGATTTGGATTAGTATAATTGAACGCGTTAAGTGGGAAGTCGTCCAAAGTATGTGGAAGTATCTCACTGATGTAACTACGAAGATAGACAATGAGCAAGCACCATGCGATGGCATCCCACCATATAGCAGGTCCTTGCTGAGGTCGACTATAATCAACTAATCCTTTGAGGAGAAGCTTTACTCCATAATAGCGGTGTTTGATGACAACCAGGGATATAATAAAGTGTGGCATGATCGTCTCCCATACTACATTCCTCTCAAATCATTCCTAGAAGAACCGCACTTCCATATGAAACACGATCAACTGCAAAGAAAACACAGCTTTAGCTTTTATCAATAATATACCATTGTCAGAAGTGGAAAAAGTTAAATATCTCGATATAAATTTGAACAAGGACTCAAGGTCTCAAGTGGAAAACAGATATATGGTGTAAAAGGAAAAAACGTGTTACAAACTGTCCATTCCAGTAGTAACAACGTAGGCTTCCCAGTTGGACTTAAACAGCTCAAAACTTTGGCGAATCTCACCTGTATCCACCTGCAATGGCTTTGGCCATGGCACATTCGAAGAACGAAGAACTACATGCTGTACTTTCTGCTGCTTTCTTCTGCAATTCTTGTATTTGACTGGTTACCAACTGCAATTTTTGCATCTGTAGACCTAAGAATTGTTCCAAACCTTCCATCTCGAATTATGTAAACTACGTACAATTTTAACCTAATTTTGCAAGTGTTTAACCTCTAAATTCGGTTGTCGGAAATTTCAAGTTTCTACAGCCTACACACAAGTAAAGTATTTTTGTTGAATATAAAATTTTGTTTAGTCAATACAAATTTTGTCTATGTAACTTTGCAAGCGTGATGTCTCAATTTATGAAAAAATTCATGTAAATCTGCCAAATTTCGACCATTTGATAATATGTACTTATCTGCTTCGCAAGCTCGGCAGATAACCCGTCCAGCCTCGCCACATAAAGTATAACTTTTGCTCCTAATAACATAATATACTATTTTAAGAGTCACTTCCTTTATACATTTAAGTTTGAAATTCCCGCCATATTTGAGAGCACACCATTGGCGCCGCCATTTTAGGGACAAGGTTCGCGTCAACCAATCAGGCCAGCGACGGCCAATGGCCAGACTCTCATTTCTAGGGTCTCTACAGTTGCGGGACATTAAAGGTTTTATCAGTAATAATGTATTAACGGCAAATGCTTTTGCCGGTAAAAATGTTTTACGAAAGTATCTTGTTTTGGCAATGTCACAAGACAAACTAACTTGATCAAATTCCCGAGCCGAAGGCGAGGGAATTTGTCAAAGTTAGTTTGTCGAGGGGCATTGCCAAAAAAACAACAAATCGTGAGTAAAACATTTGCCGAGCAAAATCATGAGCCCGAAATACATTTTGTGGACTATTTCCCAAATATCGGTTCATTTTGACATTTATACTGATGCGCAATGACAGTTTAAATGACGTTTCTTAAATACCACCTTGATTAAAGCAACATATTTGGTGGTTGCCGTGGATGCAAGTGGCAAAAGAAACTGACAAAATCCCAAGGGAAAATTTCGATTTTTTGCCACTACAAAAACACACGATTGGTTGAATTTTGAAAAAGCATGGCTTTTCATTGGATAATAAGAGATGTGGGAAATAGTCTGGTTAATAGACTAACCGATTTTGAATATCTGGTTAATTGTAGTTACGGTTAAATTCTAATTACTAATTAATTTTTAATCAGTGGTAATTTTCAGATGCTAATATTTTTTAACCACCGATAATTCTTAATCATTTTAAATTATGAATAATTTTTGTGGCTGCCAATTCTTAATTCGAATGAGATATTTTCAGCCACAGTTATTTTTTAGCCAAATTAGTTCTTTCCAACAAGGTAGTATATTTAGCCACATTAACACCGTAGCAAATTAACTACACAACTGCTTTCAATTAAAGCTAATTTTTTGTGACTACTGATTCTAAATCCTGATAAGCCACAAATACTAAGGTACGTATTTGTAAGCCACTAATTTCCAGATTATTATTAGCCCACATTTGCAAGGAATCTTGAATAGTTATCTGGAAGTGACTAATTTTAATCCGTAAAAAACCGTCAACCGCAGATAATCTTGAGTGATGGTAAAAAAATTCCCAAATCATCTACATGGTGAGCCATATGTACGGGAAAGCTCGATTGCGCTTACGTCGTTAAAGATGTCGCAATAAAATAAGTGCCATTGTATACAGGGAGTTAGAGTGCACTTTGTCAAATTATATTGCACCTATACAGGGTGCACCATTTTTGCAGAGCCGCATTTTACTTACATTTTTAAATGGCACATTCTATATATTTTTACATATTTGGATCTTTCTTTCCAAGCTTAATAAACAAGTTTAGTTTCTAAAATTTACTTCAACCCTTCTGAAGTTATTCAATTTTCTCTTTAAAAACTTGCGGTTGCAAACATTTATTCAAAAAATCACAGGATACTCAATTTTTGGGATATCAAATTGATATTCCACGTGTGCCTAAACAACTTTTTGGAGTATAATTTGGTCAAAAAAAGGTCTATATGCACTGTGGGATTACTTTGCTCTCTCACATTAACTTTTAGAAACTTTAGCGCCATAACTTTATTTTTTCAAATTGCACTTCTCATATTTGATTACTTAGTCGTCTGCAGCGTCTTATTTTACATCTTTTATACTCGACATGTCATACACCAAAAATTTATAGTTTAGGATATAATTAAGATTCATTTTTTTATGCACACATATACTCATTGATACCTACCTAGTGTGTCATGGAAACCAAGCCCTCATAATAATTTTTTGTTTGAAATACGTCACAATCTCATTCGGTTTGCGTCACATTTTTAATTTCTGGGGAAAAATAGAATCACGAAATATGTATCGGGTGAAACTGAGAAATACTCACATAGGGAACACGCTAATGTTAAAGACTTTTTGAAAGTTCCCTATGTGGGCATTTCTCAGTTTCTTCCAATACATCTTTCATTCATTTAATTTTCCCCAAAAATTAAAAATGTTATGTAAAACTAGTGTAATTGCGATATGTCAAGCAAAAATTCATTAAGAGCGCTTGGTTTCTATGGCAGACTGGGCAAGTGTCGATGAGTATGTGTGCATTTTTTTACAAAGCCGGAATTATATCCTAAACTATGAATTTTTGGTATAGGACATCTGGAGTGCAAAAGATGTAAAATGAGTCGTTGAAGACGGCTAAGCAACCAAGCATGAGGAATGCTATGTGAAAAAATTAAGTTATAGCGCTCCAAGGCGTAATCTAAATAACGAAGATAACCTAAAAAATATTTGAAAAACTAAAAATACCAGATGACTGGACGACAGGAATTTTAATTCCGTTGTTCAAGGAAGGTGATCGAATAAAACCAAAAAAAATATGTACTGTTCGAAGCTTTGAAATTGTTGACTCAAATAATAACAGCAATAATCAATAGTCGGATGGGTTTCAACGATAAACAACAAGGCTGCAGCAATTGAAGTTTGTAATTAAACAAATATGCGGAAAAGCAATGGAGTGTAATAAACGGGCTTTTATATGCTTAGTCGATTTGTTCGGCAATCGCCGTCGTTGTTGTTTATTTTCCCCGTATAGTGACTGTTTATTTGCGCCATGACAGTTCTACAATATAACCTACAACGTTTGATTCTAAATAATAAGTCATATTACCGAATTTATGAGTAGTTGGGGAAAAAATAGTATGCTTCATTCACACAAAAAATGCGTTTTCGGGACGCGTAAGACTCGCCGGACTCCGTTGCGCGTCGTCCGGCGATCTGTCTTACTTGTCCCGAAATCATGCATTTTTTGTACTCGTGAAACAAATAACTACTGTAGGAGAGAAATAAAACGAAATAATGATAAAATCAAATACAGAACAACTTCAAAAAATAAAACCATGTCGATATAAAATAGAACTATTATATCAGGAAATAAGTTACGCCTTGAAGAACGATTAAATTCAAACCTAGACGATATTTCTACGAAACTATAAGAGCACGGACAAAGCCTTAGAAACTGCAGATGAGAATAGAAAGCAAAACTTAAGGAGGGCGAGGTACTAAAGGAATTCATCCAATTAAAAAAGAAAAATACACATCATGGCTAACAAATAGAAAGTGCTACACGAGGTCAGAATAAATAAAATTGCAACAGATACCCAGGTAAGCAAAGAATGAAGGAAGAGAAAAACGAACAGTGGAATAATATATGCAGACACATAAATAACACCCTAGAATACCAAAAATCTACAGAAGCTTGGAAAATCATAAAATACATGGATTAATAGATGCAATTGCAACAAACGTACCAGTAATGCCAGTAGGACAATGGGTAGAACCTGATACGTAACTATTGCAAGAAAATAAGAAATAAAACGTGAAAGAGGAAACACCACAAAATAAACAATACATTTAAAAAGCAATGAACAAACGCAGTGGAAGAAAAGCTCTAAAAGAATTAAGAATCGACAAAACACTAGGACCTGGAAGAGATCACACAGAGCGATGGAAATATGGAGGGGGGGGGGGGTAAAATTATTCTAAATATTATCCAAGATATTCAAGAAAATTTCAAATGTAAGATAAATACTAGAATTCAAAACGGAATATGCATCACCGATCTTTTAAAATAGAGATAAGGAAACTGCGCCTATTCCAGAGGCTGCGCTTAATCCCATTAGTCAAAAGAAATATTTGGAAGAGTAATCAAAACTCGATAAAAGAAAATATTGCAGATTTAAGCAAAAAGAAGTACTACAAAATAAATATAAATAAATTCAAAAAGAAAAGCCTTCAAGAAAAATAAAGGAAAAAACTAATGAAAAACTGAAAAGATTAGAAAGGACGAAAAATGTTTGGTCACTGGAGGAAAGATGGATCACTTTTAAAAACACCATAAAGGGGGAAGCAAAAAAGATCTGCGGTATGAAATGCAATAATACCAAAAACAAAAGAACCAGATGGTGGAACGAGGAAGCCAAGAAAGAGGTAAAAAAGAAGAAACAAACATGGAAAAGGTATGCCATAACTAGAAGCGAGCAATATAAAGAGGAATATAACAGAACAAGAAGGTAGGTCAAGATAACAATCAAGGATGCAAAAAGAAAGAGCTGGGAGGATTTTGGGAACAAAATAAAGGAATCCTACACAGCAAATAATAGAAGTTTCTGGACGAGAGTAAGAGCAATGAAGGAAGAGAAAAATAAAAGAAATTACGGGAGTAAAGGACAAGCAAAATAACCTACAAACAAATGTAGAAAATATTCTAAAAGTATGGAAAGAATATTTTGAAGACAAATTTAGCTCTACAACAGAAGAGCAGTCACAAGACAATGACCAAGATGAGGAGGCAGAAAAAGCAAAACTGAATGATATAACGTAGGATGAAGTTAAAGAAGCAATGAAAAAAATCGAACAGGAAAAGCACAAGGAGATGACGAAATAGAACCGGAATGATTTAAATACCTAGGAGAACAAGGTACAGAGTGGTTCTGGAAAATATGCGAGACAGCATGGGAAAAAAGAGAAATACCATCGGACTGGGAAAATAACTTAGTGATATCTATTCACAAAAAAGGAGAACGAGCAAATTGTAACAACTACAGAGCAATATGTCTCGCATCCACCAGCTTCAAGTTATACACAAAAATAATGGAAACAAGAGCAAGACAATTAGCAGGAAAGGAAAGTGGGGACGAGCAGGCAGCATTTATGCCAGGAAGACAGGCAAACGACAATATATGTATAATTAGAAACATAATAGGGAGAAGCCTACGGAGTGGGGACGAAATCATCTTGGCATTTATAGATCTAGGATGCAATTTTCACACTACAGGTAAGCCAACATACTGGACAACGGATATTAATCAAATCCCTGAGCTACTAGACTTTTTCATAACTAAGAAGATATCGCCAAACTTCATCGACATTGAGGAAATTTTGACCTAAGTTGAAATCATTCGGCAGTGATTCTAACGATAAGTGAAAAAATAAGTAAAAAAGAAAGTAGACCTGCATTAACCAATAAAACAACCGACTGGGAAAGGTTTAGGGCGGAATTACATTGTAATATTAACCTAAGAATAGAGTTGAAAACTAAGCAGCAGCTGGAATTTGAGACAGAACGGTTCAATGAAATTATTCAAAATGCTGCTTGGAACAATACAAAGGATATCACCCCTAAAGCGGTAGGCTATAACTATCCCATGGAAATAAGAGAATTAGTAAAAGAAAAAAGCAAAGCCAGAAGGAAATGGCAACAAACTAGAGATCCTACTGATAAAAATTCTCTAAATAACAAAACACAGGTATTAAAAAGCGAAATTTGGAAGCTAAAAGAGGAGTCACTTAATAACTACCTAAAGGAATTATCAGCAGAAGCAGACACAAAGTACTCTCTTTATAAAGCAACAAGTAAGTTAAAACGACCAGTGACGCAGATGCCACCTATAAGAAAACCTGATGGTAGCTGGGCGAAAAATAATAAAGAAAAAGCACAGATCTTTGCCAACCGTCTTGAAGAAATATTTACGCCAAACGTAACACAAATCGACTCTGCGCTACAAGACCATGTAAATCAGGAAGAGGAGGCTATCACATTAGTCACACCACAAGAAGTTGCTAACGAGATCAACACTAATCTAAACCGCAAAAAAACACTAGGGTTCGATCTAATCACTGGTGAGATTCTAGAACAATTGCCGAGAAAGGGATTAGTTATGCTAACGTATCTATACAATGCGCCATTTAGACTAAAACATGTCCCTAGCAGCTGGAAGGTAGCAGAAATAATAATGCTGGAAAAGACAGGTAAACCAACAAACGAGGTCAAATCCTATAGACCTATCGCTTTGCTGCCAGTAATCGCCAAGGTAGGTATTCGAGAAGCTGCTGCTCAAACAATTAAAACCAATAATTGAAAGAAAAGGATTGATCCCCGATCACCAGTTCGGCTTCAAGAACAAACAATCAACTATAGATCAAGAGCATCGGATTACGAATCTAATAGAGAAAGTGCTAGAAGAAAAACAAGTGTGCTCCGCTATATTCCTCGGCGTTGCGCAAGTCTTCGACAAAGTGTGGCACGAAGGCTTGATGCATAAACTGAATCACCAGCTTCCGAAATAATACGCTGAACTCCTGAAGTCGTACGTGTATGGCAGATTGTTTAGAATAAAACAGGAAGATGCATTTTCTAATCTAAAAGAAGTAAAGGCCGGAGTACCGCAAGGCAGCGTTCTGGGCCCAGTTCTTTATCTGCTATATACCAGTGATTTACCACAACCCAAAAATGTAATGACTGCTACCTTTGCAGACGATACTGCAATCTTAGCAGTAGGCAAGGACACCGAGGAAGCTACAGAAAAATTGCATCTACCGTGCAATCAAATTAGTAACTGAACAAAGAAGTGAAAAATAAAATTAAACGAACAAAAATCAACACACATACACTTCACTAACAAATTCATACGAGAACAGTTTCAGTTATCGATCAATGGTAACGTCGTAAAGTATGAAAATACAGCAAAATACTTAGGTATGACACTCGACACGCGTTTACGATGGAAGGTACATGTGAAAAAGAAAAAAGAAGAATTAGGACTGAAATATAGAAAACTGTATTGGCTCCTGGGGCGAAATTCCCAGCTGTCGACACACAACAAAGTTATAATATACAACCAGATATTAAAACCAGTCTGGCTTTATGGCATACAACTCTGGGGATGTGCCAAACAGAGCAATATTCCAAAATAAAGCACTCAGAAACATCGTGAATGCGCTTTGGTATGTACGTAACAGTGACATCCATCGTGACCTTGGAATCGTGGATGTTGCTAGTGAGATAAAACGCTTTGCTGCCAAACACGAAGCGAGATTGCATGATCATGTCAATCCAGAAGCCATCCAACTCCTGAACAACGAAGGGTTACTTAGAAGATTGAAGAGGAAGAAACCCTTTTAACTTGTGTAGTACGTGAGTGCAAAGCAGAGCATAGTGCGAATTAGTGAAATCTTATGGACACCAATGGGTGGACATTAGCCTTTAAGTTTGCATCTTTTAGTTTAGAAAAAAATTAATGGTTGGTCTTACAGACCAGTTTTAATGCTACTGTATTAATAAAAAAAAATTATATATCTCAGAGCGCCGTTCGACTCAATAAAGAGATAGTGGTATGGAACTTCTTAAAAGAAACGAACATCCCAAACTCACTTATAAAAATACTGCGCAGTACTTACAAAAAAGTAAATGGAAAGGCGCAGATAGCAGGGACAAGATCAGAAGAATTTGAATGAAGGAAGGGAATTAAACAAGGAGACAGTCTCAGTCCCCTACTTTTCCTACTAATAATGAATAAGCTGATTAAGATAACTAGAGAAAGAACGAAACAACTCCAAACAATTATAGGATATCAAAGGTTGGAGCCGATGGAAGTGGGCGTACTAATGTATGCGGACGATATCGTGCTCATAGCGGATTCCAAAAGGAAGATGCAAAGATTAATGGATATATGGGTGAAAGAGATAGAAATGCTGAAAATGGAAGTAAACATACAGAAAAGCAAACCAATGATAATAAATGAGAAAGAACTGGACAACACTCAAATTATATGCAAGGACATAATACTAGAGTAAGTAACGACGTTTGAGTACCTAGGAAGCATAATGACAAACGATGAGAGCGAAAAAATCGAACAGACTGTACTACGCACTTAGAGCATTACTAGGGAAATCAGAAATGAACATTCAAACCAAATTAAGGATCTACAATGTCATAATTCTCCCGACACTAATCTACGCCTGTGAAAACTGGACGATACAAAAGAAACACATCGGACAATTGGATGCATTGGAGATTAAACATCTAAGAAAAATAGCTGGAAAGACGAAATGGGATGGAATTACAAACAACATGATAAGAGAAACAATCAAACAAGAACCAATAGGGAACAAAGTAAAGAAGAGATAGTTAAATTGTTACGGACACTTAACGAGAATGGAAACAAATAAACTAGTGAAAAAAGTGTGGGGAGCAAGAAACCACACGAAAAGCAAAAGGGGAAGACCAAGGAAAACATGGCTACAGCAAATAATAGATGTGGAGAAAGGAAAGGGCAAAACAATTGAAGAACTGAAGACGATGACAACTAACAGGGCGAAATGGTAGAAATGGGTAAATGAAGAGATCAACTAAATCATCCCAATTCCGACACCCGAAAGGGTATACGGACGGGGCGAAAGAAGAAGAAACAAAAAGAAAATGAGCCTTTAGAGCTCAATTACACTCATCAAGAAATATATTCTGCAGAGAACATATAATATAGAAATTGAAAAAATAACATAGACACACACATAATATTTCTAAACCGTAAAAAGACGGAGATTAATATCCCAGAAAAATGGATCGATATAATAAAACAGATGTATAAAAATTCAAACTCAAAGATTAAACTCGCGAAATTGATGACATAAAATATCGAGATTAATAAAGGGGTCCAACGAGATGTTTAAAAGGTATACACATAAGAAAAAAATAAATCAAAACATTATTATTTGCTGACAACAAAGTGATTTTGCAAAAACAGTCATGATTGATACAAATGACTGAAACGCTAAACAGGGTGTATGTATATGGCAAAAGAATAAAACGACATTCACATCGAACATCACAACATTAAAGACTGTAATATGTTCAAGTATTAAGTATCAATTATAACATAACAAGTAATGGTACAATAGAAAAAGATGTAAACAATAGGGTGAGGATGGACAAACAACAACAAAAACCACTACGGTGAAGTGGAGTAACTGTGCTGTGAAATTTCAATAGTTGGACTTTAAATACTAATCAGACTTTTACGACTTTGGTCTGCTCTATAAGTCGTAATTTTAGTGGAATTTTAATTTATAATAGATCAAATTGCAGGTATTTTCAAGCTCTACAAGTTTTATTCTAACTACTTTTTCGCTAAATAGGTTGACAAACGAAATAGAAGAAAAGAAGCGCGAAAAAAAATCTGTAACCTTTCACGTTTTCATTTTGCGTTCGATATCTCGACTAATATCGCTCATACGTGGAAAAGTAATTGAACATAAATTGTAGAGCACAAAGAACTCGAACTATAAGGTCACTTTATTTTCACGTACCGTTAACGGGAACTGAGTTATCGCAAAATATCGAACGCACTTTTTTTTAAGATGGCGCAAATAGCACATAGGAAATCTGGTTCGACAACTTGAAGTTAAACTTTGCTGGACCCCCCTAACACTCAAAAAAAGGAATTTCAAATTTCGATTCACTTTCCAGCAAAGGCCTTATTTTTATACATAGTAACTGGACTATTCTGTTTTTTAAGTTTATATGCATTTTTCTTTAAACTATTAATTGCCAGACTTGATGCTATCACCTCTGAATCGCGAGCTACTGGTGTTCTTTTTGGAATGGTAAGTTGGACAATTATTTTACTGCCGACAATAACAAATCTTCGAAACATATACATACCCGAATTTGTTTCGGTTTCTGCTGAAAATATATTTTATGGGTTCTGCATCAGGTTGTGGTGTTTGATTCTGACGTGAAGTGCCTGGGACTGCTTTAGTTACGACTGATTATTACTTCGTGAATATTTTCAACAACCTCAGTTGCTGTTAGTTGTCTTTCATCGGGTGTCACAGATGCAGCCCAAACTTTACAAAGAAATTGGGAAAAGAGATTTTTAGGCAATTTTTGTCCGACATGTTGTTTTTGCCAAGTTACGAGTTTATAGTCTCTTTTGGATTTAAACGATTTAAATACGGAAAGATCCAAAGATTGCAATAAATGGTTGAAATGGGGCGTCATCTTATTATTTTTATCTGTTCTTTGGCCGCTGTTTCCAATGTCTCAACATTTATATGTGTACAGTGTCCATCATATACAATTAATACAAATTCTTCTGGACCCACTGCAAGGATAATAAATTGTGTTCATAAAATAATGTTTGAAGATGTCTCCTTCCATCCAGTCTTTTTTGCTTGCTGCAGAAACTCCTTTGAATTCAACTTCCGGTGGTGTAAACCACTGATCATATATATTGAAATGGTTTTAAGCCCACAATTTGGCTCTGTTTGCAGTGCGAAATATTTAACCAAGTCAATAAAGCACAGAGTTAAGATATTTTATGTAATTGCAATTTAAACAGGAATAAAAGTATTAAATGCATTGGTAATGAGATGCGAGAAGCAGTAATTAGACGGATAAAGGCACGCATAAGCAAAGCATATTCCATGTCTAGTTGGCAACGCGAGTAGACGCGTTTAACGGGCGTTCCCGCTATGAATGTGTATAACATTGAAATTTGGATAAGCGAAGAATATATAATAATAAAATGGTCTTCACACAGAGTCAACTAAGTGATATAAGAAACTGTACCAAAAGTGTTATCGAGGAACATTTTGCTAATAGTAAAGTGTTTGATGTGTTAGTGGCAAAGCTTGCCGATATCGTGGTCAACAAATTAGAATCCAGATTTGAGAAGATTGAAAAACTAATAGACAAATGCGGTACGTTGGAAAATGTGGTGGTCAGTTTACAAAAAGATAATGAAGAACTGCCTGCGAAAGTTGATAGGTTAGAACAGTACACGCGGCGTAATAGTGTAAGGGTATTCGGTATACCGGAGGCTAAAATGAAAATGTCGAGGAAAAAGTACTCGAGGTATTTAATAGCCATCTGGGTGTAGAGATAATCCCGGACCAAATTGATCGCTGCCACAGAATAGGTGCTTACAGCTCTAATCACTCGAACACGAAGCCTACTCGTCCCCGTGCTATTATAGTGAAATTTAGTAGCTATCGCTATCGCAATAACGTTTTTCTAAACAAGAAGAAATTGAAAGACACCAACATGGTTATCAAGGAAGATTTAACCAAGCAGCGCCTAGATTTATTCAAATATGCAGTTGAAAAATTCGGTTTTAAAAATGTGTGGACCAAGGATGGTGCGATAAACTTAATCAAGGATGGGAAAAAGTGCGTGATCCACTCATCGTATGATATGGATAAATTATGCGGGTAGATGCATGATCATTGCAGCTGACTGATATATCCAAAAAGTTTGGTTTTCGAAGCGTGTGGACAGCATATGGAACTGTAAAGGTGACGTTCAGTGACAAGATCTACAGAATACGGGAATCGGAAGACCTCGAAGCCACAAAATGAATTTATGCGTTAAAAGAGATAATTAATTATGTCTTTCTTATAATTCTTCCTTAGTTTAGTTATAGATAATATGTGTTCGCTTTTATTTTTAAATTCGGTACTAATAACTAGCTTGATCGGGATTTCTATTATTTGGTTATGGTATATCATTATTCAGAGATAACAGTAGCGCCTACTGATGTTGGCGTTTATTGCTACCATATATTTTTCTTTCCTTTGTTGTTGATAAAGAAATTGTTCTTATTTATTGCTGCTAATGTTTATTTATATTAAATTTTAATTTAAGTCACGTTATGTTATTATTGCTACACGCTTGATGAAAATAATAATGAACGTCATTTTGTGTACGGCGCACTAAAACTACTAATTATTAATGTTAATTTTCAAATTTTGGTCAATCCGCGGACGTTCGTTGCTATTTTTACTCCTGTAGTTTGCCATTATATATTTTTTTTTTCTCTTATAATTATTTAATTTTTCAGATATTCTGTGGTTATGCCTGCCAAAAATGCGTTTAAAGTGGCGCATGTGAACATTCGTTCTCTACCCTCAAAATTTTCTTCATTTAAAGAATTGGTACATCTTAATGACTGGGATGTTATAGCCATCTCCGAAACATGGCTCGTGTCTGATGCAAATGATGCAATTAATATTGTACATTATAATTTTTTTCGTAAAGACCGGCCTACAAGAGGAGGAGGGGTTGGCTTGTACGTGAAAAGTAAATACAGATGTACAGTGTTGCAGCAGGTTGGTTCTAATGTGGAGCAAATGTGGGTAAATGTTTTTGTTGATAAAATATCCTTTGCTGTCGGAGTTCTTTATCGTCCTCTAAATTTTGATAAAAATGTATTTATTAATGAATTTGAACAATCTTTAACTAACGTTATGTTAAAAAGCGAAAATATTATCTGTGTCGGAGATTTTAACATTGATATATTTCAGGTTGAGGATGTGTGGGCGAGTCGATTATTGTCTTTGTGCGAATCCTTGGGTTTAACGCAAATTATAGATTTGCCTACCCACGTTACAAAAACTAGGGCAACTCTTATTGATTTAATTTTTGTAAGTTGTATTGATGATGTTTTGCAAAAAGATGTAATGAATGTATCGCACATTACCGATCATGAACTTGTTTCGTGTGAGATAGGAGTTAATAATCAAATCACTCAAACTAAACATTATACTTATAGGGACTTGAAAAACATAAATATTGATTGTTTTATGCTGGATTTGCAATCTCTGCCTATCTTTTATGTCACAGAATTAGACAATATTGATGACAAAATTAGTTTTCTCAATGAAAGTATTCTAAATTTGTTTAATTTGCATTCACCGTTAAGAAATACTGCAAAAAATAAACGCAGGAAATACGCGCCATGGATAACTGACAACCAAAAGCTACTTATGACACTACGTGATAAGGCGTTAGTGAAATTTAAGCATACTAAAACCATAGAACACTGGAATTACTACAAAAGTTTACGTAATTTAACTAACAAAACAATTAACTTAGAAAAGAAAGCGTATTTGGAGTACAAAATAAATATAAATAAGAAAAATAAAAACATAATTTGGCAGGAACTAAATAAGTTAAAGGTTCTTAATAGCAAAAAGTTAAACAACATTCCTGAGAACTTAGCAGACGTTGATGCCATTAATAATTATTTTGTGAATTCGATTCCAAAAATCGAAAATAATCTTCGAGCCGAATCTGTTCTATACTACCAGAACAACTTAAAAACTAACTTTGATAACTTGTTCAAATTTCATACTGTAAGCGAAAATGATATTCTCAAAATTATTAATAGCATTACCTCTAAAGCTTATGGATCAGATAATATCTCTATTGATATGCTAAAATTATGTTGTTCGTATATTGTTCCCATTGTAACACATGTAATAAACTTTTGTATCGAAAATTCAGTGTACCCACAAATATGGAAGCAATCCAAGGTGATACCGTTGCCTAAGCTGAGTCGCCCAGGAGAATATAAAGATTTGCGCCCCATAAGAATCCTCCCTGCAATGTCAAAAATTATTGAAAAAGTTATGGCTTTTCAGATTCGAGAGCATCTAAATCGGCATAATATTCTCCCTGAATGTCAGTCAGGTTTTAGACCTGATCATAGTTGTACAACAGCATTAATTAATATTGTAGATGACATTATTGTGGAGACTGATTCTGGAAAACTTACATTATTAATTCTTTTAGATTTCAGTAAAGCCTTTGATACTCTCGATCATTCGGTTTTAGAAGCAATTCTACATTTTATCGGATTCGATAACACTGCTGTTAAATTATTGCGTATATATTTATTGGGCCGTTCACAAAGGGTGTTTCTCAACGGAAATATATCAGAATCTGTTGAAATTAATACAGGTGTACCGCAGGGCTCTATTTTAGGACCAATTTTGTTTACTATTTACACGTGTCATATATTAGACAAGAGCCTTAAACACTGTAACTATCACTTATATGCTGATGACACACAGCTTTATGTGTCTTTTCATTCGAACGATTTGGATACTACATTAAATAATATACAAAGTGATTTAAATAATCTCATAAAAATATGTAATAAACATTCACTTCATATAAATCCTACTAAATCTAATGTAATGATGTTCGGTGGAGAGACAGAAAAAGCTTTAGTAGCAGATAAAATAAAATTGTATCTGGACAACAACCTACTCCTCTTGAAGGATGAGGTAAAGAGTCTTGGTGTTGTGCTTGATGCTAGCTTAAGATTTAAGACTCACATTAATTCCTGCATAAGGAGAGCATACTCGAGCTTAAAGCTCATATATTCAAGTAGGCAATTTTTAAATAAAACTGTAAAAACAATGTTGTGCGACTTACTCGTGTTATCGCAATTCAACTATGCAGATGCTTTATATACTCATTGTATTGATTCAAAAGATTTTAAAAGAATTCAATTAGTACAAAATAACTGTTTGCGTTTTTTTTTTTTTTTTTATTAATAGATAAACCAGATCAACATACAAGAATGTTATACATGGCTGTGTTAAGGTATATTTTATTATTTGTAATGGTGTTCTGAGTGGCTTCTGAGGTATATGGCTCCTCGGGGGTACATACTGTGATGATTCAGCTTACTTGGTAAAGGTGAATGTTATTGGATGGTTATTGGTTGACGTTTTCCGAATATAAATCTTGAGGTAGTTTCCTCTTCAGTCTTGTGTGGATATTTTTGCGACCTAATTGTTGGAGAATGGCATTGTCTGTGGTGTTAAGTTTAGAAAGAAAATTTCTAGTTAGATTGCTAATACACTGTTCTATTTGAATTAATCCTAATTCGTAGTGGATTTGTTGATTCCTCATATACCAGGGTGCGTTAATCACAATTCGAAGTACTTTATTTTGATACGTCTGGATTTTGTTGGTGTTGGTTTTTGAGGTCGTGCACCATACTGGGCAAGCATATGTGAGAATTGGTCTCAAGAGTGCTTTGTATAGAAGTACACCACATTGCTGTTGTAATGGAGTTTTCCGATTTAGAATGGGATATAACTGTCTTAGTCGAGAGTAGGCGATATTCAATTTATTGTTGATGTGAAAACTCCATGTCAGTCGTGTGTCTAGATAAACGCCTAGGTACTTAATGGCTTCGTTATGTTTATTCCATGGGATGTTCTTTCCATCTAGTTGTATACTAGTGTGATTCTTGATGCGTTTCAGGGTGAAGATTTTTGCAGCACATTTCGTGGGATTCAGAGATATGCACCATTTTGTGAACCATTTACTGAGTACATTGGTAGCTATTTGCAGTTGATTTATGGCTACTTCTAGATTAGGATGTTGAGTTATAATTATAGTGTCGTCGGCAAAAAGGGCTAATTTACAGGATTCGGGTATTGGAATATCGTGGATATAAATATTAAATAAAGTAGGACCGAGCACGCTTCCTTGGGGAACGCCAGCGCGAATGTGTTCTGAAGATGATATTGTCGCATTGATGCGTACGGCAAAAGTTCTGTCTTCTAGAAACGAGATGATTATTGATTTGATGTAATGGGGAAGATCTAAGTGTAATAGCTTATACACCAGACCTTCAATCCATACCTTATCGAAGGCCTGGGTAATGTCTAGAAAAACTGCGACTGTATACTGTTTATTTTCATAACCCTTTTCGATAATCTCTGTCACTCGCAGTAGTTGCTGTACTGTGGAAAGCTCTTTTCTGAATCCAAATTGGAATTCCGGTATTATTTTATTGTTTTCCAGTGAGAAATTTAATCTTTGATTTATTACTTTTTCTAAAAGTTTGGATAGTACAGATAATAGACTAATGGGGCGATAACTACTACAGTCATGTTTAGTTTTTCCTGGTTTATGAAACAAGATGATGTGGGCATGTTTCCATGGTTTGGGAAAATAACCTAGTCGCAGGCAGGAGTTAAAGATTGTAGTCAAGAAGACTATTGCCTTTACGGTAAGATTTTTCAGGATCACATTGTTAATTAAGTCATATCCAGGGGACTTTTTAGAAGCTAGTGTTTGGATATAAGTTTTTATTTCACTAGGTGTAGCGGGCTCATTGAAGTCGTCTATGATTGGCAAATGGGTTTCGTTGTAGATTGTGACCGTATGTGAAAAATTTCGGTTTGAATTGGAGATTACTGGAGTAAATGTCTGCTTTAGGTGGGTTGCGAACAATTTTGCTTTATCTTCATCGTTACTATGAGAAATACCATTTGAAGTGAGTGTTGATATTATTTCCTGCTGCCGTGTTATGCGCTTGGTGGCTTTCCATAGTTCTTGATCATTCGATTTTAGGCTTCCGATATATTTCTTATATCTTGCGATTCTATGATTGTCGATTTCCCGCCTAATTTGGTGAGCGATGTTGTTGACTTGGTTTTTGGTTCGAGGGTCTCTGGTTCTTTGCCACTCACGTCGTAATCTGCTTTTCTGTTTAATTAGCTCTAGGATGTGTTGCGGAGGAACATCGGGGTTGGGCTTTCTTGGGTTAATGTAAGGTCTAGTTGATACATGGACTGCGTCTGTAGTGTAGTTTGTAAATTTCTCGATATTGTCGTCAATATCTTGATGGGTTTTAATGTTTGATGGTATAATTATTAGATTATCAAGTTCTTCTTGAAACTTCTGCCAGTTAACACGTCCATTGATTAGTCTGGGCAATGAAGGTATGTTTAGGGAAGTGGTGGTAAAGGATATAAGCACAGGTAGGTGGTCTGAGTCGAGTTCCGGTATGACCTTTTGTTGGATTGAATTTCTAAAATTTTTAATTACTAGTATATCTAGGATATCTGGTTTGTGGTCTGTTCTGTAAGGATAGTAGGTATATTCGGTAGGAGCCTCAATTTGCAACTGGTGTCTTATTGCATATTCATTCAATTTATTGCCACTGGGGTTGCTTTCGCGACATCCCCATAGACTGTTTTTGCTATTTAGGTCGCCAATGAGCAAAGTAGATAAGTTTGTATTAAATATATTGATAATGTCTTCTTCTCTGAGAGCTAGTTTTGGTTGTCTATAGCCAGTTACTATTCTAATTGGACGAGAGTTATGAGGAGTTATCGTTATTGAGATTGTTTCTAGACTTCTTGTTTGTATTTCAATAGGTGTACTACTTGACAGTTGCTTTTTGGTAAGGACAGCTACTCCACCCCATGCTGTTTTGGATGGTCGGTCCTTTCGGAAAATGTTGTAACCATTGATTCGAAATGTTTCATCTTCGGAAAGATGTGTTTCAGTTATACAGGCGATGTCCACGTTGTATCTGGCGAGGAAAGAAACAAAAAGGGATCTTTGGGATTTTATCCCATTGGAGTTCCAGTTGAGGATTGTTATATTGTGAAGGGATTTATGTGGATTAGCCATTGATAATACTAGGAAGGATGTGTTGTATCAGGAAAGATTTGATTTTAGGTAAATGAGGGATAACTAGTTGTTGGACTATTTGAAGGATGATGTCAACTACAGCGGAGGAAGAGCTATTTGGAGTAGTGTTAGTGTGTTGAGGTATAGCTTCAGTATTTGTGTTATTGAGTGGATTTGTAGAGGTTGTGTTTTGATGGCGATTGTCTTGACGAAATAGTGTATGTGGTGTTCTCCATGCGTTTCTGATTGGGATTCGCGCTTGTAGAAGTTGTTTGTGGTGTGGGCACCCTCTGTAGCTGGCAGGATGAGCTCCGCCACAGTTGACGCAGTAAGGAGGTTCATCGGGTTGCTTGCTACAAGCATTTGGTGCGTGATCTCCTTTGCATTTAACGCATCGTGGTTTTACGGAACAATAGTTCTTCGTATGTCCAAATCGTTGGCATTTGTGGCATTGCGGAATAGTATATGGCTTTTTCCTTGCTTCTACTGTTACAATAGAGTGACAGAGTGTTTTCAATTTATAAATCTCGTTAGCTGTTTCGCTTGCGGTTAGAATAACTGCACAGACGGGGATTGGATGTTTATCTTTGTTTAGGAGTCGGGTAACAGATTTTATTGGTAGTTGTTTTTCTAAGAGTTCTGTCTTTATGTCGTCGTCAGTAATTGAGATAGGGACATTTTTAATTACTACTGATAGCGGTTTTTTGTTTGGGTCTTGGAACGTGTGAAATTCAACATTATTTTCCACATAAAATTTTGTTAGTTTACGGTAGTCATCATGAGTAGATAAGTTTATTTTTAAATATTTATTGCTATATACGGTTGTAAATTGTCTATTTTCGGTTACTTTTTTGATATCAGCTACAATTTCTTTGTGATTATTTAAATTATGAAGAAATATTGGAGGTATTTTGTATTTTACCTGAGTTGATGTGTTGGGTTGACTGCTGTTGTCGGTCGTTGATAGGTTATCACCGGCGTGCTCGGTTTGGGATGATAAGGGATAATAGGGATTCTTTCTTATTAGATGGTCGCTATTCCATGTGTAGCGCTTGATAACTTCATTAACGGGTGGAGAAAGTTGGTCGCTTCCTCTTTTGTTGCCTAATGTTGCCATATTGTTCAAAGTTTTGGGGTTGTTTTAATATTTTCCCCCTAAGGGGAAAACTGGTCTAATATTTGGTCGTTCTTTTTGCGATTAATTTTGGTTATTATACTAATAACAATGAGAAAAACCGATGCCGCGTAAACGCGGAGCGGATAGGTGCACGTTTGGATTGTCGAGATAACGCTTTCGTGGCAGACGTCCGCACTGATTGAGAGCTAGCACTCGACTCTGTTTGCGTTTGATACACGGCATTAGGAAATATGAACATATCTCACACAAATTAAAAGAAACGGGATGGCTTAACATGTACAGTCGAAGAAAATTGCATACTGCTGTATTATATTATAAAATAATAGCAAAAAGATCACCTAAATATTTAACAAGAAAAATTACATACCGTACAGATGTTCATAATTTAAACTTACGACATAGGGGACTATTAACGATACCCCATCATAGAACCTCTTTATTTGAAAGATGTTTTACATATAATATTTGCATGGCTTACAATAATTTCCCTGAAAATATCAGAAATGCATCTGTAACTAACTTTAAAAATTCATATAAGCAGTTGTTATTTGAACAGGATGGATAAATAGCGTCACTAAATTTACACATTCTTCTTTTTCTTTTTACACATTTGTTGTTAGGCATAATTACAGGAATATTATTAGGGATTACAACTTTGGGGGTAGTAGAAGATCAGTCACGCACTTGTTGCAGTGACTGAACTACTCCCTTTTCCGCTTCGTGGATTTATATTTAAATTATGTATTTGTTTTTCTTTGTATTATGTTGCGAAGTTGGAACAAACATTATTATTATTATTATTATTATTATTATTATATTTCAGAGGGTTTGAATTTGAAGTTTGAATAAAGATATAATTAAAACGATAGATTTGAGCATATTTAAAGCCAGACCAAACGAAATTAATTGACACAAAAGGTTTGTTACCGTTGAAAAGGCAAGCAATCTGAAAGGTATATGAAAGCAAAATAAGGATAAAATAGAAATTGTATAGAGCAGTCCAGATTTAGGCAACGGAAGAGAAGAAAGGCAAGTGACGTAAGTGACGTGTAAAAATTGTGAACTCGAAAAACAGTGCATTAATAAAAACAAAGTGCAAAAGCGGAGCAGTGATTTCTAAAACTTGTGTGTGTGACGAGAAAGACCAATATTAGCTATAAGCAATAAAGACAATTTTTAGATTTAAGAAAATGTTAATATTAAGACTCATGTAATCAAACTTGACTCCGTTTATGTGTATTTGTCGTCAAAATTTATTTCCATTCAACATCAGCAGATCACGGTATCATAGTAACGTTATTCTCTTTTGTTGAATAAAAAAAGGAGAACAATTGAGATAAATTAGAAGCTTGTTGCCCCAGAATTGTGCTCCGTAAAATCTATGTTTTAAATAAATAAAAAGTATTTTTACCAAATAAAAAGTATACAGTTTTACTGTCCAAGTGACCGTGCACTTGTGGGAGCGTTTGTAGCCAATTCCACGAAATAAATTTACAAATTTTTCCAATCGCCTCCTAGGGAACACCGGCAGCGGACACCTGGAGTTTCCGAAGATCGATTCCGGTCTATTCAAGCAGCGGAACCCAGAGGTTTGCTCTCCATCACATTGAGAGGTCTGCAAGAGCATCATGAACAACATTTGCGGCCAAGGAAAGCGTCTCCAACAGCACAAATCCAACGGCGTCACCTGCGGTCAGCTTCGGCCCAAGTTCGGAGAGAAGTTCCAAGGTACGATCTAGCTATAATTGAGTGTTGAGAGCTCGGGAAAGTTGTTGAACTCCGAGAACAAAGCCTGCAGAAGAAGCATATCGCATTTCCAAGAGTTCATATACGTAGTAATCTTCATAAATTGGATAGCGTCAGTAAATTTTATGGTTTTGGGCAGACTCAAGCTATTTTATAGGAAGTAAAACAAAAGCATTTGGCGTCATATTACGTCATGGCTAAAACAAAATTGTTCAGTTGTTGCCAAGCGGGAATATTTAAATCAAATTACCTGACGGTTCCTTGTTAATTTCATTTATTGAATATCAAAATACAATATGTACGCACAAACAATTGTCTATGTTCATCTGACATATTGTAAATATTATCCACTAGAAGCGCGCATATGAGCTACTTTGGGATAAATAGTCTAAAATTGAGAATAAAATTTGAACATAATAAAATTCTGACCCTAACCTGAAATTAAGCAGTTTTGTGTTTTGCCGAGAGCTAGTGTAGGTATTATTGCAGTTCAATAAAATATAAAGAGGGGCAATTAACCATTTTATTAGAACATTAATTGATGTATTTCATTTTTAATTAGCCTGAATTACTGACACGCAAAGTTAGCACAATATAAAATAACCTGAGATTTGTGTGGTGATTTGTCCTAATAATTAATTTTCTAATTTAAAATAACCTTTACAAATCAAGGCATTCATAACAATATATAAACCTTTATATATAATTAAAGGAAGAGATTTCCCCCCAGTTGAGTTCCACATTAATAATATTGTCGTGTTCTCTCTACCTGGCCTGCTAACTGTTCTTAATAACGGTTTATTTCTAGCGCCTAGAACGTTTGACTTCCGGGGGTCAATACCTAGACTTCTTTTATCTAGGTTCCAAATTCTTTCAGGTTTATCGCTAATCTTAAGTTCATCTAATTTGGATTCAAGCAAATCAAAGTACGGGTATATATAATAAAATAATCTAAAGCCTTTCTTCTGGCCTATTCCATATTTTGTGGTATTTTGAGGCTCAATCTGTGACGTCTCTTGAAGCCCAAAAACCAGTGCTCTGCAAGGTAACCATATTTGAATTGAATCTCAAGTTTATTGGCCTTAACAATGTTTGCAACAATTTCCATTACCTTCTTTTTTGAAAGACCGTATCCCCATTTATCTAGCATTTTTAATCCATTGTTTACTCTAGCTTCTTCCGCAAGTAGAATTGATGTAAAGCGCCCTTTAAAGCGTTATATATTTGCCGTCGTCGGTTGTTTTTCATTTGCAATTTCAAACCATCTTAACTCTACAACAAACAGGAGTTAATGTGATATATATTACACTTTTTCCCTTACTTAATACACAAATACCCCAAATGCAGAAATTTCAAGAGGCAAATGTGACACAATAAAAAAAGTGTAAATTGAAGCCTCTTGTCAAAAACAGGCAGACCACAATGTTTAACACGTTGTCAGGCCATTTATTTTTCTTTAATTCCTATAGCCACCTAACCATTTCGAACAGTTTCGGTGCATAGTTGGCGAGTCTGCCTCTATATCGGGTCCGTTTCGGTCATATTTTATCATATAACACTCCAGCTCTTTGCATCAAACAAAAATTCAAACACGCATGTGGCTTTTGGTTTTATTTAAAGGCTTTGCATAGCGCGCTAATCACTATGCCGCTGTTTTGTGCAGCTGTTTGCCCCATCGCGCGTAAGAACGCTTGTATTCAGCTGATTCAAAAACACAGTCAATGAGAGCAAGAATGATAATTTCAACTTCTGTCGCATTCTATCGTTAACGTGTTATCGAGTCTGACACGGGCTGCGCTGTGATTGGCCACACCTGGCACGCGCGAGGCCGGCAACGGGGGCCAAAAGCGTGGTTTGTGTTTTTTTTTTAGTCAGACGGTTCTCGGCAAGTTGTGGAAGAGACGGTGTGTGCTCTGGGTGCTCTGTAATGATGTCCTAATCCGCCGATGCCGCTCGTTCAGTATTTACGAAAGCTTGTTTAGCTGATATTTCCGTCATCTAGTACGGGAGATGTCTTTCGAGCAGGCTAATTAACGGCTCCTCAGGTTTGTGGTCACCAAGAGGGCGTTACGCAACCATTCCCGAATACATTAAAGAGATTCTCTAGACGTCGTCGAGTTTCACCCACCCCCAAATCAAATGAAAGCTGTAGCGAGAGTCGTCACCCGCTTGCCGCATTCAACATTCCCACATCGAGGCTGAGCCGGTCAAAAACGAGGGATTTCGTGTTCAGTTTGTGTAACTAATTAGACAGGTTCGCATTGTGCGTTCATTGTTGCATTTCACTTTTGTGCACTTACGAGCAATTAAATATGTTTGCTAACAGCACTTTATCCAAAGCATTGTGCGTTCATTGTTGCATTTCACTCTTGTGTAACTAATTAAATATATTTGCTAATAACATTTAACCAAGGCACGGTGCGTTCATTGCTGCATTTCACTTTTGTGCACTTAATTAAATAGATTGGCTAACAGCATTTAACCAAAGCATTAGGCGCTCATTGTTGCATTTACCTGTACATATGTAAGTGCTGATGTTAGATAAGGCGCTCCCAGCTGTGCCTATACTTAGTCTTTTTAGGGTAAGCCCTTTATACCACTGTGAGTGTATTATTGTGTACGCCGACCATCTCGGCCCTATTGTAACTGTCGGCCAGGGGTTTGGCCTAATAGATTTGTTTACTACATTTGACTTATGATTATCCCTGGTATTTGCGCATGCTTATTTACAGGGTGATTCCGTCGCTATGTCAAGATCGATGTAAGGTGAGCACTGGGGAGCGGTTCATAAGTGTTGCAGGTAGGTCGATGCGCTGTCGCTACACTGTTGTTCCCCAGCGTAGTACTTGAGCATTTCAAGGTTCGGTTAAGCGTGGGTTATCCCCTATTGAATCTTGTGGCTCCCAAATATTTTGTAACATCCTATACATACCGTCAACTTTGCCCTGTGGTGTACCGTTTCTAAGACCACGTTCATCTCCTTGAACGTATTGGAGCCGTGGCCTTTAGCCTGTTTTGTGCGATTTCCAGGGTAAGTGTGGACCTTTCCCTGACATGTTTAAGTATTTGGCACTCACTCACTCGTGAGTGTCGTTAAAACAGTTTGATACTGTAACAACGCATATGCAATCTACTAAACCAAAAATAAAAGAATCGAACTTACCAGCATTAACACTAATTTTAATGACTTTATTTAAAAGAGATCGTGCACTCGACCAATTTTAGATTATACGCGGCAGACAATGAATACTTATGTGGTCAATGTACGTGATTTCAATTGAACTTCTGTAGTTGCGGGTTTGTAGCCAGGATCGCTCTTGTTTCTAATACATAAATGGATAAATTTACCTCACTTCACCTAGAGATCCTGTATATAGTTTACTATAGTTTACTATATAGGTAAACTACAGTGTTTCGGGAGGAAATGGAAATATTTTAAGGACATATCTAGGAAGCCAAAATAAGCAAAATAAGCTCATATGTTCAAGTCCGATTTTTATTTGTTTCAGAGATGCTTTGATTAATTGTAATTCAAAAACTAAAGAAAAATTCATTACAATACTAACACAAAACAAAACAAAAATACACAAATTGCATTAACTCACAACAAATTTTCGAAAACATCGCCGCCCACTTCGATACACTTATTTGCGCGATTCTAAATTGAACTAGTAGCGAGTCAGACAGTAGAACTAGCTGTAAAATGCGCCGAAATCGTCCACTTCCATTTGTGATTTGGTCACGAGCATATCGTTGCCATTTTGCTGTGTTAGTTTTTTTTTCTGAGACGCCCTTTGAGTCAGACAGTATAAATAGCTGTAAAATGAGCGGGAATCGTCCGCCTCCATTTGTGATTTGGCCACGAGCACATCGTTGCCATTTTCCTATGTTAGTTTTTTCTTAGCTACTGATGAAATACGTATATAGCAGTTGTTAAATATTTGTATGGTGATGGGGTTTTAACGAATTGTGACAGGAAGATGATGCTTTCAGTTTTTTTGGAATGGTGTTATGCCAATAGATTTTTTTTTAAATCACATCATTACTAGAGAATATTATGTGCCTCTTTTAACCCTTCAGTACCCGTTTACGGTCTGTGGGACCGAACAAACACATGATGCAGTATATTACTTAATGTTCTAGCGTTAGTTTACCGCCCATTTTACTACCTTCCTATATATTGCCATTGAAGATCCGTATGCAGTTTTGAGTTCGTGCGTGCAGTGGTTTAAAAGTTATTTATAATTTCGGTTTCAGAGACCGAAGCGGGTACCCGAGTTGTTTTTATTTTTACCTTTGATATACGACTAATGTGAGAAGAAGGAAGTATTTTCTGCATTTTTAGTAACACTGTTATACTAAAACGTTATTATAGTCATGGCAGATTTTATGAGAAAGAACAGGCGCGACTAGAACAGACGATGCGAGATATAATAGCGGAGGAGGATGTCGATAACGCATTTTATGATGATCTGCCATCGTCTGACGAAGATAATTTATTGAAAACTAGGGAAATTAACAGTGACACTGAACATGAAATATCTGATTATGAAGACGTTAGTGAACAAGAAACTAATGCCATAAGATATCTCATTATTTTTATGGAGGTGGCAGAGGGTGTCGGTCTGCGAGACCGGTGCGGGTACTGATGTCTTACAATTTTGAACGGGTACTGGAGGGTTAACTAAATTGAGAAAAAATATAAAACTGAAATTCAGAGGAATGCTTAGCCACGGTGTTCTGATGCAACATAACAATGCCTCATCCTACACTTGCGTTGCAGCAACTTCAAAATTGGTCGAATTGGGTTTTCAAATATTGCCACATTTACCATATTCCCCCGATGTGGTACCCTCTGGTTACCATTTATTTGGGAACTTAAATAGTCATTTACATAGAACGAATTTTAAAGATGAAGAACGTATCGAAAGTACAGTCGTCCAGTGGATGGAGGAGCAAAATGCACACTTCTATGAAGACGGGATTTTAACGTTGACGCATCGGTAGCAGCAAAGTGTAAATTTGCAAGGACAGGACGAACACGGTGTTACCGTTTCTATTATAACTACTTTTCTGTAAAGAATTATTTGCTGCAAAACATTTCACTTTTAACAGACCACAAGTAGAGCTTTACGCTTTCAGTTCTCCAAAATTTAATATCTGTAAAGCTCTTCAACGGATCCAGAGAAAATCGCTAAGAACACTAATTTTCATTGCAAAGCGTTTTCGCATTTCAACAGCTCCTTGATAAATTCTAAATCGTAGGTACATTATGAAGCATTTCGTATTCCAACAGTAAACAAATTAAAAATCATTTACATTGCGAAGCGTGCCGCGTTTTAATAGTAGTAATAGGTTTTTTTCGGCAGTTTTTTTTATTTGGGTTTCTCAAGTAGTCGCTCTTACAATATCCTTCAAACGTTCTTTAAAAACACACAGTCACGTAATTCCAGCGAAATAAACAGACGCCGTTGCTTTTGGCAGGCCATCAAAATGCGCGGAACATACTTTGCACCCACTCCATGTTTAAATCTTAGTTAAAATTTGCTGCATCCGAGTGAGATGTGGAGAATTATTTCTCGAATGATCAATATCTTATTTGGTCGAATCATTTCACTCACTTTGTCAATGTTTTTGTCTTTGCATGAAGTTGAAGGGCGTCCAGGTTGTTTCTCGTCATCAGTCGATTCAAAACTTTTTGAAATCTATTAAACCACTTGTACACAGTTTTGAAAGTTACTACCTCATATCCGCAAACTAATGTCAACATTTTTAAGCATTACTTTTTCTACTTTTTACACGTTGTTCGTAATCAAAGGCAACAGATAAAACCAGAGCGGTGAACAGAACACTTTGATACTTTAAGTTTCATAATAGCAGGTTGCTAGATTACGTTTGTTGCAGCCAATACAATATGTCTCTAATATAGGTGCAACTGCGGCTCCATTCTGCGTATTATCTGATACTGTATCCTATTTTAACGAAAGCACTAGCTAGCAAGTCTGTCTTCGGCAATATTTTCTTTGTTAGCTTAGCACATCTGTCATAAGACGGACCTTCAGTCTTTCTTCTACTACCACCTTTACCCTTCCTTCTTTGACCATTTTAAGTCTATCTGTGTCGTGCACCGACTCTTCTGTTCTTTTTCCAATCTCCCCTATGCACAGTTCTAGAGTTGTTGAGTTTGTATTTTATTGATGACGTGGATCAGCTCCTGTATTAAAATTAATAAATTGTCGTTCTACAATAATTATACAGTTGCATTGTAGCGGCTAAGTTTGGGCCAGTGCCATTAAAAGGATGCTAAAGACAGAAACCCCGAGCATGGAGGAAGTGCTTATCATCAGGTATAAAATAGGTAAAAATATCTTATATCTATTATAAAACTGAAACACTTAGTAATGTAAATGGCGGGGCACAAAAGACCACAGAGTCGAAGTGCAAATCTGGGCTCACTACTAACCCATCAAAAATGTAAATGGCGTTAATTCACATAACGAAACAACATTGCAGATTCAAACATACGCTCCCAGAGCGAATTTGATATCTACTCAGACCCTTTAACCACTTAGAAATACTACGTAATACACACATTCATCGTTTTATTATGAAGGGGAGAATGACGACGTAGGAAAGTAAGCCAATCGCCCACGCGTGACGTATGTACGAACACATCTTCACTCGGTTTATACAGTGTGTTTCACTTCATGCCTATTTGCAGGTCGATATCAAATGTTGCTCAATTATACTACCCTGTAGTGTAGGGATTGCGTCGAAGAGGTAGCACCATCTATCATGGATGATCACTCCAAGCGTCATAGACGGGCGGAGATTCAGAAAGCTGGTCCTCACGGGGCACGCAACTGTTACTTGATGGCTTCAAGCGCCACACCCTGGTACACTGTATTGTACAGGCTAAGCCAAGTGAGGGTAACCAGATATGGTGAAAGGCAGTGTCTTACCCCGAGTGGGCGGCTGCGAACAGCGTCTGTCTTCATGTTAGGGGCGGCTGAAGGTCATACTCCCCATCACGCTCGACAAGCGTGGCGTTTTTAATGCCAACTACCTAACAAAACTTCCCAAAGCTGAAACAATAAAGAAGTCAACCTGCGATCGATTACTAATAATAATCAACGGTAGTATAATCGCAGATCAACCCCCTTATCATTTATACACCACGGTGGCTCTGAAAGGTTTGTACTTACCGTAAAGACCTAGCTAACTCAATCTTGGCGGCCTTGGGTCGCAGATTCTTATCATCAGCTGTACTACTGCAAGCTTTTTTAATAAAAAAACAGGGCGCCAGAAATCACAGATTTCGAGAAATAATTAAAGTCATAGCAAACAATTAAGTTTATTTAATTAACAATTAATAGTTGCCTTGCAACATCGGTATTAAGTCCTTAAATTGATTGTCACAGTATTAAAATGTCTGAATACAGTATTTTACATATGCTGAAAATGCAGCACGCACGTCAAAAAAATATATGAACCTCTTTTGGGCTCTTGGATTGAATGTGACCACAACTCAATGAAGGAGTAAGCTTACCACTGTCATATGTTTTAACCGTTATCTCGGTAATGATAGTAAAATGGCGTGAGAGCACTTTTTACAAAAATTATTTAATAAGTATTCAAATGAGCATTTTGTAGTAGATTAAATTTGTGAATCGTAAATTTGTGAACAATTAATACATTGCATTTTATAATAGATTAAATTTGTAAATCGTAGACTTGTGAACAATTAATACATTGCGTTTTAACGTAGATTAAATTTCTAAATTGTAAATTTGTTAGTTGTGGTGAAGCGCCGTTGGAATCAATTCAGCCAAAAATTTATGGGCGGACGGGGTTATCAACAAACGTTGAAATAAGACTAACCTGGATTGTGACAAAAAAACGTCGCATGCAGGCGATGAATTGGTCCAAGATTATCTTAGCGTTCCATGCCAACAGCAGCACCGACTTCGCGGCCGAAATTGATAATGGAACGGACGGTCCTCGTTATGAACTGGCAAGCTCAAAATGACATTCCAGAAAGGAGTTGCGGGCCCAAGTTATTAATTACGGTGTCAATTATGACATCAAACGTGGCGTCGATCAGAAGACCCAAATAAGAAGTCCTTTAAAAACGGAATTTAAGAGCTAATAAGAAAAGGGAAATTACTAAACTTGAATATCAAACAAAGTAGCGCAAACATACCTGATGTCAGTCATCAGCCCACAAACAAAATTAAATAATTGAGGTGCAATATAACACACAAGATGCCTTCTTGGAACGAGTTGCTCCAACCAAAAGCGAAAGTTAAATGAAATCGCGGACCGAAAAAGACCGCTGCGGCTGGCACATAATGATAAGGAATTATTTGGGGAAAACCGAAATCAGAGAGCTCGCGCGAAGCAAGTTTGGTATCATTTGAAATACAGCAAATCATAACTCGAGTGAACATATACAGGCTGGCCCGGAATAGATGAATAATTGACGAAACAAATAGCCGGAGCTAAAGATTTGTTTCAAAACCTACAACAATATGTGCTCGAATTTACAAAATTTAGACTCCAGGTGAGTAGAGAACCTCAAACGACCCAGATGAGTAAAGTGTTGCACGCCAAATCTCACATTGACTTGTCAGTCAGCCCTAACGATTCTAGGGAGGGCAAAACTTCGACCAATAAACCGACAAATAAAAATAAGAAGAAATGAATATTTATTGCAACCTATAATATACGCACAACGAGAAACGACGAACATTTGGAAGAACTAGAACGAGAGCTGGATTACATCAAATGGGATATCATTAACTATCCGAAACACGTCCACCAAACGAGAATACAACAACCTTGAATTCAGGACATGTCCTGTATCAGAAAAACTCCGATGACCACTATCATTTAGGAGGTGTAGGCTTCCTCATCAACCGGGTTATATACGTCACCGTAGGACTGAACAAGCGCTACTCTATACAGATTATTAATATCTATGCACCAACGAGCAGTTTAGAAAATGAGCAAGTAGAACAACTGTACGGAGACATAACGGCGAAAAAACAGATGGAAAAGGCACACTTCAAAATAGTTATCGGAAATTTTAACATCAAAATCGGAAAAAGGAATGACACCGACAATGAATACATCGAAAACTACGGTCTAGGCGAAAGGAACAATAGAGGAGAAATGCTGGCAAATTTTCTCCAGAAAAAAAACCTTTAGTTCTTCAAGAAACCATAACAACGCAGATAGACATAGGGAAGTCCAGACTATTCTCCAGAAAAGGAGATGGACTTTATTCTCTCTAACAACCGAACATATTCAGAGATGTAGTTATTTTGAACCGATTTTATACCGGAAGTGGCATAGGATCCTGGGAGCATGCTTACTGCTCGATTTAAGTCTAGAAAGGAATAAACTAGGAAGAAAAGACAGATTTCCAACTAGTGAAGTGTTAGACACAGACAAGAAAAAATAACAGAGAGATATAGATAAATACCTAAAAGCTACGGACCTGTTAGATATGAACGTAGATCAACTAAACATGAGAATAAAGGCAGAATCCAAAGAGTAGCAAAGAAGAATTGTTCAAGAGAAAAATATTTAAAAAATGCCAAATTTAGTGCAAACAGGAAGCCGATTACTACAGATTCGAAGCAATTCCACCCCACTTTTTCTTTTCCTTGCAGAACCGCATCGAAGCCGCTGTCATTCATTAGTTTTCGAATTTGGAGACCCACAAATATGCCCTCCTTCATCTTGGCATCGCTAACTTTTGGAAATTTGTTTTTTATGTACTGAAAAGCTCTTCCGCCACGATCCATAACTTTTACAAAAATTTTTATTACCCCTAGTCTATGCAAAGGGAGCAAATAGATATTGTTTCTATCCACAAGGCTTTTATGTAAAATATTTTTTTCTCTAACAACCACCTGTCTACTTGGCCAACTTTTCACAGTATAATGCTGCAATTTAGCACGACTGTCCCATTCGCACAAAAAGCAAGGGTATTTTGTGAATACCAGTTCCATTCCTAATAACAAAGCTATCACTTTCAGATCTCCACATATTTTCCACTCGTATCGTTTATAGTCAATGCTCATTAATAGGAATTTCATGGTTTCATAAGATTCCCTTAGGTGAACTGAATATGCGATAGGAACTGAAGACAATACATTGCCATTATGCAATAGAACTGCTTTCAAACTAAATTTAGATGCATCAATAAACAGTCGCCATTCTTCGGGTTTGTGTTTACGTCCAAAAGTTTTCATCAAATTGTCAACATCACTGCAGTACGTAAGATTGCCGTCCATAGAATAAAATCCAGAAAATTTCTTGTGGCGGTTGCGGAAATGACTAATTTTGGTACTGTGTTCCAATAAATTCCAATTTTGCAATCTGCTTTGCCTTTACTTAAGTTCAAATCATGAACTAAATCGTTTAGTTGTGTTTGTGTAATCAAATGTAGCTCAGTGGAATCTGCAGGATTAATATCTGTATCTGTGCTAGAAACAATGTCATCATTTTCTTCATCTGATTCTTCAAATGTTTCTGGTGGCATAGGAACGGGAAGATCAGCACAATGGCCAACGAATCTTATCGCCGATGCTAAATTAAGATACACAACAATTTTTTTCTTTTTTGCAGAGAAGCCTGCTATCTTCGTTATGCAGAAGTAACAGTCGGTTAGATGATCCTTTAGTTCCCTCCATATCATAGGTACTGCAAATGGCATACATGAACGAGAACCTTTTATCCACTGTCGGAAACTATTGGCACAAGAAACACAACAAATGTGTGGTGCCCACTGCTTGTCTTGATCTCCAATTCTACATCCAAAGTACAGATGATAAGCTCTTCTTATTAGCGGAGTAAAACATCGTTTTTGATGTTTAGCAGTAAACTCTCCACAAACATAACAAAAATTATCCGGATCATTCGCACATTTACGGAACATGATTAATGCTTTTAGAGTTAAATACGATCACTAACTGCACTACTAACACTGAAAGGGGCTCACAACCAAAAATACAAGTTGGTCTTAAAATATAGTAAAATAAAAACAACGGTATACATATTATGCCGATTCGTCACTTTGTTATCTTGTTACAAGCAGACAAAATAATATCATAGTGACGTTACATTGCAATTCGCTTGGAAGACCACATATGTGTACGTGCTTCTGTTGCAAAGTTGCAAGCGGTTGTTACAAATTTAACTATTTGCAGTTGCACGATTATAAAGAAATAGGGTAGTGTTTCAAATTATTAATCACATATTAATGGCTTTCTAACATAAATGCAGAATGTAATTACATCATTTCCAAAAATTGTTATCGCTAATAGTTAATTAAGCTATTAACGTAATTGCAGTAATTGCACTATCTAGTGAAACTTCAAAAACTGGACGTGATAGAAAAAATCTGAAGACAGATTTGAATTCAGGAGGAAAAATTACATACAGATTACCTACTTTTGTTTGAGAACCAAAAACTCTGTTGATCAGTGTTATCTGTAACCGCATAGCAAAAAACTAGATTTTTTACCAACCCGTAAAACAGGCAGGCATTAGCAAGGGATACAGTACCATTGACCACCTACAATCACTGCGAACCCAAATAGAGTAAGCCACCGAGTATAATCGTAGGCAACCCTAAAATTTATTGAAAATGCCAGAATGGACACAAGATACTCTGCTATAATCAGAAGTATTTATAATTATGCGAGTATGCACCTTAAGATCGGTGAGAGCCTAACCACCAACAAAATAGAGATTACCAGGGGTGTACCTCAAAGGCATAGTATCTCGCCAAAGTTGTTTACTTTCGCACTGGAAGATGTCTTCAAAAACCTTCAATGGGAAAAGAAAACCAAACAGCAGAAGTAACTAGACGATACATCTTAGGAAACAATGACATACCAATAAATCTAAAGAGGAAAGTCTATGACTCCTACGTACTACTAGTGGCTGCATATGGCCTGGAAACAATGAGTCTTACAAAAAAAGAGAGCCAATAGACTGAAAACAACACAGAGACCAATGGAACGCTCAATGCTTGGAATCTCACGAACAGACAAAATCAGGAACGAGATAATTAGAGAACGGTCTAATGTGACCGACGTGATGAGTCAGGTAGCACACTGAAGTGGAACTGGGTAGGGTATGTCGCAAGACAAAATAGTAACAGATGGACAGCCCGATTAACAGAATGGCGGCCGAGGGAATCAACAAGGAGTAGAGGCCGGCCACAACGAAGGTGGCTAAACGACATCAATTCGACCATCGGTAGGGACTGGTTCCACAAAGCCCGAAATCGTCAGGAATGGAAGAAATACGGAGAAGCCTATGTCCAGGAGTGCACGAGGGAAGGCTCAAAATGATGATGATGATAATGAGTAGTATATTGTATGTTAAAAGGTGAAAGTGCATTGTTACCGCTTGTGAATGAATCATGCAAAGTAAAATAGTTTTTGAAATTTGAACTGAATAATATAAACACTTGCGAGTGGAATACTGTAACGTTCTGCTTAAAATTTAAGACTGCCACATTGTCAAAATTCAGGGTAGCCGCGACCTGCCTCAAAAATATTAGCTGAAATGCGACCAAGATGGGTTTGAACGTAAATATTTTGCTAGAGCAATATAGGAGCAAAACAAATTCGATTATATATTCAGTAGATATGTTTATAAATACTCGAAACACAAAAATAAATGGTATAAAACATACTTTACCGGTAAAGCAGAATATTATGTTAATACAAATGTAGATTTGGATAAGCAACTATAGTTAGAACTACCTCTAAAACACTGAAAATCGTATGATTCACGGAATGTACAACCCCAAACCAAATAAATGTACTGGTTTTACTCTGAAATAGGTAACCCACTTATCACCAAATTTTAAATAACGATTTTGTAGCTGCTGACCTAAAGTTATTATCTGCAATAATGTAGATATTATAGAAAGCGTTTCATAACGTACGGAGGAGACTGAAAAAAGAGCTAAAGGAGACCAAAATATTATTTTCTTAATAAGCTTCTGACCAAAACCCAACACTAAGGAATTAACGAGCATTCTTTGCAAACTGAGGTGGTAATTTACGTTTTAAATTCCATCAGGGGATATCTGAGAGTTAACTAAACAAAAATGAGTTAAAACGATTTGTAAAGAATAAGTAACATGAAAATTAAAGCTACTTCAATTTGTCATTGAAATGCTTAACAATAAGTGTTCACTGATGGAGAACAGCTGAGTTTATAATAACTACGAAACAAGTGTGCAGTAGAAATTAGTTTGAGTGTTAATTTATTTACTCTCCAAAATTAAGATACATCACCTTTAAGCATTTAATTCGATTTAAATAGCTAACTACACTAACGAAGAATATGTAGATTTGATTAACACGTATGGAACTGCTCAAGAAAACTTTGCACGTGCAAGACGTACGTATTCGGAAAGATTTCCATCTCGTCAAACGCTTTCCGAAAATACTTTTCTTTGAGTAGTCCAATACCGAAGAGAGACTGGAAATTTACAACCTAAGAAAGGTCATGCAGAGCAAATCAACATGGGGGAATGTGGAGGAAGAACTTTTAGAAACGGTTGATGCTGATCCATCTACAAGTACACACCAAATTTCCCACGAAGTTGGAGTTTCTCCATCCTTTGTTTGGCACACATTGAGTAGCAATGGTTTGTCCTTTACATTTTAGTCATGCTGTACGAGATTACCTCGACATTATCTTTCCGCAAAGATGGATTCATTTCATGGCCTCACGCATTCCAGATCTCCACCCAGTGGACCTTTTCTTTTGGGGTTTTATGAAAGAATTGGTATATGCCACCGAAGTTGGTACAATCGACGAATTGCGCCGTCGCATCAATGCTGCAACAGTGCAACAATTTCCAAAAGAATCAGAAAACTGGATTTGTTCTGCGAAAATGCGCAGGGTCAGTATTTCGAACACCTAATGTAAATGTTTTTGTTATGTTGAATTGTTTGTAGCTTATTTAATAATACAATTGTAATTTACAAATGACGTTTTCTTTATTTAAAAAGGTATCTTATTTTTACTGTGTGTTTTCTATATAATTTAAAATTAAACTACCTCAATAGCAAATTATCAGGTGTTGTAATAAATATGTTTCTACGGGAGCGAAAACGCTATGATATTCTTTCTAATGTTTCTTCAATAATACCAGCTGTACTCAATAAAAGGGCACTAATTTACTAGAACACTGCTGATATTTTTATGTTATTAGGTTTTGGCCAAGTTTATTAAGAAAATAACTTTATTTTGGTCCCCTCTAGCTACCCTTTGAGTCTCCTCCATACATTATGAAACATCTTAAATAAAAATAAGTTTTTCTAAATTTTGATAAGTACCTCTTAATTTCTTATTTAGTATTAGGATACAAGCGGAATATTTCCAATATTTAGTTATTTCTTAGTTTAAATGATTATACGTTTTTGTACCCTATAACACGAAGATATCCGATTTATATATCTTCGTATTTAGATTTGACATCTGAGTAAAGCACAACGAATTCAGATAATAATGAGTTAACAATCTAAATGCAGCAAGTCGACTTAATAAAAGGATTAAAGGCCGAAGAAAAAATAATAACGTACAAAAAATAGTATAACTACAAATGAATGTAATATGCCATTGTACACGATCACAAATTGCCAAGTGTTATGTGCTAGTCTGAGATGTTAGCATCCCTGAACCGAGTGGTGCAAGAGATCGTATTAAGTAAGAGTATACGTGTGCCGTGGTTTTGTAACGTTTTCTTGTCTTTATATAGTACAATAACAAAACTTTTAGTATTTTTAAAAGGCAGCGTACAACTTCTCTGATGGTCAAAATCATTACAACACTTAAAATAAAATATTCTTGGGTAATTATGTTATTATAAGCTTTCAGTCTAACACTTTCTGTGCAAGATACTTTTTTGCTAGGATACTCTTTGATCTTGTAATGGGTAAAGCAAATTCAAAGAAAATAAGGAAGGCCGTCAAATTAGCCGCTCTTAGAATGATTACGAATGCTCATAAAGCAGCAAAAACTAGCTCTGCCGAGCCTAAAATTCAAGTACTTTTTCCAATAGGCTGCTAATCAAAAGCATCAAATTAAATCAAAGGTATATTCAATCGCACCTTTGTATTTTCATTTCTTTTGTGGCCTTACATATACTGTTATTTGTTCCTTTGTAAACATCGAGAATATTTTCAATTTATAAGTTGACAGTAATAATGTTTCAACTTTGATTTTGTGTAAAATCTTTGAAGCATTTAAGTTATAATACGAATGGTTACAGTCCTGTGCACTTCCAAAACACAAATTACTTGCTGCAATATAGCTGGTTTAAATACGATCTAGTTGCGTTGGATTGAATATGAAATCTAAAAATACAAGGTTCAGGGGACTTCATGTAAACGGCCATATTATACTAAAATGATATATTTTATTAGTAATAGTAATTGTTCGAAATATTTTTTATATAGTATTTGTTAAAATGTGAAAAATGTTTACCTTTCCCTACCTTTACGTATAGCATCTGCCTATCTCCCTATCAAATTTTTTTTTAATTGTCTTATACAAAATCGGTCATCGAAATATAATAAAGATTTTTAAAAACTTTTAAAACAACAATAAAAATTTAAAATAAAATACTTATGCATTGTTGGGAATGTTTATGAAATACGATGTAATACAAACTAATATTGTTCACTCCGGTTTTGATAGCGTCTCGCTAGAGTATTTCTAGCAGGTAGACTCTTAGTAAATCATTGATAAAATCAATTCTTTCGAACTTAAACTATTAATGTGCTTTTTTTTCTTACAAAACAATTGTATTCATATTATTATTATTACTACACCTAGATTAACTTCTCCTTGGAGTTACTGTATCCGATATCGGTCGTCACGGTGAGAGTGAAATAGACATTTGTGATCACAGTATGTATTGTAATGGTTCACTGCCCATAGAAATTCTGATTGCCTAATTAACTAAATGAATAAGGTCAACATGAGCACAGAATTAAATATTTTATTTATTGCACGATAATCAATACTTTACATTAATAAGTGCACTTGATGTGAGCAGCAATAACTAATAATTTGAGAGATAAAAGTTAGCACGAAACGAAGCAGCTTACAGAAGGGTTACATTCTGAGTTTCAGATAATGATAAATGTTCGGAAGGGCCAATGCAATTTAATTTATAACTGACAGAATTGAGCTTATTAATGTCAGACATAATGTGAATAGAATAATACAAAATAATTTGTTAAATACAGAAATAATACGAGCGTTATGTAGTAAAACTGTATAAGCCAGCAAAATGCAGATTAGGTGAAAGGTAAACGAAACAGTGCTAGCAAAATAATTATTGCAAAGAGCAATGAAAATGGAAGGTAACCGATCGAAAGACAATTAGTGAGATGTTAAATGAATTCCAAGTGTATCAGTGCATTATAAACAAAAGTGATTTAAAAGTAGAGCATGTGTTGTAACAATTATTCCAAGAAAAAGACAATATTAGCGGTGAGGTAAAGCCATGACATCAAAACGTTAAACATGTTATCGATCCTAATTTCCATTATAAATATTTGAAAATCTAGTTGCTAGGTGACTTGACCGTAATATTTTATTAAGAAAAACTAAACAAGCTTGAAAACTGTGTGAGGGGACCACATTGAACTGCTCAATTATCATGCAAAATTGTAAATAAAAAAGATTTTAGTTGTTCCAATTGTAGTTAAAGTTATTTACGAGTGTCCTGTCCATCTGTGGGTATAGTTGGCGAGGTGTTAAGAGGTCCATGTAAAGCAGATAAGCCAGCAGAGAAATTCGTCCATGTGCGAGTGACTTCGAGGGCCCATTTCTGTAAGCAAGCAGTTTCGCCCAGCAAGAATAGCGCCTGTTACGTGTAGGGACGACATTCAGAGACCAGTACGTGCAGAAATCCCACCCAACAAGCCATTCACAAGTGGATTATCCCTGTGGCGTCATTTGGAAAACTTATCCAGCGTCCGAGAGGTGTCCGATAAAGGTAGAATTTCACAGGGAAAGCGTTGCCGTAGGTTTCTTATGTTTGGACTTCAGCAAGTTCAGTGTCTACGAGGTGGAAAGCCATATTGCAGTGGTCTAGAGCCGTCCAGTTTCCAGAAATTTAGGTAGTGTCCTTTAAAATGCGAATTGATGCGGCATTTTTCAGTTTTGTGCAGGATATGAAACAAAAAACTGTCGAGCGTCGGTTGCTACGTCACAGCTAGAAACAAAACGAACTTAGCGGTTGCTACGTCACAGTAATAAATATTTACCTGACGCGTCTTTGCCATTTTGCCCGAAATATTTGCAAGTATTTGTCATACAACAGGTTTTTTGTCATACCAAGTTTTTCCTACATTTTTTTAACCTACGACCCTGAACCAAAATTGTCTCACGTCTACGGAGCTAGTCCCGAATTTATTGCGGATATATAGAATAAGAAAAGGGCACTAAACCATTTGTTTTGGCAGGTTCGTAATTGAATTTAATATATTAAAGTGTAGTTTCCTTGGCCATAATATTTATTTTACTTTAAAAACCCTATTTTTATCATTAGGCGGAAGACACTCCACATTCTCGGAAATGTGTTACCTGCTGCGGTTTCCTGTATCCTTCCACAGAGTTTGTTATCGTGTAAATGTTTATAGAGTATACGTATTGTTGTTAATATGCAGCCGACCACTCCTTAGATAGAATCGCTGATTATAGGGAGACGATTAATTGCTTCACTTGGTTAGATATCAACCTCACCCGGTGGAATATACTAACAGGTACAAAAATGTATATTCTCAAAAGATGGAGCGGCCGCATATATTTTTTTTGTGCCGCGTTTAAGCACCTAACCAAGTCGTTATTTTGAGATAAACGCTGTTTGATTATTTACAACTCTTTTGTTATTACACATCAGTATAGATAACCCTTATCATCTTATTCTTTTTCTACATACTCTAAAACCAAGTTTTGTTAATTTCAAACCCATGTGTATATGTCATGTAACCCTGACAGCCAATACTCTCGCCACCTACTTGACAGTTTCGGTGGTGGTCCGTAGCTGTTTTCGCTAGTCTAGTGCCAGTCATTCGACTGGCGCGGTTTCTTTACCCTCGCTTTCTTGTTCTTATCCATCTTACCATATCATGTATACTGCATCTGTCACGTATCTTCTTATGCCTGATTCTGTCGCTCAGTGACACTTCTACGACAGATTTTAATGTATAGCTCATGTGAAACGTTTGTTCTTGTATTTAATCTAAAGTATGATCAAAAATTATTTTCATTTAGTATGGCCATGAAATACTTCCTAATTTATGAATGCAACTAGATTTATACCTAAGTGTCAAATTTGACATTTGCTTTTTAAGGAAGTTATACTTGCATTCATAAATTAAGAAGTATTCCATGGCCATACTAGATGAACATAATTTTTGATCATACTATAGTTTCGTCAGCATACGTAAGCGCTGAATAAAATGTTGTTTTGCTTTATAGTCATATTACTCTCGCACGGTACCTGAAATTGCTGCTACTTTTATTGTCTATAATAGTTATGTTGTTCACAGTATAATTTTGTATGCTGACAACACCTTACAAATATCTTTCATTGCCTTGAACAGCTAACTTTAATCAGCGCAGGCTTATGATATGTTAAAAGCTTTGTATAACTGTAAAGCTGTGTGTACTCCAAGTGTTCTTGACTGTTATTTTTGCTTTCGTGAAGGTCATGAAATTGTCAGTGACGATAAGAGAAGTGAACGCTGATCGACATAGAAATTATAAAAAAACTCAAGAAACCAGAAAACTTTGTTAAAGCCGATGGACAAGTTCCCTTAACGCTGATGCAAGATGGGAATAAAATCGATGGAAAAATGATTAGCCAAATGCTGCATGAAAATTTAGGTAACAGAAAACTTGACCTCTGAATAAAAGCAATGAAAATTTTAATGTTCAAGATGTTCGTTGACATTTGTAATGGCCACCCTACCTTTTTGACTCAACCGTTGCTTGTGTTAAGTCATGATAATCAATAAGATCTTGTGATCAAACGTCAGAACATACAGTAGTGCCAAAAAAATCCATTTTGGCTTCAGCAATCAAAATTTAACACCGTGCTGATCATTTATTTAGATTCTGAAGGGGTCATTCACAAAGAAGTATGCGTCTGATGCATATAATTTTGACACTTAGGTGTATGTGTGGTTACGCACGAAGATACAGCGTGCATTTTTAGTATCATCTGCAAACTCAAACTGCCTTTGTATATTCAAAAGTACGGCAAAAAATTCTTACCGATTTGTTTCCTTAAATGTCTGAAAATAAGAGACACCCAGAGATAGGCAGTGGCCATTAGAGAGAGAAAATAACAAAAGAAAAAAGAAAAACCTATAAACTGAACGATCAACAAACAAAAAAGATATACCAAGAGAAACTAAAGGAGCAATTCGAAAACAAGACTACCACAAGAAGACGAATAGCAAATAAATGTATGTACTTCAAGGAGAATATACTAGTCGCAGCAAGAGAAATAAATACAAACAAGAAAAGTAGGTGAACACCGGAAATGCAAATAATGGTTAACGAGAAGAAAAATAAATTGAGAAAATATCTATAAACAAGGAAAGAACAAGACTATAATTTATATAAAATTAAGGTTAATCAAATAATAAAGGCGAAAAACAAAGAACCTGGGACGAATTTGGGCATAAGATAAAATGAAAATTACACTTAAACCAAAAATTGCTCTTCAGCACAATAAAGCAACTAAAGAAAAAGAAACCACCCGGACTAGGCAACATAAAAGATAAAGAAGGAAACGTCCTAACAGAACAACAAGACATAATGGAAAGATGCAAACAATATTTTAAAGATCTAGCAGATACAAAGCACGACGCGGAATACGAAGACGAAGTACAAATCCACATAGACACAGAAAACAACATGAAAGCAATTACAGAAATTAAAATAATAAAAGCTATAAGAAAATAAAACTAGAAAAAAAAACGCCACCACGAAATCAAAGGAGAGATCATGAAATATACGGAGATAACGGTGAAAGAAGAATTTCTAAACGAGATAGTAGTACAAAAACAAACATCAAAAGACTGTAATACAGCAATTATAATGCCACTATTCAAAAAAGGAGAAATCAAGAAATACACAAACTATAGAGGAATGACACAAAAACATAAATATAGGAACATGGAAAGTGGAAACAATAACAATTGAAGAATTAATGTTTGCAGACGATATGATCCTAGTAGCTGAATCGGAAAAATAACTACAACAACATATATATTAATATACCAAAAGGAATTAAAATCAATAAATATGGAAATTAATAGGAAAAAACCAAAGGATAATGGCAACAAAAGAAAAACACCACAGAATCAAAATGGAAGAAAAAGTATTAGAACATATTAAAAGTTACAACTACTTGAGTACAACTGTAGAAGACACCGGCAAAATAGACAAAGAAATAACAGGGAATAGGAAAAGCTGGAAGATTATATTACGCTCTAAGGAATACATTTCTGGAGAAAAAAAGATAACAAAAAAAACAAAAACCCAAGTATGCCAGAAAGTTGTCAGACCCGCATTGACATATGGCAGTGAATCATGGACAATATTAAAAAAATACAAGTAGAATAACAGCAATAGAAATGAGATTCTTAAGGAAAATTTAAGGGATTACAAGAAGAGACCGAGTGAAAAACACGACAATTAGAGACCAGCTAATCATAAAACGAATAGAAACGACAATCAAAGAAAACAACTGAGCTGGCTAAGACACTTCCACAGAATGGATAAAAAAGGACTACAAAGAGAATATACGAAGAACAGGCATGACAAGCGGCAAAGAAACGAGAAATACATTGGAACGAAACCAAAAGATTATCACAGGGCAGGAATACATGGAAAGACGAATACATGAAATGCCATCAGCTTGAAATGAATAAATATTTGATATGAAATAACTACGCAGTCCAACACTGAAAGATAAACGGACTTTTAGATTAAATAATAATAATTCTATAGTGTTTATATTATAGCCAGTGATGTTTCTGCAACTGTGTTTACAAGTGCGTGTGACAAAATGGTATCACTCGTTGACGATCGCTGATGTTCACTAATGACATAGCTACTGCCCAATACCACGTCTCGAAGTTTGCCATATTTAGCTACTCTCATACTGTGTAGGACTAAAGAGTACTAGAAAAGATACTCGTCTGCGCCTCTTACAGGAGACAGGGGATTCACTGGGTATGTTTTTCATCCGGAATCCAATATATGACAAACATAATTTTGACTTTTAGGTCTTGGGGTTGTTACGCATGAAAATACAGGGTGCATTTTTAATATCATCTGCAAATGAGAATTGACGACTTTCTATGTTCAAAAGTAAGACAAAAAAATCTTACCGGTATTTCATAAAACACACGAGACACAAGCTGTTCATAAAATATGTTTTTGTTTTCTAAGAATGTCAAAAACTGAAAAAAATTAAATTAAGATTTGATATCGTCGGATATAGGACTCGGTGTTATTTTCTTTCCTTGCTTCGACTTTATCTTCTCCATGCGTTTTCTCTGTTCTTATTTTGCTTAGAGCTTTGTCAACTTCTTCTATTTTAATACTTATTGTTTGCTCTATTAGTCGTCCTTGTTGTTCTTCATTTGTAGGTGTCTCTTCATTGCTTATTTCATGTTCAAACTTAACTGGAGAGCATGATTTCCATATGTCCAATATCTCATTTTAACATTTTTAGTTTTTTGTTTCTCTAATCTAATTTTAGATTTCCCCTTCTACTTCCCATCTTTTTTAGTCTAGTTCAAAATGCTCTTCTGTGTATCTTCTACGTTTCGTTTAATTCTTTAGTACTTATTTTCCTCGACTTCTTCTACTTACATTTTCTTCCATATCTTGCTGTGTTTCAGTTTACATATATTTTGTCAAGCTTTCTTCTTTTTTCCTTACCTCCTCTTTCAACTCGTTATTTTACAATTTTGTTTTTTTTTCGTAGGTACTTGTTTACCTTTCTTATTCCACAGATTGTGATATCGTTTTCCTAAATTGTTCCATCTTCCTTCCAGTGTCCGCTCCATTTTATCTGTTTATAATTTGTGATCCCTTGTGATATATTATTATTATTATCATAGTGCATTTCATTTCTTCTTCGACCTTTTGGTTCTATACGCACTGTATCGCTCGTGCTAGTCTATGGTCGGTTAGTATTTTTTTCTATTTTTAGTATACTTTTCCTAAATTTATGTATATGTTATATGGTTTGTTATACTTGTTCTACCTTTGCTAGACATCTTTATTTGACTTCTACTTTCTGATACCTAAATGTGTTTCCTTGTTTCACAGAAGTCTAACATTTTAAAACCGTTTCTGTTTGTTGCTTCCTCTCTGTAACCACCCATTCCTTTCTTTTTGTCCCTCGCTGCTCTGGGATTCTAATCACCCATGATTATTATTTGTCTATTATGTTATCTTGTTTTATCGACTACCTTATTTAGTTCGTTATGTAACGATATTGTGCTCTCTTTTCACTTCCCCTACGGATGCATATAGTTGCAGCAACATTTCTGTCGTCCATTTGTAGATACAATTCTATTAATCTGGAACTAGTACAGGTTATGTTCATGTTTTTTTTATTTCACTTAGTTTCAATATTTTAATTCCATTATGATCTCTTTTCTCCTCTACTACTAATTTATTTTTACTCAATTATTTTATTTCCTTCTTCATCTATTTACGCTGTATCTTTCTCATTTGTTCTTTTCTCGCTGATGTGTCACAATTTTTCTTTTGAAATAAGTATTGTGATTCTTAGTTGTTGGTGTGATCCACATTATCATTTTTGTTTCTTGAATTTGTTTGGCTAACTGTCCAACCTTTTCTCTTCTTACTATTCTTTTTACCCAGTTTATTTCGGTGTTTCTATAGTATATGTCTATCCACTTACTATTGGCTTATTATAAGCAATTTGTGCCCTATGTCTCCTTTCTCTTGCCTGTTTCAAGTATCCTCCAAAATTGTTCTCTAATGTCTCATTCTTCTAATTTAATTTTCAGAAATTTAAATGTTTTTTAACTTTTAATTTCTTAGCAGCTTTCAATATTTCTAATTTCCTATTCCAAGTTTCCAGTTTGATCGATATCGGTCCGTTGCTGTTATTCATATTTTCCCAGTCTTCTTATCTCTTTACTTTCATTTGAAATATTAATCTGAACGCTTATAGTTTTCATGGTGCATTCATCTTTTTATATAGATCCCCTTCATTTTCTGATTAATCTTTCTTAGTTTATTCGTTCCTTTTCCTCTATATCTTTCTCCAATAATCTATTCTCTGTATGAATCCAATTTTTGTTCCATTCGCTCATTCTGTTTGTTTATTTCCTTTAGCTTTTTATCTACCAGCATCTTTCCAGTTTCCATTAGTATCACTTTTATTTTATTTTATTTTCCGATTTTAATTTATCTACCTATATATTTAAAACGTGAAGTTTTTTTCTTCGGCATCTATTTTGAGACTTCCCCTTCGATCATTTTTTGCTAAATGAAATCTGTAACTTTGTAGCAAAGAAATATTATTGAAGAAACGCCAACATGTTATAGCGGGCAAGTGATTGCAACCGGCAATGCTGTAGTAGTGGAACAAATAAGTTGTCGAAGTCGACCTGCTGTGTTCCGTTAATTTTTGCAATGCACCATTGTACCAGCGATGATCCCATCACAGTAAATATTTAGATGATATATCCCATCAGTGAATCCGCTCCAACAGTTGTTTAAAATTCAAATTAAATAATTTATGGCCGTTGCTTTCGATTTAAAAATGCAAAACTAATTTCAATTGCCCCCGAAAAGCTAGTTTCTTTTAATCATAGTACTTAGCTGTTTCGGCATTAGCTCGTTTCATAACACTCTGTGGGTCGCGCGTATGTGAATTTTTGGAAAAGCATTTATAAGGTATTTGTCTTATTACGTAGTATACAGATTTCGTGTATCGGCGATAATTAAAATACATTCCGTAGAATAAATTAGAAGTTCACGTTGTACTGAATGTGTTTCTAACTTAATTGTCTTATTTAGATAGGCTGTGAAGCTCAGTTGATGTACTAACTGTAGTAATTCTGACTTGGTTTATTCTACTCTGTTTCGTTTACAGCAGATTTCAATACTATAATGGTGCCAACGACTAAAAATCAAAAATTACAAATACTATAATTTATTTCTAATGTAATTATATGCACCTATATATCACAACGGGTTGGGGTAATATATAAAGCAAGAACTTTCTCAGCATGCTATGCTATAGCTCCTATGGTCTAAGGGTGCATAATTAGAAGCGCCCCGAAGGCGATTCGTGCACACAAGTGAAATATAAAGCTGAGTTGTCAATTGTTAGGGATTGGCAACGAAAGAGTCTCGACAATTCATGCGCGTCCTGAAGAGGTGCTCGTGAGGCCCTTAAGCTTTCGTGGTATTCATATTTCACACAAAACTTGCAGTCGCCGTCGTTTTGCTGCAGTGATCTGTAGCAGGCGTGCTCCGTCATCAACCACCTCAAAAAACTATCATGTGGCCGTCACAGGTACTGCAGCGGCATATGTGTGCGTTCCTCCTGTTCGTAGGGTCCATCACCACCTTCATATCTCTGCGGCACAAAAACAGCCCTACCGGAGACCTATTTGAAGCAAATTTGACCAACGAGGGTCTGAATAAACTATCGGAGAGCTCCAAATTCGCTTTCAGAGAGAGTAGGGTTTATAAAAGCTACAAGAACTATTTCACTATCCCCAAGCTTGTAACGGCGGCGGAAAACAAACACAAGACCAAAGAAATTTACATTCTGGGCCTGTTTGAGCTCAGTACCAAATGGGGCAAAAGGGACGAAGGCTTCAGCGAGATGTCTGCAGCTCACCTTGCCGTTCGCCACGTGAATAAATTCCAGGTTCTTCCAGGATACGCCTTGAAGCTAATTACTAATGATACTAAGGTAATAAATTGAGGGTTTGAAGTGCAAATAGTAATTTTTAGAAACGAAGTGAGCATACAAATGGAAAAATAAATCATGCATGTTAGTTGAGTATCATATAGGTTTTACCGAAACTACCTTACATTATTTCTACTTTAACCGTTCTTGAAAGTAAATAGTTGTAAGTGATAGTTTCATGTAATGCTTTCTTTGCATTACATTTTCCCTCTTAGTAACTGACTAATTTCTTTATTAGACGGACTTGTAATAACTTGAATAATTTAAATTGGGAAAAAAATCAAGGGTTTATATTGTAGTGTCGAGAAACTTTTTCAAACTAGATTTTGACCAATTTTCTGTGAAAATTTTAATACCTAACCTGCGTACTAGCCAAATTCTATATTGGCAACCTTATATTGGTGCTGGGATCGGTATTGATATCATTATAATTATATAAACTTAAAGTATAGTAAACAAGGTGAATGTGTTACCAACCTCCCAACCTGTTCTTTTGGTAATATTTTTCAGTTGCTCTCATTGTATTTACTGGGTATTGGCAATATTATATCACAACTATCGCAGCATTCGCCCACTATGTAGAACTTAGAGAACCTGTTCTATTAAAAACATTAACCCAAATATAGTCATCTAGCTGGTATTTAGAGCTTGAGAAAGTATGTAGATGAAAAACGCTTACGAATAGTATCCTACAACAATTTTATCTAATTTGCACGGCGTCAGAGGGGCTTCAGTATAGATGATAGGGAAAAATATCTTAAAAGCCTATCGTAATAACAATATTATTTAATGAACATTTTATGTATTTAGCCGTGTATCTGAATTCTTAAATAGCTATTTATGTATCAGGTTGCAATATAAAAGTGTTTTGCACACACAGACGTGAAGTTTTCCCTACGAGCGAAGCGAGTTGGGCAACACGTGTAAAAAACACTTGTATGCAAGATTTTCTATAATTTTGAGTCATAGTAATTTTTATAGTAAATAGATTTACTTAAATCTAGAAAGCTGTTCTAAATTTTAATATTAGCAGTAGTATCAATATGAAATCTCATATTGCAACTAACGAATATTTACATCATTTTGACGTTGTAAACAACCACAAAATGTCATTATCTTAGGTCAAAATTACAGAAAGAAGCTTTTCGAACTACTTTGGAAAAGTACAAATAACAAAATATAATAGGCTCTCAAAGAGAGCTGTAAATCTGTATTCTTAAACTGAAAAATTGCAAAACCCATCAGCAACACAAAATTTGAATAATACAAATTTTTAACTGAAAGGACCTTCAACGACTATAGAACTACTAAAGCAATGATTTAATATTTCAAAAGAATTTACTCAAAAAATGGTGTACTATAACTGTAACTGTTGAAATTAAAAAATGTTTTAGTATAGCTGCGTGAAAATGCACCAAGCACACAAAAGCCCCAGTACACTCTGCAAAAAAATTATAGTCTCTCGTAAACCTGGGAAATTTATACTTTTATTTTAAAAATAATCGATTTTTTACATATAACAGTATTCAAGTTACTAAATCACTACTTATTAAATAAATTCATTATTATGAAAATAAAACAATCAAATATGCGATACTTATATTTATAATAATAAATTACAACAGTACTAAGAGATTATACAAAAGAAATATTATATTGAATTGCCTAATTATCAATTATCCGAAAGGTTAATACAAAATACTTAAGGAGAAATGCATTAAGATCACCATATCAAAGAAAAGTAGCAATTGCACTTGACGAAATGGTGTCTGCCTACTTGCGCCCGGCTCATTTACGCCCACCGCCATTTTCGACTCATTTGCGCCCCAGAAAAACATCAACGGTAATTAAGGTCTTATTTGCGTCAATGCTTGCAACACATTAGGGATAACAACATCCGAAGTTGGTCGACTAGTGGGGTGCTCTCGTACATGCAAAATAGTTATTACAAAAATACTCAATTTAACAATTCTTCACTTAGCTGCTCTAACTTCTACGTCTTCTTGTTGATACTTTAATTTTTGTGTTTATTTGGGATCATTTTAAAATTTTAAGCGTTGCTATACTGGTATCAAATTTATTGATTAATAATGCAAAAAAATCACACATTCTTGAGACGATGTATTGTCTTGAACCAATAACAGCGATTTTTAGCTTTTGCCAGATTCAGTGTAAAAGGTATCGAGCATTTAATAATAATAATAATGTCATTATGCCAAATAAACAAGACATTTTCTTTATACTAAATGAAACAAAGGCGGAGTTCAGCTTGACAATAAAATTATCAACTGATCTAGTACTGTACCCGCAAATAATTTTGTTAACTAATAAGATATTGTAGTTAAATGAAATACACTTGCTAGATAACCTCCGGGTCCGCCTGAATAAAATAGAAAGACGTTAGTTGACAATAACTATAAAAAGAAGTTATAAATGATAAAACTTTTGTTAAGATAGCAACTTATTTGCCCTGTCCGCTACTAAGTAACGCTTTCATTTTTTATAGTAGTACTATGCAGTAAATATAAAAAATATAAAAACTTAGTTTAATTAGTATATTGTTTAATTCCGATAACATCATGTTCATCTTAAGTGTCACTGGCACGCTGATAAAATGAGCTAATCTGTACAATAATATGAATTATTAATCAATAAATTGTACACCACTGTAAAAACTCTTAAAGTTTTAAAATAAAACCCAGTTTGAAATAGAAATTGAAATATCAACAGAAAGGCATATAAGGTGGGGCAGCTAAGCAAAAAATGGTTAAATTTAGAATTTTTGTAATAACTATTTTGCATGTAGGAGACCGCCTGACTAGTCGGTCCACTAATGTTGTGATAACTAATGAATTCTAAGCATTGGCGCAAGTGAGACCTTAATCACTACTGTTGACATTTTTCTGGGGCGCAAATGAGTCGAAAATTGCGATGGGGGCAAGTGATCCGGGCGCAAGTAGGCCTATATCGACGAAATATCTACATTTGATGATCCCGTCTTGATAGTGAGCATTAAATTTTAATAATTTATTTTGTTCATTAAGCCATTTTTCTCCACATTTATTCTCCTCATTTTCTACAATGTACATTTCGTACACCATTCCTTGCAAAATTCCCAAATCATAATAATCGATAACTATTTTCTTGAGAGGCTCCCTTTAGTTTCTTTTTCTTATATAAATACTTTTTCCACTCTTTTCTGTCCAGTGTCATAGTCTTACAGTTTTTTGTTCCTGTTTTCTTTAAATCCTTCTGCACTTGGTCATACCATCTGGTCTTTGTCCTGCCTCTTCTTTTTCACAAGGATGCTTTGCAGTATTTTTCGGGGAATTCTAGTTTTATCCATTCTTATGCGATGGTCTAACTATCTGAGCTTTTGGGATTTGTCCATTCCTTTGATTTCCACATTTCCCACGTTTCCTGCTTCCTAGGATCCGTCTGATTATTTTCCTTTCCCATCTGCTTAATTTATTCTAGTCACTTTTATTCAAACGCCATGTTTCACACACGTATGTTACACTAGATCTTATTGCTGTTTTGTATATCTTAAGCTTCTAGTTTTTTTGAAATAACGCTTGATTTTAGCACTGAACTTAAGGCTTCTGCGCATTTGCTGCCTTTGTGATTCGTGTTTTCATTTCTTTATTGTGGTCATTATTTCTTGTAATCATTGATCCTAAAAACTTAAACTACGTTACTTCTTCAACGTTAAATTCAGTACTATCTTTATTTTGATTTTTAGGAAACCAGGCGTCTTCTTCTTGCTATTTCCAACATGCATGTATTTTGCTTTGTTGTCATTAATGCTGGTACCTATCATTCTTGCAAATTTCTCGAGCTATATAAAAACTTCTTGCTTGGATTTTCTCGATCTTGCCACTATTGTTAGGTCATCAGCGAATGCTAACCATTGGTGTTCCTTATTGTAAATGGTACCTTGTGTATTAGTTTCGCTCATCCTTATCACTTTTTCTAGCACAAAGTTGAACAGAACTGAGGATAGCGAGTCACCTTGTTGAACACGTTGTTCGTTTGAATTCTTCGGATATCCTCCCATTGCCTTCCAATTTGTGTTTTCTGTGTAATGCCTTCCAATTTGTGTTTTCTGTGTAACAAGCAGGATAACAATCTTACATTACAATGTGATGGATGCACAAACCATCTTCACGTAGCGTGTGTTCATATTGATGCAGATGATGCCAAACGAATAACTCGCCAAAGAACAAAAGGTGTGAAATTCTTTTGTAACGCCTGTAACAAAACTACTGATCAGTTTGCAGAACTAAAACGGATGCTTAATTCTTTGATGAGCAGGCTGGAAAAATTGGAAACTCGTTCTGATCAACAATGTGAATTGTCTACCGTATCTTTTGAAACCGTGGTACGTGAAGCTCAAGATCGAATTAGGCTACCTGAAAACGATGATGCAAATTTATTACTTGCAAATGTTAATAATATTTTTCGAACAACACAGTCGAAAATAAATTTGGATTCGACCCACAAGATAATGCGCCTGGGTACGCCAAAAACTAATACAAGAAAACCTCGACCACTGCGTGTTACTTTAAATAATGTATCTGAAGTTTATACGGTTCTTCGAAATAAACTGGCTCTGAAATCCAATACTGATCTTAAAAATGTATTCTTACGGAAATATGAAACGCGTCTTCAAAGAGAGCAGTTTCGTAAATGTAAAGAGGAGCTTAAACAGAGATCTGAAAGTGGCGAAACGACTTTAACTATAAAATATACCAATGGATTGCCAGGTGTTGTTCAAAAAAACTAAATAACTCCAGCAGCAGAACCCTAATGTGTTACTATCAGAATGAAATAATGAGCGCCGAATTCTTTCCATTTAATACATATAATGTGTATAGAAGTGATCGGAACTTTATTTCTACTAACACTACACGGGGCGGCGGAGTTCTTTTAGTGATCAAAAATCACATCGTATCAGAAGAAATAAATTTATCGGAACTTCTCAATGCTTTACCTGCCTTTGATGTCGCTGGTTGCAAGTGTTCTTTTTCAAGTCACTGTGTATACATATTTATTGTATACATTCCTCGTACTCCAACAGCTACTGACCTCGACATAGTGTTTGATTATTTCTTGCAACGTTATTTACATGTGAAGAATTTAGTGATATTGGGAGACTTTAATATATCCAGTTTCTATAACTCAGACTCTAGTGATAAGTTATATTCTTCCATAACCGAGTTTTCTGAATTATTAAATTTGCGCCAATGGAATCAAGTCCTTAATAGTAATAGTAAATTACTTGATCTTGTGTTTGCCAGCTGTAGTTGTTCTGTTAACCATGATAGCGAACCACTGATAAGTGAGGACGTGCATCATCCAGCTCTAAGTATTTGCTTTAATATATTTGAATTAAGGTCCGTTAATTTTCCTCCGTCAATGCACAGTATAAAATATAATTTTAATAAGGCAGATTTTGTTGGACTATATGATGCATTAACCTCAGTCGATTGGTCTGCGCTGAGCGATTCGGCCAATGTGGATGATGCATGTAATATCTTTTACAAGATATTGTATAATGTGCTTGACCAATACGTACCTTACTATAAGAGGAAAAATAGTAAACAGAAATACCCATCTTGGTTTACACAAAATATTATCACTTATAATACCATGAGTAGTCAAAGTTATGTCGACTATTTTTGCTGTGGTGTCACGAATGTCCATTGCGCTTTGGTACGATTAGGACGAGTGCGATAGCACGAGTCCTAATCCCAAGCGCAATAGACATGAATAGTGATACCACCGCAAAAATAATCTACTTAACTTTGACTAAGAATGGTATTCGAGGGACTATTTAATGAACCAAGCTACTTTTTTAAATTAGTTTTAGTAAATCTAGCAACAAACTACGCAATTTCTATAGTAACAGAACACTAATATTGACTTTTTCTAATAAAAACCACATTTGTTTAAAATAGTCATATACAATTAATACCGCGAGCGGTCGACGAATTGACGAAAATTTTTGTCAAAGTGTATGAGTGTTTATTGCTTCGATATAAATTGGTCAAGTGCAACAGCACGAGACCAATTTTGAAGCAATAAACACGAATAAACACTTTGACAAAAATTCATGCAATTCGTCGGCTGCAAGCGACATTTAAAGGACTATTCAACGAACAAAATTGACATTTCTTAGTAATTAATCAATTTTATCACGTCCTCTTTAAAAATAAAAATCTGTTGACGTAAAATAAATTGTTAGTCAAATTTGACATTTCTAATATCATATTTGATTAATTTTACAGGAAGTTAAATAAATGTCACAGGAAGAGAAAAAAATTGTCAGTAGAAATATAACAAGTGCTTGAAATATTTCCATAGGGAAATTTTTTAAGCACGCGTTATATTTTGATAGAAAATATCACGAATGAAAAAACACAGTAAAGAAAACATTTTTATTAAAAAAATTACGAAACTAATATCTAAGTACTAATAGTTTACGGTTTTTTGTGATGACAGTGACATAAGTGGAAATTTTCCGGTAAATTTCCGATTATCAATTTTCGCCGTTACCATGGCAAATTTCTAACTAAATTTGCATAAGGGATATTGTCATATACAATACCGCGAGCGGTCGACGAATTGCCGAAAATTTTTGTCAAAGTGTATGAGTGTTTATTGCTTCGACATAAATTGGTCGAGTGCGACAGCACGAGACCAATTTTGAAGTAATAAACACGAATAAACACTTTGACAAAAATTCATGCAATTCGTCGGCTGCAAGCGGCATTTGAAGGACTATTCAACGAACAAAATTGTTAAGTTAAATAAATGTCACAGGAAGAGAAAAAAATTGTCATTAAAACTCCGCAAGCGGAATTGTTGCACAATTTTAGGCTGATTGGTGGCAAATGACATAAATACTAAATTATGATTGGTGAATAGTTAACTTGAAGGGGGTGAGTTGAATAGTCAAGGGTAGAGATGGGCGCGTGAGTGATTTTTCGCTCACGTCACGCACGTTTCACGCCGGCTTTAAACAGTCACGTTCACGCACGTTCACGCTCACGTTCACTCACGTTCACGACGTGACACGCAGCTTTTATTTCAAAATTTAAATTCAGATAGAACAGAATGTTCAAATTTAAAACCAATGAAAAAACCCTAAAGAGAACTAAAAATATGTTTTGCACCTGACATAATTTACGTGATATGTTGCAATCAGAATAGTTGACATAAAAATTAAAATTAAAATTGACTACAATAACTTCGACAAGGGATAAATACTGATTTCTCGCTAATATATTTCTTGCAGCTGTCTTCAAAGACATTACTTTTAATACTAAAAGCTGTCATTGGAATTGACGTTTCCTTAATTGGTATGAGTACAGAAGGTATATGTTGCTAGGCAACACTTTTAATTCGTAGGTTTGAAAGTAATTTTACGTACAAGGATCAACATTTGCAGCGTTAAGGCGAGTATACAAAAAAAACATTACTTTTATTAGAATAATAAGTTCATCTACACAAGTACACAATAAATTGGTTTAAAAATAAGACGTAATCAACATTTTCAGTGTTAAGTCGAGTATACAAAACAAAACATTAGGTACTTTTCTAAAAATAGGTTCATCTACACATCTACACAATACATTTTTGGTTTAATAATAAAACGTAATTAACATTTTCAGCGTTAGCCGAGTATAAAAATCAAACCATTACTTTTATTAGAATAATAAGTTCATCTACACATCTAAACATTAAAATGTTGATTTAAAAATAATATGTAATCAACATTTTCAGCGTTAAGTCGAATTCTGCGCTCTTCTAAAATTCGCCCAGCTGTAGAAAATACTCTTTCGCTTGTAGCGGAACTTGCCGGTATGTTTAAAATGTCTCAAGTTTTTTTAACAGTGGCGAATTTACACTGATTTTCCAAAATCCTAAAATGTCATTACATTTCCGAATTTTAATTTAACATACTAATTTAGTTCTGTTTCGACATCATTCTAATTACATGTGTCATCGTCAGAGCTATCTCTTAGTGTAGAAAGATAAGAATCTGATGCTGATGTACCAGTTTTGAGTCGTTTGCTATGTATTTCATCATTATCATCTATAGTTTTATTTGCATTATAATCTTCTCTTTTATGTGAAGGTATGAACTTTAAGGATTTATAATTAGCGTCCAAAATTAAAACCACATAATGTAACTTATTTGGCACAATTTGTGATTTAATGAATTTAAAAGTTGCTGCACCCTGCGGTTTTTTATTCGTTACTAAATATTTAACGTGAAATTAACGTGAAACGTGAATCACGCCTTGGAAATTTTCACTCACGTTCACTCACGTTTACGTCACGATTTTCAAATATTAGTCACGTTCACGACGTGACACGCCGTGACACGACGTGACACGCCGTGACACGACGTGACACGACTGTTTTCACGTCACGCGCCCATCCCTAGTCAAGGGTAATACCACAAGCAGTGGATATATTTTTGACAAATATTTTGTCGTTTCCATGTAAATTATTGCGTTTAAATTTCACGATACAAAATCACATCAAAAATGTCACGAGCCGAAGGCGAGTGACATTTAAATGTGATTTTGTTGAGTGAAATTTGCAATAATTTCTGTGGAAATGGCAAAATATTTAAAAAAATATATATCCACTTCGAGTGGTATTTGGGACGACTATTTAACAATATTAATACATAACGATTAACTTTATTGAAAAATAATCCAACAATTAATATAATTATTCATTATCAATTAAATTCAGCGGAATACTTCCAAAACACAGCATTTTAAAATTTTTAAAACAAGCCACACAGTTTGTTCGGGTTTAGTGTTACGTAACCTAGCGATATCACTAAGGACAGAACATCATTGCTAAGCGATACTTCACAACAAGGCTATTTATTTTTTGAGTACGTACATTGTTTTGTGAATATTTTGCATGGTGCCCAATATTCACTGATATACTGCTGTTATTGGTTGAAAAAAGCAAATGGCTGCAATGTGATTGGCTTATATGTTATAGTGTTGAATAGTCACTTGAATACCTTCTAGGAAGATATATCCACTGATATTTTTTTGATTGGCCAAGAAACGTCAGAATTCTGGATTTTCATTGGTCACTTTTTGACAGATGACAGGTGATTGGAATATTCAAAAATATTAAGCTAAAGATCAAATTTTACAATAGATATAGGAAAAGCAACTGCCAACATAGTTTAAGGGAGTTTAAACGTATGCGGGCTCTTGTAAAATGTCAAATTAGAGTAGCTTACAATGATTATTTAATTAAAATTGAAGATCCCATCAATACTGATTCCAAGAATTTTTGATCCTTTATTAGATCTAAGAAGGGTATTTCTCGAATACCAGGAAAGCTACATAAAGGAGATGTGCATTATAATCATCCTCAAGATATTGTAAATGCCTTTGTTGATCAGTTTAGCAGCGTTTATCAAGACTCTAGTTTATTTATGTTGGATACTCATTCTGCATCCTTTAATTTTCCTAATGTAAATGTAAATATTCAATCTATATCTGAAAATGATATCAAACTCGCAATTCATAAGCTTAAAATCAAACAGACATCTGGACTTGACCAAATTCCCAGCTACTTAATTAAAGATTGCAGAAACATTTTCACCGCTCCACTTTTAGTTGTTTTTAACTTATGTTTAAAAACGAATAACTTTCCTAATAAGTGGAAGTTAGCTCGAGTCTGCCCTGTGTTTAAGAATAGTGATGCTGCTGATGTAAGTAACTATAGACCGATAGCTATATTATCAAACTTTTCTAAAGTTTTTGAGATGTTCATTTATAGCTACATCTACGCGTCTGTCAAAAGTATAATATCTCCATATCAACACGGATTTGTTGAGAAGCGGTCAACAGTGACAAATTTATGCTGTCTTGTTCAATTCACTTCCGAAATTTTTGACAACCAAGGGCAAGTGGATGCGGTTTATACTGATCTTTCAAAGGCTTTTGATCGAATCGATCATGAGCTACTACTTATGAAATTGTACAGGTATGGTTTTAGTATTTCTCTGGTGAGATTGCTGGAATCTTATCTGCTAGATAGGACCCAGATTGTAGAATATAATGGCTACTCTTCTGTACCGTTCACTGCTCGGTCCGGTGTACCTCAGGGGTCCAATCTTGGACCCTTATTATTTTTACTGTTTATTAACGACCTTGGTCTTACTTTGCAGTGCGGAACTTTAACGTTTGCGGATGATGTGAAGATATTTACATCAGTTAACACTTCAGTTGATTGTATCAATCTGCAAAGTAATTTAAATCATCTTAGTGATTGGTGTACTAATAATAAACTAAATTTAAATGTAGCGAAATGTAAAGTTATAACTTTTTCAAGGAAAGACCTATCTGTAGTTTTTGATTACAGCGTTGGTGGTAGCAAGTTAGATAGGTGTTACGAAATAAAAGATCTGGGTGTAATTTTTGACAGCGAATTGTCATTTAAAAGACGAAGGAAACATTGTAATCTCGAAAAAAATCACCTTCCCAGATTTTTTCAGATCTTTACGTTTTAGGGTCTCTGGATGACGAAAAACGGGTTTTCTCAATTCCGTCTGTCTGTCTGTCTGCCTGTTTGTCTGTTGACTCAAAAACGGTTTGTTTGAGGACGACGATATTTTGCATGTAGATGATATGTTTACCTGGCATGAACAGACAAATATATACAGGGCGAGCACCTTAAAAAAATTAAGCTTTGATTATTTTTGGGTTAACTTTGAAATAGATGGAAGTAATAATTTTCACATAGGTCAGGCTTTACACTTGCCGAAAATAGGACCCAATAGATACAGGATAATGTGGGAAAAGAGTCTAAACGTTTCAACAATACGATTGTTCTATTAAATACAGGCACGTGCCTCACTCGTTCCAATAAGACTGCATGGATCGGTGCAACATATCGATGAGGTTACAATTTCTATGCAGGTGATGCACAATCGAATCCCACCGCTGGTGATTTTTTAAAATTGATAATTGATGTAATCCGTATAACCAAGTGTTTCGTCTTATTGTATCAATATTATTGGTTACGATATTTTGAACCCTATTTTTCTTTGATTTTTAAAATTGTTGTCACTAACATGGGGACGTTCAGAGTAAAACAATTTCAAGAAACGTCCTTTCTTTTATTTACAAAAGATAAAAGTAATAATTTGCATATAGCTCAAGTTTTATCTTTGACGAAAATGAGACCTAACAGAAGCAAGTTAAAAATCGGAAATGGGGCAGTATCATATAGTATCCTTATAATGCAGGAGAAAGTCGTTCAATTTGAATGCGGCCGTGGCGTAGATGTTCTACCCGCTATCAGAGAAACTCAAATATTAGCCTGTGAACGTCGGAGTTCAAACCCCAGCGGACTACATTTTTTTTATTTGAAAATTGATCTAATTCGCGCCAGGGACGTTCTGTGTAAACCTCTTTACAGATTTTTTGCACTGCTTTCGTTTCTAGTGTAGCATTTGCCGATTATTGTACGCTTTCTCTTTTGTTTTATTTCTGCTTTGTACTTTCTCCTCTGTATTTGTGTGTAATCCTTCCTCTTTATGGTTTGTTTGGCAGTCTTATTCATTGTTTGTAGAGATTCGTTTACCTTCGCTCTTACCAAATAATGATCCGTTTCTGCCTCTGCCCCCTACAGGTTCTTATGTCTTGGATTGCTCTTGAATTTTCTTGCTTTATCAGTATATAGTCGATCTGATTTACTGTGTTTTCATCAAGTGAAACCACTTTTGCGTATTGTTTTTTGCTGGAAATCTGTAGTTCTAATCCTCAGGTTTTTTCTACCGCAAACCCAATTATTCTTTCCTTATTGTCGTTTGTTACGTCGTGTTTGCTTGGCTTTCCAATGGCTGGTGTGTATATGTTTTCTTTTCCTATTTAGGCATTAGAATAACATATTACTATCTTAATCTTGCTTAAATTTCTTTTAATTCATCGCATAGCTCTGCTGCATCAAGGAATACGAAACTGCCAATCCTGAACTTCGAACTCTCTGTTACCTGTTGTTTACAAAAGTTTCTCTACTTACCCCGCTTCTCCACGTTGAACGGTGTACCATTTGCTCTTACTTTTTTTCTTGTGTTAAGCATTATCATTTTCACTATTGTTGTTAACTTAACTGGTATTTGCAGGTATTTCCTGAATTCGTACACACTGATACTTTTCATGACATCATAGCAACTTTAAACTATGATGATAACAACTAAATGTTAATTACTCGAAAGTATAAATCCGGTTCATAACTGAGCGATCATTTCTAAAGCCACACTGATATTCTCCAAGGTTGTTGACACATACAATTCCAACTTTTGCTTTAGCAGTGTTGTGAATGTTTCATAAATAGCATCAAGCAAGGCAATACTCCTATAGTTAGGGCACTCCCTCTTATCTCGTTTCTTGTGAATTGGTACCGCCTTTCTCCATTCATAAGGTGTTTCTTCACTTCCCTGTAACTCTTTGCTGTCATTTGTTTCATTTTTATAAGTTTTCTATTTATCAGTTTTTGCATCAGTTCCATAACTTCCTTTTTCTTTAAAGTGCTTACTAATCTCTTCTGTGTATATTTTTCTATATTTTCCTTTTTCACATTTTTCTATCGCATAATCTTTCTTAGTTTGAAACGTTTTGTCAATATGCTTTTTTTCATCTTCTTATGATTTGTTGTTTGTGTCAGATTAATTTTTCAGATTTACCATTTATAGTCTTGCTATTATAACCATCTATTATATTTTTGCTACCTAACAAAAATTTCTAATTTCTTTACTGAAGTACCTTTCTGGTGTGTTTATTTAGTTTCTGTTAACTTTTCTGTATACTTCTTTCGTTTTTTGCTTTTGGTTGTTTAAATTATTGTATCTTCTTCGTGTGTTTTTATTCTGAGTTTTCTCTTATTTTCTAATTCTTTCGAACACTCCCAACTATTTGATTTTTTCTTCACCGTTCCATTTTACTAATCTTTCTGCTGTTGTTGTCTCTTTTCCACTCTTTATTTTTATCCACATTTCCTCCACTTTATATGTTTCTTCTAGCAGCCTGCATTTATTCTCCACCTTATTTGAATGCTCTTCTTGTGTTTCTCTTTCTAATGCATTTCCTAAGTTATCTCAATTTTTGCGTTGTATTCTATGTGTAGGATTGGTGTATTGACTTTTTATTTTTATTCACGTTTATATATGTCCTATAGTTGAAAGTACTCATTAATCCCATATATTTTGTTGCTGTAAAGCTGATAAGTTGCTTGCCATTATCATTACTTTCGTCATGTTAAGTGTGTTCTTCTACAATGTCTTCAAACATCTTATTCACTCTACGTCCTTTTATAAAAATTTGTCATTCTGTTCTCTAAACACTGCGTCAAATTTTACTTACATTACTTGGCTTCTTACTTTGTTATTTACATTGAATTATGTATTCAATGTTCTTGTTTCACCGCCAGTAGTAGAAAATATATAGCCATGCATTTCCTTTTTTAATTTCCGTTTTCTTCGTCTTTTGTAGAATTAAAATGTTTATCTGCTATCATGGATGATTTAGTCCACACGTGCATTTCCTTTCTTTTAAGATTTTCATTTATATTTCCTCTTCTCTATCGTTGACAATTCTCTAAGTGCAAAATTACTTATTGGCTAGCTATTGCCGTTCCTCTTCCTACAATCAAATATGTGGATCTTTCCGTATTTATCTTCAATCTTATTTAATTGCTGCTTGTTTCCACCAGACTTTCTTTTAGTTCTCGCAATCCTCTTCCTATTGAGCCTCAATCATCATACCTTTCCAACTAAACAATACTGTTGTCACCACTTTTCCCAGATCTGGGGTAATAATGCTCCAATCCCGATTCGTTTCTTAAACATATAGAAATTTCTCACATTTCCATGTTTCGTGTTCTACATCCTGTATTTCTTTATTTAAGACTTTAGTTCTTTCTTTTTCTCTCAGTAGCCTATATAAGGTTCAATCTGTTGTCTGTAACGACCCTCCAAGTTTTCTCTTGTTTTGGATTGTTTCAATTGGGGAAATGTTTCTTTCTTCGCCTTTACACTTTTTTATGCGGAGTGTAAACTAATATTGTCTTCTCCGTCTCATGAGCTTTCCCATTTTGCGTTTTTTCTATAGATTTTTACTTCCCTCGTCTAAAAGAGGAGATTTCTCCAGATCGTCACGTTTCAGGGTCCCTAGATGACGAAAAACAAGTTTTCTCAATTCCGCCAGTCTGTCTGTCGTCTGTTGGCAGTATAATTCAAAAACTATTTGTCGGACGAAGACAATATTTTGCATACACATTATACATCTACCTGACATGAAACCATTATCATCAAAAATTAAAAAAACTTGGAATCTGTCAATTTGGAAACTGACAATTACAATTTAATTTTAAATACGAATTTTATCAAGAGTGATTTTTTTGAAACTCAATCGCAGCAGGCCCTGGATAGCCTGAATCAGTTGGCAATACTGAAGTGTATTGTCAGTCTATGTCAAATTTGAGATTTGCAGGTTAAGGTTTGCGTCAGTGTGTGCCAAATGACAAACAAAACCTAACCTACTAACCTCGAATTTGATATAGACTGAGAATTCACTTCAGTGCTGCCAAATAATTAATTTGAAATCTAATTTTATTAAGATTGCTGTGTACTTAAATTACCATAGTTACGGTAACATTTTTACTTTAGTCTCTAGAGATTAAAGTAATTACTTCAGTCCCTAGAGATTAAATGAGCTACTTTAGTCCCTGAAATAAGTGACAAAAGTTCCATTTTTAGTCCCGAAAGTGCAAAAACTACTAGTATTTACTACCCACATGATATTGTACATTTTCGTCATAGATACAAAATATGAAAAGCTAATCATAATTCCCAAGGGACTTATCAAATTATTTCTCCCCCAAACTCATGGTAGCCATGCAACTAAAGGCAAGGTTTTATCAACCGTACATTGAGGCAACCCTTGATGTTACTTACATATTCTAATTTTAAATGTCATTATGACATTGTGAATTTTCATACTATTCTTACTAATATGCTAGTAAATAAAATATTGTATGCACCACGGGAGATATTCATGTTCTTTACCTTCGTCGTGCCCCAAACCCACGCGCGCTACAATGGGCCCTCTTATGAAACTCGTATAATAATATACTATTTTCTTGTGTGACTAGTTCGCACGTTATCTATACTTAATATTCTTTTTATAAAGTGAAAGAAATTACCAAATTGTAAACCATGTGATTTACTACAAACTATTATTAGTAGACTCTATTAGCGGAAATTTCTATAGAAATCCGTTTTAAGAGTCAACATAACAAACAAATATCCTCTTATAACGATCGTGTATCCATACAATAACAGAGTATCGTTAAAATCAAAGGCTGGCCCTGTAATTTGAATGCTCCGAACAAAAATGGCATCTTTTTCACTCTACTCGTATCGATTTTCCTCGTCTATCGATAAGTAACAAAGCCACTTAAGAGTGCGCCATCATCAGAATTTCCGATAAAATTCAAAATGCTTAGTTCGCAATTTAAATAATTACAGGTTGCCAGATAACCGCTCTACAGCGATCAAGTGTCGCGTAATGATCAGATAGGGGGTTTTAAAAACATTTCCATATCGAATTTAATTTAAATTTTGGGCAACCACACTCCCGCCCCAATTTCAGGCTTCCCGTGCATTATGTTCATTAGCATAACAATATTAGGGACAGAGACATCGCTCTTGTGTTCATTTATTGTGTGTTTTACTATTGTTTTAAATTGTGAACTAGAGGTGGAGCATCAATGATAGTTGTTTTTCAGTGCGATCCTGGGGTAGGCGTTGATCGGTTCTTCCATGCCCTCTACTCCAATAAAATAATCCTGATGCTGCTTGGTGCTGGCTGCTCCAATGTTACCGAAAGCTTGGCCAACATCGTGCCTTACTGGAATATTTTACAGGTTGGCATATTTTAATTTTTCTGATAAATTTATTAAATTATAAAGGCACCTGCTCCAACAACGTGATGAAATAAATCTTAAATATGACGTTGTACGTAATACGAATATTAAGATTAACAGAAAATGATACATTAAGCTATCAAATATATAAACGGATTTTAGAAATTACATTTAGTGCAGCATTGTTAATCTGCTGTAATATATTCAGTTGAACTCGTCTTCGACTTTTGGTATTCTGTTTGTCTTGATTTGTTCTAACAAATTACAGTAGCTCTATATAAAAGACAGGAAAAAGGATTTCCATCTTCTATAACTGTGAAGAAGTCGTACCTTGTACATTAAACAAGTGTGCAACACTTGAATTGGTTTGTATTGAGTAGGTACTAACGAAATAAAAATAGTAGTGATGCAAGTGCAACATTAAAATTCTATAATATTATTGCTTGAATGACAATAATTCTATATACGTAGATGAAAAACTATCTCTAGAAATATTACTTTTAATCTCCAATTATATTTCTAAATATTATGTTTTCATAATAATCTATTAAAAGTGGGAAACTTCAGTTAGTAATTTTAGTATAATAGTAACAATCTAATAACTTTTATTAACTTCTTTGTTTAATACATGTATTTACACAATCTTGCACCTATTTATTCGTAACTTAATGGACAGCTTAATTTAGAAAAAAATAACATCATTACACACATGTATATATTCATATCTAAACACATATACAGTCTATTACATGATAATGTAGGTAAACAATAATTAAATAATTAACCTAATATTTATTATTTCTGAACGATCAATTGCTGAAAAACCGCCTAAAGTAGGTAACGATAACTGCTAACTTAATTATTTGGTAAGTGCGAAAAGATTGCACTGCTCTGTAAAACATCTATGTGCATATTCCATTGTACAATAATTTTACGAAACTAAATTCGTTTTAAATGTTCCTCAGTTTTTTAACTGGCGATATTGCAATTAACGCTATTAGTTTTTCCTTTTAAATACATGCCAAATATAGCCCAGCTATAAGCAACAAACGATTTCTGATATTAGAGTAATGAAAAAAGAAACAAATGCTTCAAGGGGTTGTATTTTCCTTCATGCTCTTTTGCATTAATTTATTTTACTGTCTACATAATGACATGCCATTTAAAAAGAGTTATGGGTGCCCGCGAGTTGTCTTTCGTTCAATGGAAGCTTTCAAAACTACTATAGCACAATCAGTATAACAGTTTCTTTATAATTGTAATGCTGTTTTTTCCTCCGCCCTATACTCTACTATGAATTTAGATTGCTCTTTGCTTGCTAGTTAACTCAGTCGTAGAAGTGTAAGACCCGCTCTTACCTCAGTATGGCTAAGGATAATATCAATATAGTTCGTTCTAACCTACTTGTTATCATCGGTAATTCTATAATCAAACATGTAAATTCTACCAGAAATGAAAACCAAGTAGTTTACATGAAAATACATATACTCGGGAAAAACATGCGTGCATGAAAATACATAAAAAGAATACAAAATGGTAATATAGAAATGTTATATACACTATCAACAATAGCTACGAAATTCCCACGAGCTTAGTGCTGAATCTACATGCTTGAATACACTCCTTAAGTGGAAGTGTGATTGTTAATGCGCAACGCTAAGTCAAAACACAAATCGTGAGAGCAAGGCGTACTCTTGCTCACAAATTCACTTAGTGCGGCTCTGCCTTCGGCCGCTTGAAATCAGCTGATGCAATGTGTCAATAGGATGATGAAAGCGCTTTGTACTGACACGCACTAAGGATGATGTAGTCTGCGTTGTGAGCCCAGTGCATGCGGTCGTGATTTTTCAGCACTGAATTGGTAATCAACGCGCGCCACACGCGCTACAAGTGAGATAATTTTATTTTAATTAAATTGTCATCAATTTGCCAAATCTCACAAATTTTTGTTAAAAGGTTACTTAAAAGGGGCACTTCAAAAAAGAGCCCCTCAAATAAACAATCACGTAACAGCAAATCTGCCTCAAAAATTATGCTTCAAATGGATTGCGAAGACGTGCCACAGAACAGCGACGCTGGCGCTGGTTTCGCATCCGATAAGAAAAGGAACAATAATTCTCCCACAGCTGTATGCTTTTATTTACGAATGAAGAACTCCTAGCCAAATATTAATACTATATTGCTGACCAAAACGTTTTACATCATACACACCAAGCAAGGAAACAAATTATTAAACAGAAAATTCCTCCGATTATGTTACATAATGCTGTAGCCTATCAATCGGTAATCAAAGATTTAAAAGGTAATACATCGAACGAATTTACTACCAGTTACAAAGGCGATTTTTGAAAATCACATTAACATCAATAGACGATTATCGGACACTGACCAAATTTTACAACGCCAATAATGTTAAACATCATTCATTCAATAACCCCGCTGATGCACCGATGTCGATTGTAATACGTCACGTCGCTTACTCTATCACTACCGAGAAAATTAAAGCAGAATTGTTGCACAAAGAACTGCCTGTAATTAGCGTCACTAGAATGCTAAGTAAAAATAAAAACCCGATTCCATTATGTGTTATTCATTTAACAAAGAACGATAAAGCAAAGAAATTTTTTGATGTAACAACGCTATACCACTGTATTGTAACTGTTGAGCCAAAACATAAGAACAAAGGCATACCACAATTCCAGCGATGCCAGCGTTACGGGCATACTAAAAACTTTTGTAAATTGGACCCCCGTTGTGTAAAGTGGACAGGGAACCACTAACTACAAAGATTATCCACAACTAAAAACTGCGAAGCCACAGTGCCTGAACTGCGGCGAAGAGCATCCTGCAAATTACAAGGGTTGCTCATACTATCGACCTATTTCTTCGGTTCGACAGACCATTAATAATCATTTACCTAAAAGGCATTCCAGACTAAAAGATGGTATTTCGTACGCCCAAATAACGCAAAAAAATCAATCAATTCACCATCATACACATACTCCTAATAATGCTGAAGAAAATTCAACTGCAACTAAACTAATAAAAATTTTGTTAAAATTTCTGGCTCCACATATGGACCAAATTAAAATACATTTAGCTTCGCTGTTACCCTCACTGCTTCAAAATGTCTGCAAGTAACATGCAAAATCCCTTTAATAATACAATATACTATACTAAACTGGAATGCCAATGGCATTAAGACACTACGGTTTATATTTATTGCATATCTGGCGAGACAAGGAGTCGATATAGCTTGTGTAAATGAAATACATCGGATACCAGACGAAACTTCAAAATTTCTGGATACAACATTTACAGAAAACACAGAAATGCTCTTATAGCTTGAGGTGGCGTTGCAATTATAGTTAAAAAACAGCTGAAAGTCGTACCTTTATTGGAACTCAACCTATCTAAGTTATATAGTAATCATATGTATTTATAAACAACCCAATAAGCAACTAACCGAAGAGGATATTAGTATCCTACTTAGCCGAAGTGAACCTACCCTTGTCATCGGCGACTTTAACAGTAAACATGTACTGTGGGGATGCCGGGTTAGCAACCCAAATGGAATACGATTGCATAATTACTACTCCAATAATGAAGCACAAAGCCCGACATATTGGACATCATTGCATTGAAAAACTTCAACCTGCCGATCCACCAAACAGTACTACCCGAGTTAGACTCCTACCATTTGCCTGTCTTGATCTCATTTGTTTCAAAACCGGAAATATATTCACCACCTGAGCGGTTAATCAAGGATATAGTTGATTGGAAAAAAATAGATGCAAAGATTAAGTGTTCTTACTCTATAATTTTACCATTAAAATAAAAGAAGCTTTATCTGAATCCACTACTACTATAAAGCATCGTCGTCCGAATAACTCTATGCATCCACCGATGGACATTCTGAATAAAATCAAAGAAAATCACCGATTAAGGCAACGAACAAGGGATCTTCAGATTAAAATCGAACTAAATAGAGTATCCAGACAAGTTAAGTGGGAATTAGATATATCGAATCGATTCCTACTGCAAGTACATACAAGAATTAGAACCAGGGGATCCCTCTATGTGGGGAGCTTTTTAAAAGAACCTGCAACCACTGCAGCATTAAAACTAAATCAAGAATTCACGGCTGACAGTGGGAAGGCTAACTTGTTTTGCAGACTACCTTTTTTTTGTTTTTTCGTGGGGAAGGAGGGGAAAATCTTTTAAAGTCACCCAGCGAGCCTGGGCGTGTGGAATTCAACTGGGGAGGTGTCCCAGTCGCCTACCCACTAAAAACCCCCCTTCTTTTCATATGTTGCATTGGATCCGTCTTGCGACATTGCTGCGATACAACCCACACCTTTATCATTGAATGCGCTCCTGCTGTCTCCTCCTCTCCTCAGCCTCCTTGGTTTGTATAATCTCCACCACCATTCTCTCTACGGTATTCCACCCTTCCTCCGTCTCCAGCATATATCGGACCGCCGTCAATCGTCCCTCCACTTGTAGTTCCGCCTGGGTTCTCGTTTGCTCCCATCTTGTACACTCAAATAAGGTGTGCTGAGGTGTATCTTCCTCTCCACAGTAGACGCATTCCCTCCTCTTCAGCAATTCCATTATGCTGAGATAAGCTCCGTAGCAGCCATGTCCCGTCAAAGCTTGTGTAAGGTGATACCCCACTTCGCCGTGTTTGCGGTTTACCCATTCTTGGATGTTAGGGATGAGTCCGGCAGTGCGTTCTTGTTGCCACTCTTCCTGCCACCTATTTAGGGTTTCTTGCCTGGCTAGCGTCTTTTGGCCCCTGGTGTTTGCTCCCCGCAAGTGCGTCGTCTCCCTTGCAAGCAAGTGTATGGGCACAACCCCCTCCACTGTTTGTATAGCCCTCGTGGATACGGTTCTATATGCACTCGCAATTCGAATCGCGGCCCTCCTTTGAACACTCTCCAGTCTTTTCCTGTGCCTCTCTATCTGCATATATGTTCTCCAGACGGGCGCAGTATAAAGCACAATGGAATTGATCACCGAGCACAGTATTTTCCTGCGTCCCGCCGTGGTGCCAAGTGGTTTACCTTGGACAATGGTTTTTTCTAAGTTGTCAGTTCTTCTAGCTATATGACCCAAAAACTGGAGAATCTTTCTGTATACGATGTTTGATAGGCGATCTTCTGGCCGTATTTCTTCTAAAATGAACGTATTAGTTTTATGGGCAGTCCATGGGATGCGCAACACTCTCCGCCAACAAAGCATTTCGAAGGCGTCTATTCTTCTCCTGCCGCTTTCTTTTATGGTCCATGTCTCCGCAGCATATAGGAATATGGAGAAAACGAGTGTTTTGACGAGCCTAATTTTTGTTTGCTTATAGATGTTGTGGTCGGACCAAATGTTTGTTAGCTTCGTCATAGCTACTCTACCGAGCTGAATTCTACGTCGGATTTCCTGTTCACAATTGCTTCTGTTATTGATAAGGGCTCCCAGATATACAATTTCGAACACCGCTTCACACTTCCCGAGACGCATTATGTCCGGGTGGTTCTCATGTTCCCTATCGACTATGAGTATTTTGGTTTTGTTATTGATTGCTAAACCAAATTCATCGCTAGTTTGTTCAAGGCGTTCCAATAGCGTTTGGACTTCTTCCGGGGTGCTTGCTGTCAAGGTAGTGTCATCAGCAAACCTTAGATTTGATATTTTTTGGTCCCCAACTGTTATACCATCATCCCAGTCTTCCAGCGCGGGTCTCATTACATATTCCGTGTAGATGTTGAACAGGAGTGACGACGGTATACAGCCTTGGCGAACTCCTTTTTGGATTGGACAAGACTCATAAATAACACCATTAATTTTGATGTGGGCCTTACTTCCCGTATATAAATTACGAATAAGCTCTACCAGATGCAGGGGTACCCCCATTTTGCGCAGAACTGTCCATAGCTTTTCCAGATTACGTTATCAAACGCCTTGGTGTAGTCTACGAAACAGATGTACATAGGCGTGTAGTACTCGCGAGCTTTCTCTATAAGTTGTTTCATGTTTAGGATCTGTTCACGTGTGCTTCGCCCTTTAACGAAACCGCCTGGCTCTTGCGGTATTTGCCATGAGAGGAAGTTGTTAAGGCGTGCTTGTAGTATATAGAGCATTACTTTGCTGCAATGGCTGATTAAAGCAATAAGTCTATAGGTGCTACAGTTACTAGTTCCCACAAGACCAGAAGAATTGAGAAAATTAACACAGGGGCTAATAATTGAAAAAGCTCCAGGTAGAAATGAAATATGTTACATCATACTACACAACCTTATAAGCATTCGCTTTGTTAGCAACAATCTTCAATAGTTGCTTGCGACTGGGTTATTTTCACAGCCACTGGAAACACACCGACATCATTTTATTTCACAAACCTAGCAAAAATCCACACGAACCCTCCAGTTACCGTCCTATTAGCCTTCTGTCAAGTCTTTCTAAACTGCTGAAAAAAATAATCAAACTTAGACTGGCCGATGAACTTCATAATCATAACATCATCCCAAAGTTTCAAATTGGATTCTGGACCAATTATTTTACCACACACCAGCTAATCAGACTGTCAGAGATCATAGAACGAGAATTCGAAGAGAAGAAATCTACTTCAATTGCTTTTCTTGATGTAAAACAAGCATTCAACGGCGTCTGGATCAAGGATTTAATTTACAAATTAATTCAGCTACCACTTTCGTCATACATTGTTAGGATAATCTACCCCTTTCTAACAAACAGGACGTCTATGGTCAAGGTGCACGACAAGACATCAACTTCCAGGACAATAAGAGCAGGAGTGCCTCAAGGGTCTGTTTTAGGCCCAATACTATACAACTTGTTTACATATGACATTCCAGAACCTACAAATTCGAATTTGCAGACGATACTGCCATAATAACGCAAAGCGATAATTTAATAACATCCGCGGCAATGTTACAAGATGCTGTTAACATCCTGATAGAATGGTTCAATGGCACATAACCTTGAATCAAAGTAAGTGCGTTTGCATGATATTCACACTGAGAAGAGTAGTGGAGCCCCCTAATATCACAATCAATGGCAAAGCAGTCTTATGGAGTCCTAAACAAGAACTTATCAAGTTATCTTGGTGTTTTTTCGACTGGAGGCTTAATTGGAGTACCCACATACAAAACAAAATAAAAGAGTACTACGTCAGACTAAACAAACTATATCCAGTATCCAGTCATCAATAGAAAGTCTCCTCTCAAAGTGCAGTGCGGGATATTGATATATACATCAATACTATGACCCATAATAACTTATATATGTCCTGTATGGTGTGCAGTGTCTCCAACACATATTCACAAAGTACAGGTATTACAAAACAAGTTGGGGCGCCATGGTTTATTAGAAATTCTCAGGTGCATAAAGAACTGAGTATGCCAACTATAGTGCAGTTTATCAGAAAACTAGCAAAAACATTTTTCGCAAATATTAATTCTTGTCAAAGTGCTCGTTATTTTTCTCTCGGTCAACAAGGACTTCACGTTCGTCTCAAAAGACGCCTTCCACAGGATGTCATACTAACTGATGACAGTGATTAACATAACATTGCTACTATTATAGGCATCAAATAATGTTTTCTTTCAAAATAATTTGCAGTTTATTTTTAGTTTAGTTTTAGTTGTCATTGTTAAATCTTAAACCCAGTAAATAGCACATTTTATCTATTATTTTATATAACGAATAACGGTTCCTTTTGTAATTATGTACCTTGTATAATTTACAGTCAGTTTTAGTTAATCATTCTTAAAATTTTTCTATATTAACCTAACCATGCATGACACTGTATGCCGAACTGGTAAAATAAATCACAAAAAAAAGATGATGCAACGTGGCGTAATTTACTAATTACGCTTCTAGTTTTCCCAGTTTCCTGTATCGGGCATTCAAGCATTGGTTTTATCTATAATAACTAAACTTGCCTTTACCTTGTTGAAAGATAACGAAAAGGTCAGCTCCGTGGCTTTGGCAACTACTCACAAAAACTTCGTGCATTGGCAAAGTCGACTGGCTTCCTCCCAACGCGAATGGCAGCTGGAATAATAGCTTCTTGCTATGAACTGCTATCTTGGAGATGCTTTCCCAAACTGGCATTTCCCTTTTTAAGGCTTGACGATTACACAAGTAAGCTGGCGTCGGTTGCGTATTCCCAGACCGAAAAACTTTAGCTGGGTGCTTCCACACTGAGCCGCTTTCTACCTGCGACTGCCTGCGCGCTACCTCAAAAGCGCCAAGTTACACTAAACCTCTGCTTCACTATGTCGCATGCAGTTCTAATAACAGCATACTGGATCAGCATTCAGCTGGATTACATTTCCCTATTCGAGGGCGCGGAACATTCATTTCAAATTTATGCTTGACTTAACCTAAACATTACATAATTATAATCAGGTTTTACACTATCAGGATAATTGTTAAATACTAAGGCGACACGAACTAGCCCGTTACATTATGGTGAAGGATTTTTATGTTAGTGACATGCATCGCATGATTTTGTATTTAATTGAAGAAATGGGATGTGTATAATAGTATGTTATCTAACAAGTTTTATAAACATAATTTCAGTCACGACTTTTTTAGGTACGAGCGGAGCGCAGCGCAGCGAGTGTTTATTAAACGAGTGTCTAAACCAGTTTATTTTGAATATTATATTAGGTTAAATTATGCTTGGCAAACGTCAAAGTTGACTGTTCAAAACTAACTTGATTTCAGTTTTGTCTGTGGCTTGTATAACCAATACTGTCAGAACCTAACTTCAACCCGTGACAAAACGTCGTTGTTAACTTCAGCCCGTGACTTAGCTTAGCTCTTTAGTCATAGTTTATGAAGGCATGATTAAAATGTCACTTAGCGACGTGTATGTTAGTATGTTATACGCCATTTTAGTTACAGGAGTAGAAAAAAATCTTTATCTACGACAGTGTGTAAAATTACCTTTTAGTTGGCAGTTTTAAGTTTGTAAAACGACTGTTTAATAACATGTTTTCATTAGTTTACGTCGTCAGTAGTAACGTATTTAAAAGATTTCATTAGGCACGTTGTATGTAGCAACGCGTTTTAAAATTTTTAAAACACGCAAAATTACAACCGGTTGCTGGTAATCCTAATTTACATTTAATTTTTTTTTCATATTTACCGTGTTTTCTAGATTCTATCGTAGATAATATATTGTACGATACACATGCGTAAAGCATCTTTAGTCACTTGCGGGGCTTAAAAAGCTCGCTCGCTCGCGTTTTAACTCTACCGCACTCGTGCCTAAAGAGTAGCTTTAAGCACTTGTATCATAAATTACTATTATCTACACTTTTTATGGTGTAAAGAGTCGCCTTTAACGCTAATATTCATATTTCGCGAGTCGCGTTATCAGCTCGCCTTGAAGATTTCGGTTTTTGGGCGTGGTTTTTGGTGTTTCTACGTGGCGTGGCTCTTTCTTTCGTTCCTGTTTCATGCTGTAATACAGTTTAGATCGCTGCGGTTCGTATTTCTCAGAACATTGGGCGCTTTAACCTTATCGCCTTAATGTTGAGTTAAATACGGTATACTAACCCACGCCGGTAGGCGGATTCAGTTGTGTAGCCACGTTTTTGAATCTTTGTCTTTTACGTCACTTCGGCGGATTATTCAGGCAAGTTTGGCTGGAATGCAGTATTTCTTGGCCAAACATGGGGTGAGTGCATCTTCTGTTTACGTTACGGTTTATGTGAATTTTCTCTAATTTGCGCTATTAGTTTGCAGCCGTTAATATCGCGTCAAAAGCATATGGTCAGTTTTCATGATTAAAAGCCTTCTATGTTACCCCTTGATCGCTCTTTATGTGCCGGCGACCCCATTCTGTCAACGTGACCTTAACTCAACAACCATCTCATTAAGCTGATTGTACGTAGAGTGATGTTACTTTTCTGGGTGGAGTAAAAATCCCTCATGAGAGCTAAAGAAAAAAAAATTCACCTATGCAAATTGACCATTGACCAATTGTGTTTGTAATATTCCGACTTCTACTCGAGTGGTCGGCCCCCGTGTATGTTACGTTGAATTTCAACGTTCATATATTTTTAGACTATGCAAATTGCTAGCGGATTCGAGAGAATTCCTTCAGAGTTTCTTGAACGTTATCGTTGCTTTTGTGTTTTAATTTTTGAACGTCAACATTTCTATGCAGTTTGTTTGTTGATTGCATATAAGTCTGTGCGTAATTTTACGTTTGATTCTTTATTGTCTGTATGGATCTGTGAATTTAGGTTAGTACCATTATATTGTCTTGTTGTTTATTGAATGTACCCTGAATATTTTAGGAATTATAAGTAGTACCTCTGTAGTGGCAATTTTAGACAATGTCATTGACTGGCTATTTTTATATGACCTTACAGTTAAATATTATACACTGTTACCATTTACTTGTCATATTATGTTCCTGAAAATCTCTTACCATGAATTATTTTGCAATTGACTGCTGCTTTTGAGTTTATGAGTGCTCGTTTCTATCTGAGCACATTTATTAGAAAAAGACTCGTTGGCACACTCATTATATATTTGTATTGTAGTAATTGTGCAAAGAACTGCACCCGTCCCCTGTTTAGTTGGCTGGCCCTCAAATTTCCCCATATACAGTAAACGATTCAAAATTTAGTACCAAATACCTCGCCTGAGTTGGAAATGCAATACACTATCCTTCGTTCAATAGTCATTATAAAGTATTCTGAAAAATGATTTTCATCTAGTATGGCTATGGAATACTTCCTAATTTATGAATGCAACTACATTTATAAATAAATGTCAAACTTGACAATTGAGTTTTAAGTGAGTTACAGTTGAATTCATAAATCAGGAGCTATTTCATGGTCACACTAGATGAAAATAATTTTTGATCATACTATACTTAGATATTAAGCTACCCACATTGGTTACAATAATGCCGTTAGGTTTATTCTGTTTTTAAGGCTACGCAAACAGATTTGCGTGTAACAAATTTATTTACGCACCTAAGATTAAATATTAGGATAAACTCAAATGTAATGTTTGTAACTAGATATGCCGAGTACTTCTACCTAGAAAGTTTAATTTAAGTACAAAGCTTTAAAAGTTAAGTTCTCTTAGTACACCTATTTAACTTTTTTAAATACTAGCAAAATATTTGTACTCCTAGGTGTTTGAGTGTACCCGAAAATATAATTTAAATGTAATTATCACTTTAGTTCTTCATCATTTTAATTAATAATCTGAAATTTGTCTGTTCCTCACTACATGCCCTTGATAATTCTTGTTTAGTAAAGCTGGAATTGCAAGGAGTAGAAATGAAGATTTTACTTTGATTTTTTGGCTACTACGAGCCCACACAAAAATGACAGAAAGTATAAGCGTCAAAATATATCAATAACGTTTTAATTAACTGGGCACAAATATCTAAGGGATTTAAACAGTATAGTAATTATGTACAACCAATTTTATTCTAAAATTTACATATTTAATGAAAATTTGTGAAGTTTTTTATCACGATTATAAGCTGTAGCAGCACCCCATAGTGCACGATATTAAAACAACAAATTGTGTATAAGTATATAAAACTCAAAAGAGTCTACTGCGTTTATGCAGTGAATACGGTATTGTATCGTAATTACTCTAAAGACGATAACCATGAATTTACGTAAGAAACATAGGAAGTGTTTCTGATGCAGTAACGATCAGGTTATTAACATCTACACTTGATGTTGCCCACTCTCCATTCTATTGCATATTGATGGAATCTTGATTCTTTTGTATTCTCTGTAGAGTTTGCTGAAACATCAATATCTGCCTAGATGTACGGTCAATACCTGGCTTTGACTAGGGCAGCCCCGTAATATCGGAACGATTTTGACTGTTTCAGGCAATATTTTATTGTGAATTAGACGTTCTAGAAGTGTATAGCGTTCAGTTAACAATGCTCTAGGTCTAAAGCTTTCAGGTAAGTTGTTAGGATGGTTTAACAATAATTGAACGTCTGCATATATTTGGCACGCAAAAAATGCGAAGAAGGAATTAGTATTTTAGTTTAGTCGAGCTTGGGCGCTGAAGTCAGCGCGCGGTGGGACAGTTAATTTTGAGTAGTTAGTAAGCTGGGGCATATACTAGAACGTAGAGCAGTAATGTCTTCAGCGCGCTGCAGCATAGCAGTATATTACACTTATTTTTGGAATTCTTTCGCCAGGCCTATCTGATGGCTTTGCTGACAACGCAGATAGAATTCTTTTAAATGTTTTGGCAACCTTTGTTGCTGCAATGCTGATCTACTCAAATGTAGTATTATAAATGTTATCTTAATAGAGTTGTTTGAAATGTATTATATTCAGTGGTGTTCCCATAGGGTATACTCCATATACGCCGTATACTCTCAGGATTTTTTGGGAATACTGCGTATACTCCCGTATACGCTACTTAAACAATTGTCTGCACCAAGGCTGCCAGTGTTTGTAGGATTTATCCCACCACGCCAAAAAAAAACCGACAAGAAAGAAAATGCATTACGAAAATAATTTGTTGTCAATACATTTAATTAGGTTTAATCATTTTTTTTTCAATTTTATATGGAAAAAATAATAAAAATTTTAACTCATTTGTTGTAATTGCCCCCCCTCCCCCCCACTCCCGCTAAGCAACCATAGTAAAAGTCAGGCACACAGTGGTAGTATAGTATACCTTCAACAAAGTTGATGGGAACATCACTGATTATATTATTTTCATTTGTAAAGTGCAGTGCAGTTCCGCGTGTTTTGCAGTTACGTACACATTTCTGAAGGTCTAGAAACTAAAGAAGGTGCAAATCCCATGGTTGAGCACTGTATAGATTTTTCATTGGCTTCATATAGTAGGACGTTCCACTTCATCACGGAGATTTAAGCACATAGTACGAGAGCCCACGACCAAAACCATGTCGCATCGTTTTACGTCCAAAACAGTATAAAATCGTCAGATTCGATGAATGTGAACCCGACTAGGTGGGCATTACCGGTCAGAAACGTCTCAGTTGTATGGGAGGGCATTTCTGCTGTTAAAAAAATAGACACACGGTTTTATCACAATATGTCTGATATTAAAAATGTACATAGGTTTCGTCATTTTATTAGGAAAAAGTTTGTTTTCAGACATTTTGCGCGTCACATGTGGCCTGAGCGCATTTTCAAAAATGTAACCGACCTGTCTCATAGCAGCCTGGTTCAATTTTTTTTAAAAATCTTTTGTATATATACTCCGCAAGACGATTTTTTAATGATTTCTGACTATCGAAAAGTTGTCTGATTAGTAAGGTGCGACACTAAATTTGTCTGATATATTTTTTTTCTACATCTGGGCAATTCTTTTCATCATATCCAACAGTTTTCAGACATAATGCTATGTTACCGATCGGTAAAAATTTTCAACACGTTCAAATTGGTTTTAACACATAAGATGCTCAGACTTGCTTCTGAAAAATGATTTATTCGCATCAACTGACCAATGTCCACTTGAAAACAAGATTTTCAGACGGTCTGCTATGGGTTTTTTTGCCTCATTTTTAATTTTTTCAAATGGTCTCCTGGGTACGTGCGACGCTACTGGTGTCTGAAAATTGTGTTTTCGGTATCTAAAATCTATCATTCAACTACATTCTGAAAATCAGACAGATTGCTATGAAAGAGTTCGGTAAACTTTTTTGACATATTTGAAAATTCGGTCAGGTCAGACGTGAAGCGGAGTATTTCTGAAATTAGTATTTTTGGAATCAGAATAACCAAATCTATCAATTTTAAACGGTTTTGATCGTAAAACGATAAGACAAAAATGTTGGTCATAGGCTCTCGTACTAACAGTATTGAAGAAAACTAGTTTGCTCTATCGATTAATTTGATTTTCGTAAACAAACGCATATTCTTCTATTTTATGCGTACTTACTGAGGACTCTATTAGCTTGTTACATGCCGTGAACGGGAATTTCCCAGTAAGAAAGGCGTCGATTTTTTCTTCCCTTGTTTCTGTCTTATTCAATTCTTTTCGTATTCTACCAATAGTGTTTACTACTTCATTGAAACAGTTTATCAGCCAGAGTCAAGTGCGTTTACAACAGTGGATTAAAAATTCTAAATATGTTCTCAAGACCTGCATGTTTGCGTGGTCTTAACGACGAGATTGCATAATCTATTTCAACTGTGCTGAACTCAAGTGCAATCTGTGCCTTTACAAGTGGCCAGTCTTTTTCTCAAGTCTCCTGCCGCATATTTGTCTAAAGCAGATCTTGATAGTTCCAAAATATGTCCATCTACTGCGATAGAGGATACTTTTGCGTTACATTTGCAGCAGTGGTAATCCAGGTTCTCAATCGTGGCCATCCATCTCTCTCTTCCATCATTGTCGAAGGATTTGATCAACACTGCAGCACCCTCTCAGTAGGCAATCGTGTACAGACCCAAATGTCATGTTTTCGATATCCTAGACAAATACATTGTTCGGTTGAACTTATAATTATTTTCATAAATCTTCCGTACTACTCTTCAGTTCTCGATCAATCCAGTTCACTTTCTGAGAGAACGAATTCGAATCTGCTTTCCGAAAGTTCCATCGAACTTCAGACATAAATGTAGCAATCGGAATTTAAACGCCGTAAGTCAGCAGACCTTATTGATAATCTAAGCATTGTTTTGTAAGTATTTGCTAACTTAATCTTTCATGTGAGTTTTCCGATTTGTTTCGGTTTCTGAAACTATTTAGAACATAGCGTTAAAACTTTCAATCTCTTTGAAATATCTGACAATTTTCTTTAATATTAGCAAAGAGAGATTAGTCAATAAGTGGTTATCGTAGCTTATACCGTTATATTCAAAAAATGTTTTGAATAATGTTGTAAACTTGTACTATACAGATAATTAATACTTTACGAAAGCTAATTTGCAGGCTCAGTAAAATAGTCCCTATTTTAAACCCAATGAAAAGGTTAGAGACCTGCTGAACCTAAGTGACAACGGAGAAAGTAACAAGTTTCTACAAGTTTTAATTAATTAAACTTGCAAATATAAATTACTAATGTAACACAAGAGAAGAGACTCGAGATGCGAAAAGATGGACAAAATTGTGCAAACACTTTTGTTGTATAATAGACATATACTACATTCCATAAAAATCACAAGTCATACAGATTGGTGATCAATTTTATTAAAATTTTCGAAAAATATCTTCTTCGATGATATAAAACAATGATTAAAATCTGAACAAATTCTAGTTGCTCTTGAGCATTTATTATTTTTCGCAATACTATACCGTTATTGTATTTTAACTGAACTAAACAAACACATGAAAAGTCATTCATAACCGCCGCAGACCGTTAAGGATCACGTGATCTTTAAATTAAGTTGAATAAATTATTTTTTAAATATATAAATGTGTATTATAGAAAATATTGAACGAAACACGGCCGATACGCAAATAACGGACTTGGTTGATTATAAATCTCAGCTGTCGGCTCGGATTACAAAGTTCAACCGTGTCTATTATTTACTACCCTAAAATAATAGGACACCGATTAATCATAGATTCCTTACGTCATAATAAATTGATTAAACCTAATATACCTTAGTACAAAGTCCCTTCAGTAAGAAGTTATAGGGCCTTGAATTTAAATTTTTTATTTTTTATTTTTTTGTTAATTACCACAAATGTAGAGATATCGATCTGAATTTTGGTAGCCCTCTCTCGTTCGGGCTGGCAAACTCGTTCTCGACTGGTAAAAGCTACTTACTTCCCTTGATGCTTAAATAACTATTAAAATTTTCGCTCCATGCAAGTAAAATAATTCCTGAATTATTATAAAAATTGTCACAACTCTGTAACAACTAACAACCACCGAACCAACAAGTTCGCTTTCGCTTCATTTTGTTCGAAGAACAGCACAGAGCGACAGAACAGAAACCAAACTGGCCCGTCCAATCAGTAGAAATCGGGAGATTTGCTGTCCCGATTGGTTAAATTATTTACGCGGGATGAGGGATTCAAAACCGGGACAGTCCCTCCTAATGCGGGACGGGTGGTCACCCTATTAATATCACAAGTGCATTAAAATAGCAGATTAAATTTTGTCGTTTTTTGTCAGAACGTTTTGCTAAGAAATATGCCAAGCAAATTTTCCGTTCAACAAAACTTTTGGGGCGAGTATCCAATACTACAACAATACTGAGTGCAGACATCCTCAATGCTTGTCACTCCTTTATTTTTCAAATGTTAAAAATGTCAAATTTTAATTTTTATGTATTAACCAGCACAAAGATTTTTATAATGTAGTTTACTGGTTAATTAGTTACTTCTCCATGTGGTGCGTTAAGTTGTTTTTCTATTACTTCTTCAATTTTTAAAATTTTAACCTCACTTTGACATGTGCTCCTAGTACTAATAGCAATGATCATTATGGCCTGATGATGCCACCGGTTTGGTTTCGAATCATGTCGCCACCTACAATTTCACAATAAATATTCGTGGAGAAGACTATCTGGTTTTATTGCTTCATATGTAGAAATATAGTACATTACCAAGTGAAAAGCGATAAAGCATATTTACTAAATTAGAGATAATTATGTTTTAGGTGGGGAGAAATTATTTTACGACAAATAGGTACCAGACTAATTGAAATCTTCTACATACTTCTGGCAAGCGATCTAAAACAGTCCTTTTTGAATCACCTTATTAAAAAAGATATGGAACAGCTAATTTGTCAGTATAACTCTAGAAACCAGTATGTTACCTTGAGCGATCTTTTGGATGATATGAAAGAAAATTATAAGTTCAAGGTGGTTAGGACAACACTATATACGGCTTTGAAAAGTATGATTTATAAATATAAATTATTTAATGGTAGCAAAACTCTCTGTGAACAGAAACAGTATGAAAATTCCAGTGAAGATATTCGTGTCCTAAATGAAACATCGATAAATCAGAATGGATTTGTGTCAAACCACGCTGGGTGCACGAATCGGATATAAAAAGTAATTCATCTAAATTCAAAAATGAAGGTAAGCGCTTCACCATTTCACATGCTGGATATAAGCAGGGTTTTTAGATAGGTGCAACCTTTTCATAAATTCAAAAAACAATGACCGAAATTACCATGCCACAATGGATGTTTGTGGGCAGTTTTTAAAATTGGGTGATTAATCAACTTATTCCTGCTTCAGCTAAGCTTTCAGAGAAATGTCTTGTTATGGATAATGCTGCCAACCATTCTGCACATAAATAGAATTCTCCCATTTTCCGGCGAAGAGTGCGAAATGCAGGACTAGTTGGTTAAACACAATGTGAAATTCCATCAAAAATTTCCAAAAAGGGGACTATGGGTTTTAATTAAACCTTTTTGATCAACCGGGAAAAAATACGTAATTGAGGGCATTTTGAGTAAGAGACAGCATGAAGTTCTTAGATTACCGGCGTATCACTGTCAATATAACCTATTTGAAACGGAATGTATGGCTTAATACAATAAGCACATAAATGTTAGGCCACCATCTAAAGATCATGTTCAGGCTTGAGTCTTTGTTAACATGTTCATCCGACATGTGACAAAATTGCTGTGATCATTATAAAAAGATATTTCGGCTTACTGGACAGAAATTATAGGGAACTGTTCATTTGAAACCATTCCCCCTTTTATTACTCGAAATTTGACGGAGGTAGATTATCTTCACGAGATGATGGAAGTGGAATGAGGACATCAAAATTGTCGTGAGAATTGCATATAAACCTTCAAACAAATAACTATCAAGAAGAAAGGAGCCTTACGAAGATTACTGATCCCGCCTGAACGACAATGACCAATGTGAATGGCCATGTCAAAATCCAGAATGATCTATCTGACTTCTGTCAATGTATTAGAGGCCCGCGACAGAGGGGTGCTTTTTACAATGTTTGATTTTCAATACTGCGATGAAAAAACTAGTACGGGAAGATAATTTCTAAAATAGAGGAACTCTACAAATCAGGGTAAATGCTGAGATATGCCGATAACGTAAGCATAATCACCAAAACTCTACGAAGAAATAAATGAAAGTTTACACGTTTCGCTGCTGCCGTAAGAAATATGGACCTACACATCAGCAAGCAAAATACCCAATGCGAAAGATGGCGAACAAAACTTTTGGAGGACAAGCCCAAGAAATGGCTGTAGTACCAATGATAAATGGAATGGTATAATGTTCATAAGATGTACCTATTGCCATTTTGTGATATAAATTTATTACTGCCCATCTGCAAGAAAAATAAATAATAAATGTTGTTAACCTAAGAACTGCAGTTAAAAAATCTGTAAAGGGCTTTACTTAGAACTCCCTCGAAAGCGGACGTTTAATGTCTCAATGAATTTTAAAAATCGAAGAAAAATAGTGCTGAAAATATCTTCACATTCGTAATAATACTGAAACAACAAAGAGGAAACACTTAGCAATGCGAATTAACACAATTATAAATAAAAAAATGTAACGGTGATAGGGTTCGAACTACGAACAGCGAAAATTGCGTGCGTTGCGTTGGAACGAACAGGTGCACACAAACAGTAACGCCGTCGGCTGAGAGAAAAAACCCGACCGAAAATAACACACGAGTGAATAAAACGGCGATCTAAAATTGTATACGTATAGCTAGGTTAGCAACGTGTATGCGGTAAACTAACGCAAGTCCTGTTAAAACGAATTGCGACACTACCGGCTTTCTCTTAGAAAGAAGGAAACGTAAGAGCAAGTTTCCGAACGGGTGAAGTGGACAAGCTCTTGACGCTATCCGAAAAACACGCCGAAATGACAGGTAGTGAAGAAAACTGGTCAAGAGAACCCAAAAGAAAAGAGAGGGAATCACGTTCTCCATTCAAGAATAGTAAGAAACCAAACAGATCACCAACGAAATATAGCCGTTACAAAGAAGCAGACCAAGAAGATGAAGATGACAAAACCCTACTAAAAACAGTCATCAAAGAGCTACGCGAAATTAAAGTAGGAAACGAAGTAACAAATATGGAACTTCGGAGAATGAGTGAAGAAAATGCCCAACTAAGAAAAGAATTAAGGGAAACCAAATTGAGACTAACTAATATGGAAATAAGGCTAGAAAGATACCAGAAATAAAATTTAAAAAACAACATAGTAATAACTGGACTAAAGGAGATTTATGAGGATAAAAACTTAAAGAACAATGTAGAAAACTTCATAAAACAACACCTGGACGAAGACGTAGAAATTCTAAGCGCTGTTAAATTGGGAAAGGAAGCCTGTCTCGCCAAGATGAAAGATTTTAACCAGAAAATGAAAGTAATGAAAAAAAAATCCAAACTAAGGCTCTTTCGAGGAGAAAATATTTACGTAAACGATGATTTGACTAAAATAGAAAAAGAAGTACAGAAACAGATCAGAGAAAAAACAAAACAATGAGACAAGAAGGGAAAACAACAAAAATGGGTTATAACAAGGTGACGGTAGATGGTATAGTGTGGAAATGGGACCGAACTGCTGCAACCTTAGTGGAACTGAAAAACCAAGGAAACTAAGTTCGTATAGTAAGGACGGGGAAAATGGAAATCGATCATTGGCTATGGATAAAGACATGAGAAAAATGGTAACGACTACGAATCTACATTTTAAAAAAAAACGAAGAAGATAAAAAAGAAAGAAAGCAATACAATATTTAAAAATTTAACTGAAGTAGGAACATGGAATGTAAGGACACTACGTCAAGCAGGAAATTTGGCACAACTAATAAAAGAAGTGGAAAGATATAACATAGAAATTTTAGGAGTAAACGAAGTAAGATAGATTGGCCAAGGGGAGGTAAAAACAGGAAAATATAAAATTCTCTATTCAGGGACCGATGAAGATGTAGGTGAACACAACTGCAGAGTAGGCTTTGTATTAAATGAACGAGCAAATCAGTTTCTTATTGAATGGGAGCCAATAGATGAGAGACTAATTAGAATAAGGTTAAAAACAAAAAGAAGGAAAATGATAATTATACAATGTTACGCACCCACTGAAGTATCGGAATATGAAGATAAGGAAATTTTCTACAGTAAACTATACAGGCTAATGGGAAGTGTCCCTACAGAAGACATAACAAGTTTTACGGGAGATCTCAATGCCCGAGTAGAAGTAGATAACAATGGATATGAAAATGAAATTGCAGGAGAAGGAATTGGCGAAGGCAATGAGAACGATGAACTGCTGTTAGAGTTATGCGGAATGTTCAACCTAAAAATAGGAGGTACAATGTTTACACACAAAATCTGCCATAAGGTCACATGGGTACTCCAGATGGTAAGACCGAAAGTCAGATTGACCACATATGTATCGGACAAAAAGATACTAAAATGTTGTGGGATACTTGTAACCAGAGAGGAGCAGACATAAGATCAGACCACCACCTACTTATAATAATAATAATAATGGTGAGGCACTAACACCCCATGAATGAGCTTGGCCTGCAAGGCGGAAGGTCAGAGCTTCCGTATCCTCACTCTCACACCCGGCTGTCGCATGTCAAATTAATGACACGTGGTGATGTGGTGAGCATCACGCATTAGACAACCGCATTATTACCCCTTATTCTTTCGAACGCAGGTTCCCAATTATTTAAAGCAACTGGGTAGGCCGCCCGCCAGGCATCGGTCTGGGATTTGAACTCCAGACTTCCGCGCCGCAGTCCAATGCTCTAACCACCGAGCCACGCTGGCGAAACCACCTACTTATAGCCAAGTTAAAAACATGGAAAAAAATATCAAACATTCAAGCAACAGATTTACGATACCAGAAAGGCAAATTCGGCAAAAATATACACAAACATTGAGAGAGAAATGCCTAACCATAGATTACAGCAAACCCATAGAGAATGTATGGAAGAGATACAAAAATGCACTCTTAGAAACCGGCAAGAAGGTATTGGGCTTGAAAACCCACAACAGAAAACCATGGATTAGTGATCAGACATGGAGTATGATTAAAGAAAGGAGAAGAGTAAAGCTGCGAAAGTTAAAAGAACGCAACAAAGACTGAAAAAACGGAATCCAAGAGGAATACAACAAAACTGCACCAGAAATAAAGAAAAACATCATAAAGGATAAAAGACAGTGTATAGAAAAAGCAGCGAAAGAAGCGCAGAAAGCAGCTTCAATTGGGGACACAAGAACAGTCTATAAGAAAATAAGGGAAATTGGAGGTAGAAGACGGTAGAACCACATTGTTAAAGATAAAGATGGACAAATAATAACCGCACAAGATAAACAAATTCAAATATAGGCTTGACATTTTAAAGAAATACTAAACATTGAGAGAAAGGTAATAGTAAAAGTTCACGAAGAGGAGCAAATATGGGAATTAGACATTAAAACAGAACCGCCAATAAAGGAAGAGATAATAGAGGCCATTAACAAACTCGAGACAGAAAAAGCACCAGGGATAGACGCGATCACGGGAGACTTGCTGAAGATAGATGTACCAAACACGGCGGAATTACTCTACCCACTATTTGTCAAAATATGGCAAGAAGAAAGATTTCCTGAAGATTGGAAGCGAGGAATAATAATCAAAATACCAAAAAAAGGAGACCTGAAAACATGCAATAATTGGAGAGGAATTACCCTACTCAGCGTTGTAATAGCTATTTATATATCTAGGGAGCAAAGGTAGTTATTTCCTCCCGCGTGTGATTTAATGCCCGACGCGTTAGCGGTGGGCATTAAACACACAAGGGAGGAAATGAACCTTTGCTCCACTGATATATATATTATTTTTTCTTCGAAAGCAATGTTCTATTGCGCGAAATTTCAAAAATTTTGCTTTAGGAAATCATTATAGTGACTTTAGATTTCTGTAGTGACAATTTGTCTAATTTTCAAATCAGCATAACGTTGTAAAGCTTTGGTGTGATATCCATGGTGACATAAACACAAATGCGGGAGCAAAAAATATTGGCTCCCGCCGGGAGTTTCCTAAAACTAGGCCGCAACGGCCGACTTTCTATACAGTGAGTAGAAAAATAAAATATTCTGTCGAATATTAGTAAACAAAATGAAAGACGAGTTAGATAAAGGACTAAGGAAAGAACAACATGGATTTAGAGGCGAAAAATATTGTATTGATTTAATAAACACACTAAGGATAATAACAGAACACTCAGCAGCAAATCATTCACCCCTATACCTCGCATTCGTAGATTTCGAAAAAGCCTTCGACTCGATAAACAGCGAAAACATATGGATAATACTCAAAAGTAGAGGAGTACCACAGAAATTAATTAACTTAATCAAAGAAGGTTACAACCAAAACACAAGTGTTGTCAAGCATGAAGAGAAACTATTGGTAACAGACAACAAAAAGAGAGGTATAACTTGGAATCTGATGGAAAAACTCGAAGATTTAAACTTTGCAGATGACATTTGCTTATTATCCAACAACATCCAACATTTACAAGAAAAATTGGGAATCGTAAATAGAGAAGGAAAAAAAGTGGGACAGAAAATAAACACAAGTAAAACTAAAGCAATGTACTTAAATACAGAAAGAAATCAAGAAATATTCCTAGAAAATAAAGTAATAGAATAAGTGAAACAATTCAACTACTTAGGAAATATAATAGCATGGAATGATGGACAGGGCCGCGCCAAGCCAGTGTGCAATGTGTGCACCGCACACGGGCGGCCAAATTCAGGGGTGGCCAAAAAGGTTTAAAAATTATATACAAATTACAAAAAAAAAAATGTACAATTTTTTTTACTTTACAAATTTTAGAAGTTCAAAAATATAGGTATAAAAAATGTTTATTGTGTAAATGAACACCTGATAATATGGTTACATGGATTATTGTTTATGTAAATTCTCGAAGTTAGTTTTTATTCCGTGGCGGCTAATTGTTAAACGAAGCCAACTTGAAGGAACGCTTTACATGCATCTTTATGCAATGATTACAAAAAAGCCGGATATTTATCAGAAGCAACAAAACGTGACTTTTCAGAAAACTGGCGGCTGGCGGCTTTTATTGACTGTGAAACATATCGTATTTATGAAGTAGGTATTTATATTATTTTTGATCGGGGTGTCGGCGATCTCTTTTGTCGGTAAGTACCTAATTGTTTAAAGCTGATTTTAAGAAATATAATATTATATGATGCTTACATTAATGCTGTGGTAATATGGGTGCAATGATAATTATTTGGTCATTTAATTTTTGAATTGGCTGCAGAGAAGATCGAGTAGAGAAAATTAATTTTGTTAGTGATTGTGTTTTGAAGAAAGTTGAAGAAAAGTTATAAATATGGTAAGTACCTACATACATATCAATCATACATCAATCAATACACAGATAGTTACCTACATATTCTTAAATTGTATTAAGTAATAAAATTGTTATAATTTTTCTAGAACAGAAAAACGAAAAGGCTGTCGGGTTTTCAGTATCGAAAAGAAAGTCTACAAAAAAAAAGAAGAAAAGAAAAAACTGGCCAATACTTTAGAAAAATATTTGAAGCCAGAAAATGTGTCAGCGGAAGCATTAGAATCAAGCTCTAGTTCTCTTTCCGGGCCACTTAATGAGCCGTGCGTCCAAGAAGTGGAAATGGAAATTATGAGGGAAGATTCCGAATCTGGGGAAGAGAAGGTGACTTCATCTGACTCGGAGTCTCCAAAACCAGAGAGAAGAGAAGTTGGTGACGGTGAAGAAGCCAGCACGTCATCCTCATCAAGGCTTTCTGAACTAAAGAAATTTGGCTGCTCATCAGATTCACAGCAGTCGCAGCAGGACACAGCAACCTCAGATGATCCTGGAGAGTGGCCTGAGATAATATCAACAACATTAACAAAAATTTTAGTAGAAAGAGGGCCTGTTCAGGTAACGCAATTTAATTTCCCAACTAATGAAAATGGTCGAAGGTTTTCGAAAAAATATTTCTACCGTTCTCTTCCAAATGGAGAAGAAATTAATAGACCGTGGTTAGTTTATTCAATAAAAAATAATGCAGTTTATTGCTTTTGTTGTACAATATTTGGCAAAATTAAAAACAATTTTTCGCAAAAGGAAGGTGTTTCTGACTGGCAGCATTTGTCACTATTGATTTCAAGGCACGAAAAAAGTGATACAATGCAAATGTTAAAAATCAGTTAGAACTTATAAAATTGTTATCAAAAGAACAAACTGTAAACCAGACGCAACTACGTTTTTTGAAAGCAGAAGCAAAGCACTGGCATGATGTGATTGAGAGAATAATTTTAATAATACAATATTTGTCACGACAGTGTCTTGCTTTACGCGGGCAATCTAATAAATTATTTGAAAGCAATAACGGTAATTTTTTAAAAGCTGTTGAGATGATCTCAAAATTTGATTCTGTTATGTCAGAACATGTGCTTCGGACTCAAAAGTCACAAAAAGATGAAACACGAATGGTAAATTATTTAGGGGACAAAATTCAGAATGAAATAATAGATGTCATTGGTAACAACATTAGAAATAATATTTTGGATTTAATTAGAAAATGTAAATACTATTCTATCATTCTTGACTGTACACCGGATATTAGTCATATCGAACAAATGACTATAATTTTTAGATTTACAATGTTGAATGAGTTCTCAAAAAAATTGAAATACGCGAGCATTTTATAGAATTTTGTCCTATTAATGATTCAACTGGAGTGGGTTTAAGTGAATTTTTAATGAATTTACTTTCAAAGTCGAATTTAAATATTTACGACATGCGTGGCCAAGGGTACGATAATGGGGCAAATATGCGCGGCAAACATAATGGTTTGCAAAAAAAAATTTTGAAATAAAACCGCGAGCATTTTTTGTGCCGTGCACAGCCCATACATTAAATTTAGTAGTGAACGATGCTGCTAAAGTTTCTTTTGAGACTTCTGGTTATTTTGATATAGTTCAAGAATTATTTTTTTTTCTGCGTCGGTAAAAAGATGGTCAATTCTGAAAAAACACACAACAAATTTAAATTTAAAACCACTTAGTGATACACGGTGGTCTAGTAGAATAGACGCTGTGAAGCCGCTGCGTTACCAAATTGGGCAAATATATCATGCATTGGTAGAAGTAATTGAAGATCGTTTATCCGTACAAGACCACAGTGCTTCACATCAAGCCAAATCTTTGGCATTAAAAATTCAGAGTTATAAATTTTTGTGCTCAACAATTATTTGGTACAATATTTTAATCAAAGTTAATGTTTTGAGCACGATGATGCAAAATCCTACTATAAATATAAAAACTTGCTTAGAGTATTTTAAAAATTTGTAAATTTCTTCTTAGCTCTTCGATCAGATGAAGGATTCAATAATGTTCTTACTGACGCTAATACACTTGCGGATGAACTCGGTATTGAACCTAATTTCCCTGCTGTTCAGTCTGTTAGACCACGAAGAAAACCCAGACAATTTGATTATGAACACAGCGATGAACCAATTATTGATCCAAAAAATTATTATAAAGTTAACGTTTATTTTAATATATTAGATCAAACTTTATCGTCTTTAAGAGACAGATTTGAGGGAATAACAAGATATGATACTATGTTTGGATTTCTCTATAATATGTTTGATTTAACGGAAAACGAGCTATTACAATGTTGTAAAGATTTACATCTTCATCTAAATGATGATTCTAGAAAGGAATCAGATGTAGATGGAATAGAATTATTTGAAGAGATAAAATCTTTAAAATTACATCTTAAACCTACTTCAGCTGAAAAGCATCAGTTAGAGCCCCAGTCCATTCTTGAATATATTTTTGAAAATCAGCTCATAGCATCATTTCCAAATATGTCAATAGCTCTTAGAATATTACTCACGTTACCAGTTTCAGTTGCGTCTGGTGAGAGATCTTTCTCCAAACTAAAAATTATTATTATATGCGATCCACAATGTCACAAAACAGATTAATTAATCTGTCTATAATAGCAATAGAAAGCGACACGATGGATTCCATCGATTTAGAATTAGTAATTAAAGAATTTGCGGAGAAAAAAGCTAGGAAACTTGCTTTTTTATAATTTTCTAAAATTTTGTTGTTTTTTTATTAATTTTATTCCACTATTTTTTTTGTAAATTTTATTATTAATAAAACTTTTTTAAAATTTCTGTTTTTCACTTAAATTAATTTGATTTGTTACAGTTAAACTAGGTATGTACTACATAAAATTTATATTTTACAACAAAAATGTAAATTTTGGGGCGGCAAATTTGGCTCTGCACACAGGCGGCCATTGATGCTGGTGCGGTCTTGATGATGCAGTTCCAAAAGACGTCGACAAAAGGATAAATAAAGCTAGGAGTGTGTTTATGGCACTGAGCAGGACATGTCGCTCAAATAACCTAACCATTCAAACGAAAATCAAAGTATTCAACTCAACGGTAAAGCTTGTCTCACTCTATGGCTCAGAAACCTGGACACTGACCAAAAAAATAGAGCAAAAACTGCAAGTATTTATAAATCGCTTAAGGAGCATACTACAAATCTGGTGGCCCAATAATATAAGCAATAAAGACCTGTGGCAACGCACGAAAGAGAAGCAAATAGGCAAGCAGATAAAGAAAAGGAAGTTTAAATAGCTGGGACACACATTGAGGAAGGAGAGACACGAAATTCCTAGAAAAGTACTACAGTGGTACCCAGAGAGGAAAAAAGACCAGGACGCCCTAAAGAAACGTGGTCCAAGAAGACGCAGCAGGAGCCATCGAGGAGCTTTGTTGTTCAAATTTTTTACTATTTTACAACATTACCCTGTAACTGTTGAGCCCCATTTTTGACAAGTGTGAATCCTAGCCTATGTGCAAGTTACTACGTTTATCTATTACTCAGTTAACGCAAAAATAAACAGTTATTTTTTAAGGTGCTCACCATGTATAAATTTTCTTGGTTTCATGCCAGGTAGACATATAATCTGCATGTAAAATACCGCTTTGTTCCTATTATTTTCAAACTTAAAAAATTACCGGTGATAGGATTTGAAGTACAGCGCATACGAACGCGAATTTAAATACAACCGCTCATCCACCCTGCCATCGACGACCTCTCCCGGCTTTGCGATGGCGTGGAGTTATTTAAAAGAACGAACTTGTTCAAACTTTTTTACTCTTCTATGTTACGCTGTATCTGTTGGGTTCCATTTTCGACAAACGTAAAGCATAGGTTTGAAAATGACTACTCTTATCTGTTTCTCAATTAACGTCAAAATAAACACAATTTTATTTTTATAAGGTGCTCATCTTGAATATATTTCTCAAACATTTTTTTTTTGGTTTCATGTAAGGTAGACATATAATCTGCATGCAAAACATCGTCTTCTTCCAACAAATAGTTTTTGAGTTATACCGCCAACGGACAGACAGACAGACAGACGGACGGACGGAATTGGGAAAACCTGTTTTTCGTCATCTACGGACCCTGAAGAAATTTCGGAAGGTTATTGTTTCGTGATCACATTTACTTTCTTCGTCATTCAGACCAGGGAAGTCAGAAAGTATGAAAGTGTTTGGCAAAATCTTTTTATTTTGAAAATTTGTGAAAGAGCAACAGTGTAACACCATAATTAACAGAAATCATAACCTTAAAAGTGTAGGAAATGAAAACGGCATTAGAACACCTGATTTATAAAGCCAATTTAAAATAGCTAAACTATGAGTTTACCATGGTCAAGTCTCATCCAGAAACATTTGGAATGGAGTAGAAGAAAGTACATTATCGATAAAATCATATACGAGGAACATTTACCATTTATTATTCTTAGCATAGAGGCATTGACTGAGTAATGAAATAGAATTAATGACGTTGATATACGTGTAATTGTGTTTGCCTGGCATTTTTAATTTAAAAGTTATTGAATTATTTCCATTGTGACGTTTGCGATTAAAAATCAAAATATAAATGTGAAACAACTGCTGTGATAAAGTACCTATAGAAATAACGCTGATTACAGTACAAAATCTATAAGGATAAGACTAATGTATTGGGTTGCGGGATTGCAAATTAGGGAGAAAGTCCTGCAAACAGACACAAGGCGTTGGACCGCCAGCAACGGTCCTTACCAAGGATAATATTGATTTGGTCCACTAGGTATTCAATGATCGAAAATTTCTCTGAAATATATATAGGAGACATTAGGTTTGTCTGTGGGTAGCATCGAAAACAAAATAGTCTCAGAAATGGGTCTCAGAAAGGTATAAACACGATATAGGGCGATCAGAAACGCATCAGACACTGTAGACGACACCTGAGTTCATCACTTTGACTCAGTGTCAAAACGTAAGAGTATGAAATGGAGACATAGGGGCTATGCCCCTATATCGAGTCAATTTCTCAGCCGGTAAGATCATTGTTACAATGTTTTGGAATTTTGAAGGAGTAATTTTTATCGATTACTAGCTGACCCGGCAAACGTTGTTCTGCCCAAAAATAATTTATTTTTGTACACACATCTTCTGAATATGAACCAAATCAGACCATAAATACACATTTTCGTAAATATCTCGACTCCATCTCCACTTACCGGATCCATTTTTTCTAAAAACACTTCGTTCCACGTAACTAACAAGTTATTATTATTTATTATTATTAATGCCTTTATTAATTTTTTATCAACTACAATAACAACATTTATTTATATCTGAGGCGAAGTTCAGCTTAGGCGCCATGTCAGCGCCCGCTGATCTTCCACTTAACCCCTTTTCGAGCTATATTTGTGACAAACAAAATTATTGGTAGAAGTGAATTGAATAATAATTATAATATTATAAAATTAAATAGAAAAAAAAATCAACAAAAAAAAAACACCAGTTCCTTCGGCAGCTAAGCAAAAACAAAACTAGCTCTTGTAACTGCAGATAATAGGGCATTACGCATTCAGACAGGACGTAACGCGCTTTGGCGAAGTTTCATTTTCAGTAATTTACTTTTAAAATGTTCTCCCGGCACTTAAGGAGCATGTTTTTGAGGTCATTTTAAGCAAAAAAGTTCATATGAATATGTGTCCTATTCTCAGTATTTATTGAGCTATACAGATTTCAAACTAAATTAATCTTAAATAATTTTTATTTCTATCAAAAATTACAAAATAAATTACTGCAGCTTAATAATTTAACAGAATGTAGTCATAGATGTTCAAAAATTTTACCTCCTACTTCAATGCATTTAGCCTCACGTCTGTGAATACCACGCGTTCCATACACTACCTTAGCATGGCTATATTTTATTTGTGCTGCAGCATTCAAAATTCGCTGGATTAAAGCCTCACATGTTTCTACTTTCTCGTCGTACACCAACTCCTTCATCCAACCCCATATGTTGTAATCTAGGTAATTTAGATCTGGAAATCTGGCCGGCCAATTGTGTGACCCATTCGGCCAATCCAATACTGAGAATAGGACACATGTTCATATGAACTTTTTTGCTTAAAATGACCTCAAAAACATGCTCCTTAAGTGCCGGGAGAACTTTGCGACACACCCTGTATATTCTGAATATGAGCCAAATCGGACCATATATATAATTTATCGAAATACCCCGACCCCACCTATTCTAAAATGGTTGTTCAAAAACCGTCGCGGGCATGCGCACAACAACTCACCAAAGTTTCATCGCAATCGGATGAATGGTATAGGAACGCATACGGGACAAACAAACAACACTTCATTTTTATATATATTGCAGTGACTGCTCTTATTTTTTTAACTTGAATTAATTCTTTCGAATTTCAATATTATTTAATTATTAAAATTGATAGCGCCTTGAGACTCTTTCAGGGTTAGTTCAATTATCTAGTTGCTTGTTAATTACATTTTAAAAATGACTTTCAATTGTGTAATGACATTAACTGTCACCTTTTATGTCAAACAAAGTTCTATTAATAATCTCAATCAAATATCACAAATGTTCGATTCTATTTGTATTATTTTGACTTTTATATTCTACGGTAAGTACTAATTTTTAGTTTATTGCACTTTTTAAATTGTCTTTTATTTACTTTAGCGTTGATAGCACAAGACTATGACCCACCTTGCACTGCACCTACTCTCACTGCTCTAATTTCACCTCAAAAATCATAATCCTCCTGACGTTAGCAGCTTGGACCCTTAGCTAGTCCTGCTGTGATGTACTGCTTACTGACAACAGCTGTCAACTTGTCGACTCTCGGCTGCTACCAGGACAAACCTCTTCCTACTCTGCTCGTGCAACTGCTAACTTCCGGAAACACCATGCTTCATACAGCTCCACGGCAAGTTAGCTGTCACAGGCGATCTCCAATTGATATCCTTCTTCCGTAGCTCCAAGCTTCACCAACCTCTGTAATCTGTAATCAACAGAATACCTCAGATCCAGTCGTCCCTCTGCTATCTTCCCTCAATAGATCTTCTCGTCCTCAGAACGCCTTTAACGAACCCAGCACATAGCAATACTCAAACCAATGTAACTCCATGTCTATTGTATTATTTAAAATAAACTATTTCCATCCAAATCTTGAATTCTTCTATAATTAATAACTCTGCTTGCTTCTATTTAGTTCTTCCATCTTCCAATTCTCTTCTATAACTGGTGCTTCATTTGTAATAATCTTCTTTATGTTTTACTAGTATTATCACCTCGTAGATTTTATTAATGACCTTTTTAAAACCTTTTTCGACTAACACATTCAAAATAGCGTAAATTTCAATATTTTTATTCAGACCAAAATTGTAAAAACGTACATATTTTTATAATTTGTTATGATTAATAATCGTAACAAATTCGCCTAACTACCATATTTTAATTATTAATGCCATCTATAATTTAAGTTCATTTGAGTCTTACCTACTTCATCCATAGCTAAGTGGTAAGCATTTTGGCTACTGATGTAAGGGTCGAGAGTTCGATCCCCGATCCCGGTGAGGTTTTTAAAAATAAAAAAATGCGGATGAAAACCTCTACAGAATGCCATCATTCGGAAGTGATGTAAATCCGTGGGTCCCATGTTACTACAATGTGTAGCCTGTAAAAGATCCCTTGCTAGGGTTGGAACTCCTTAGTCTCCCCAAAATTTGAAGTAGGACTAAGGTACCTGGTACTTTGCATGCCTAGACCTTGTTTATGGGGTTGGCAAAAAAAGGCCTATGAAAGCCTACTTGCTAGACTCGCTAGAGTCTCCCCAAAAATACTACTACTGCTACTACCTACTTCAACATATTTTTTCATTAGAATTTACATTTGTCATGTGTGATACAAGCATGTATTTACTTTCTAAATTCCAAAACCCCTATAGTATACTCATTAGTTATCATTTTCATATTAATTTGTCTCAAATTAGATTTATAATAATATACTTAATTCAAACAGTCTGTTTTTTTAAATTTGTCAAAATCGATTGCATTGATGATCCAAATTCTATTTACATATTAAATATTCAGCCAAATCCAACTACTAGTATACCATAAATTGTATAGATTTATCACGTGGGTACATGGTAACAGGTGAATATTATACAAAATCACTTCCCAAAGTTCGTGAGGCGATAAAAAAAACGAGGAAAATTGAAGCACGGCGTCCTGTTGCATCCAGACAACTCTCCAGCCCACAAAAGTTGTACTGCCAAATATACCATTCAAAATGCTGTTTTTGACATGATTAAACAACTTGGCTATTCCACGATCTGGCTGCTAATGACTGTTGGCTGTGAACTACTGTTGGCTGTGAACTGCACTCTTGTGTGAGAAAAGACTAGTAGGTAACAGTCTAATTAAAAATGGCCCAGTAACGACATACGATAGGAAGCATGTTTATTTTAAGTAATACGAATGTTATTTTGTTCAACTTCCGGTTAAGTAGGAATAAAAGCTAAAATGAATATCAAACATTTATTGTATAGAAAATATAGATACATCTCTCAACTGAATTTCTACATAATCCTCATTTCGATGAAGGCACTTATCATACCATGGAATAGGTATAGGCGTGTTTTAAAATAGTATTAAAACACGCCACCAATCGCAACGTGCAAAAAAGACGTAATTCGGGCGCTAATATTAAGAGTGCTACAAACGCCACTTTTGACACTAGAAACTGTGCAAAAAGTTGTCATTTTGTCATGATCGTAGAAAATAGCTATTTGTGCAACAAGGGCTAAAAGTGGACGTTTATGCACGAGACATGAAAATTATGAAACGAAGTCGAAGACTGACTTACTTTTCCCAATTGATCGTCTATTCATGGCTATATATGTATAACGTAAACTAATAACACTAATAAAATAGGCTTTTAACAAGTAACAAACTGCATTTATCAAAAAATTAACAATGGCAAAGCTTGGCGCTTAATGATTTATCTAAATATTGATAACATAATCACTATAATTATTTGAAGAAATACAAACACAATTTCTGTCATGGCAAGACACTAAAGTACAATGACGATTTTTTTACGTACTGCTACAAAAATATCAAAGATTCCTAATTTGAAACGCGCACTTCTGGATTTCCGCATGCGTGAAATAATCACTCGCTTCCTTACTTGTTCCATAAAGTCTACGCAGATATTCTACTGATTTCAGTTTCAAATAGTTGACCTAATTCTTTAATTTGGTCTGTTTATTGTTATATTTTAGTTTTTGCATCCCTTTATATATTACTTTCCTCACGTAAAAGACGAAAGATGTATTGTACTCGCGAAAAAATCCACTTCCGAAATTTCTTCAGATCTTCACGTTTCAGAGTCCCTAGATGACGAAAAAGAAGTTTCTCAATTCCATCTGTTTGTATGACTGTTGCCGGTATAACTCAAAAATTATTTGTTGTAGGAAGACGATATTTTGCATGTAGATTATATGTCTACATGGCATGAAACCGAGAACATTTCGATCAAATATATACAGAGTGAACACCTTTAAAAAATAAAACTTTGTCTGTTTTAGTTTTAACTGAGAAACAGATAAATGTAATAATTTGCACATAGGTCAGGCTCTATTCTGGCTGAAAATGGAACCCAACAAATACAGGCTACTTTTTGTAAGAGACAAGACAAAATGAAGCAACGAATAAGGGCGTTTTGTTTAATGTAGCTGCATCGCGAAACCCCTTCCGCAGGCTCTGAAATCGTGACAAGTTCGAATTTTGTCTGTAATATTTTTTTATTTGCAAATTGATGTAATTTGCATTACTAAGTGTCACATTTTATTGTTTCAGTATTACTAGAAACGTTAAGATATTTTTATTTGTGGTTGCCTTTGATTTTTCAAAATATTTAGTCACAACTTCCATTTGCGAGGGAAGTTCTGAGTAAATACATTCACAGATTTTTTCTTTATACTAGTATTTGCCATCTTACTATTATGTGGCTGCTTTGCGATTTGATGACGTATAATTTATTTCATGTTTATATTACGATTTGGACTAATTCCAGTCTGCTTTTGTAATACTGCTTGTAGAAGAAGCTATTCATGACAAATAATTATAATTTTAATTTTAAGAAATTATATAAAGGCTCACGTATGTTGTTCCCCAAATTGTATGAGAAATTTTCTATTCTATCTTTAGCTCCTTATAGTTTCAGGTATAAATTTGCATTAAAATTTCCCATAATGATCCCCTATTCGGTTTAACTGATTTTATATTTTGTTTTGTATTATTATAATGTAACTCTGATAGTGTACGAAGCTTGAAAAAATTTTGCAGTTGTGGACTACAAATGATACTGAGTGATGCAAAAAAGAATTAGTGCAGAGTGCAAACCAAGGTATTGTTCCGGATCCGGTATATTTATTTTTGCACTCATGATTTCAAAATTCATATTTCCCGGTCATTTCCGATGCGCCGAAAATGACTTTTCCCGCACCGGGGTGTTTTTTACTTTCCGACAAAAACTATGGCAATTGTGTGTTCCAGGGGCGCTGTAAACGTCAACAAAAGCTAACAGGTGCTAGGATACGTATAAAAATTTAGTAATTTGTGCTGCCAACTCAGTAAAGTTGTAAAACACTAAATAATATTTTTTTAACTTTTTTAAATATTTTGAGTTATTCGTTACAAAAAACATTGTACCTACCTCTTTCGGGAAGAATTTTCCCGAATTCGCACTACATGCAGCACTCCCTTCGGTCGTGCTGCAAACAAAGTGCTCATTCGGGAAAATTAACTTCCCGAACTTGTTAGGTAAATAACTATATTGATCTGTTATGAATATAATAATTAGAATACATGAACATTAGCCAGGAGGCCACTAGATCTATGTGCCGAAAAGCAGGTGGATGCGTACGTGATGCTCTTAAATAATCTGATCACATTATAGTAATAATAAAGGACTTTGCTAAAAAATAAATAATACATTTAGATATAAGAAGTAACAAAATAATGTGGCCACGCTCAACCGACGAACACTACGTCAGATTTTTTTTAAATGGCAAAAGTTCAAATTGATGACTATTAACTAAATTGAACATATTTGGTCTGAAATTGAATCCGCGACACGCCTGGCAATATTATGCACTAATATTAAATTAGTCAAACATTAAAATGCAAAAAATCGTCCTTTATTCTCATTAAGCACTGACTTGATGTTGACAAAGATAAAATGACACGTGCCGTTTAAAACAAGCAATAGACAGATCTTTGCTACAAGAAGGCAAGGAATTATAAATTTTAGGAAAAACAACATTAAAAAAATAAAGATCTGTGAGGTGGGATAATTAATAGCCCTTTATTCCTGATGTTGATGTTTTGAGTATCAGTTCTAAATGCGAGCCCGTCAGAAAAGTAACTTGATGGTTAGTTAATTAATAATTTATGAACAAAACAGGCCGAGTGCAAAAAGCGACCATTACCCATATTCAACCAATTAGAGTCTCGCAGTTTGTATGAAATGTAATCATATTTTGTAATTTTATAAATTAACCTTAAACAAGAGTTTTGAATTCGTTGAACACTCTTGGCATCAGAACTGCCCAAACTAGGTCCGTAAACTAAATCTGCAAAATTAAAATGAGACAAATCGAAAGTATTGCATAAGGTCTTTTTCGCATCAGGAGTTAAAAATGTCTGTTAACGTACAAGATTCTTAAGTTGCTGAATGATTTTTGTATGCAATTGTTAATATGAAGATCAAATCTTAAATTAGAGTCTATAAAAAATGTAAAGTGACACCTATAATTGGCTTAACGGCTGTTGGCAGAGTGCGATATAAAATTTAAGAAAAAAACTCTAAATTACGACCGGAGATTGGTACAGGTACAGGTACAGGTGTTACAGCTATGTTAATATTGACTAAAGTTATTAAATTATCTCTGTCTTTTGGTTTGCAAAAAAGCAGAAGTAATAGTATATTTTAGAGGAATGATAAGCAGAGAATGTTGTTCAGATATCGCTTTTAATTTGAGAGATTAGTATTGATTAAATTGTTAGCCTCGTTAATGTTGTCGAGATTCAATGGTAAATAAATTTGCGTATCATGGGCATAAAAGTGGTAGTTTCAATTTTTACGTTATCATCAAAATCTGCAGTGTAAATAATATACAGTGCGTACCAAATGTATGGAACGGGCCTTGTTATTTCAAAACTATTCAAGCTAAATCGATAAAATTTAATATGCATGCTGTTTACAAAGCCTTCTATTATTTCCACAGTTTTGTTATTTTTTTAACTTCGCTATTGTAAATTAAAGATTGCTAGTAGGTATTAACTGGTAAAACTGAAGATCCAGTTAGCATGGGGAACAATGAATTGTTTTATGGTGTTTAATGTAACATCAGATTGTTGAAACCGTGTTTTAAGTTTATGAAGTTCATCTAGTACAAGAATCATTTATAAGCAAATTTATAAACAAATCGCGTACTTCTGCATGACTGCGTCTTCTATCACCGTATCCTATCATCATCAAGATTTCTATACGTTCTTTTTCTGTAAGATGCTCCATAATTTAGCACTTCGGGTACAGTTTTAAGCTTTTGACGTTCGTTAAACAACATAAACTAACCATTGTTTTCAGCGCTCACTAAATCTTCAGTTATCCAGTTAATACCTACTCCCAATCTTTAATTTACAATAGCGAAGTTACCTTTAGAGATAACTATGGCAAGCGGCATGTCGCTGAATTTACTTGAAAATACCTTTCAAACGGTATGCAATTTGACCCCCCTTCCTATTTAAAAAAAATATGTTGGCTGTGCAGCTCCCGACCTTGTCAGTTAAAAAAATAACAAAACTGTGGAAATAATAGAAGGCTTCGCAAACAGCATGCATATTAAATGTTATCGATTTAGCTTGAATAGTTTTGAAATAACAAGGCCGGTTCCATACATTTGGTACGCACTGTATAATAAAGGACCTAATATAGAACCTTGTGGGACACCTTTCACGTTTGAAATTGAGTTACTTATTTTAACTAGTTGAGTTGTCCGAGTTAAGAAAATTTCACCCTGAAGATGCAAGCAAGCTGCAAGGTCTTGCAAAACGTTACTGACTATGAGTGCACAAATAGCAAGAAGGCCAATGAATCTGCCTAAAAATCCTCGTCCTCAAGATACTGAAACAACACGCGCCCCCAAAGAGCATGGCCATCGCATGGATCCTTGCTCGAGTTTACAAGGTGCAAGGCACATTAAGACAGAGAATGCTGGGTGTTTATCCACAAAGACTACTTGGTCTAAGCCGAAATTCTATGTTAACAAGAATAATGTTATCTGCCCCAGAATTGTGCTAATTGTGCATGAGGAATCCAGCACATCATTTTATGTAAGTGGGGAGAAGCTAAACAAACGAGTAATATTATTTCTTAAATTATTTTGATACAATATGTTTACATTGGTATCAAGTTGAATTTTATTTGTACAAATTTAGTCCATAATAGTATATTATGTTATTAGGAGCAAAAGTTATATTTTATGTGGCGAGGCTGGACGGGAGATAAAGTTGTCAGCGGCAGATAAAGTCGTCAGCGGCAGATAATATTATCTGCCGCTTGGCAATAAAGTGACAGTTTAGCATCATCAATCCAGCAGTATAATGCCATATTTTACTGCCGTTTAAAGAAAAAAAATATTAATAGCGGTAGTTCACAAAGTGTAGCAGGAATAATGCGATTTTTTGGGTGAACAGTAAGGTCCCGTTCTTTAAGAGCCGACCTTATATTATTTTTGTTTTAACATTGAAATGTTTAACGAATTGGAGATGTGACGCTAGTACGGTGCTCTTTTAGCGATTTGCGTGACGCTTGGAAAATGTACAGTTGTTGCGAATTTGTGCATGCTGTACATATTGCTAGAGTCCCTGTATATAGTAAGATAAGAGTTGGGACATGTGGATCCAATGTCAAATACCACTTGATTCTTCATCGAAGTTTTTTTCGCTTGTTAACCTTCAGTTTTGTTTGATTTGACAAATAATTCTTGCCTGACAAGATGCACGTCAATAAATTTTTCGATTTGACATTGTCATTATTTTTAAACATTTACTATTTACTAATGAAAACATATTACGTATTAGGTATGAAGAAACTTTAATTGCTTCCAACGCTTGTAATTTCAGCTAACATAAACACTAAATCATGAGTAGCAATCACAGTATGATTTGAAAGAGTAATCCGACCAACAAATTTATCAGAAGACACGCCGCATATCTGTGCACTTTTTCTAATTCATTTTGTCCAGGGTATTATAGATACATACTTTCTTAGTGATTCATATAATTTCAAAAATGTAAATACATCCTGTAAAATTCCACTTTCAAGTTTTAAACATTCCACTTTTCTATTTAATGTTCAAACGGAAGGATATGGTAAATGCAGCTTTAATAGGCTATTATAACCACTGGTTCCAAAGGTAAATTTAAGATGTAATGCGGCCCTGGCAGTTTCATTGAATGATGGAATGAAGCAGTTGGTTTTGCGATGAATAGCATTAATTTGACCAGAATTGAAAATATTTTCTAAATTTTAAATTTTGTGGTTTCTTTCTCTTTCAGTTCATTGCTCAAAATCTTCTTATTATGGTTTTAAATACTAATCGGCAAACATTTAGTATAGTTGAAACTTGGTTTTAATACGTTTCTATAATCTTTTGAAGCTCATAGATATTCTTGCCAATGACATTTTGTTAACCATTGGTCTCCTGTGAAATGCTGATATATACAAGCGAAATCCATCCATATTTAAGAATTTCTTGTTCCACTATGTCTTTCAGCGTTGATTTTTTGAGAAACTTGTGAAAATAAAATGACTGACTTGTACTATTACAATTAAGTGCTGAGCAGCCTGTCGTAGTGACAGCAAATAAACTTAGATATTTCGTTATTCAGTTTGAAAACGAGTTGTCAAATTGTGTAAAAACATATACTCCATGATATTGGTTCCAACCAATGAAAAACGGGCATCCCACATGTCCCAACTCTTATTTTAATATTATACAGGGAATATTATACAGGGACTCTACATATTGCAGGTGAATATTGTTGGTGTCATTTTAAACCTCTCATCAAAGGGCGAACATTCTGGTGGGGTTGTGAAACTGTAACATTCGAGGGGGCGAAAATACGGGGGTTAAAACGATTTTTTTTTTGACATGAAAGCGTTCTATGCTGTTACATCGCATATTTTTTGAAAGATCTAAATGTGATTTGGGGCTAGTTAGAAAGGGGATAAACCAACGTTCATCGTACTGGCTGGTTTTTGGGGTCTGCGATGCACGGGGGCGAAGTTACAGGGGTATGAAGCAGGGGAAAAGAAATCAATGTCGAATTTTGTTTTATACTGCTATGTGGATGAATCTGTGGGGTTTTAAGAATTTCAGGTGGATTTTGGGGTTGTAAAATGGGGAAAACCGTTATAATTTTCAGAAAACCTTTAAAATTAATATGTGTGTGAAATTTGATGTTTGGAGACGTTCTACTAGTCGATTGTATTTTTTAGGAGAATTTGGGATGTGGGGATTTTGCAACCCAGGCAGATTTGGGGGTTGCAAAATGGGAAAAACGTTATAATTATCAGAAAAACCTTAAATAATTTTAATATATTTCTATGACATTCGCTGTTTGGAGACGTTCTACTGGTCGTTTATTTTTTAGGAGAATTCGGGATGTGGGACTTTTGCAACCCATGTGGATTTGGGGGTTGCAGAATGAATAAAGCGTTATAGTTATCAGAAAAACCTTAAAAATCAATGTTTGTGTGAAATACGCTGTTTGCAGATATTCTACTGGTTCACTATATTCTTTTAAGAGAAAAGAGAATTCGGGGTTATGAGGGGTGGGTGGAGGAGGAAATGTTTTGCCTTATTGTCTCAATTGTTAAATAAGGAAAATGTGATGTTTTGTTTGATTCTGATCCTTTGTGAAATTGCAAATTTGCAAGTATATATTAAATGGTGTGATGCTCAAGGAATTTAGAATTGTATTTCCTTCTAACATGAATAATATTTCGTGGGGATGTCATTGCCGCGCTAAACTTGTTGGTACAGTCGTAGATGGGCACTGGCAGGGTTGGGATGTAGTGTCAGCTGTTTGTACTAAAACTTAACAAGAGATTATAAGGGAATGTAATCGAAAAAATGGGGGGGGGGTGGAAATATAAATACAGATGCATATGTATTGAGATGGTTTAATGCTCGCAATTTAATTCTGTATGCATAGAGAAATATTGAACAGTCAATTAAAGCACAGATTTGAAATATTTTATTTAATTGCAATCTAGACAGTCGTTGGCTTTATTAAATGCATTGGAAATGAAATGCAAGAAGCATAATTAGACGGATAAAGGCTAGTATAAGAAAAGTAGGTTTCGAAAGGATTGAATTTGAAGTTTGAGTAAAAGAAAAATTTAAGATGGCTAATATAGTATAAGTAATAAAATAGGTTGGAGCATATTTGAAGCCGGACCAAATGTCAGTAAATAATGCAAAAGGTTGGTTATGTGCATAATGAATATGAGCGTAGAGTTATTAATAAACGTACAGGCCAGTGGAAAGCAAGCAATCTGAAAGGTAGATGGAAATCAAAGCAAGAAAAGATAGAATTTGCAAAGAGCAATGCAGAACGAGGGCAACTGAAATGAAGAATAATTATTGACGTGGTTAAAATTGAACTCAAGCGCCAGTGCAATTTAAAACTAAGTGTTCATAGCAGAGCAGTGATAAATATCAGTTTATGTGACAAGAAAGAAATTTTTATGAATAAGAAATAAAGACGATTTATAGTTTTAAGCAACAAACTTGTTAATCAAATTTTATTCTTTTATGTGAAATTGTAACCAAAACTTATTTCCTTTGAACAATATTAGATCGCGGTTACTAGGTAACGTGATGCTCTTTTATTAACAAAAAAATAGGAAAGTAATTCCTGTAATGTCAACTTGTGGGCAAATGATGCTCCTGATTTTTGGTGTTTTTATATAATAAAAGCTATTTGCAAAGTCTAAAAAGTGTACAAAGTTATTCTACAAGTCACTGGCCATAAGTGGAAGTGTTATTAAAAGTTTCTCCACCGAAAGAGTTTATAAAATTGTGCAAGCCAAGATCGGCGTGGGTTCGGCTCCGACAACCTGGAAATTTCAAACTGCGATAGCAGTCCATTCCAACATCAGAAGCCAGGAATCGCAAGTCCTACAGGTCGGGAAGAAGTGTACAACATCCTAGAAGAAGATTTGGTGCCAAGGAAGCGACTTCTAGCAAATAAGGGCGTTGGCGTCACCCACAGCGGCTCCAGAGGCGAGGTCGGTGATATTTTAAAAGGTACTATATGGCAGGTTTTGATGTGCTTGGAGTCCGGAAAGTCAGTGGACTTCGAGAACACACCTTGCTGAAGAGATTCATCGTGTTTCCGAGCATCCAGATACGTCCGAGTTCCAGAAAATCCCGTGGCGTCACTAGAAAATACGATTTATGCCAGAATTTGCAGTTTTCACAGGAAGCCAAGACAAAAGATAGTAACGCGTCGTTTTTAAGTCAGAACTTGAAACAAAACCAATTTAAATGCTGCTAGGCGAGAGATTCGATTCAGTTTACCTGTGGTTTCCTTGCAAATTTCGCTTTTGAATATCAAAATAAAACGCTGTATGCACCCGCGAAACTTTTGTAATGTAAGTCAATTTTGTGAGGTTATAAATTATTGAAGTGAGTAGAGCAGTTGTATTCAAATTTTAAGTATTTGAGCTACTCTGAGTTAAATATTTTACAGCATGATTTTAATATAAAATTTAAATTTGAAAGTAACCTGAGATATCAGTCTTGTGTTTTGCCGTAGCAAGCCCATAGGATTATTGCAATTTGATAAAATATAGAACGAGGCAATTAACAAATTTATTGGAGAGTAATAAATACGTTTCAGTTTAGTTAGCCTAAGATACTGACAGGCAAGTTTTGCATTTTTAAAATTTAATATAAGTGCCCTGAGTATTGGGGTGTTTGCCTAATAGTACATTGACTTGGCGATTTTCTAACATTACATAACAGTATATGTACGGAAAATACAAATTTATTTAGTTTAAACACTGTAAAAGCTCCCCAATCAACAAATCCTTTTAAAACGTATTTATTGAACAATTAACCCAAAACTAAAGATACATATCGGATAAACAACTTCAAGATCTATTGGCATGTAATCCCCTATTTATACTGCCCCGTTTCTCCTAATAAAAGCAGTAAATCTTTACGCCAGTTATATTTGCTATTAAAGCACTTTCAGGTGTCAACAAAATAAACTATAAACAATGACATGTGGCGCCGCTGAGCGGATGGCTTTTAATTCTTAGAAATCCTTCAAAACCTCTTGCACAAGATGCTGCGAAGGTTCAAAATTATAGTACGTAATGATCTGCTATGCAGTAGAACTACGCAGGTATTTTTGCCATTATGTCTCTATTAAATGCTTTAACATTAAAAAGGTTTAACGAATTGGAGATGTAACGCTAGTACTGAGCCCTTCAAACGATTTGTGTGACGCTTGAAAAATGCGCAGTTTTCGCTGATTTTTGCAAGTTGTACGTATTGCAAGTGACTATTGTTGCTGTCATTTTGAAGATCTCGTCAAGGACGAACTTTCTGGAGATATTGTGAAAATGTATGATTCGAAGGGGCGCAAATACGGGGGTTAAAACGATTTTTTGGACACGAAAGCGTTCGGTGCTGTTACATCGCATACTTTTTGAAAGATCCAAATGTGATTTGGGGCTAGTTGGAAAGATAATGAACCAACGTTTATCGTACAGGCTGGATTTTGGGGTCTGCGATGCAAGGGAGCGAGTTACAGGGGTAAAAAGCTGAAGTGCATTTGTAGCAAATTGGATGCTCGCATAAACAGGAAGAAAGAAAAAAATTTGGAAATTTGTTTTTCGCAGTATGTGGATGAATCTGTGGGTTTTTAAGAATTTTGCGGCTAAGGTTGATTTAGGGGTTGCAAAATGGGGACACCATTATAATTATCAGAAAAGTTGGAAAATGATTATTTGTATGAAATGCGCTGTTTGGAGACTTTCTACTGGTCGAATTAACTTTTTAAGAAAATTTGGGAAAATGGAGTTTGGCGGCCCAAGTGGATTTGAGGGTTGCAAAACAGGGAAAACGTTATAATTATCAGAAAAACCTTAACATGAATATTTGTGTCAATTTCGCTGTTTGGAGACTTTCTACGGGTCGATTGTATTTTTAAGAGAATTCAGGATGTGGGAATTTTGCTGCCCAGGTGAATTTGGGGGTTGCAAAATGGGGAAAACGTTATAATTATCAGAAAAACCTTTCAAAAAAAAATATTTGTGTGAAGTTCGCTGTTTGGAGACTTTCTACGGGTCGATTGTATTTTTTCAGCGAGTTCGAGATGTGGGAATTTTGCACCAGGTGGTTTTTAAGATTGCAAAATGGGGAAAACGTTAGAATTATCAGAAAAACCTTAAAATCAATATTTGTGTCAATTCCGCTGTTTGGAGACTTTTTGCGGGTCAATTGTATTTTTTAAGAGAATTTGGAGAGCATGTGGGAATTTTGCGGCCCAGATGGATTTGTGGTTGCCAAATGGAGAAAACGTTATAATTATCAGAAAAACCTTTAGATCAATATTTGTGTGAAATTCGCTGTTTGGAAACTTTCTACGGGTCGTATTTGAGATGTGGGAGTTTTGCGGCCCAGTTGGATTTGGGGGATGGAAAATGGGAAAAACGTTAAAATTAAAAGAAAAACCTTAACATCATTATTTGTGTGTTTTCGCTGTTTGGAGACTTTCCACGGGTCGATTGTATTTTTTAAGAAAATTCGGGATGCGGGAATTTTGCGGCTCAGGTGGATTTGAAGGTTGCAAAAATGGGGAAAACGATATAATTATCAGAAAACCCTTAAAATCAATATTTGTGTGAAATTCGCTGTTTGGAAACTTTCTACGGGTCGATATTTGAGATGTGGGAGTTTGGTGGCCCAGTTGGATTTGGGGGATGCAAAATGGGAAAAACATTAAAATTAAAAGAAAAACCTTAAAAATCACTATTTGTGTGAAATTCGCTGTTTGGAGATTTCTTACTGGTCGATTCTATTTTTTATGAGAGTCGGGATGCGGTTGTGAGGGGAGGGAATAGCCTATTTTCTCATTTTTTAAATAAGGAAAATGTGCATTTTTTTTATTCTGGCTCTTTGTGAAATTGTAAATTTGCAAGTAAATAGTAAATAGCGTGTCGGATTGTATTTTATTCTAACATGAACAATACTACGTGGATGAAGGTCATTGTCGCGCTGCACTTGTTCGCAAAATGGTAGTGGCCACTGGTAGGGTTGGCATGTTAGTGTCAGCTGTTTGTACTAAAACTTAATTCGCGATTGTAATACAAAAAGTTGATGGGTACTTTAAAAATATAAGTACGATACATATGTATATATACGGAAAATGCAAAGTTGCCTAGTTTATACACTGTAAAAGCTCCCCATACAACAAATCCGTTTAAAATATATTCTTATTGAACAATTAACGCAAAACTAATAATAGATATCGATTAAACAACTCAAAGGTCTAATCACATCTAATTCCTTTTTCACACCGCTCTGTTCCTCATATTAAAAACATCTTCGCTGCAGTTCATATATTTGCTATTAAAGCACGTTTCATTAGTAAACAAAATAAACTATGAATAATAATATGTGGAGCCGCCGATGGGATGGCTTGTAATTCTCATACCTCTTTTAATACAGCTAATAAATGTAATAAGAATGGCCTATATAAGCAATTAATATTCTAAAGTTATATAAAAAAAATTAATGTAATATCGAATTCAACATCTTTATCTAATTGCAAATTTATATTAAAGTGTACAAGATACTGAAAAGGTTCAAAACTGTAGTACGTACGTATTATTTATTAATGATCTACTATGCAGTAGAACGTCGCAGTAACGTTTCGCGTGGCGTATAATACACAATAATAATACAGATGTGAATAACTTTAAAACTTTTTTTTATTTTTAGCCCTTGTAATTTTTTCAGATGTTGAAAATTTTATGCCAGGCTTGAAAATTACCAATATTTATTTTCAATAAATTAACGAAGGTTGGTAAATTGCAACTTCTGTAAATTTTTGATCAAGATCAATTGGAAACAAGCGCCTGATAGCACTGGTGATGCAATTACTAGCGTTTTTTTTTTGTTTCTGGGGTTTCGTAAATCTAGCAGTGCGAATAGGTGCGAATAAATTGAACAAATATAATATACTGTCAGGCTTAATTAGGGATGGGCGCGTGACGTGAAAACAGTCGTGTCACGTCGTGAACGTGACTAATATTTGAAAATCTTGACGTGAACGTGAGTGAACGTGAGTGAAAATTTCCAAGGCGTGATTCACGTTTCACGTTAATTTCACGTTAAATATTTAGTAACAAATAAAAAAATGCAGGGTGCAGCAACTTTTAAATTCATTAAATCACAAATTGTGCCAAACAAGTTACATTATGTGGCTTTATTTTTGGACCCTAATTATAAATCTTTAAAGTTCATACCTTCGCATAAATGAGAAGATTATAATGCAAACAAAACTATAGATGATAATGATGAAATACATAGCAAACGACTCAAAACTGGTACATCAGCATCAGATTCTTATCTAAAACTCTAAAACAGAACTAAATTAGTATGTTAAATTACAATTCGGAAATGTTGATGACACTTTAGGATTTTGGAAAAACAGTGTAATTACGCCACTGTTAAAAAAAAACTTGAGAAATTTTAAACATACTGGCAAGTTCCGCTACAAGCGAAAGAGTATTTTCTACAGCTGGGCGAATTTTAGAAGAGCGCAGAATTCGACTTAACGCTGAAAATGTTGATTACATATTATTTTTAAATCAAAATTTTAATGTGTAGATGTGTAGATGAACTTATTATTCTAATAAAAGTAATTGTTTGTTTTTCATACTCGGCTAACGCTGAAAATGTTAATTGCGTTTTATTATTAAACCAAAAATGTATTGTGTAGATGTGTAGATGAACCTATTTTTAGAAAAGTACCTAATGTTTTGTTTTGTATACTCGACTTAACACTGAAAATGTTGATTACGTTTTATTTTTAAACCAATTTATTGTGTAATTGTGTAGATGAACTTTTTATTCTAATAAAAGTAGTTTTTTTTGTATACTCGCTTTAACGCTGAAAATGTTGATCCTTATACGTAAAAGTACTTTCAAACCTACGAATTAAAAGTGTTGCCTAGCAACATATACCTTCTGTACTCATACCAATAAGGGAAACGTCAATTCCAATGACAGCTTTTGGTATTAAAAGTAATGTCTTTGAAGACAGCTGCAAGAAATATATTTGCGAGAAATCAGTATTTATCCCTTGTCGAAGTTATTGTAGTTAATTTTCATTTTTTTCTTTTTATGTCAACTATTCTGATTGCAACATATCACGTAAATTATATCAGGTGCAAAACATATTTTTAGTTCTTTTTAGGGTTTTTTCATTGGTTTTAAATTTGAACATTCTGTTCTTTCTGAATTTAAATTTTGAAATAAAAGCTGCTTGTCACGTCGTGAGTGGCGTGTCACGCCGTGAACGTGAGCGTGAACGTGCGTGAATGTGACTGTTTAAAGCAAGCGTGAAACGTGCGTGACGTGAGCGAAAATTCACTCACGCGCCCATCTCTAGGCTTAATATAAGTAGTAGTATGCCTATTATCGATGATTTTTTGATGAACATTATAAGTTATAATCCTAAAGCTGAAAATACGAGTCCGTAGGATGTTCAAAATGTATATTATTTTCTGTATTAATTACGGTAAATAAGATATTTTTTATATAGTATGCTAAGATAGCACCTCATGACATGTGAGCTTTACTTATTATTTGATATGCATTTAAAAAGGTTATCAGAAATGTTAGGATTTAACCACGTTCGGACAAAGCAATAATATCATAATCAAACTGCTACACATGATCTCTAAACTCGTAAAAACCCTTGCCAATCGATTAATTGTTAAAGGGTGCAATTTTAAGTGCCAGGTACGTCTAGAAATTCAATTTCAAGACATTCTTCACACCGCACTTGTTACTGCAGCTTGGAGTACCTACCGACAGTCTGTATAATTCTTCTTTGACAACTAGCTTACTGCCCTTTAATCGTGTTTTTACATCCTAGATATGTTTTCTTTTTCGAACTTGATTATAATAGCCCGGGATTTATTACCAGCCGGTCGACCCACTCGATGAAAGCGTTTGATATCCTCCAACGAGATGAAGTTCGGACCCAGGTGCCTGATTAAATGCTCAATTACTAGAACATCTGTATTCTCATTCTTGTTCAAAGTATCAACTCGGTTACTTCCTTGTTTGATGGCATTTTTGGTTACTGCAAAGGTAGAATTGATACCCTCCAAACGCTCTTTAAAGGACTGAATTTTATCATTAATTTCAGCTATGATTTTTGCAGGAACATCTGTTGAAATGCGTGCAATTATAAATTCGATCGATTTTTCATCCAGTGTAATCGCTTTTGGTTCCCCATGGCTGCGATTAGACCGTAAACAAGATTTGCCAGCCGGAATTTTGCGGAATTAAATAGTATGTCAGGAGTGCCCAAAATTGCAGCGCGCGCTTTGCAATAAACACTTCGCACATAAAAACGAAAATCCTTATTGTCTGTTCGCTAATTGACAACCAAATAATGTTTAGCCACTGATGATTCACTTATTGCACCAATAATTATCCAGATTAGAACTCTATTGATCACAAAACTAGCGATTAAAACTCGGAGTCATCTTTTTACCCATATGTTGTATGTTATGTGTCTGTTTTTCGTGGCCTTTCACAATTTAGAAAAAACAATTGCGATGTTAGGAACGTTCCACGTGTGGTGTGAAATACCCAAAAGCTAGCCAAAACCTAAAATAAACTTTAGATTCCTTCAAAAATTGCTATGAAGACTTTTTCGATGTTGGTGATTACTAATCTGCTGTCAAAATTACTGTAAGCAAAATTGCAGTTACGACATAGAAAAGTTGGCATACCAAGGTTTTTTAATAAATAATCATCAATACACTGATGAAGAGATTTTGTTTATTATATTTTTTTAAATACTAGAAACAATTAATCTTAATAAGTGACAGAACACATACAACAAAACTATTATTTGTGTTATAGTATAAAATTTATTTGTTATGAAAAAACAACATTCACACACCTCTCACTTGCTCAGCGGTAGATGCTAATGGCGGCAGTCGAAGAACGGTGGAGGCATTACCCTTGGCTAAACAGGCGATTGAATGTAGACAAGTTTTATTATGTTGTTTGGAAATATGTACATGTATTTAATCTGCACACTTAAACCTAGCTAAATAGCATATATTACAAAGCGAAGCCGGACAACTCGGCGCCGCCATCTCGGCGCTGCCACTTCGGCGCCGCCATCTCGGCGCGGGGCCAGCTCGGCGCCGGGACAACTCGGCGCGGAGCCATCTCGGCGCCAGCCAACTCGGCGCGAGGCCATCTCGGCGCCGAATTCAAATTTGCAAACTACATTGTGCACTACGTAAAAAAATATTATAAAAAAATAATAAATAAAGTGATCGCCAAAAAGGTGTCATCAAATGAAAAAAAAATATTGAGAATTTCTTGGAAAATCAAACACTGGCGATCAGAGGTGGTTGCAAAGTGATTACAAATGGGCCAAACAAAAGTTGTCACATGACTTCCGTTATCAGTAAAATTTTACGTTTTTTTTTAAATAATTACGAAGCATGCATTTACTATTCAAAATAGTGACACATTTTACGAAAAAAAGTTTTCTGGCCTTGAGATTGTTCAGTCAGCTAAAACTACCACACAATAAAAAATCTCATTGAAATCTTGCTTAAATTCCGAAAAATAGCACTTTTTGGATTTACACAATTTTGAAAAACGCCATTTTCTAAGTAAAGTTCTTTTTATGTGACAAATATTTCTTTAATGTTTATTTTCCAAATCAAAGAATTTTATTTTTAACAATTTTTTTTTATGAAATAAAAAACTTTGTTAAAAATATTTGTTTTTCCATAGCCGTCTTTGTTAAAAGTAAAATTCTTTGATATGGGACCTAAGTTAGTTTTAATATTTCTCAAAAGTGGTAAATGAAAAAAAAAGCTTACTTTATTTAGCTTTATCCTGGTAAAAGGAAAGAATCAACTTAAAAATTACCCTGTATACAGGGTCTCCAGAAAATATGTGTACAACGGAAGACCACAAGTTCCTTTGCCCAAAATATGATAATTTAACTCAACTTACATATATACAAAGTTGCTTAGTTTTGTCGCTAGAGGGCTTTAAAAACTATTAACTTTTTAAAATGCTTCAACCCCCTGAATAATTACTTATAATACCATGAGTAGTCAAAGTTATGTCGAATATTTTTGCCGTGGTATCACGAATGTCCATTGCGCTTAGTATCGATTAAGACGAGTGCGCTAGCACGAGTACTAATCCTAAGCGCAATGGTCATGAGTAGTGATACCATCGCAAAAATATTCTACTTAGCTTTGACTAAGAATGGTATTCGAGAGACTGTTCAATGAACCAAACTACTTTTTCAAATTAGTTTTCAGTAAATCTAGCACGAAACTACGCAATTTCTATAGTAACAGAACACTAATATTGACTTTTTCTAATGAAAATCAAATTTGTTTAAATATTCACTATACCACTAGTGAACATTGTCGATTATTTTCACTAGTGAAAATTGTCAATATAGTTCTTTTTTATTGGCTCAAAGACGTCAAATCTTGTATTTTTATTGGTCAGTTTTTGGTAGATGACAAGTGAGTTGAATAGTCACTAAATTTTTTTTTTAAATAGTTACTTTAATTTAGAAGCTATTTCCTCTCTTACAATATTTTAGTTAGGTGAACGGTTTACCCACAAAAAAATATTTTCTAAATTCCTAAAAGCCTAGTGTTAAGTAACAGTTACTGATTCAGGCTTGTAGAAATTTGGAAACTATTTTTGTGGCTAAACCGTTTACCCAACTAAAATTTTGTAAGAGCGGAAATAGCTTCTAAATTAAAGTAGCTATTCACAAAAAAAACATTGGTAGTGATTATACAGGTGGTTAAAAAAATATGGATGGATAATTTATTGTGACGTTTTTAAACACCCTGTAATTTTCGAAATTAAGGTTTATTCCACAAAATGCTGTAGTTTACTGGTACAAACGCATGGCCAAAACATGAATAAAATCCATCAAAGATTTTTCCACTTTCTTGAAAAAATTTAAAAAAGGTAATCATTTTTGAATAACTCTAGCGGCTAAACTAAGCAACTTTGTATACAGGGTGTCAGAAAAGTCAACCGTGGCACTTCTGGAGATACTAGGGGACGCTATATGGAGTCGAATAGTTCTAATCCATTTTTGGCTTAGAAGCATAATTTCTTCAGAATTCACTGTTGAAATTGGCACCGCAAATTTTGTGAACCGCTGTATGGTACCTACTGCATTTTTGTGTTTTTGATGCTTTTTTGTCAATTAATGTCAATGTAATAAATAATTGCGTGTTTGACTTTTGTAGTAAAAATATACACCGTGCAGGAGTATGCTGATATGTTTTTTGTGTATGGTGTTCTGGTGCTGTTGGGTCTGTGAGTACGTCGATATATTGTCTTCATTGTTGGATTTAAAATTATCAAACTCCCTTTTAAAAGTGTTCTAAAAGCTAATAAATTATGTATGTAGACGGTATATGTGACAATCGTTTTCCCAGCCTATCTCAAGACTCTGCGTCAAGCCTCCAATTTAAGGCAAAGTACAGCAGTTCTCAACTTTTTCTTTTTCATTTTCAACATTTGTTTTTACGAAAACTATGCTTCTAAGCCAAAAATGGATTAGAACTTTTCGACTCCATATAGCGCCCCCTAGTATCTCCAGAAGTGACACGGTTGACTTTTCTGACACCCTGTATAGGTAAGTTGAGTTAAATCATCATACTTTGGGCAAGGAACTTGTGGTCTTTCGTTGTACACGTATTGTCCGGACACCCTGTATACAGTCTGTCCCCGGATAGGTGAAACGGCTCTTGTAAAAGGTAAAAAATTCTCGATTTAAATGTTCGATTTTTGGGGTTCAGCCCTGCTTGGTTAAAGGCGAATTTCGAACAGCATTTCAGTTTTGAAAAATCAAGTATGCCTTTGAAGTTGACAAAAAACCTATTTTACTGTAGAGTAGCGTGCCTTTTATGTAGAAAATACGACAAAAAGTTATTAAGAAAAATTGTTTAGAATGAACGTCTAGGCTCCTATACCAAAATTTCAAAATCCTCTGCCAACTTTGACCTCTCATATTTTCTTTTATGTTTAGGTCCCATATCAAAGAATTTTACTTTTAACAAAAACTGCTTTGGAAAAACAAATATTTTTAACAAAGTTTTTTTATTTCATAATAAATTGCAATGCATGTTTCGTAATTATTTTAAAAAAATGTAATATTTTACTGATAACGGAAGTCATGTGACAGCTTTTGTTTGGCCCATTTGTAATCCTAATCACTTTGCAATTACCTCTGGTCGTTAGTGTTTGATTTTCCAAGAAATTCTAAATAATTTTTTTTCATTTGATGCCAGCTTTTTGGCGATCACTTTATTTATTATTTGTTTATAATAATTTTCTTACGTAGTGCACACTGTAGTTTGCGAATTTAAATTCGGCGCCGAGATGGCCTCGCGCCGAGTTGGCTGGCGCCGAGTTGGCTCCGCGCCGAGTTGTCCCGGCGCCGAGCTGGCCCCGCGCCGAGATGGCGGCGCCGAAGTGGCGGCGCCGAGATGGCGGCGCCGAGTTGTCCTAGACGAGAGATAAAAAGCAAACTAAGAATTAAAGTTGAGTATGGCCACGGGCGTAGCCGGTGCAGTAATAGTAGGCAGTGCGGGCTCCTTGCTGTCAAGCAGGCGGCGGTGCGGGCTCGGCTTGGATCTGGTCCTAGGTGATCCTGAGTCCTGGTTAAGGCGCGGGATGGGTCCTGCGGCTAAGTCCTGAAGAGCAGTGGCAGGCTTCAGCGGCGATGATCCGAAGAGCGGTGGCAGGCTTCACCGGCTATTTCCTGAAGAGCGGTGACAGGCTTCAGCGGCCATGTCCTGAAGAGCAGTAGCAGGCTTCAGCGGCTATGTTCCGAAGAGCGGTGGCAGGCTTCACCGGCTATGTCCTGAAGAGCGATGACAGGCTTCAGCGACCATGCCCTAACGAGCAGTGGCAGGCTTCAGCGGCTATGTTCCGAAGAGCGGTGGCAGACTTCACCGGCTATGTCCTGAAGAGCGGTGACAGGCTTCAGCGGCCATGTCCTGAAGAGCAGTAGCAGGCTGCAGCGGCTATGTTCTGAAGAGCGGTGGCAGGCTTCACCGGCTATGTCCTGAAGAGCGATGGCAGGCTTCAGCGACCATGCCCTAAAGAGCAGTGACAGGCTTCAGCAGCTATGTTCCGAAGAGCGGTGGCAGGCTTCACCAACTATGTCCTGAAGAGCGATGACAGGCTTCAGCGACCATGCCCTAGAGAGCAGTGGCAGGCTTCAGCAGCTATGTTCCAAAGAGCGGTGGCAGGCTTCACCGGCTATGTCCTGAAGAGCGGTGACAGGCTTCAGCGGCTATGTCCTGAAGAGCAGTAGCAGGCTTCAGCGGTTATGTCCTAAAGAGGAATGGCAGGCTTTAGCGGCCATGTCCTAAAGAGCAGTGGCAGGCTTCAGCGGCTATGTTCCGAAGAGCGGTGACAGGCTTCACCGGCTATGTCTTGAAGAGCGGTGACAGGCTTCACCGGCTATGTCCTGAAGAGCAGTAGCAGGCTTCAGCGGCTATGTCCTAAAGAGGAATGGCAGGCTTTAGCGGCCATGTCCTAAAGAACAGTGGCAAGCTTCAGCGGCTATGTTCCGAAGAGCGGTGACAGGCTTCACCGGCTATGTCTTGAAGAGCGGTGACAGGCTTCACCGGCTATGTCCTGAAGAGCAGTAGCAGGCTTCAGCGGCTATGTCCTAAAGAGGAATGGCAGGCTTTAGCGGCCATGTCCTAAAGAGCAGTGGCAGGCTTCAGCGGCTATGTCCTAAAGAGGAATGGCAGGCTTTAGCGGCCATGTCCTAAAGAGCAGTGGCAGGCTTCAGCGGCTAAGTTCCGAAGAGCGGTGGCAAGCTTCACCGGCTATGTCCTGAAGAGCGGTGACAGGCTTCAGCGGCTATGTCCTAAAGAGGATTGGCAGGCTTCAGCGGCCATGTCCTAAAGAGCAGTGGCAGGCTTCAGCAGCTATGTTCCAAAGAGCGGTGGCAGGCTTCACCGGCTATGTCCTGAAAAGCGGTGACAGGCTTCAGCGGCTATGTCCTAAAGAGGATTGGCAGGCTTCAGCGGCCATGTCCTAAAGACCAGTGGCAGGCTTCAGCGGCTATGTTTCTAAGAGCGGTGGCAGGCTTCACCGGCTATGTCGTGACAAGCAATGACAGGCTTCAGCGGCTATGTCCTGAAGAACAGTAGCAGGCTTCGGCGGCTATGTCCTGAAGAGGAATGGCAGGCTCCAGCGACTCTGTTCTAAGGAGGAATGGCAGGCTTCAGCGGCCATGTCCTAAAGACCAGTGGCAGGCTTCAGCGGCTATGTTCCTAAGAGCGGTGGCAGGCTTCACCGGCTATGTCGTGACAAGCAATGACAGGCTTCAGCGGCTATGTCCTGAAGAACAGTAGCAGGCTTCGGCGGCTATGTCCTGAAGAGGAATGGCAGGCTCCAGCGACTCTGTTCTAAGGAGGAATGGCAGGCTTCAGCGGCCATGTCCTAAAGAGCAGTGGCAGGCTTCGGCGGCTATATCCAGAAGAGGGTGTTCCTAGAGCTGGCTGCTGGATGGTCCTGGAGTTGGCTGATGGATGGTTGGGCTCCTTGTTCGAGCCACCGAGGCAGAGTAATTTCCTCTGGCCCTCGTTTCTCTATTTAAGGGGCCCAGTTCCTTTGTGATCCAATCCCTCGATAATATTGGCCAATGGTGCTGCTTTAGACGGTGGTACAACCGCAATGCTAATTAATTAGTGCGTCTAATTGGCGGTTTGATTTCACTAGGCTGGCTTGCTGCCAAATATACACGCAACACAACTGGTTTAGTTTGATATTTTCCGGCGCTTCTTGCGCCCTTGTATTCCCTGAGTTAATTGTTGGGCGTTTTTCAAACCGCGCTTTAGCTGTTCATCCGGTTCGGCGTCGGGCTGGAGTTTATCGCCTACCTTGTAGTTTCCCACACATATCAGTAGAGAGATAATGGGCGTTCTGGACCACTTTTGTGCTCGTTTTCCCATGTTATTCTTATGGGGCGAATTTCGATGGCGCGGGGCAAATATCTCTGGTTTGGCTTATGCTAGGAAGCTGGTGTAAGTTTTATTTTGTAGCTGTGAAGATTTGTGACTAACGTTTTTGTTAAAATCTCGATTGATTGTTTATTAGCGTAAATATAAACAATTGAAATTTGCACTATTCTGGGTATTTTCCATGACGTCACTAGGAGGCAACGCCTGAAAGCGCGGGAGAATGCGACGGTGCTGCCATCTGGTGGCGTTTCGAGTAAAGTTTATGTAGGAATCTATGTAGGGATTTATTTTTTTGGTTTGTTTCCGTGCTCCTCGCGACGGTGCTGTGTGGGCCATCTGGTAGCGATTCTCGTAAAGTTTATGTAGGAATCTATCATGTGGTGTCGCTTCGAGTCACCACTATGTAGGGATTTATTTTTTTTTTGGTTTGTTTCCGTGCTCGTGTGATAAATAATTGATGCATTTTGAGTGTGTTTTGTATTTAAAAACTGCGTTGGAGCGTGCGAAAATAGGTTGTTAGATCTCTCGTTTGAAAAGCTTGGATTTGCGAAAGTTATAAACGCCTAATGTTTGCGAACTTTATTATAAATAATTGTTCTGACGTCGTCACGTAGTTATGGCTGCTGAGCATTCGAACGCGCACAGCATCGAAGTTGCGAAGCTCTGACGTCACGATGCTTTGGGGGGGCGTGCGTAATTTGATATGTGGCATCTGGTTTATGTCTTGATAAGCGACGTTTGGTTTTATGTATTAGTCAGAACCTTTTGCATTGTATTAGTATATTAAAGTATTTGACTTGAGTAACATGGATTCATCGCTTAAATATTTGCTCTCTTCCTTAAATGCTATAGGTTTGTCTAATAAAAAACCAATTTTGAAAATAGATGAACTGGTATTGGATTATTACTACCAACTAGTGCAAGTGCGATCAACGAAAACTAGAACGAGGGACTGTGCCGTTTTAGCTGAATTGGAAGACCACGTAGTATTTTTGCCGAAACGAATAAGTGATTTTTTTGCAGGCAGATCTGTAAATCTTGAGAAAATTAATACTCTAAATTTATATTTGGTTTATCGGGGAACAAAAGTTGATAGTACATCTTGGAAAACTGTTCATCTAGTAGAATTTGTACCTAGGCAGTGGGCAAACGAAAATGATAACGATAAAGAAACAGAAAACGAAATGATGTGTACCAGCACCAACAGTAGCGATGAATATATCTAATGTCATTAGTGATCACAAAAAACTCGGGTTGTGTAAAATGAGCGCTGAATTAATGCAGTATTTTCCAAAAACGTATTTATTAAATTTACCTACTAAAGAGGTGGCCATTAATTGGTCGATATTACCAAAAGTAGTTAGCGAGGATTTGGATATACAACAATTAAAATTTTGCGACCAGTGGAGACGTGTTCGATGGTTCGATACCTATAATTAGAGATTGTATCGAATGTCGTACATCATTTTATACTCAGTAACCATGATGAAGCTATCGACGATAGCTTTATTGCTTGCAACCATAACCTATGATAATAAAGTTTTAATATCACATCCTGTGGGCTGTACAGATGGTTACATAAGCATTCTACATTCAAACGACGTTTTGCAAACATCGATCTCACCGGAAATATGGACAAGGATGGAACCTAAGATGATAAATAACAGTTATGTTTTCGTACACAATTTGATTCAGAGTTCTGCTCGAGACGTTAGTTACCGATATCTAATGGTTAAAACAAGATTTTTCTATCCAAACCAAAGTTGGCACGATTCGAAATGGATACCGCTCCTATGGAACACCACATCACGTATCTCTCCTAACGATAATATAAGCATTGTTGTACCAATATTAATTCTTGAGATAATTCAGTTTGTATGTACTTGTGCCACTTTAATTTCTTATGTTTTATATAAATGGCATTTTAATGTAGAGTAAGAAATAAAAGTTTTGTAAAGTTTTTGTATTTGTTTTTAATTTTAATAAAATATACAGTTAAAAATAATAAGCATCACTTGTTAACTAAATTATTAAACAGATAATTAACAGTATTAAGTGAACAGCGACACATATTCAAATTATGAGCAAAACATGGTGGTTTCCAGTCTTGGATTGCTTCGGTGCTCGTGTTCTCCATATTGATGACGCGCAATTTGGTGTGTTGTTTTAAATAGTTGGCCACTACGTTTCCCTTACAGTAGATAATTTTATCACGTTCACCAACTTGTCGTAGAATAGCATCAATTTCAGATAATTCCACAGATCCGGAAGCCCAAGGAATGCCGTGTCGAGTTTTCGTGAAATACTTGACAGAACATTGTTGTCGTGGTCCAAGTTCTCGAAACATGCATGGTGGTTTGAAAATATAATGAGCACAACGTTCTCCATCGGTAACAGCCATTTCCTTGGGTGTAAATTGAGGCAACAGATATCCTTCCATATCAATCACCAACATTTTTTTTTTTATAGAGTTGTTACAATACCCGAATGAGGCTCGTATTTGGTAATAGTGTCGTGAATTAACACTACGTAAGCGAAGGTGCCGACAGGGAAAGCTGATCGCGCCTCTACCTCTATGGATATACTGACCGTTCCTGCTTGAACGGCTTCGTCTTGCGCAGTCATGTCAACAACAAAGAGGGGATTCTGTAGATATTCCGTATAGCTAAGTAGCGGATGGGCATGTGCGGTACCATAATAGGAATTTTGAAAGTCGCAGTATGATTTGTAAGCTTCGATGAAGTTTCCATTTGCATAATTCAAATTTAATCTTCTGTTCGGATAGGGACGACCGTTAAGATATATTGTAATATTGCTGATATTGATGTGGTCAAAGATGCTCGCATCTTTATCGGTTTTATTGTCTCTAAGTGTTTGAAAACCGACAATACAATGATGCGGTCGTTCGAACGCCTTTATCGATCCTAAATCAAAAACATCTTGAGCACCAATTCTAAGTCCCGGTATCAACGTAGTATTTCGTACACGGTAAGCCATAGTTATGGCTTTATTCTGTTTGATGTTGCTTAATAGTTGTAATTTTGCACGATCGCTCAGTGTGTAATTTGGTACAACCCATTCGAGATTTGTAAGAGTTATGGTAGCATCAGTTTCACCTTTGTAGCAATTCTTGTCGGACATAGAACGGATAAGAATAATTTGAAGCTTTAACCAGATCAGCGTTTTTACATAATCTTCCGCGAAACCGAACCAAAACGATAAGGGAACGTTAACGGAAAATGTTTTATTGGCGACGTTAACAGTAGGTAGTAATTCAACGGTATTAGAAATCGGTTTTATCCAACCGGCAGTTCCCAAAGCTCGACTGTAATCTGCGTTGTAGGAAACCATATTTTTCATTGTCGAAGTCTGGCCGGTCTTGCGTACACATTCTATAACGACATCGTTCAAGGTCAATTTAATTTCTTCGAATAGAAACGAAGCAAAATTATTGGTTAGAGCACAAGTTTTCTCATTGTCAGCTAATTCATATGTTCCCTCGATATTTAGAAAACTGTTACAGATCGAGTTTATACCGTCACGTTGTTCTATCGATATTCTTATCTCGTCGGTAGGTTTGTAAGTTTCTACTCTGGCAGGTGGTTTGTGAACAATCCATTTTTCTTCGATGATATCGTTGGCAATAACTATGTCTTCAAAAACGTTTAACTTTGACGCCATTTTTTATTAACAATAAGTCCTAGAGATTTTAAAAATCGCAAGTCTTCAGCTTTTAACGGACGCAGAGGCGCACGTGGAATGAGTTTCTTCACTTTTACGCCTCGCTTTTTATACATTCCGTCACCGCTTCGTACCTTCTTTATTTTCTTATTTTTCTTTTTTCTGTTGCTATTGTTGGTGTTAGTCGAGAGCAAATTTGTGTGAAAATTAATACCCATTGTTCCTAATTTTTTTCAATTCCAATCTAACGGTAATCGGTTCTTCGCCAAAATTTATTAGTTGTCCTTGTTGATCCGTTAACTTCAATGTAATGTTATCTATTCGATCGACGATGACTGGCAAGTAAATAACGTTAGTAGGAGTTTCTTTCACTTGTTCACCAGGTTCTACATCTAACGCAAATTCGTGAAGAGTGTGCGCAGAATCGCCGTTTAAATACGCGCCACCAGTTAGATTACACTCGACACGTATATTTGTAGCGGGCGCAATTTGAACAGGTAAATCTGATTCGTTACGTAATGTAGGATTCAGTATTCGTTTGGAGAAGCCGAGCATATATCCTATCGAGTCTGTAGGTTGAAAATCAATGTAGTATTTGCTTTTAATCTCGCATTTTAATGTGTTCGAATTGGCCTTAAGAGAGAACAGAATCGTATTTTCTTTGCTCCCAGTATTTTCGATTAAGACTCTGTTTATGTAGTCGTTTAAGGCCACGATTTCGTATGCACCGCACGGTATAGTTATTACATGATCATTATTTGTAGGTTGGAGGTTCTCTCTCAAATAAATTTTATTGTTGCCTTCGAAGATGTTTTGTACCGCGTTAAAAGTATATAATCCCAGTAACCCTACTTTATACGAGTATATCGGATCTAGTAGAATCGGGGGATAATAATTACTGCTGAGGTAATTACCCTTACCAGTCAGGGTGAACGTTTCGGACATGATTGAAAGAAATCGTAAAACGTTAGACATATTTATTAAGCAAGAATCTAATACAGAGGTGTCCACAATTATAGGAATTATAACGTTGATATCTATCGTAATTATACATAATTTTAGTATCGGGTCCAAAATAATTGATTAGTTCTTTAGGCGGTTTAAGATTTCCAAAACCGTCAAAGTATTTCACCATAGGTCCGCGTTTTTTGTACGTAACCCAATGCGTGCCCTCTCCATCGCTTCCATCGAGATTTATAATTGCGCTCTCGTTTTTCCAAGGTCGTCTCCCTCCATTTAGTTCGTCACGCATAAACACCCCACGAAAATATGGAATGCGAACTTTGGCAGCAATGGAATATAGATCCCGGTTCGTTAGAGCACGCCCGGGTAATTTTATGAGTTTTTTGGTTTCTTGGTAAGGTATAGTCCCATTCCTTTATTTCTGCGTCGTAAATATAGTCCATTGCCGCGTTTTAGCTGAATTTCTTCCATATGTTTGTTGTGACGCTGCAATTCTTTTAGTTTGTCCTTTGCAGCGTTAACTTCTTGAATAGTTTTTACGACGCCAGCGGCGCCCCCGGTCAAAGCACCGAGTGCACTCAAACCTCCAAATATGGCCGGTAGAAAAGGTATAATCCCTCCTGTCTTTGTGGGTATTGGTATAACACGTGGGCGTCGTATCGATTCTTCCCCGCCGGCTTCTTTGATGGCTCTCTTTGCAATCAAAATTGAGGTCTTGGCGGCCGCATTTAGAGTTATCGGTTTTCTGAGCTTCTTAATTGCCTTTTTTGATTCTTTAATTATACTGCCGAACGCTTTCAGTTTTTTAGTTCCCATACCCATTTTTTTTTTCGCTTTCATCACATTGGTAACCATCAGAGCGGCTGCTTTCTCTCCGAAACTGGCGTCTTTTGATTTCACGCGTTGCCACGCTTTTTCCTCGAGTACGGCGTCGGCTTTGTGTCGTGACGGTAAATCTTGATGTTTCGCGTATGCCAAATCGTGCTCCTTACACGAAGCGTCGAGCTTGTTGATTCCCGGGTCTCCTCGACTCAACCTTTTAGCGATTTTGGTGCCCGGACCGCACCACTGATAACCTCCAGGTATATGGAGTTCGAACGGTAGTTTGTTTATAAGAGAGTTTATAACACCCGCACCGCGAGAGCGTTTAACCATTTTTAAAGCAACCGGCTAACTGTAATCGATATTTATATTCACCCTAGCAACAAACAAAATGAAAATCGTTAAGTATAATAAAAGGTTGTCGGTTTACAACTTCGACACGGTGTGTCGTCATCAACGTGCGCTCAAAAAACCGTTTAGGAAAAACGGGCCTTTATTTCCCGATACTGTTCGTTGCATCGTATGCGGAAGAAGTAACACCGGAAAGACGAATGCTGTCCTATCGTTGATCGTTAGTCCAGAAGGAATTAAATTTGAAAACATCTACGTTTACAGCAAGTCGCTCCATCAATGGAAATACGTGCTTCTCAGTATATTAATAAAAATGGTAAAAGGATTGGGATACTACACGTTTAGAGAAAACGAAGAAGTCATAAAACCGAGCGAGGCAAAACGGAATTCTGTGTTTCTGTTTGACGATGTGGCATGCGATAATCAATGGCCTATGAGATATTATTTTAGTATGGGAAGACATCATGACGTCGATAGTTTTTACATCTGTCAGTCTTACGCTAGAATACCTAAACATCTATTGAGAGACAACGCAAACGTGCTACTTCTATTTGAACAAGACGATTTAAATTTAAATCACGTATATAAGGATCACGTAGGAACGGACATGACATTTGCAAAATTTAGAGAAATGTGTGGGGAATGTTGGAAGACACCTTTCGGATTCTTAATGATTAATAAGGACAGCGATATTAATGCGGGGAGATACAGAAAAAACTTTGATAGTTTCATATCTTTATAGAAGGCGTATTTCGCTTCTTCACTTCATTATTTGTTGTGCATCGGCATGAAAAGCAACATGATGACTTCTAAAGATGAACAGATAAAAAAAGATTTATTATCGATTAGTAACGATATAAGAAAAAAATATCGAACTCTAAAGCTGGGTACCCAACAACAAGAATCCGAGTACAAAACAAAACATAAACAACTACTAGAACCGATAATTGACATTGCAAAGACAATAAAATCGCTCAAGAAAAAATCTATTGTTCCTTCATCGATAACTGATGCCAAAGAAGAAGAGAAAGAAGAAGAAGAAGAAGAGGAAGAAGAGACTAACGAAGATCAAATACCAGATACTTTAGCGACAGTGAGAAGTTTCTTTAAAAAAATCAACAAAACATCCGGGTTGTCTCCAAGTTCCTCAAAATCTGAACCAAGTCCCAACGAAGGTGATGTAATAAGCGAATTATCGAAACCGAGTAGTCAATTTTTCTTCAAACAATATCATCCTTTACTAAAAAAATATGTCAATCTTCTGTTACGTAACCAAAGAGATCTAGATAAATCACCGTTTGGAGTAAAATATGACGTCTCTGCAGATAAATGGTATTTTGGAGATGGTTCTATAGACATACTTAACATGCAGCGTCATTTTAAAGTAAAAGGACGTAGATATGATGGTACAGATGGGTTGTATCAACTGCTGACGTTAAAAAGACCTACCGATTATACTGATCAAGACGTTCAAAACTACATAAGCATTATACTAGCTACGAATGCTCATAAAAAAGATAGTAATCCCGGGGGATCGCGTGTGGGTCATGGTGGTTATAAGTATGTTAACATTATAAAACCTTCTTTAACTCGAAGAGGATATGGTTATGATTATAGTGGGGAACCGATATATTAAAAGAAGCTAATGACAATCGTGTAGAGCATATACATTGGGACGATCCGTCCGAGCTAATAAGCAGACTAAGATTATTATACGCGTCACAAGGTGCCGGTCACTCAAACCATCACAACGAAATTGTGAGTATTATAGAAGAATTAGTAGAAGCAGGAATAGTAAAATATCAAAGGAAAAAATGCCAATAGACAAATTTGGACGTTATGTTGGGACAACGGGGGATAAACGGCGTAGCGTTTATTCATACGATTTACCCGAGAATGTTGCTACAAAACAATACGTTTATAACAGACTTGTAAGATTTAAAAAGGAACAAGAAACAACAATTAAGGAAGTAAGCAAATTTTATACGGATCGAATAGATCCGCTATTAGTAAAAATGAACACCATTCATCAATCTCTCGCACCATTGGTGGAAGGATACAAACAAGGTCATCTTATTTGGCATGAGACGTACAAGGGAAACTTAAAGAAGCACGTCTGCAGTACGAACGTACTCTTCAAGATACCGCCATCAATCTCATAAACGAAGCTGAAACAAGATTAAAAAATCAACTTATAAAGATGTTACATTTTATACCAATCAAATAGACTCCAGTCAAAGAAGTATAAATGAGGCACTTCGAGAACTCGCACCTCTAGTAGAAAGTTATAAACAGGGTAAACTATTTCATTACGAAGACGTGGACTTAAAACTTAAAGAATCACGTCTTATATATGAACAAAAACTTTCTGAAACCTCAACTATTATTATAGAGAGCGCCAAATCACAAATAGAAACCAAACTTAACGAAATTGACGAAATATTCTCGAGAAAAGTCGAAAAAGCCCAACAAGACTGCGAGAACACTTTAAAATTGTTGGCATCGTCTCTTATTAAAAATACGACTTCTAAATCGCTCAAATAGAAAAAAGACTAGGAATACGAGATGACTAAGAAGGAAGATATAATTAATGAACTATATCGACCAGCAAGAAAAAATTTCCACGTCTTCGAACCGACATCAGAGCTTTCAATGAAACCTATCAAATCGATCTTTTCGAGTTAATTCCTTACGCTCGCTTCAATAAGGGTTATAAATATGTTTTAACCGTTATTGATACGTATTCCAAGTATTTGTGGGCAAGAGCTTTAAAATCGAAAACTGGTGAAGAAGTTAGTCGTGCTATGGAATCGATTTTAAAAACGAATGGAAGAGGAGCTCCATACACATTCAATCCGATCACGGGAAGGAATTTTACAATCCACAATTTCAAAGATTAATGAGAAAATATGGCATAAATCATTTCTCAACTTATTCATCTTTGAAAGCAACAATTGTAGAGCGTGTTATTCGTACTATTAAAACGTGGTTATTTAAACAGTTTGAGATGCAAGGGTCCCATAAATGGTATGGAAATGTTCTCGACGATATCATAAATAAATATAACAATCATCTGCATAGGACAATAAAAATGAGACCCATAGATGTTAACCGGAATACGAAATTAAGTGTTTTTAGAAATACAGAGAAGTCGAGTATGGTTCGAAAAGAAAAGAATAAACTCCAAGAGGGTTACGTTGTCAGAATTTCAAAACACAAGGCTATGTTCACTAAGGGTTATTTACCCAATTGGACTACCGAGCTTTTTAAAATAAGAAAAGTTTATTCAGGTGACCCCACAACATATCTACTTGAGGACTTGACTGGACGCATCATAAAAGGTCGCTTCTATAAACATGAGCTGCAGAAAACTAAACATAACGACACGTATTTAGTTGAAAACATTATTCGTCGTAAAAATGGGAAACTATATGTAAAATGGCTGGGATTTGATAATTCGCATAACTCATGGATTACTAATACGGACCTTATATAATTATACTTTTCTTTATTGCTTATTATTTGTAATTTTGTATCGGTTCAATATAACATTTAAGTTAAATTAGGTACTTATTGGAATTTTATAATTCGCATAACTCATGGATTACTAATACGGACCTTATATAATTATACTTTTTTTATTGCTTATTATTTGTAATTTTGTATCGGTTCAATGTAACATTTAATTACTTATTACATTTTTTAATAAAATATACAATAATATTATTATAATTTATTTCTGCAGCACATCACCAGATTCAACAAAATGAGGTAGGTTAACAGGAATTGAAAAAATGTAACCATCAACAGTAAACCGTATGAAAACCTATCGCAGGTAAACAACTCACGGGAGCTGTTATATTTGAAATTGAACGGTGAATTATTCATTAAAAAGATATCTAAAAATATCAAATTAGTTAGATAAAATGAGCAGAGTTTTACAGTATACTTACAAAAGTAATTAAATGTATAATTTAAAGTAGCAGAAAATCTAGGAAAATAAGAAAAATATCGAATTAGCTTTATGTAATCGAAAATCTGACGCCAACAATAACGAAACACCGAGAGCCGAACAAGCGGCTGCGGAAACAAATTCAGGGTCGCGGCTCATTTTCACATCTGCACATGTTTTTTGTACTCTCGAGAGTGCATTATGTTTACAATTATTTATTATGGTGCTAGTGTAATCGAGACGGCGATTTTTATTGCAAGGTCACGGTTTATTATCTATCTGAAATATGTTTAAACGATGCAGCTCCACCCTGTTATAAATACATACAAAGTTAAAAAAGTGTCAGTATTAATGCGGCAACAGAACTGAAACAATGAATAACTTTAGTGAATTAGTTAACATTGTAAGGAGAATTATATCTCTTTGCAAAACTGCTTCTGAGTGGAACTCGGTATTTGAAAAGAACGCCGAAAACATTTCTCTGTTATCCGAACTAATTAATAATTGTGAAGGAACGATTGGTGAGAAAAGACATTATGAAAGTGTGTTAGGCACATTGAAATGCTATCAAGAAGAGATATCGAACAAATTGAATAAAAGCGGACGTGGATTGGAGGACACGCAAGATGTAGCAGAATGGATAACGGTAAGAAAAAATTCGTTCATAAGTACATGTTTTTTACACCTGTTGTTTTGTTATTAGATTGACTCGGCATTTAAAAGCAGAATACGTACAGGTTGATCCAAAATAAGATCAATATTAAAGACCCCAAAGAATTTATGGATTCTGTTTTTGAAGTATTTAACGATAAAATTAGGTCTTCTTTGAAAAATAAAATGGAAGCATTAAAAGTTAACATCGTGTTGGTAGGGGAATTTTATCTAGTCCATGACCCAGAAATTGAAGAAATTAAATACTTCTCAACCCGTAATTACCCCATTTATCGTTCAACTAACGTTCTAATGTCTTTACCGAAATGAGGGATAATATTCTAACTCAGGTACGTTTAATATCAGTTTTTTTTCTTGCGTTCAATAAATTTTGTTGTTTTTACAGATGTCGGAGTTTACCGAAAAAGGGAGTGGATGGGCGCTAAAAAGAATTATCAACCTAACAGTAAACATCAACAAATTCGTTCCATTGTCAGCATCGAAGTATATAGAGTTACCTCAGCGGATTAAAACCAAACATGCCGTTGTTAATGTTAAAAACAACGATAACAGGTGTTTTTGTTATGCATTGGTGTCTGCGCTTTATCCTACCAACAATCATTCCGATCGGCCGGTTCTTATCCACAAAATTTCGAAGAGATTTTTAATTTAAAAGGAATTTCGTTTCCAGTGAAGATTAAAGATATACGCAAATTTGAACGACAAAATCCAAATATATCTATTAATGGTTTACGGACTTAGAAAGGATAAGATAGTGGGACCCTACCACGTAACCAAGGAATGCAAAGATAACCACATCAACCTCTTATATTTAACAAAAGAGAAAAAAAAAGGGAAAGCATCGTACGGACATTATGCTTGGATTAAAAATCTATCTCGCTTATGCAAATCACAGTTTTCGAAACACCACGGTAAGTCGTTTATATGTGACAGATGCCTTCGTTATTTCTGGAGTGCTTCACGTTAATAACACAATATGCAAGACTGCAAGTTACTGCAAGTTGGTGGATCCTGTACGAATAGAATTTATGAAACCGGGGGAGAATGAACTGAAGTTTAAGAAGCACGAGTTCGATCTGCAACATGGTTTCGTAATTGTGGCAGATTTCGAAAGTTTAATCGTTCCCATTAACAATATAGATGACAGCGATGATGACTTCACAGCAGCGACGTCATACACAAGATCCTATCAAAGACATGAACCGTTCGCAGTTGCTTATCAAGTGGTGTGTTCGTTCGACGATTCTCTATCTCATTTTAAAACCTATAGAGGGCATAATCCTGCAAAATGGTTTGTAAACCAACTGCGGATTGAGACTGAAATCATAGCGGAAGCGATGAAAGTTTATTTGCCAATGTTACCTTTGACCTTTGAAGAACAAATGGAATTTGATAATGCTACCTCTTGTAGACCTTGTAAACGGTCTTTTCAAAATTATAGTGAGGACGACGACGAGGATGTTGTAATAAAAGTAGCCGACCACGACCACTTAACAGGAAAATTTCGATTTGCTTTGTGTCAAGGCTGCAATATAAATTATAAAAATGGCAAATATATTCCTATAATTATGCATAATTTATCTGGTTACGACATTCACTTTTTAATATCAGAATTAGATTTTAATAGTCAACCGGTCGAAGTTCTCCCAATAACGAAAGAAAATTATATCGCGGTAACAAAATTATGTGGAGACTATAAGTGGAGATTTATCGATTCATTTCGATTTCTACCTCGTAAGCTGGAAACATTGGCAAATAATTTAACAAACGATATGTTTCGATATACCAAGGACGCTTTCCCTATTGAAGAACAGTTTCATTTGATGACAAGAAAATCAGTTTTTTGCTATGATTATGTGGATTCGTTAGAGAAATTAAATGAAAAGCAACTTCCATCGATGGATAAATTCTACAATCTGCTTAAAGAAGAGAATATTTCCGAACAAGATTACATTCATGCGCAGAAAGTTTGGAATACATTTAATATCCAAACGCTAGGAGAATACGCTGATCTTTACCTTTTATGTGATGTGAAACTGTTAACAGATGTCTTCCAACAATTCAGATTTTTATGTATGGAAGTATACGGATTGGACCCAGTACATTTTTATACAGGACCGGGTCTAGCATGGCAAGCGGCACTAAAGAAGACCGACATCAAATTAGAATTAATGTTGGACATCGACATGATCCTATTCACAGAGAAAGCTATTCGTGGTGGGATAACACAGTGTTCGCATAGATATATGAAGGCCAATAATGAACAAATGGAGAGCTTTGACTCCACAAAACCTGTTCAACATATGCTCTTTACAGATTGCAACAATTTATATGGACATTCGATGTCAGAACCGCTACCAACTGGAGGATTTGCATGGTTCAAAGACGATGCAGTTAAAATTTTGCAAGAGAAAATAATGAGTATCGAATGGTCAAACGAAGAACTATTAAAACGAGCAATATCAACCAATTACAGCGACCGTTTCTGTTTAAATCTATTGGGGGATGATAATGATGATGATGATGTTGATGGCACTTCTCCTCACTCTCTTCTTTTGGAAGTTGATTTGAAATACCCAACCGACTTACACGATGACCATGCGGAATTTCCTTTTTGTGCAGAACACCGTGTTCCACCAAACAACAACAACACGCCTGGCAATTCTAAATTAATGCTAACCCTTTTCGACAAAGAAAAATACGTTTTACATTTTAGGAACTTAACACAATGTTTATTGCATGGTCTGAAATTAGGAAAAATTCACAGAGTATTAAAATTTTCACAATCGAGATGGTTAAAATGTTATATCGATATGAACACGGAACTACGTAAAAAAGCGCGAAACGAATTCGAAAAGGACTTCTATAAGTTAATGAATAACGCGGTCTTTGGGAAAACTATGGAAAATATTAGAAACCATAGAAAAATGCGGCTAGTAACTTCTTGGAGATCAGCAAAGAAGCTAATAGCCCTTCCTAATTTCAGATCGTGCACTATATTTAAGGAAAACCTGGTGCTAATCGAACTTAACAAAGACAAACTAGTTTACAATAAACCAGTATACTTGGGTCAGGTAATTTTAGACTTGTCGAAATTAATAATGTATTCGTTTCATTACGATTTCATTAAACCTGTTGTCTCGAAACGTTGTCCTACCACATTACTTTATGGAGATACGGACTCTTTCGTCTATTGTTTCCAAGATATCGGCAATGGTAATATATACGACATAATTAGAGAACAGGCCTTAAAAGGTGAAGAGGGTGTTTTTGATACCTCCGACTATTTACCAGACAATCCGTTCAATATTCCACGAGTTAATAAAAAAATACTCGGGAAATTTAAGGATGAGCTGAATGGGGAGCCATTAACAGAATTTATTGGATTGCGGGCTAAAATGTATGCTATTAGAAAGAACAATGTAGATTTTATTAAGAAGTGCAAAGGAATTAACAAGAACGCAACAAAGAAGAATATAACTTTTCAAGATTACTACGATTCTCTTTTCAATAGTCATACATTACGCGTTGTAAGTAGATCAATTCGGTCCCAAAAACATAAAGTTTTCACCGTCAAAATTAAGAAGAGAGCCCTGGATCCGTATGACGACAAACGATTTGTGCAAGCAAATAAGATTAATACTTTGCCTTGGGGTCATTATAATACACACAATGTTCTAGAATAATGTAGTTATATGTAAAATAAAAACCAGTAATTTAATAAATAGTATTTTATTAACAAATATATAAGTATATTACAAAAGGTATGTATTTGAAATCCAGGAATTGTAATAAAGAAATCTCCATTTTATTTACAAATGTTCTTTATTGTAATTGTTTATTCTTCTTCGCTAGATTCGAGTATTTCGTGACACATTAATAGTCTATTTTCCCACACTAACTTAATATCTGCTATACAGTTAACTGGTAATTTTAATAATCTTATATAATTTAATTTTGGTATTACAGAACTAATAATTAATACACATAAATCGTATAACGTAGAACTACAATGCATTTTTATTTTAAACCACAAACTCGATTGTATTTGCCTCATTTATCTTTCCACATTCTTTTTTACCACGGAACACAATTGCCACCTTCTTTTTGTTAATCTCTTCAATATCTTTATCGTTCATGATTGTTGAAAACCGATTCGGAAGGAACACCACATTATTTTCCAATTCTGCTATTATTGCCTTATCATTCCACATAGTTTTCACTATTCGAAGTTCACACACCGGATACATTTTATTGATTTCCATATCTCGTACTTTTAAAACCGGTTTTTGATCTACCATTCCCATTTTATTAACTTTTTTCAACATAGAAGCGAAACTCATTTTTATATATTAGAGGATAATAATGATAACGCTTTACAATCAATGTAGGAACTGACACACGTTGTTATTTACACCTACATATATATATATATCTATATATTGATAAAACCAATAAAATTATTGCGCGCCTCCTGGAAAACTGACACTAATGGGTGGTAAAACCATTAAAAATGATAAATGATGCCATTTAACTGATTTCCTTAGAAGTTGACTTAAAGAATCCACCCGAAATATTCAAGACATAAACCAGATGCCACATATCAAATTACGCACGCCCCCCCAAAGCATCGTGACGTCAGAGCTTCGCAACTTCGATGCTGTGCGCGTTCGAATGCTCAGCAGCCCTAACTACGTGATGACGTCAGAACAATTATTTATAATAAAGTTCGCAAAAATTAGGCGTTTATAACTTTCGCAAATCCAAGCTTTTCAAACGAGAGATCTAACAACCTATTTTCGCAAGCTCCAACGCAGTTTTTAAATACAAAACACACTCAAAATGCATCAATTATTTATCACACGAGCACGGAAACAAACCAAAAAAAAAATAAATCCCTATATAGTGGTGACTCGAAGCGACACCACATGATAGATTCCTACATAAACTTTACGAGAATCGCTACCAGATGGCCCACACAGCACCGTCGCGAGGAGCACGGAAACAAACCAAAAAAATTAATCCCTACATAGATTCCTACATAAACTTTACTCGAAACGCCACCAGATGGCAGCACCGTCGCATTCTCCCGCGCTTTCAGGCGTTGCCTCCTAGTGACGTCATGGAAAATACCCAGAATAGTGCAAATTTCAATTGTTTATATTTACGCTAATAAACAATCAATCGAGATTTTAACAAAAACGTTAGTCACAAATCTTCACAGCTACAAAATAAAACTTACACCAGCTTCCTAGCATAAGCCAAACCAGAGATATTTGCTTCGCGCCATCGAAATTCGCCCCATAAGAATAACATGGGAAAACGAGCACAAAAGTGGTCCAGAACGCCCATTATCTCTCTACTCATATCGGTACCCCACACTTGATGGTTTAATTGAACGCAACGCTAATTACTCAAATTAATTGAGATATTTATGCATACCTAAATAACCGTTTTTCTCATCTTCGGTGACCAGAATTACACCGGTGGGCTGCTTAGCCTTATTCTCGGAATTCGGACCGCCAGCCGCCCGTTTTCATTCACATGTTTTAATTTTTGATTCGTGCGCACTCTTCGCCTGTAGACGTTTGAACATATTTGATGTTTTCATTCGATTGCCTACACCGCTAGCTGTCCAAAAATTCCACATGTGGCCTTTTGGACAGCGTGCTAGATTTTCTAGCGGCTTTTTGTAAACGAATTGACGGACGGATGTACTTGAACGTTGCGAATTTATGACCTGGGCGGAGCACTAGTGGACCGTTGGCTTTCCCGTGCCAACGTTTATCAGATCAAAACTCTGATCAGCATTACTAAGAGGAGTTACTTAAGATCATTGTCAGTCGGAATCAATATCAAAACCAGAATTAACTTGTAACAATTGCTGTATGAGAGAGTAATACTAATAGTTACAATTTCCAGGGATAAACACTTAGTTTCTGCCGTGGCAGTCTTCTGATACTGGAAATGTACTGATCAGAAGTTACGCAGCATGAGCCGATTAAAGATATCTTCTATTGTTTTGGCTCTCGAACACTTTCGCAAGAAGTGTTTACGATATCTTTTGATGCCTTTATTTTGAATTTCCGGATAATTGACAATAGTGGACATACAATACCAGGGGTATAGTTTGTCAAATATTCTTGCAAGTTCCAGTTGACAATTATCTAACTCTATCTCATGGCCGCTGGAAATAAGCATCAGAAGAATGTGATAGCGTTTGATTGATTAAACATTCGGTCAATCCTGTTATCGAAGCAGACACGACCGAATTTCCGAAAAGGCGTCGAGCTGTATTCCTGTCGTTTGTACTTTGTACCCCAATTTTGAAGTCCTTTGAATGATCCTCTTGCAGTCTTTTGTCACCTGCTTCTGTTGCGCACTAAGGACTTGTCATTTTTTAATGCCGTGTTTGAAGAACAACTGCAAGCAGCATTCAGAGAAACGTATTTACACGTTTAATTTTGGCAATCCAAATTTCATATTGATTTCATCGATCTCCTCTTGTGGAACAGCATCGATTTTAATAAAATATGTGATTGTAGTTTTACGCAAATAGCAACGTTGCTCAGACTTAGTACATATCAATCCGTTGCACACTTTACCAACGATTATTGTGAATGCCATTTTATCGAAAAAATCCCTTCTATAGTTTCGAAAGGAAAGAGAAACTGTTTCTCGATGTATTCTACTTTATTGACTGTTAACTCTGTGACGATCTACAGAATGGAATAGACAAAGGACTAAGATTTTTCCACACCAAGATGTGTGTCTTAAATTCGCGATTAACAGACCAGTTGTAACGGCATAACTGAAATGGAGGACACATTCACATGTAATTTTCCGCCATCATTAAACATCTGCGTATATTCACTTTGCACAGAGACTCATATTACATATTACATCTATTTGAGCCAAACTTCGAATCACGTCATTTTGAAGGAGTAGTGTACGCTTATTTCACTTTCCTGTAGAGATGATACAGTTTATAGTAATTTTCTTTGTTCACTAAGCTCTATCCTTGATAATGACTTTTTAATAATTGATATTCTGCTAAAACAGAAAGTGCATCATCATCAAATCACACATTCCGTTGTTGATTGAAAATATTTTCTGTATTTAGAAGCTGTTCAAACTTTTGTTTGACCATGGATTTAACAAAAAAGTGTAAAACTAACTGAAATTGTGTAAACACAAAAGTACATAGAATTAGGTTGCAAGAACTAGTTAAAGCGTGCCAGATAAGTGTGTGTAAACAAGGACTCGGCAGTTTTATCGACGCACTAGGTCAAATTACAAATTACTACAGCGAGCATTTCGACAAGGTTTGCATTATGCGAAGCGTACTAGGTCGAATTACAAACAATGTATACGATTACGCTATACTAAGTACTAAGTAAGTACTAAGGGCCGGGTCTACAATGCAAGTATATACTTAGAATAAGCTATCCGAGGTATAATTGTCATAGTTTTCTTTGTTACAACAGTCGTTTCTAGGGTATTTATTCCCGGGATAACTTTATCCTTGGATTGTAGAACCGGCCCTTAGTAGATTAAAAAACACGACACACATTTAATCGTATATATGCCTCTGTATTATTAATTAAAATCAATATATTTTAAACAATGAGAATGTATTCATTTGTAACGGTAGACGAAAGCTAAGATTGTCTGTAAAGGGTTGGTAAGGCCTGACAAACCACCGTTACATCTTAAAGCAACCAACAAGTTCCATCTCCTGTCAAGAAACAACTTGATTCTACAATACTATAAATTTCTACCTTTCGAATTGGATATTGGGAAGATAACATTGGTCCTTCGAGCCGGATCCAAAAATTGGGCTATTTGGGCAATGTTTCTCCCTCCACAACATTCAAAGCGTCTAGTGTTCTGCAGAGTATAAACTTATTCGAGGTCAACGTTGCAGACATTTGTTCGGTCTTTCTACGTGTCGACCTTTTACGCTTTCGTTGCAAAATCTAAACTCCGTGGTATGACTTCCGCATCCATTGTTCGATGCCTTCTGCAAAACAGCAGGCCGCAGAAAGAATAAAAGCGCATGAAGCCATTCCTAGTATTTTTTGAAAAATATTTCCTTTGTGCTATAAGCCTGTTGCCATATAGTTCTTATCCTATGAAATACATTTCCAAAGGACGCTCCCTTTCGGGTGCTTTGCAATCACCAGACAATGTAATAAAGGCTTATTCTTCTTAACGTAGCATTTCGGCTTAGACCGCGTAGTATTTGTAGATGAACACCTAGTATTCTCTGGCTTAATGTGCCTTGCACCTTGTGAAGTCGAGCAAAAACCCGCGCGATAGCCATGCTCTGGGGTGGCTTATGTTGTTTGAGTATCTTGAGAATGAGGACGGCAGATTTGGCTTTTTTGCTGTTTGTGCATCCATATTCACTAACGTTTCGCAAGACCGTGCAGCTTGCATCATCAGTGTGAAAGTCGCACAGTGCGAATGTTAGCAAGTATCTAAATGGCCATATGCATTCAGTAAAGCCATTTTTCTAACTTGTTGCGTATACCATTTTATTGCATTTCGTACAGAAACGTAAAATATTAGTTTTTACTTCCCTCGTCTGAAAGACGAAGGAAGTATTGTAATCACGAAAAAATCACCCTCCGAGATTTCTTCAGGTGTACACATTTCAGGGTCCCGAGATGACGAAAAACAGGTTTTCTCAATCCCGTCTGTCTGTTGGCGGTATAACTCAAAAAATATTTATCGGAGGAAGACGATATTTTGCATACACATTATATACAGTGTGGTCCATTAAGTGTGCAACAAATGGGACATTCTTTTAATAGTTGTACAGCCAAAATTTAAATACCGCCAAAAGATAGTGCATGTTCGATAACCATATCAGATGCCCTTAGAAGGATTTCAGTCAAACAGCATACTGGGCCGGACAAAAAATATGAAATTGGTGAAAGAATAAAGTCCCCTTCTTTAACAAAAATAGCAAAATTTTATTGAGAAAAGTTGTTTAGAATCAAAAGTTATGCTTAAATACAAAGTCACGGCCTCCTATTCAAATGTTTATTCTTTTTTGAAAAATTTTGTATTACCTCCGTATGATACATATTTTTATCATTCTGATTTTATATGTATTTAAAGTAGCCACAACCACAACACTTTTAAATAACTTTTAGCAACTTGACTGTGTATTTGTAAAATTTACTGTGATTTATATTTTGTTAGGTAACCGTCCACTTGTTTGTTGCAACGATATTTAACAGCACTTCAGAATTTCGCAAAAAATCTTTTTAACAAGCCAAATGCTTTACTAATAATAATTTACACATGAAAAACTCTTAATAACATCAGAATAATGAAAATATATATCATACGGGGCTAATACAAAATTTTCCAAAAAAGAATAAAAATTCGAATAGGAGGCCCTGATTTTGTATTTGAGCATAACTTTTAATTCTCAATAACATTTTGCAATATTTTTGAAGTAAGGTAACTTTATTCTAGAACGAATTGCAAAATTTTTTGTCCTGCCCTGTATGCTGTTTGATTTGGAGCCATTCTAAATTCATCTGTTATGGTTACCGAACATGTATTAAATTGTGGCGGTATTTAAATTTCGGTTGTACAACTAATAAAAAAATGTCCCATTTGTTGCACACTTAATGGACCACACTGTATATACCTGGAATAAAACCGGGAAAATTTCAGACAAATATATACAGGGTGAGCACCTCAATTGGAGAAATACGTGAAAGTAGTAATTTAGCACAGGCTTTATCCTTGAGAAAACTGGGGCCCAGCAGATACAGGATAACTGTTGTACGAGACAAAAAGGATCAAATAATAAGTGCGTTATGTTGACCTTTTTAGGCCGGGAGCCGCATAATGCGTAAATCTGTTCGCGAGGCTGTGAGTCTGAAAATAGAGGAATTTTAAGCATACATCCCATTTACAAGCATAGTTTTGAACATTTCTCGATGATTCTTAAACTAGTGGAAAGCTCATTATTTCTACATTCAGATGATATCAAATTACTTTCAAAATTATTTTTAACAACTGCTACAGAAATTGTTTAAATAAAGCGCACTGGGAATATGCAGGATAAACTTTAGCATCGAGGTATTTTGGGAACGATTACAGATAAGTGTATACATGCAGCGAATGAAATGTGTAAGAAAGATTCAAAAAATGTTTAATGAAAGAATTAGCTGCATTGATTTATTATTGTAAAAAATATAATTGTTTCTTCGCTACGTGATTTGGTTGAAACGCGTGTAGCACTTCGCTTCGACGTGAAAGTTAAATATGCCTGTGGCCAGCGCTAGACTGTTATGCCAGCTGCAACGCAATGATCTAAGAGGTCCTCGGTAGCCTTGCAAGATATTCCTCGATATTCAGATCCACATTCGCAGGCGCCTGCGGTTCAGATCGCGAAGCTAATGTTTTTTTTTCATTTATTTGAGAATTCATGTAATTCGCATTCAAGTGTATTCTCTTATTATTTGGAACCTGAAGACATTTTTAACCCTAGTTTTCTTTGATTTTTAAAATTATTTAGTGTCACAACGTCCACTTTCGAGGGAAGTTTTGTGTAAAGCTTTTTACAATTTTTCCCCTTGTTAACCCAGATTTCTTATTCGTTTAAGGTTTAGCTTTCTCGGCTTTATTTTACTTAATATTTGGTCTCTCACTATTTTTTCGTAACTTAGGCTGCCTGGCAAAAACAATTTGTCTAATGAAACAATATATAGATTTCAGTTATTACACACATTAGTAATAGTGTTATTAGTTAGTAATATTTCTTTATTTTCTAGGTGTCCTTCAGTTCCACATCACCGGTACTGAGCGATCGCAACAAGTTCCCGCTGTTCTTTCGCACGGCTGCTCCAGATTCCTCCCACAATGCGGCTAGAATTTCATTCATTAAATACTTCGGCTGGGGCACAGTTGCAACTTTAAGCCTCAGTCAGCAGCCCTACCTGTTATCCCTGAACAACTTCGTTAATGAGCTCGAAGCCGCCAACGTAACTTGCGTTGCAACGATCACATTTTCTTTGGACAATTTTAGGGAGCAGTTGCGAATACTGAAGGTGCTGTCTGAAAAAATGAGTAACAACTATCTGAAAGTTGGGTGTTTTAGGAACTAGACACGAGGATTATTATTGGAAGCTTTTCGGGTAACATGGCGGCCAAAATATTTTGCGAGGTAAAATTTACCCTTTGTAGGATTATTGGATTTCCAAAGTGCAATAGTGCCTATTATTTAACTAGGAGGAAATTTCAATTTTTTTGCGCTAAAGCAGATACCTGCGATTGGCTATGTTTTCACAATACCATTTTGATGTATCTTTAGTCGATGTGCATAATAAAGTATGATCAAAAATTATTTTCATCTAGTATGGCTATAGAATAGTTCCCAATTTAAGAATGGAACTATGTTTAACCTTAAATGTGAAACCTGACATTTGATATTTAAGTAACTTATAGTTGCATTTCTAAATTAGAAACTACGCTATAGCCACACTACATGAAAATAATTTCTAATCATACTATATACGTATATGCTTATTAGCTATATGTCCTTAATTTTGCGCTATATAATTCGCAAAGTAAATACACCAGTTTTTTCGTATCTAACTATTAAGTGTCGTTGATATTGAATATAATTTTAATTAAGTACGCTCTAGCACGTATAAACACGGCTTTTTGCTTCCAATGAAGGATAATATGTGCTTGGAGTTAGATTATATCTAGAGGAAATGTCTTATAAAATTTACGAATATAAACAGATCCTAAGTCATAATACAAAAATAACATTTATGTTATAATCGATCAATAATAAGCGTTTTTAGACCTTTTTCGTCCGCTAAATGACGTCAGCGGACGAAATAGTATATTACATACCGAGGTGGAAAGTGTTTCATTACTGTCGAGAGATTAGGTAGTTAACCGAGATGGTATGTATACTATTTTACTCACAATCGGGTTTTGTCATTATTTATTTAATTAGGTAAGTTTCAAATCACACGAGTTTTCATCACAGTTTAATAAGTCACTTTAACAAAGGAGACAGCTATGTTGTTGCTAAGTAATATGACAAGTTCTTTGAGAGTGACGTTTATCTTTCCCGGCTAGCTGGGAAAGTAAAGTAAACAATGACTCGCTTTCCTACTGTTTTGAAGGTTAGAAACATACCTATTATTAACCGATCGTGAGTAAAAGAATTTTACCGCGCTCTGACATTATTTTAGTTATTATTCACAAACACGTATTAATGAAAACCATAGCTAGTTACAAAGGTGCTATTTAGCTAAAATAATTGTACAAATTACCCTGTTTTCATTTCACGATTTATATAATCTGAATCTGTCTTTTTAAAATTTTGATCGTGCATAAAGTTCTGTATGCACCTCAGGCGTTACCAGCGACTTTGGCTCTTTTCGTGTTATAGCTTTCAAGCCGTTGGCCAAAAACGCCTGTTTTACGCAATGGATATATAAATAACTATTTATTACAAATCTTCTATCTAAAACTATAGACGACTTAAGAATTGTTGTATCAAGTTCTATTCGAGCCTTAAGCACTATAGAAAATGACTTCGAATTATTACAACATATAAAGATGTAATCAATAACTGTTCATCAAACAGTACGCAGCTGCTTTCACAAACATGAAATTCATAGTTTAAATAGCTTTTAAATGAAATAAATAGTTGCTCAGGTTTACTCTAGCTGTGTCGTTCATAACTATGTAAATGTAAGAAGCGAGTTAATTTCATGGAGTCAAGTTTAGATAGTAATATGGTACATACTCATGACGTCATGACAAATACGAGACTCACATAGTGAGGCTACTATCACCTAGTTTTATATACAACTTTTAGGAAACAAGTTAAACCCTTTTATAGTAATAATTAAGTGAAGTTAGTTCCACAATGGTATATTCTGGGCATAATTAGTATAATTACATCTGCAAGCGCTGGTCTCCAGCGACCTGGCATATAATTTTGTAATATCGGACTTTTTCCACTGTCTCGGGTGTTTATCACACAACGTTTCGGGAGTTTTTGATCTACTCCCTTCCTCAAGTGTTCCTGGTTAGTCCTGAGATAAACACTCGAGCCAGTGGAAAAAGTTCGAACATAGCACAATAGACCACTGCCAAAAATGAAACCATTCAGAAAACAACATACAACTTTGTGTGAAATTTATTTCAACACACTTCAACCCCCAAACATACCGTCCAAAAAACAGCCATCACAATGGACCAAGATGCTAATTGCACCGGCAATAATAGCGACAACAATAATGGTAAATATACAACCAAAACCAACAACAAACGTATACCAATCTCACCTCCGACATACGAAACGGGTAAACATTATCTATTTGATGCAGGTAAGCTCATAACGGCAAATATATATCAGGCTATAAATAATGGCAATGCTGTACCACCACAATCAGCCGAAAGTAACTCAGACCACATGCCCAACATAAATAAAGTAACATAACCAACAAACATAAAAATACCCCTATCCACCTACAAAGACCTACCACCATCAAATATTAGTCTAGTCATAATTCATGTTAAATAATAGTCACCAAAATATTTAACCATGGTGATACCATTAAAATTAAACTTACTTTCCAGAAGATTATAGAAAGTTTACAAAATACTATGATGACCAGAAAATTAAATTTTATACTTATAAAAATCTAGACGCCACTAAAAGATCAATAATAATAAAAAATGTCTCAATCTCCTTAACAAAAGATAAAATCCTGGAAGAATTAACTTCGAAGTAATCTGTTACCAAAGTCAGGCGTTCCTACAATTAGATAAATATCCAATTCCGATATGCCCGGTAAAATTGCAAAGGACATATACGACATATTACTAAAACCCATACTCTAGTGCACGGTTACTATTAAACGCCGTCGTAAATATCAAGACATACCTGAGTGAACACCCAATGCTAACGACATGGACACACACAAAATTACTGCCAACTTTGACTCGACATGTGTCAGTAGTACTGAGCAATCATCACTATAAAGAATATAAGAAAGAAACCGAACAAAAACCTGGATGTGCAAACTGAGGAGGAGCATCCAGCTAATTGCACAGCCTGTAGATACTACCTAGAACAAAAGCAACAACTCTCCTAACAACCAAAATCAACTCGAATATTGTAATAGACCTTCGTATCAAAAATTCGCATCCCAATGGCCTAAACTACCCTTAACTAGCACGAACCTCAACCTCAACCCAAAAATAATTCAACAGTTATTGGAACCACACATAGTAAAAGAATTAAACGTTCATCGTGAACTAAATTTTAAATATTAATGGCGGTAAATAGCCAACTATTTAATCAGCTAACCGTTCTTAACTGCAACGAAAATGCCGTAAAAATCAAAAAGCAGAGCTTTACAGCTTCATGAAGTGGCATAATGTCGATATTGCATGTAACCGAAGAGCACCTAGACATAAAGCAAAAATTCAACATCACAGGATATCAAATCTATAGAAACGATGGTCTACCACAAGTCGCTTCTCGAGGGCCAGCGATCATAATCAAACGAAATATCGCACACTAACAAATGTTACTCCTAACATAAAATAACCTAGAAAAAATTGTAATAGAAATCCAAACACAACAATAGTAGCAGAGTACCAGCCATTAGGGTGCCTTGATGTCAATTTGACGTATTTTTCCTATAACAACGTACGGACAGATTTTTGTCGCGTGTTTAAATTTGTAGCTGCTGCGACCTACTTTAATGTGAACGTAGCATCTCTTACTCAATGTTATTAGGTCGAGCTGCAATATCTTGACCCTATTTGTAATTGTAAATATAGTTTTATGTGTAGATATGCAGCGCTTGTGGATAAAAACCCAGTTGTTGCATATAAAACGATAAATACGACCAGAAGGGCACAGTCAAAATTGGTGTTCGTATTATCCGGAAAACTAAACTTTCCAACGCTATGTAACAGGGTGCCACAGCTGGCGTGCCGGTTGTATTAGCTACATAAATACCAAATCTTCTTTACTTATGAACGCCACAAGTTTTTGCCTCAACATGTATTTATCCTCTTATAACTTGAGATAGGGGAAATCACAACTCGTAATCTTCCTTGGAACGGGACGTGTGTGTGTCGACAGCTTCCCTTACAACGAACCCTCCTTTGTTGTTAATTGGCACACCACTCCATCTAGCCTACACAGAAAGAACACGCGTACAAGACACAATAAAGCAAGAGGGGTATCCTAATAGGAATGTATTAATTACTTTTAAGCAACTTCACATATATGAAAATATTACTAAAATCAATTTTAAAGCCTAAAGGACGTAATTTTTACAAGTTGTTACCCTAAAGTACCCAACAGGTGATCAATTGTGACAGTAAGTGGTAACATAGGGTCTGAAGGAAGCCAAGAGGTTTAATTAATTATAGGACTAGACAGTACAAAGACTGAATCTCGAGGCGGTATCAACACTTCGAAATCAAGCAGATATCCGCGTCTAAATACAACATTGTTTGAAATACGTGAGCAGGTGAAGAGAGTTCCTTTTCTGGTTGCGGGGTTGGTGTTACAGAGGTCAATACACGCCGTCACAGGAATAAAAAGTAAAGGAGAGAGAGGGGAGCGTGCTGTAGATAATACCCAAGCAGATTGTAATTTAAGCAGGAATCGGAAATAATTGCAGCGAAGAGTCAGCCTCGAGAGTTTAAGACAAGAAAATGTTGCTAAAATCCGCCTGAGGCGTAATAAGAACTTTCCTCGATACACCTGACCACTATAGAAAGACTTCGAAAACATAGTTTTCTTGAGTTATGAATGAGAAAATTCGCTCGGTAAAAAGCGACCTGACTCCATTGCAACACATGCCGCTCATTCCCTCCGGCTCTTCAGCGAACCTATTCGTAACCTGACTGCAGGCTCAATGCTCGCAAAAATATGATAACGATAATAAAATTCCCGAGAAGGTATGCGGAAATAATATTATGCAGGCGGTGCTAGATATACGAATTTGTCAGCAATTTAGAGTAAGTGTGAGGGCGAAGCCCCGATAACGTAACTTTCCACTATAAATTCCACGCCTGTGAATGATTAGATGGGCGTACAGAGTCGTACTGGCCTAAAATGTCTAAGACTAACCAATTATCGCAAGTGGCGTTAAAGATATAAATTAACCTAACGATATGGTTGAATTGCTTTTTCGCTCCAGTCTGGAATTACAGTAAACTTATTTTAAAGCAATGTGGTCTTGGTGTCTCCATGAGGATTTGATTATTACCTATTGGTTTCTAAGGATAAGCTACGCTCACGCTATGTAAAAATGGAGACGCTATCAGAGTTTCACTTGATGATACTTTTAGCTTACGCCTTCTATTTTTTTAATAACTGACTTTATTCTAATTGCAGTATTAACACTCTCAACTGCAGAGAAGCGACAAGTCTTTGTACGAAATATCATTCTTTAGTAAATTTTGTTGAAGCTTTTTACAATAATGGAGCACATTCCACAATTAATTTAACTAACAATATAAGATTATTTTTTAATTAAACTGGTCTGTGGCTAGACATAAATCAATTTTAAATATCTATAGCACTCCTAGATGTAGATATATTATCCTTTGTAAACAGGCCTACAACCTTAAAATGTATGGTATGGATTACATTTGGATCCTGCAGGACCAGAACGCGATCTGGTGGAAAAACTCGGCCGAGTGCCATCCCCGCTTACTAGCAAAGGCAGTGGAAGGGTTGATTCTGGTTTCGGACCACAGCTACTTATCGAACAACGAAACGGCCATATCAGGAATGGTAATGATATAATTCTCGTAGGTGTTGCTTAATTTTGGACTCGTCCAAGGTGCTTCTAGCAGACTAACGCAGCGTTCGACGAGGAGCTGAAAAAATCACATGTGAACGTTTCACAATACGCGTCTCGGACCTACGATGCGATTTGGGCGATGGCATTGACACTACGCAATACCTTGGCTTGCAAGCGAGCTAATTTCTTGGAGACATTCGGCTATAAGGATGCAGATATGGTGAAGCAGTTTATCGCTGTGATGGAGTCTTTGAATTTCATTGGAATATCTGTAAGTATCAGCGACGCTTTGAAATGGAAGTCTCCGGGCTTTAAATATTTCGTCTATCAATAGTCTGACAATGATACTTTATCGTGGCTGTTAGCGATCCACTTAGAGATGTATAAAAATGTTCTTTCCAACTTTTTGCATAAAGTTGGTTCACAATATGCTCTACAAATATGTACCATGTGATTTAAAATAAGTTTAATCAAAGCGAGCTGTATATGTACTATGATTCAGAAAGTAGGTTTTCAGACAAGCTCTTTAATTTTGTATATTTTAAGTCATAGTTTTCACTGATCCCCAAAAACTGGGTACGCTAGAAATGTACCTTAGGAACGGCATACATATCAATGGTGAGTAGGTTTAATCTGGGGAGAGCAGAGATGCAATATTAAGTGGTTTAAAGGTTCCAAATGCAAACCGCAACATACGGCATTCTTCTACTATGCATCTTTGATGGACTTTATTTTGAATTACACGATATAATTTTGAAACAGAAACAATTGCTGGCGTGAAATTTCAATAGATTGAAATAACAGCTTATTAGGACGTGTTGACCAAATAGTCATAATATAGGTGGACGTACTCGTAAAATTGATGTGTAATAGTACTGCAAGAGATATTTTCTTCTAAATTATGACAGGAATGGTCTCAGTAACCTGATCTCAAAAATTGATCCAAATTGCATTTTATAAAGTTGTGCGAACGCATCCTTAAGTATTTATTAGTATACCGGGTGTGACGGTTGATTGAATATTTTGGCTGAGTATTGCTCGCCAATTAAACTTAAAGGTATCAATAGAATAATAAAATTATTGCGTAGCAAATAGTAATAATATTTACTAATGTGGTATAGTAATAATGACAAAATACCTAAAACTCGAATGCACAATGTCGACTGCCTATGTTCGACTTTAAGAATGGATACTCGGTATATGTCCTAGTATTTTGCAACCGTTGTCGCAATGTCTATCTTGTCAGTTTACAACTATCGCAGTCTTACTCATTCGCTTATTTTAGTTCCATTCTAAATTTAATTTTAATTTCGTTCTTTCATGTGGCATCCACTTTCACACTTTCACTGGAAATTAATTTACATTTATTCTTAGTAGGTGTTAATACTCAGTTAATCGCTTTTGATCTTAGGCGTCAGTCTTTTTTCTTGTTTAGTGCCTGTAGATAGGGTTTGTAACGGTATAATTAGTATATTTCGGCAATACCGGACCGAACTTAACGCAGGTTGGTTTACGTTGGGAAACAGCTGTACTAACACCCCGATCGTCTTCAGGTAGCTCGATGGGAGGTTAAGGTTTAAGTTACTCGCGAAGTCCGGTCCTACCTTAGAACAGTGGAAATTACGATGGATGCCTGGGTGCCACTGTGAAATTCGAATCGTAGCTGTGTGGGTCTACTTTGTTCACATTCGATGCAGCGGGCTCTGCTTCAAAGGATACTCACGTGAAACCTTAATTTCTTTTCAACTAAAGACTTAATTGCTTTAGCTGTTCGAGGTTAACTTTGCCTTACACCTTCATAACAGCTATTCAGTCAATAGGTAAATATAACTTTTCAATCTAACGCACTTGAGAGGCGCGCTTTCTTATTCCTTAAGCGAATTGTACTTGCATTGAAAGAAAAAAATGTAGCTTCACAGAAATTTTTTTATTACACTTTAAGCGACTGGGGTCGCATAACAGGAAATGTAAGTTGTAAATACAAATTGTTACATTATGCTATACGCAAATCAATTCCTAACGTTTAAGCTTCGCTAATTGATCGTTAACGAGTTTCAATAAGCTAAATAAGACAAGTAAATAACGCAGCAAAACATGTAAACAAAGCCCTCTGTAAATAAAGAGAGGTAGCTTGACATCAAAACAGTTAGCCTCGGCTGTACAAAGTTTGAACTATCTCGGAAAACAGGATAAATGTAACTATTTATCACCAATATAATACTTAGATTACTTATGCAATATCACACTGGTGTTACTAGTTCAAACTGAATCATACAACAGCGAAAAATGCTCCATAAAGTTCGAGGACAACAGACAATGTGGTTAAATCATTTCAATAACTGCTAGAGCGAGCGACCCTAATTTATGCACGTCACTGGCGTAAACTCATATTTCAGTGACGCACTTTAACATCTAATACAGGTATTTTAGGCCGAAAAAGTTGATTTCAAGAGGGTTCTTCCAAATCAGCATTGACTGAAGTATCACCCCCAATTGTGGCTCGGGGTGGCTTAGAGATGAATAAATTCAGGCAAGAGCATTGAACCATTCTTCCCGCAGACGATTTTTGAATTAACTCGAACAACCAATTCGAAGTCGAGCTCCTGGGTTTACTAAACTTAAAAAGGTCGCGACTAAATTCTCCCAAGCGAGAAACGTACATGCTCTGTGATAATTAAAAGAAACTTAAGCGAAGCGCAATTTATATTCGGCCTTCAATCCGAATGAATGAATAACTGCCACTACGACGTCGAACACATCAAAAATTTCCTCGCGCCATAGCTTCCAAGCGGCGGCCCAAAGGAACTTCGACGACCCGGGACCCTCGGTTCTCACTTCTGGAAACATGTTATGTGTTTCCTTCAAACGTAGCCCACAACTGAGACCCTCCCTTTCAAATTCGGGGTTCGTCTATCATTCCCCTTGCTTACATTTGTCCGTGGCTTCGCTTATAGCCATATCTTTTATTCTCCGACACTTTGTCGCTCTTTTATAATGAAAACCTTAAATTGGCTACTTGCCTCAGCGTCTTGAAGCCAACGTGGCTTTTTTCTACGTTTTTGCCCCGGGCTCTCGCGTGATTCTGAGAATTTTGACGCGTGATCAGAACGCCAGAGTCGAAATATTTATAAAAAACGTATTCTGAAACCATAAGTGTTTTCTTGGTTCTGCAAGCGGTTCGACGCCGCCACGACGGTGAAAGTTTTTAGATTAAAATCTGTAAATGCAGCAGAAATGAACTCGGAGTAACATTTGGAATCATTTTAATATGATCGAAATTTCTTGATTAATTTAATAGAAGAACTACAGTTTTTTCTCAAGAAGATGTAGCAACCAATTTCTTAACTTGTTAATGTTTCGGTAGTTAATTAGCTTCTTCTGAACAATTTTAAATTAATTCTATATAATATATTGCTATTTGTTTAAATTATCGTATGTTTTTTAAAAGATCTTATTAAATATTACATTTTATATTATTATCATGTACCTTAATATACATCTGGCTTATGCTCATGCTTTCAATTAATTGTTATAGGCAAAGTCTGTTATCTGCATACCATTGTCCCACTGAGAAACTGTTTTGTTCTTCTAAGCCTCTAAATTCGTTTACCCTTCTTTAGTTTTATATTTTTATTTCATCCTATTATGTTACTATGATAATAACACCTTAACAACGAGTTGCGTTAAGATGCATTTAACAGCACTTGTTGTTAAGAAAATTAACATACCGATACATTATTAGCATTTAATCACATGTTGGTAGCACTTACGTGTATTGTTAGTGACAGTGTCAGTCTATGTCAAATTCGATGTTAGTAGATTAGATTTTGTTAGTTATTTGATACAGACTGGGGTAAAACATAACCTGCTAATCTCGAATTTAAGATAGCCAGACAATGCTACCAACAATACAGTATTGAGTGATACCACCACAGTCATAGCAGATAGATGTCTCACTGTTGTGTCATTAATAAAAATTGTTCCAGATTTTTTTAAAGATTAGTATTTTAGGATAAAATAAACCGTATTACGATATACGTTACGTTATCTGCTTTCTACATTACTCCTATCGTCGCTCGTTCATTCAAACTATTCTCTCGTAATGCAAGAAGCTTGATAACGTTACTTGCATCGTAAATTACTATTATGAAATGGGTTTATGATAGATAATTTTACACCGATTCCTCTATAGCACTCACATTTAAGTATGCTTTCTTTGCTTTTGTATATTCAGGTAGTACGGGTATTATGTTATATTTCAATTGCCTGGTATAGGATTACGTATTAAACATTTGTTGAGTATACTGCACAAGTTCTCTATAGGAATTCAGGTGTGTAGTTTGTCAGTTCAATATTTTCAGGCTTTTCCATTTTTTATATTATTTAGAACTTTTATTAGTTCTTCTGGTTGTATTTCCATTTCTATATTGAGTTGTTCTCTATGCGGTTCTTTTAGGTATTCTTCGTAATTTTCTATGTTTTCGGTTCTACCTATATTCTGTTTTTCATAATATTTTTGCCAACGTTCAGTACTTACACGATTTACTGATGTATTTTCTTTTACGTGTTTTTTTAGTGTCGATATATGGTTCCAGGCATTCCTAGATCTTATCTCACCTATATGTGTGTTTTATAAGACGCACTTTCCTTTCCAAAATTAATATTTATTACTTCGACACGAAGTGTAACGAAGTATTGAAATTCCCTCATATCGAAAACCACTCTGAGTCAAATATCCCTAAAATTTCGTGTCAACTGACTAATGAATCCAAAATACCAAATCTCCGTCTCGGCTGTGCTGATCTTTTGGTGAAGACCACAGCCCACTACATCCCTGCCTCGTATTGGGGGGTGTCTAAACGTGCTGTGCGGTGTACGTATATTCGTATGTGTACACGATTCCGGTCGCCAGGAACCTTCGTGAAGTCTTAGATCTTGTTCATATGATAGCTCGTCCGAAAATGAAGGTAACGTCAACTTTTGAGGTATGATCGAAGGCAAAAATCCAAAGATATGGCACTTTCTGATCTTTTCCGTACAACACTAAAACCTCGCTAAACTGACATATAAATAAAAATCAAACTATACCGACATCAATTCAAAAATGACCGTTAACCTATTCTAAGTTCGCACGTGTGACCCACGTGCCATGGATGTAACCCACGTGCCATGAGTGTGAACCACGTGCCAAGGGTGTGAACAACGTGCCAAGGGTGTGACCCACGTGCATGAACCAAACAATAGTTGCCAGCCCTCAAAATGTCCGTATATGCCCGGTTGTTGTTACTTTCCATAATAATTATCACATGTAAATATATAAGGCAAATTTACTCATAATGATGATAATTCGAATTTTTTTTTAAATTTAATTAAACTTGTTCAAAAGTCTTTTTGTCATAACGGTTTCTTAAGAATTGCACACAACACATACAAAGTTGGATTGATTAGATTTGCCAATTTTTAATGTTTAAGTTAATTTCATGAATTTATTTTTTGTTTTTGTTAAAATTTGATTGGAATGAAATAATTAATAAATTTGTTTTGGTTAAGCATTAAAATAAATGTTTGTTTTTCATTTTTTACATGATATAACGAACAGCATTTTTTTACAACATTCAACTGATTTCTTAAATACACTTATTAATAACACATTCAATTTGATAATAAACGCAAAGATAAGGTGACGAAGTATTCTTGGAAAGCACCGAAGGTCGCGTAGCAATAATATGTATAACAATAGACTGATACATAACATTGAACTGTGAAGCGGAGTGAAGTGCGTATTGACAATTTGTATGATAAATAACTGGTTCATAACATTTCATTGTACTAGCGAAACGGAGTGATGCTGAGTGTCCAAGTATTCTTGGAAAGCACCGAAGGGCGCTTTTCTGGGGTGGGGGGGGGGGGGGTACCGTATATTTTTCTCTTATTTTTTCTTTCATTTCTCTTTATACTTTGTAGAATATTTTGTTTTTGTTTTTTGTAAGAACTTCTATCTCACCATCCTACTTGTTTTATCCACTGTTTTGTTTTTTCCACCTACAGCTACATTAGCAGCTTCATGTTTGGCTTGTGTAAGATCTTTATATATTTTGTTTGGTATATCCTCATATATATCTTCCAGTTTATGACTTCATTTCTGTAAAATTTATATAAAAAGTGTGTCGAAAAATCTTGAAGTTTATATGCTATACTTTCAGGAAATTATTTTTGTAATTTCGATATTTCTCAGTTCTGTCAGGTGGGGGTGGTTCATGCACTTTGTATGATAAAGATATTTATTTCCTTTTAAGTTGTTAAAAAGTCATTTACTTTCGTCTGAACTGACACGGTAAATAAGTCTTTACAGGCACGGTGCCTGTAAAATGGAGCCATGGCGACTTTATAGGCGCATTGTTTTCTAATAAATACATCCTTTGCTATTAGCTTATTTCATTTTTAGGATTTTCAGCAAGATAAAATAAAACGCTGTACGCACCTCGCTTGCAATTGGCCTTTATTTGGGGCTCCTGAGTCGCTCACCTTGCAAATTATTCGGCTCGCCCATTAAGGCTAATTTAGTAAGCTTGCCACGTAAATAACTATCAACTGTTCTCTGCACTTCACTCTTTGTGAGTTTGTTGGAAGAAACAAGTGAATGTAGACTGCATTATCCACCCTCTCACAGTCAAATTTAGATTCCGACATCCGGAGATCTAAGTATTTCGCATATGGAATAGCCAACGTTTGCATTAGTAGACCACACTTTACAAGCTAATAACATAATATATGATGAACTGAATCGAATATCTCTCTTTCATTTTTCGTTTAAATGTATAAATTTGACAAAAATACATCTCCCCTGTTTGAGTATTGGCTTTATGTTCACATGAAATGAGCAAATAATTTATATATAACGTAGTAATAGAAATTTATTGTTAGGGCTATCTAACTGCTCGAATACGACAAAAAATGCTTATTTAAAGGATTATTGATTATACTCATGGTTATGATTGACACAAGACGCGTAACGCAGTCCGACAACTGCGTGATAAATATAAAGTATTGTATTTATTAAAGCAAGTGGTAATTCAATCAATAGTATAATGAGAACTATTATTTAATTCAAATAAATATGATTAAAAGAACATGATTGTACTTACGACCTTAAGACCTTGCTTAGGTATGAACACAAAGACGACGCCTGGGTGACGCGTCGTCTTTGTGTGCCAAAGTTGTAAGCATCAAAATGGGTAACTCGAGACACGCGCTATATCAGCCGCGGTCAATATGCTTGAGCCAAATGTAAAGTGGCCTCGATTCAACGCTATACGGCCTATCTTTGAACTTACATTCTTTGCAGCTCTCCGCCCGCTGCAGCCCATCAACTGTAAAAACGCTGTGCCACCGCGATCTCACACCAATGTGTCAGTTAAAGCAAGGTACCGATTATGGTACAGTTTATATTAATGAAATAAAAATTACTCGTGCTTTGTTTAAGCCCTAAAAATGAGAAAAATTGTGAAATATAGGGACAACAAAATGATACCTAAGAACAACGCTTTATTAGTCTCCTCCTCCTCCATTTCTTCTTTCCTCAGCATATCTTCCAACAATTTGTCAGTTTCCGCGTCCTTCCATTCAAGTCTCCGGGTAACATGATTCTTTCTGGCTGTTGATATTATCAAGCACTATCATTAGTTTATTATAAAATTCCTCTTTTATTTCATGGTCTGAGTTACGTGTGGGGGCGTATACATCAAGAATGACCATGTCGTGTCTTAATCTAAAATTCAAGTAAATGGCTTGGTCCCACCTTCTTAGAATTCTTATCGAATATCTTTTGATGCACATATGGTGGATATTTATATTTATATTCGTCGCTCTCTTGTTCCTCTCTTTTTTAATTCAGTCAGTACGGCAATGTCGATGCTGTACCTTTGTATTTCTTTGCCAAAGAACTATCTGGCAAGGGAAACCCTACCAGTAATTAAGCTAGGGTGATGTAGCTTATCGGATCCATACCCCACATCAAAGATTACAACCATAGTAGGGCTAAACTTTTAGTAAATACCACTTACAATTTGAAATTATGGATAATGAGTATGAGCACCTATAATTTCTAACCGTAATTAGAATAGCTTTTGAAGGTGGCGTTGTATATAATTTTCTTGATCATTTTTCATAGTTGAAATATTCTCTAGTGTCAGATACAGTAAAGCTTTTCAGTTGTAATTGTAATCACCACTTCTAGTGGCACTGAGTCAACTTTCTTATACAATTATTATTGATCTATGAGCAATGAATATATATAGAAGCCAACAACGACCTGGACACCAATTTTCTTGTTTTTTGCCTTTGGAGCCCTATTAAAATCAGCTTTGAATAATGTTGGCGACAAACAATAGCCTTGCTTCAAACCGTTCTTAAGCGAAAAGAACGAGCTACTATTTTTACTGTCTTCACTACCCTTTACTTATCATAGTATAACTTTCTTATAGTATTTATGTATGTAGCACTAATAGTACTTTTCGCGAGTTACTCTCATGACATGCTGTGGATCTATGAAAATTTGATGTACTCTTACATGACATTTTCTTCTCTATTAATTGCTTTAGTTTACACAAATAATAATCTGCGCAATACCTTCCAGGGCAAAACCCACTGCTTTATTTGACTTTTGCTTTCAATTAGACACCCATACAGCGTACTCATCCTTGAGGCAATGTTTATGCATTAATTGATGGGCTTTTTCTTCATTTTTCCTTATCAGTGTAGATTATCTGTGCCGACATCCAACCTACTGGTACTTCAGCTTCTTTCTGGGCACTTCCTAATTATTTTTCGTATCACTTATCCGGGGGCATGTTTCACTAATTCGGAAGGTATTGGTTATTGTTCAGCGCTGCGAGATGTTTTTCTTTGATATGTGCCTTAATAAATATTTAGGAATTTTTACTGAGGCGGTGGAGAGATGCTCTGTGTTTTATATTTGTCCTAGGAAGGACTTCTTTGTTCCCTTTGCTGTACAGAAAACATAAAGCATCCCTCGGTAGTAGCATTTTCATCGATTTTTCAGGTGCGGCTGATCATTAGGGGCGCAGGATCGCTAACCTCCCAGCCGTCAACAGCCTATATGGCATTAGAAAAAAGTAACTATTCGATATCGCTGAAAACATGTAAAACAACATACACGAAGTATGGTAACAAAAAATTAGTTACGTGTCAACACACTCGCTCGTATAAGCTTCCTATAAGCAAATGTGGTACAATCTTTGACATTGAAAATAAATATATTTGAGCTCCGGGCACTGTTTTGGTAATAAATTAGTTCCCATCGGCATAACTGCTTACAGAACAATGAGAAGTGAAGTCGGTTCTTTACAGATTTGATACTCCCCACGTGTTAAGTATGTATTCTCAACATTAATTTCAAATCGTACCGTTAGCTGAGAAGTATATCTTACGTTGTGTTTGAATAATCTTTGTTATGTGCATATGATGTTTTGTTTCTGATTATTCAAATCATTACTGTATTTGGATTAAAACATCGCCGGATTGTAAGTGAGCCATTAATTATTATTTGTTTGCTGAATAATTGTTACAAATTAAGAGCCCCCCAATACAGTTATCACGAGCTGTCACTTCGAGTTTTTCTCTCCTGTGCTTTAATGGCCTAAAATATCACGAGGAATACTACTACGTTAATAACTTGTTTTTTTTATATTAAATACCAGCAAACGAGAACGTAGTTTAGGTTACATGCAACTTTTGATAATGAGAAATCAGAGTTACACAGATGCAATGAAAAGAACTTTGTGTCTACCTTGATTTGCTCTCTCATGCTGCGTACGTCAGATGGTTGAGGTTTTAATGTATGAAACTATATGTATGTAAAACAAGTGTATAAAATGTACTAACCACTGTAAACGTAAATATAAACATACAAAAGGGCATCAGATTAGTTGTAGATGTCTTTGATAAAATGAGAACACCTTGAGAAGAAGCTCATTACTACTATTATTACTTACTTAATTATAAAACACAAGGTGTAGAAACCTTAGTAAAAGTACCTGCATTTTATTGACTTTCAACGCGTAGTAGCCGAACCGTAAACAGCGATGCTAAAATTAAACGGGGGTTATTTGATTTCTTTCTTTCTGTACTCTACGCAATTTAATTCCTTACACAATGGGAGCTCCGAGTTGCAATTAATTTATTGGTAAGCCTATTAATTACCCTTTTATTGAAAAACGAGTTAGGGGAACCGCTCATCGAATAACGCTTTTCATTAGCGGGTGGTGATTTCTTGTATCTCAGAGATGGGAGAGTGATGAATGTGTTTCCTCGTATCCAATTTACGTGAATGAAGCCTGAACCCATTCTATTAAAAACATGTATGTAAATCTAATTAATCACGAAACTTTATGCACTTCAAAGCCTCTTAGTGCGATAGGAATTACCGAAAATGTTGGTTATTTTTTTAAAACCTCTAAACCGCAGTGTCTGATGTAAAATTCGGAAAGCTTGCTTCAATAGAGTTAGAACGATGGTCAGAACTATAATCCATCTGATTTTTATATAACTCAGATTAGGCCGTGAGAAGGCTTTATTTTAATAGGGTAAAAATTTTGTTACAAACCATACGGTATATTCCGATACTAATACTGTCGCAATCACATTTTGAACATCAAATACAAAAAACAATTGAAGGAAACGAAACAAGCAATGTATCCATCTTTGCATAAGTTAAATAAATAAAATTTACAAACTCTCGTAAAAATGGAACAATATCTAATTTTTAGTCGGTCAGCGCATAAAGCACCAGCCTCTACACCGGAAGGTAAATGAGGTTGCAGATTATACATACAAGTATGCTTACAAAGTAAAATGTACAAAATTATAATACTGTCTATGCGGGTATTTTATGGAAATGTATACAAAATTTTAAATAAACATTGATTGCGATGACAAAAAACAACTGTGAAACGTAATTAAACCTTTATTCACAAAGAAGAAAACCTACATAATAAGCACTATCTTAAAAAACAATGGATATACAATTCCTAAATTATTCTCATACAACTGCCACTACAATCCTATTGAGCTGGCCTAAGAACTATTGTAGCAAGGACGTAACCTCTTGGCTTTTATCCATGGGTAAGGCCAGAAATTTATGATGCGAGTCTATTGGAAACTGTACACCAGACATTTGGAGATACAACAAAACAGTGTGTGAAACTTGTTAAAAACGACTGGACGAAATACAAGGGAACCTCTATTAAATATAACATTATTCCAATTATCATAACCATTGTTGAATCTGATAGAGAATCAGAGTATGAAGAGGAACCTAATAACATATAAAAAGCACATTGAACCTTGTTCTTAGTTTTTTTCGTTTTTAAATTAAAAGTATGTATGTACTAACTCTTTGTAGTTGTTACGTTTACCAGCGTTTTGATCTTCTATTAACTGAAGACCCCACCCGTTTTTTGAAAGTGTGTATGTTTGAAGTTGTTTTCTCTAAAATTCTAAAAATATTTAACTTTAAACAGGACAGTTTTTTATGTTTTGGTAAAGTGTAGTTGTACAGAGTGTATGGTTTTCTTAAAAAGTTAAAACGTAATACCGCTGGGGTGACCCCTAATACTAACCATGGTATGTTGATTAAACGTTTCCTGTTTTGCTGAATATTCGCCTGTAGAATGATTTGTTCAGTTACATTTACAAAACTAGAAGAAAGAATGTTAGTCCAGTTAAATTAACGCTAATTCGAAACTTTTTTGAATTATGGGTACCTGCCCCCCAAGACGAATGCATACTCTATGTCTATGAGAACATAGCGGTCGATGAACAGCTGCTAACTTTCCACGGTAGATATCTAGACCAGAAAAATATGGCATAAATATTTCGGTAAACGTTTACACTTGCCAGATATAGCGGTAAAATAGGTGACCAGCGTGAACGCAATTAAGGCGAACTAGTTGTTTTAGTAAGGATATAGATTTGGAATACCAGAGAGGGACGTGACCAACATTTTTTTACAATTCTCGAGATTCCAAGAGATTTAGAAGAGAACAATTTAACCCTGCTGGGTACAATATGGAAAAATAAACCCAAGCTTCCTAACGAATTGGTAGATTCGCGTAGAAGAGACCTACGTTCAACGAAATTTGGCTATCAGGCAATACTATGTTACTGTCCTGCTGTTCAAAAAGGCAACAATTGTTACCCTGCTATCAAATATTTCCAAAACACTGAAACAGATCTAGAAGACCCATCAACTTCACTTAGGTATTCACGAGATTCTCAAAAACAGAAACGTGGCAGGTGATGCGAATGTCCCAGAAATTTAGAAAAAAACAAATAGATGTAAACATTGCAATAACTTCCGCTGTAATAATCACCATATCATCACTTGTTCCACATGTAAACCCAGCGAAGTATGGAATTATTTTATTACTGTTTTCATTACTATTTAATGCAATTGGAATATTTAAAATTACAAAAACCTGTTTAAATCATGTACATTAAGTTTGGAATGAGATTTTATAAAATAATATAAAATAATTAAGAGTTTGGAATCACTAATGATACCACTAGTACTACTCGTTACAAAAAAGGTAATTTTGAGGGTTAAATAGATGTTTGATAAATCTCACTTTTGTGTAGCGCTGTAGTACCTACTATTTTATTTTATACTTAATGTATAGTAAATTTTCAAAAACTAATGGTCAATAACGTAATTTAAGCTTGTTCGATAACATAGCTGTAATGTTGTTGCTTACATATTGAACTGAACCTTCAAGTATATTGATATTAATTTTTTTTAAATTACAAATTTGCCCTATTATGTATTGGAATGTCAATAATTATTATTATTAGAAATAGCTCCTGAAAAAATCGGGGGTGGATTCTTTTACCTAGTTACTTAATTTCTGAAAAAAATGTGCTCTAATATTTTTAATCTCATTTGCATAAGTCACAATACTTATGTCAACCAACTGTCAAAACAAATTTTAAATTCAAGTGACAAATACCCAATCTTTACAACGGTACACAGCAATATTAGAAAAACAGTAAGTAATTATTTCTTAAATAGTTCACCTTTTAATTGTCTTCATTTCGTTTCTAGTTATGATTTTAATAAGAAATCACGCACCTTTTATTTGGTCCGCACAACGTTTCCAGATGTCAACCTTCTTTTAACCTGCTACTCGTCCCTCTCAAGCATCTTCCCGCAATGCACAGTTTACAGACAGACAAGACGTTCTAACCGTCCAAGATCAGCAACTCCATCTTTTCTACATCATTCAGCCAACAGAGCAAACCTGCAGACATCTACTTGCTACTCTCCTGGAATGTGCTTCTTTTACCCGATGATCCTCCTCTGGAAGTCCCACTTAGCATCAAACTGCGTGACGTAATCCACTTTGATTAATAAAATATGTCAAATGGACTTTGTTACGGTATTAAAAGAACTTTACGACACCCACCCAAGGTGAGCATCGCACCACGGAATCAGTCCTGAAAAACTGGCACACTTGCCCTGAAATCGGTTCGAAATAGGCTAATAGGCCACGGCTGGAACGCTCAGGGAGTCGGGCGTGAGTCACACGATACGTTCTGGGCAAGCGTGTTGTGGCATAATATATACAGGGTATGTCGAAATCATGAGGGCGCCACCAAGCCTGTCTTAACCCGGCTAACCGGGCCTGGACGGTTAGACGGGAGCGAAGCATGCAAAATACTCCGCCAATAGGATTACTCAAGAGTTGCAAGGTCAAATAACAATTTCGGGATTGCCTTATGCAAGGATTGTAATTAGGTGTCAATCCGACCGCGACTACGCAGCTGTCTTACCCACCTGTACGCTCACAGCTTCCTCGTTCCGTCGTACAATAATCAGTACAATAAAGGGGCGTCTATCTGTAACAGAACATGCACAAGCCGAAACAAACAATAGTTCCCTTAACTAACCAATCATATATTGAACTTCGGGTTACAAAGGGGTAGCAGATTGCGTCGCCCTGTATCTAAACTTAACCTATAATTAAGGGCACCAGCTGGCACGCGCGCTCTAAACTTAACGACAGATGTTGAACATTAGTGAACAGCAATGAGCAGGAATAGGTAGCAATGAGTACAAACATGTACGTGGCCTTAGGCGGCGGGCAGCGACGATTTACATTAGCATTCGCGGCATGAACAGTCTACAAGTCTGAATGAATGCACTGGCGCAGTAATGAGTAATGAGTACAAATATGCACGTTGCCTTATGCAAGGGCAGCGACGATTTACATTAGCATTCGCGGCATGAACAGTCTGCAAGTCTGAATGAATGCACTGGCGCAGTAATGAGTAATGAGTACAAATATGCACGTTGCCTTATGCAAGGGCAGCGACGATTTACATTAGCATTCGCGGCATGAACAGTCTGCAAGTCTGAATGAATGCACTGGCGCAGTAATGAGTAGTAATGAGTACAAATATGCACGTTGCCTTATGCAAGGGCAGCGACGATTTATCTTAGCACTCGCGTTCACAGCGGTAATCAGGTTAAAGACACATACCTTAGTGCGTAGGCGGCGAGGGAGCCTGGTACAGTTGAGTTGCGACAAGCTGCAATCGTAGGTGGCAGGTACCTTCGATGCTACAACGGCGAAAGGGGGTGAATGCACAACCGCCTCAATGGCGACGGGAGACACATCAAGACGCGCACAACGGGACGACGAAAAGAAAGAGGCCACTTTCGTTCTGCTGAACCAAATCCTCGTAGGTCGAGATGAAGGGGGCACGACCCCTCACTTACGGAAGCAGGAACTGGGCTCCAAAAACACCCACGCTACGCCGAAGACAACTCGAAAAACTCCGACTCACAACCACCACACAAGCGCTCTCTGCAACGGGCTGCGGACAACTCCACTTAAGGCGAAAACGGTATATCACATGATTGCTGAAGTAACACTTGACGGGAAAAAGGGCTGACGCCCCCGCCAAGGGCGGAAGCGCCGCACGAAAACACACACTCTGCGACCTCTTGTTCGTTCGACGGCTCTCGGCTGAATGCCACGAGGGAAGCGTTAGCAAAGGTCACCTTGGCCGCGTCCCGCCACGTGACTAAACCTTGACAGCCAATCGCAAGGCGATAAAATGAAACAAGCCAATGCGGGCCACGATGGTATCACGCCACGACAGCGTGCTTTCTAGAAGATTCGGAATTCGAAGAAAAACGCCATCAGAGGGGAGCTCCAACCGACGAAAAATACTGCTTCTGGGGCTAAATATGTGCGAAATCGTGATTCTGAAATTAGGCGATGGAGCCAAATAAAGAACTAAAAGGGCTTAGCATACGGGCACGCTGCCCTAAAGCCTAGGTGGCTATTTAAAATACCAAAATGACCTAACTAAAGGCGTGAAATGCGATTAAGCATCTGCGACAGCAAAATGACTTAACAACTTTTCCAATAAAATTGACCCATTCTATTTCTTGAATAATTCACTTTTGTGGAATAATTCTGCTATCCATTAGTTTTTTACCACATACCAATAATCTTCATTAGTTAAGTCTTTGCTTCTTCTTGTTATTTTAAAATTCCATTTTTATTCACCACGTAGATTTTAAGTATACACTTTTTCATTAGGCAAAACATTTCACAATAAAAAACGGTTATTTTAAATATTTTTAATCATGCCAAATTTATTTTACTACATTTTCAAAAGTTGTTATCAATAATTAAAACAAATTTACTTAACGATATCAAAACTCTTTTTATACACTCTAGTCTTAATATATTTGAGTAGAATCTACTAAATTTCTATTTTATTTCAAATGAAGTATTTGTTATTCGTTTCAAACTGCAATTTATACAATATTATATTATTTGAATGAATAAATCCAAATTATTTTTAACCATTGTAATCCCTCAATATTTTCTAAATTTTATTCTAACACCCTTATAGTTGTATCATTGCAATATATTACCAACCCACAATTCGCTGTAAAAAGTATTATAATTTGATATGCGTACACAGTTAATGATATTTTCCTTGGCACATATATAAAAGTGGCCGTTTCCACACACGAAAAATTACAATATCATTCATCTCGTCGTTATTATAACGAACGTATTTGTTATGAAAATACATGGCAATTCACAGTTATACAGGGTATCTCTAAAATGGTGCCCATTCTGTATAAGGCTACATTATTAGTCCCTATATAGTACTAATCGTTTGCAGAAAAAGTATTAGACCTTTCATTTAAAAGTTATTGAAGTTTTAAATAAAAGAAATTTGACAACAACTCACATGTTTGAAATAGTGGTTTTATTAATTAATAAACACGGTAATCAACAAACCTATGAGCTAGTTTATAAAAATTGTTTAAAATTTCGATCCTGTGCATCTAAGCAGGCCTTGTACGAATATTGTTATGTACATTTTCTATGATTAATGAAGTAACATCCCTAAATTCCTGTCGTATCCTCCCTCGTAAAACATCTTCGTTCTCTACGGGTGTTCTATGTACAATAGATTTTATATGTCCTCAAAAGAAAAAAAAATCCAGGGGGGGGGGTTGTTTCAGGCGACTTGGTTAACCATAACCACCTCTACCAATCCATTTATTTGGAAAGTGTTCGTTTATTCATGGTCGAATACCAGCATGAAAATGGGGTGGAGCCTCATGTAACTGTAACCACATATCCCTTCTTTCAGCCAAAGCGAGATCATCTCGCATGTCTTCTAAAGGAGATCTAAGGAAGTCTCGCCATTTAATCTATTCGGTAAAAATACTGGGTCCAAAAGTCGATTTCCTATAATGCCTGCTCACATATTGACCGAAAAGCGATGTTGGTGGGAAGATTCATGGTTCACATGTTGAGTTTCTACCGAATAAACATGCATATTGTGTTGGTTAAAATAGCCGTTTCTCGAAAAGATTGTTTTGTCTTGCCATAAAACCTTTTTTGTAAAAGTAGGATCCCACCAACCAGTTACTAAAATTAACACGTTCACGAAAATCTCCTTCTATTAACGTCCGGGAATTAGTAAAATGAAGAGGATGAAAATTCTTTTCGAGTAGAATTCGATTAACTGAAGAATGACAAACACCCGTTATGTCTTCAATTTCTCTCGTTGAAATTCTGGGATTTTCATTCACTAAGTCTAAAACGTTTTCTACAGCATCCACCCTTACTCTTACACCTCTTGGTCAGTCTCTATCGGGTGTTGTTGGTTCGAACTGACCCGTAGCTAACAATCTATCTTCCAATCTTCTGATGGTTCTTCCACATGGGTGTCTTCTGTTCGGATAACTTTCAGCGTACTCTCTAGTAGTAGTAGTAGTAGTCTCTTAGTATACATGGTTTTGGAGTAAAAAGTACGAAATTTTTTAACTATTTAAATTCTGTGAAAATGACAAATAAGTTACTTGTCAAGATGAAGACATTGAATAATCACTTTCATGGCCCGGGTTATAAAACCATAAATGTAAGTCTGCATGCCTAGACTTTGCTCATGGGGTTGGCAAAAAGGGCCTCTAAAGGCCTACTTGCTAGACATAAGTCTCCCCAAAAATAATGCTACTACTACTACTTACGTAAGTACTTCCATAGTTGCCGGATGTGTTGCTGCCTTAATCGCAGTTTGAAAATACCCATTATTTTCTTAAAATTTGTGTTAAAATATTGATTTCAACAAATTTTTTATTTAACTTTGGATCTTTTTAAATCTGCATACGCAAATTCATACGCTTATAACTTCAAAAATAACCATCACGGAAAAATTTTGTTTGTGAATTTAGAGTCATATTGGTTAGTAGTATGTGACGTATAAAGGACGGACACCATTTTTGAGACACCCTGTATAGTAGGCTCAATGTGTCATTTTAAGCTATATTATATTTCAAATAAACTTGCAGTAGTTCGAACTACGTAGTGATTGGTCGACAAAAGTCACCATTGCAATCTGAAAATCGAATATTTTTCAAAAGTTTCAACTTGGCATTCTCTCGATAGTGATGTACCAACTCGGGCATAAAAGCTTAGCTACCGGCCTATGCCGTAAATAACTATTATAGTGGTACCTAATTGTGCCTCCTGTTCGTACTGCCCTGGTTTCTAGATTTTCATGGAATACCGAGAGGTTGCACCCATCAAGCTGTCTACGGTGTGTCGCGAGTTGCCCTGAAGCAGCATTTTTCCAAACACTAGCTCGAAATTAATCGTGCTAACCAGTTCCCACGGAGAGATATAAGCCAGAGCGTATTCTGGCCATCTCCGCATACGCCACCTGGAGACGCGCTCGATTGCTACTCAATCCCGCCAGGGTAAAATATTAAATATTAGAAGATATCACATAATATTAGGAGATATTACATAATATTAGGAAATTAAAAGTACCTACATCTATTTTTCAAAAATCGTAGCGTTTTTACTGTGAAACTCTTAAATAAGGTCTGCTCAACATCTGCTGGATTTTATTTAAGGATAGAGTAACTGAGAAATTTTTATGCAAGTATTTCTCAGTTATGGTATCGCCGAACCCCAAATATAAAATTTGCACAGTATCGGTCGAGCTGTTTAAGCTGTGGTACATGTGCACTCGCGCACCCGCTCTCTCATCCGTTCATTTGGAGACAATTATTCTGATATTCTTTAGCCTCAAAGCCAACATTTTTGGTTAGTGTAGTTGGGAAAGCTCCAGGTTTGCATTAAGCAAGTCCTCGGTTCGAATCCCACGGTGGGCGGAATTTTTACGCAGCCTTGGCCATTGGAATCGAACTCTGTGAGACCATTCACAGTTGGGCAAAAAATTAACTGTGGTCTACTCAGAACCACAGACCTAAGAGATACAGAGTAACAACATCAACACATCCCTAAAATACACATCTCCCACAATGGTTGCTGTGCCAGCACAAAAGGCGCGCCCCAACTTTGTATCCCGAATCCGGGGCAAGTTGAGCATTGTACCGCCTGACGCAAGCGTATAAACCACCAGCCTCTACACCGCAAGATAAAATGAGGTTACCGACAATACATACAATACATGTAATACTTAGAAACTTTAAAATAATGTGGTTTTATAGCATAGCACACAATATTTCTCGCATACATTTGCCTATAACAATATTCAATTATTCATAAAGTAAATTATTTAGACCCTCCTTATTTTTTTACGGTTCCCTGTTAATCCCTCAGCCAATTATTCTTCAAAATGTATATAAAATAAAAACCAAATCACTTGAAAAGCGCCCCTAATTATCAAACAACCTTAGGACCACTCTACCCTCGTTTATTTCAGAAACTTTCCTTATTACTTGGAAAATTCACTGACGCTTACATTAAATCGTTTTGACATTTCGGTATTAATTTTTCTCCGGGTTTGCTAAAGCTGAGTTATGCAATTATTCGAAGCTCTGATTAAGTTAAAAAATACTAAGAAGATATTTTATACTAAAGAAGTTGATACTCTTTCAAACGTTATAACCTTTAGAATTGAAGCAGCAGATGTCGCTCCTTAAATTTTTCTAGTCGTAGTGTTATAACTAGTGAACCCTTTGCAAAATATTTTGCAAGTATCAAAACTTTTTTGTAACGTGTGGGAGGATCCATTAGGTAAAATTTAAATTTTTAAGTTTTCAAAACTACTCACACGTGATATTGCTACATATACTTGACCATGGCTAAATACTGGTTGTGGCAAATACGATATACTTCCACTTTATCCATAGTTTGTCCTTGGGATTTATTAATTGTCATCGCAAATGATACGCGTACAGAAAAATGTCTTTTCCGAAGGCAAAAAGGTAGTGCAATATTAGAATGTGTTAATATATACGCGGTAATAATACTCTTCTGACTGTGGCTTGTCCATTTAATACGAAATCTAAGCAGTTCATAAATAAATTAATCTTATCTCATCATTTAAACCAGTAGACACAGATAGATTCCACTGAAATTTAACGAATCTAGAAATTCCATAAAAAATTATAAAATGTTGTCATTATGTAATGCAGTTGTATTCACGCTCAAATATTGCTTTTCATATTCAGGCAAAAGAGATATAATTTTGTTGTTGACTTCATCGCAATGTTCGTTGTTTAGAGCACCACCAAAAAAAGTGATCGCTAATCTAACGAATTTCGATACGCGTGAACCGAATATCGGCACTAAAGGTTTGTTCACACAGTACCAACCGCTAAGGGAGCGTTTACACCGTAACATCCTTTGAGGGTGAATTCCAAAAAACCCTAAACATTATTTGGTCTACTTGTTAGACGATCTAATATGTCAAATTTCAACTTCCTATCTGTAGTACTTCGCTCGTTAAGGCAATCTTAAAAACAGATCTATCTCATTTAACTCTTTTGAGGAGATGCATTCCACAAAACCCTGAAAATAGTTTGACATGATTTGTAAAACGAACTAATATGCCGAATTTTGACTTCCTACCTGACTATCTCGTGACGATATTTAGAAAAACACATCTACCCCATTTAAACCTTTCGGGAGTTAATTTCGAAAAAGCCTAAAAATGATTTCCGATTAGTAAAATAATGTAATATGCCGAATTTCAAATTACTGCCTTTAGTATTTTCCCCCTGGCGATATCATGACAAACAGCTTTGGCTCATTTAACCCCTTTCGGTGATGAATTTTCCAAAACCCAAAAAATGATTTAATCTGATTTGTACAATGAACTAATATGCCGAATTACAACTTCCTACCTGTATCTATCTCTTAACGATTAAAAAAAAATACATCTACCCCATTTAATCCCTTTGGGGGGATGCATTACAAAAAATCCTGAAAATGATTTCACGAGATTTGTAAAAGGAACTCATTTGCTGCATTTCAACTTCCTACCTGCAGCAGTTGCAGCGTTAATGCGACCTTTAGAAAAACACATCTACCCCATTTAACCCCTTTGAGGGGACACATTTCCAAAAACCCCTGAAATGACTTGATTTGGTGATCTACTCAATTTAATCCTTTCGAAAGTTAATTTCGGAATGCCTTAAATTGATTTGACCTAATTTGTAAAACGATCTAATTTGCTGAATTTCAATTTTTTGCCTGTAGTAGTTCTTTTGTGGCTATTTTTAGAAAAACGCTTCTGGTCTATTTAACCACTTCGAGGGGATGTATTTCGAAAAACCCTAAAAATGATTTCCGATTAATAAAACGATCTAAAACGTCGAATTTCAACTTACTGCTTGTAGTAGTTTCCCCGTGGCGATATTTTGACAAACAAATTTGTTTATTTAACCCTTTCCGGGGGTGAATTCTACAAATCCCTAAAAATGTTTATTCTGATTTGTAAAATGAACTAATATGCCGAGAGGATATAGTCGAAAGGATTGAAAAGCGTGGTTTAAAGTGGTTTGGGCACTTGATGCGTATGCATGATCAGAGATTGCCCCTATAGGTATTTAAGTGGAAACCACGTGGTAGGAGGAAACCAGGTAGACCCCGAAGATCTTGGAATGAAGGGATAAGAGCAGCATTAAAAGACCGGGAATTAGAAGAAGATGAAGTTTTTGATAGGGATAGGTGCAGATTAGGAGTAGGGAGACGGCGACAAGCTGTATAAACCCGTGAATATATATAACTAATATTCCGAATTTCAACTTCCTACCTGTAGTAGTTTTCTCTTTCCAATCTTTAGAAAAATGCTTCTACCGCATTTAACTCTTTTAGGGGAGATGAACTTCGAAAAACCCTGAAAATGATTTGTTCGATTTGTAAAAGGAACTAATTTTCTGAATTACAATTTCTTACCTGCAGCAGCTGCCGCAGACACTTTTAGAAAATCAGATCTATTCCATTTAATCTCTTTGGGCGTGCGTTCCAATAATACCTGAAAATGATTTGATTTGATACTTGTAGTAGTTTTATTGTGGCGATATTTAGAAAAACAGATTTGTTCCATTGAAACCTCTTCATAGATGAATTCTGCAAAACCTTGAAATTTATTTGATCTGATTTGTAAAACGAACTAAAATGTCGAATTTCAGCTTCCCACCTGTAGTAGTTTCCTCTTTGTAGATCTTTAGAAAAACGCGTCTACCACATTTAGCCCCTTTGGAGGAATGACTTTCCAAAAGCCCTGAAAATGATTTGACCCTATTTGTAAAAAGACCTAATATGGCAAATTACAACTTCTTACCTTACCCAGATTCTATTATGTAACGATATGTAAAGTAAAAGTAAATCTCGTCAAATAGAAGGTAAAAGTACTTCTTTGTAGACGATATTGGGTGTTTTTCCTTCTGGTTTGAGTACCCCTAAGTTGTTTGGAGAACTACCCCTAAACAGTCTAGATAAAGTTGACCGAGGGAAAAACAGTTTCCCCTCAAGTCTCTGCATCTTGTTGATCGTCATGGCGAAGCACGTTTTGATGGGAAATTGAAGTCTCTTAAATTGAAAAGAATAGTCTGATAGAATAAGGGGTATTCGAGGAATAAAGACTGTCTCCCCTTCTACAAAACCTATAGAAATTTTGGCCTCGATGATGTTACGATGTGGAGCTTTTACCTGCAGTCGAGTTTGGGAGTCTTCGCTTTTCTGAGAAGTATAATGGGTGCTCTAACTTTCATATGCAGGCGATTTTGAGGAAGTCCGGGAGGGTCGAGAGTGTGGAGAAACTCCACGTGGTAGTGCACTGTATCCTCTGCAGCCACCACAGTGTTAATAGACTGATAGATTTTTCCTCCGAATAAAAGGCTCTGAGAAGTGTGATGTTGATTTCTAGTGACTTATCATTCTTCGGAGTTATGATCGCCCTTTTTCGAAGTCAGAACACAGTCTTTGCTGTTATGTTCTTGATGTCGAAATATATTTATTATGTTATTGAAGCTGGCGGTATCTATCACGGCTTGACATACGTTTTGGAATAAATCTACTTTTCCGTTCTTTTCAGATGAATATTCGTTGCCGAGTTTCAAGAGAAGTTTGGAAAACTATTCGGCTTTGGAATCTCCTCTTAGGTGAACCCTAAATTCAAGACAATATGTCCTTATTGTACTAGATACTGTATTTTGAAAATTACTATTATAATACGTACCTATTTATCTTCAGAACAACTGCCATTTAAATATCATCGTCGAGAAGATAAAACCACAGTAAATAAAAAACCACCAATGGGACCCATTGCAAAATATTTTGCAACTTATAAAACCTTAATCCATTCATTAATAAAATATTATCATTTAAAAAATGTTGATAGCACATTGTATACAAAGTATGCCAAATTGTTGCCAAAAATTTTTAAACGTTCCGGGAAGACTCAAAAACTATTAATTTCCCTTTTTTGCCCTTCCTCTTATTTTTGTTAAATATAGCGTTTTTATAATTTTTTTAATATGACTTTGTTAATGCTTCAGTTGTTATTTGAGGACAGTGCAATTAAATCCTTAATATGAGTACACTACGAAACTAAAATTTTTATATATATTTTATGATGTAATGTAACAAATACTATTTTTATAGCTGGTCCAGTTTATTTGTTGAGCAGTATATATTCCTACTTTATCCAGAGTTTGTCTTTGCGATTTATTAATTTTCATGGCAAATGCTAGGCGCACAGGAAACTGTCTTCTCCAAAAGCAAAACGGTACTGAAATATCAGGTGTTTTACTACAGATTAGTGGCGGATAATGTGAACATAGGCAGTCAAATGAGTTAGAATGCAGTTTATGGGCTTTGTATGCGTTAGGCAGAAATAGGCATATGTGATTTAAAACCTAGTATCCTAGGATTCAGTGTTTTCTGAAAACAAAACACCTTGATTCTGCGGATGCTAGATGTTAATCGCATATGTCTATTTCTGTCTAACGCATACAAATCCCATAAACTGTATTCTAACTCATTCAGCGGCTGTATTTTACCCAATCAAATTCGAGCAGTACAGTGGTTCATTGCAACAATCAGCAGAACACCGCAGGCCGACTTCGAAAGTTTACTTGTTGCACTGCTACGGCCCTCCAAAGCTACGTCACTTACGCGCTACAATACTTTAGTTTTTCTCTAAACGTTATGCAGTTATTTGCAATTTAGGACTTTTGTCCACATCTACGGTGACAGCTTGCATTTAAAAAAAGAATTATCGAAATCGGCCCGGTGGAAGTCTTAAAATAGATGTCGAAAGAAAACGCTTCACGTTTTAAATATATAGATAAGAGCATAATATATGAGCAGGTAATCTATCAATAACGCAATTAATAATAATAATAATAATAAGAGCTTTATTACGGCACTCAGTGCGGTAATATCCATGGTAATAGATAGATATTACCGCACTCAGAACGGTAATTGATATTACCCCACTCTTTTTATATACAAAATATATTGAACCAGAGTTTATTGATGAGGATAAAATATTGAACAATATACGTTTGCTTATGTCACACAAGAAGACTCGTTAGGATGCTCATAATTAAACTTGTATCGTTCATATCTATTACGTTATAATAATTTAAAATAACACTAACTTGGAAAACCAGGGACAATGATAAACAACCCACCAAATCCGAGAAAAAGATACGCTTGCAAAAAATGTATAAGAACTAAACAGGCATTACTAGAGTTCCAGGAATAATATGCATATGGATGACTAGCTTTTGCCCGCGGCTTCGCTCGCACAGGAAACCTACCTAAGAAAGTACCTAAGGGTTAAGACTACTTATTTTTTCAGTTTATACTTAAAGTATTTTTTATGTCATGCCCACCGTCTTGGACTTAAAAACAAATGCCATTTTCGCAATCAACATCCCAACAACTCTCAATAACGACACCCATATTGATTTTTAGATTTATTTACCCCATTTCACCCCCTAAAGGGTTGATTTTTGGAAAATCACGAAATATGTGTTTGCTTATTTGTTTTTAGGAGTACTCGTACGAAGTTTCAAGTGGAAATGTCTTATTTAATATTACTTTTCCATACAAAATTGGAACCCCCTTTTACCCCTTTAGAGATTGAATTTCGAAATATCTTTCCTTGGTTCTTGTATACATCATAAAGGGAACTTCTGTGCAAAATTTCAGCTTTCTAGGTTTGGGCTGGGAGTTGATGAGTGGGTCAGGACTTTCATTTTTATATACCGTGTGTCCCAAAAGTCTGGAATAAATTCAGTATTTCCTAACATGTACGTTTCCGGCTAAAATCCTCTAACACGTCTATTTTATTTTTTATTTGAGCATTTTTTGAAATAAAATGCATACATACACGGTGTCCCGCGTATGAGGTATGGCGTTATCGATGTTTTTTTAAATGGAAACCCCTTTTTTTATTACGGAATCTTAAAGAACGCATCTTTCTACTTACGCTAAGATAATTTTTGGGTATAGGCCACATTACCAAAAATTAAGAAAAAAAATAAATTTGCAAAATACCCAATTTGATTTTAAGAAGTGTGATTTTGCGCTTTTATCAATAACAGCAATCAACAAAAATCATATCGGTCGTCTTAGTTACTGTCAGGCAGACAACGGTGCACAATTTTTACATTTAATTTAGTTGTTTTAGAAATTACTAAACTTAGTATTTTGCAATTTTTAAATTTTTTCTTAATTTTTGATCATCTGGTCTATACTCAAAAATCAGCTCAACGTAAGTAAAAAGATGCGTTCTTTCAGATTCCGTAATAAAAAAAGGGGTTTCCATTTAAAAAAACATCGATAACGCCATACCTCATACGCGGGACACCGTGTATGTATGCATTTTATTTAAAAAAATGCTCAAATAAAAAATAAAATCGACGTGTTCGAGGATTTTAGCCGGAAACGTACATGTTAGGAAATACTGAATTTATTCCAGACTTTTGGGACACACGGTATATAGATAATAGTAAAAGTACAGAAAAACAATATACCATACAAGAAAAAGCCACTTTAAAAACAAATGGTTTATAGATTAAGTTAAACGCTGTTTAGTTGACAGTATATTTCTGTAGCGACATATCAATTTTGATATAGGTAATAATTTCAGTTTGAGCGATAACCAATTAAAGAATTTAGAAATTTTGTAGCTATAACTTCGTTGCTAACAAGCTGTTTTATGTAAGAATGGTGTCAGTGTACCCTTATAACGAATATTAATATTATGTACATCTTACCTAAACGAGATTTTCTATATAAGTAAGGGTTTTTTTTATCAATGATGATCTTAAAATAAAAACAGGCACTCAACATATGTTTTATTGGACTTTTTCCACTGTCTCGAGTGTTTATCACACAACGTTTCTAGAGTTTCTGATCTACTGCCATTCTCAGGTGAATGAACTTCTGGTTAGTCCTGAGAAGGACTGATTTTTTGTACGTTTTATCACGTACACTCGTGCCTACCCCAGGGTTTGAACCCGGGACCACTCATCGCTGTGATTACGAGTCTGTCACTCTTACCACTAGGCCACCAGCGTGGTTATAAACACTCGAGGCAGTGGAAAAAGTCCGATAAAACATTTAATAGACCACTGTTAATGACATCATTCAGAGAACAGGCACTCAACAGCTTTTTTCTGTTACTCATAGCTAACCAATTCAGTTCAGACACTGTATGCGATACGTGGTCAAATTTTCTTATTCCACATAAATTAATCTCATGCAAAAGTTCTGGACTCTTTGGATCTGTCTTTGCTCATATTTAGTCAAAAAAGGACCATAAATTTGACTGCAATAAACAAATTGGGATGAAACCAATGCTTCCCAAAGGTTTGACTTGATTTGTGTAGATAAAAAGTACCTTTGAGAGTAAATTAACTTAATATTTATGTAGGCTTTCTTTAAACAGTTAGTTACATGTGCTTTGAATCGCAAGGTGTGGTCAATTATAAAGGCTAGGTTTCGTGCTTCACTAACAACCGGCAAGACAACACCATCAAGGTATAGTTCCACACGGTCTTGCATTAGCTTTAAGATGATAGTACGATTGTCGAATAGCTTTAAGTAATGATCTTTAGATATATTTGAGATGTTGATCAGATCCTGATTGATGTGCGATAGTGCGCGTTGAAAATTATTTATATGGAAAGAATAACACAACTGACTGTCATCAGTGTACATACATATGAGCCTAGCAGTAAATAAAATACTTATAAAATGTAATAGTGTGTATCACGTACAAGAGATAACCAAGCATAGAGCCCTGAGGTACACATCTAGTTATTTTGTTTGACCCAGATAAGCCACAGAATCTACAGCCTGGCCCCTGTCATTCATTTGTAAACCAATTTTGTCAGCTTCAGAAGTATTAACTACTTTTTAATTGATTGATAATTGATAAAATGGTTGAATCGGTAACAAATAATAGTAATTTATTATACAAGACGATAAAGTTAAATTTTATCCACGAGTGAATCGTTTAACGTCGAGACGAAGTCGAGACGTTAATGATTCAAGAGTGGATAGAAATAACTTTATCGTCGTGTATAATACAATATTTTTTTCTATAGCAAGAAATTTCACAATTTCAAAAGAAAATAATGACATTTCAAAATGTCAGTAGCTAGATTGGGTTGCTACGATAATACGAAGCTGTCATATTTAATTTAAACAAAAGTTAGAAAATTAAATTACTTTATCTATCCTTGATATTAAAGTGCTACTTTATCTACCCTTGCTGTTAAAGTAAAACTTGACCTTTTGTTTTGAGTTGATAAAAGCACACTTTAACATGTGCTATAGAAAAAAAATTTAAACTTAGTGATGTTATTAACAAGCTGATTTGTTAAATTTCATTGACACAGCTCTGCAACTTTATCATTGCTCACGTTAGAAGCTGCATTTATATAGTAGGTAATTATTGATTGTATCGGGATTGAGGAAATCATCTGGAATAACACAATTCTTATTTAGTCTTTAAGATATCTAGAGATTTAAGCTCGCTGTACATTGCTTTCGGACTACTGTCTCTCAGCGCAAATTCGAAATAAGCTTTCTTTTCGTTCTTAATGGCTGTAGTGGTGTATTTACCCAACAATTTATAATAATCCCAGTGAGCTGGGTTTTTAGTTCTCTTAAATTTTTATTTAGCTTTGTTCCTGAGTGACATGAGTAATCTGATGTTCCCAGTAATCCACGGGGCTCCCTTTCTGGTTTTTAACAGTTTTAACAAAGGCATGCACATTTACAAGGGACAGTATGTTATCACATAATAATTTAATCTGATCATCTACGTCTGCCATGCCGTAAATAACATGAAAAGATATTTGTCTCAAATATATGTAATAAACATATAAATTAAAATATCTGAACGTTTTAAACCACTGGCCTAATTTGAAAGGTAGAAACTGACAATCTACAAAATTCCGATTCATGATCAGCAATGTGCATATCGCCAATTCCAGAAGCAGGTGCCTTTTCTGTATTTGGTACTAAAATCGAATCTAGTATTGAACCATTATTGTTGTGGTATATTGCGGGTTCATTAATTATTTGTGAGAAATGTAATGCATGAAATTAAAATAAACAGTGTTGGAATTATTTAGTTCTAATAGATTAATGTTAATGTAACCAAGATAAATTTGTCAGTAATTACAGCACCTACTAAGGGCAAGAGATAGTTCAAGTTCATCAGAGAATAATTTATAATCCAGTAAAGGAGGTTTATAGGCAACACCAATTACAAATTTTACATTTAAGAGTTCTATCCAGATGTGCTCAATCGTGTCACTGATATGAATTCATTCAATTTAGGGTGGTTGCGAACATAAATATATACACCGCAACCACACCCCACTCGGTTCTTTCTAACAAGTTTAAAGCCATCTATAAAAAGAAGCTCATTACGTATATCAGGAGATAACCACATTTCGATTACAAGAAGAATATCCAATTTCTATGTAATTATATATTTGTTGACTCTTTTGAGTAATAGTGATTGACTGTTTGTTTACGTGTTTTAACAGAAAAACAAAAATGATATAAATAAGCAAATATAAACAATTATACAATTTATGTACACAATTTCATGGCACTTCACTTTGCAGATATTAATTTTTGCCAGTTAAAAATGTTATTTGCAATTTTTATTTTATTGTCTTGCTTTATAAATATTTTCCCATCTGCAGATCAAACGTTCTTCCTGGAAAATGTTTCTGGTACCGAATTTACTAGCATCAGCCTTCCCTTGGTCAATTCTTCCCTTATCACAATACCCAATTTTCTCAGACGAGTATTAGTTACACCTGATTCAAAATGCACAGCGATTCTTTATTTGACAGTGCAGTCCTTCTCACATTGTCCTTATACGTGGTAACACCATTCAGGAGGGGACCTATCCAGTTATACTAAGACATTGAAATTACTACATGCCTCAATCTGCACCTAGTTTTGAGTTCTACCCCTCAGACGAGACCTTCATAACTGAAATAGTAGCAAAGAAATTAGTTCCTTGCATGCAATGAATTAATGTGTATGTACTAACAGAAAATTCTGTTTACAAAAATTAATCAAGTCAGCACTGTTCATAACACATAAGACTAGGCTTATGATAAATGTAAATTATAAATAACGGGTATTCATTTGAATTTGTGATCTAGTAACTGTGTGATCAGCAATAGCAACCAGAACAGTTTTTAATGTTAAGATACTTGTTGTTATAATCAAACTAATAACTTTCCATTAACAATAATTTGTGTATTTTTTTAAGCAAATATTGAACTAAATAAGAGGTTATGTGCCCAACCATATGATGTAATGCGCGACATGGCTTCAACAATTCCAAAATTAACGAGACCACAATTTCAAATGAACACCGGTTAAAACGTTTAGTGTATACAGTGGCGTAACTGTGGGGGGTGATGCGGGTGTTGGATCACCCCCAGAAGCTTTAGGAAGAACTAACTAAAATTCCTCTACAAAAAAAAACTAAGATTAAATTTTATTAATGTATAATTGAATATCAATTATTACATTCGGACTGCAGTATTTTTATTAATTTGAAATTTTTGTGAGAACGTCATAACCTATCAGGATGGTTGTGTGGAATGTTCCGGGCACTCAAATAAGTGCAAACCAGCTGAATGGTGACCCCAACTGCATGCGACAGAGTGACGCAGCTGCTGTGCAACTTTGCGCTTTGGAGCCGAGCTTGCTAATAGGTAACCGTAATAGGTTCGTCTAAAACAGAAAGGATGACGCGCGAGGTATTATAAAGTGGCAGCTTGGGGAACCATCCCCGACATACAGCAGTCCATAGACAAAAGATACTATTCCAGCTGCCATTCGAGCTTCGAGGAAGCCAGTCGACTTTGCCAAAGCACAACGTCTTTGTGAATAGCTACCGAAGCCACGGAACTGACCTCTTTGTTACCTCGCTTTGAAGTAAAGGCAAGTTTACTTATTATAAATAAAAAGAGAATCATAACAGACAATTATGAAGGTATTGCAACAAATTGCGTAATAGCTTCAACGAGCCATTACTTTCCCATAAGGAACGGGAGCGTACCTGCTGAATTTGCGGGTTACAACAAAGCGATGCAAGCGGAATGTGGTCACTAGGAATTAGGAACTACATAACACAAAACGATGCCATTTCATTATGACAGCGCCGCGTTTAAGCTCCTTTCCTCTACTCTGCATGCATACTGGGATATCTGCACACATTTTGTATGGGCTTGATATGTACTTACATTCAATTTCTCGTTTAGTGCGTGTAGATTGGCATAACTTCCACTACGTTTACATATCAAGCAAACTTTTAACCTCACTTTCTGTAGTTGACATGTGCCAGAGGGGTTTAAATTATTATTTTTTGTTATGAATTGTGTCGCTCTATCAGCCTTATGTTTATGTTGTTTTATTATGTTAATTTTGCATGTGTATCTAAGCGTATGATGGGTTGCCTATTGCTATGATGATTTAAGTCGTTATTAACTGTGTGTACACTAATTGGGACATTAAAATCTTAATATGAGTAACTTTTGTTATTATATTGTTCAAAGTATACATCGCAGGGCTTTTCATTTTAAACGAAAGTAAAATAACATCTTCACTGCTTACTAATGAACAGATTATTTTAAATAGTCGGTAAATGAGAAAGTAAAAAGAGAGTAAAATTGCATTTAATATAAAATTTTCTTCATACAACTTTACTACAACTTGCATTATGGCATTATTTGAAGAAAATTGTAAGAGAACAACATAATAATTAGTCTCTCTCTTAACAGAATACGGAGAGAGCAGTGCGGACCTATCCACTTTAAAGGGTTGTATCTCTTTAGGGAAACAACTTGATATTTATGGCTAAACTAACTTGTTTGAGCTTGTAGTTTCTTTAGCCAAAATTATGCTGTATAATTGCCTCGGTAGTATTATTAGGAAAAATATGCTAAGCAACTTATTGAAAGCACGGAAAACAAAATGGCTGATTTTTTAAATCGTTTCGTTTCGAGACCAATTATATTAACTAGTGGAACGTTTAACAGAGCTTTGTAAGCGATATATTATGAGTTAATATAAAATTGTTAACTAATAGCGTCTTATTTAAAACTGTAATCCTAAGGTAGTTCATGTACTACACAATGTATAAGCACAGCCACTTAACGCGTATGATAATAGTATAATCCAGCTGATAAAATTCGAAATGTTTACAAATATTATTATAATGAAAGAAATAATAAAATAAACCTTTTAGAATTTGAACTATTGTTATTATGTACGATTGATGGTTTAAGTTTAAATGCAATTTTAATGTTATGACCTTTATGTCCTAGATGCTGGATCTAAACGAAACCAAAAGTAGAGAATAACATTTACATATAAAATTGTTTAAACCTACAGGTATTCAATTTCCCCGACAGCTGCAAGGTCGTAAACATACTGCTTGTAAAACCATATTATGGGAACCATAAAATACTATCTTTACTTCTGGGAAATACTGCAATAACTTTTCAGATGAATATAGAAGTGACTTTTTCAACCTCAATTACACAATGCTCTAACCTAGAGTATCATTAAGCAAGGCATATTAAATTAGTCAAAATATAATCACACTCTAAATAACTATTGAAAATCTGGACGACGAACTTAAATAGCTTCACATATCGAGCAGTAAATAAAAATACATTATTCATCAAAATGTTTTGATATGTGGCAGTTAAGCTCATGTGCTCCAAAGCTGGCAATATTGCCCTTACCGGATTTGTTTTATACATATTAAAAGTATATAAGCAGTATGAATTAGAGAATGAAAATTTCAACAAGTACAACATGAGAATTATAAGAGAACAATAAAAATTGTAACACTTTACAGGGATTGAACAACTCGCGGTCGCCGGTTGACCGTCACCGATTCGCCATAGCCGATTCGCCATAGCCGATTCACCGTAGGTCAAATTCGTTGTCTATCCGATTTGCCGTCATCCCAATTCACAGTCGCAAAAAGCTGTATTTTTGAAATACTTTAGTAGTTAACAAATAATAGGTAGTTCTATTGCTGAATACCTACATCTAATCCCTACGTTGGGTATTAATCATGTGTATTTTTTTCTAATCATTACTAAACCATGCAATTGCTGTTCAACGAATTTGTGAAACGTTTTGTAATGAACATAACTGAGTAATTTATTTATTTCAAAACAACGTAATTAGCATTACTAATTAATTACTAATTACATGGTTTTCAAATAGTCCATTAGTGATAACATGTAAACTATGTTTTCCATTTTTTAAAATATTTTATTTACACTAAATTGATGCTGGTATTTTGTTCATTTACAACGTTATTCGCCGACGGCCAATATTCCGATGGTGAATCGGCGGCGAGGAATCGGCGACGGCCGATCGGCGTCGGTGAATTGTCCTAGGCCAATATTTTACCAATAAATAACTCACCGTAAAGTTATCGAAGAATGTTCCTATTCTAACTTGAACATTAGTTACAGTAATTAGGATGATCATATATTGTTTGAGGCTTTGGCGGTTACTTGCATTCGCAATGTTAAAGTTAGCATTCGACTTAGACCGCGTAGTCTTACTTGTAAACAAACAGCCTTTTTTTGGTTTTATGTGCCTTATGACTTGTGAACTAAAATAGTAATCATGTTTGTTGGTGGTTTGTGAAACCATACAAGCCAACCATGATTTGGTCCGTGTTCTTAAAGTAGCTTGTAAAAGGGGATACTTTGGTAGACTTGGCCTTTTTGCTGAGTGTGCACACATGCAGACTAACGTTTTGCAAGACATTGTATAACGGCCCGTTTTATATCACCATCGCAGCTAATAATAACCTTGGCATATAACCATTATTCTGTTAGGAATAAAACTAAACTGTATTTCTCACAATGTATCAATTAGCTTAAGATGCATTGTGCATTTAAATTTACGACTCTACGTGAAAGATTGTGCGTGTACAGCAGATAATACAGCGTACAAAGCAACTGGTGCGCGAACAGCAACGCGGGGAACAATCGCCCTCAAACGCCCCTGTTGTAATGAAATCAAAAATTGACCTGAACTCGTACTAAGTTGATTATGTTAGCTTCAAACATTATTCAAATGACAGCCAATTTCTACAGACTCAAATTAACAACAAAAAGCTACATTTCTTGCACAGTACAACGTTAACTATGAATAATCCTAAATCGTAAACCTACGCGCTCCGAACTATAATATTGCATTTCCTGACAGATGCTTTAATCGACGCCTTTGTGCTGACGGCCTGCTGCGTATATTCTCAAACGCAGTGCGCACCTAATACAGGAAGGTGTGCGTGTACGGCCTTTAGAGGTTCTGTCTCGCTTGACTTCTTTGCTGGTCCTCTCCAATTACCAAATAAGGTATCAAAGTGTCCACCTGCAGTGATGACTAACGACTGCTTATCTCGAAACACCTGGATCGGGCTTCCACAACTCGACCCGGCGATTCTTCCAATAACGCAGCCGTTTATTTTGTTCCTGTCTTCGGATCGTTTAACTGCAATGTCTACAAGGCGTCGACCCTCTATATGCGGCTAAACAGCTGCTACTTCTACACTTCACTGCTCTCGAAATTTATCAAAAAATACAGAAAGATTGGCCTTTAACTGGCGCTGGAACGCACTTCCCAAGACCTGCTCGAGCGGCTTTCACTTCTGCCCATGGAACAGATACTTACACTCGCTGGGCGAAGCTGAAGCTGCGTCTGATACGAACTTATAGATACAGATGATACCAACATATCCTAAGAATGAAAAATACACACATACCCAAAAGGGCACTGCTCAATAGACACAAATGAAGAAATAAAAGGACCAGTCGGAACAACTATGCAAATGGGGCATACTCTTGATTTTATAATGATGATGATAGGTGACTGCATGTTAAGGAGCATGTTACTGGCGATTTCAATTCTAGTGTTTACCTCCTGGTCTGAATCAAGTTTTCCGTTTACCTTGATCCGATACTGACAATCTGCCAATGCGCTTTTAAAGATTATGCCATACCACTCTGTGCATTTTCATTTCCTTCATGATTCTCCTTGTCTGATATTGCTATTCGGCGTTCTTGCCAGCTTCAGCATTTCCATTGGAATTTTGTTCTACTCCTTTTCAGGCGGAAGAGCATGAACAACCCCGGAAATAATAATTTTAGGCCTTTGCTTAAAACTCACCTTTAGCTCAAGACCCTTTATAGAATCTCCAAATATCCACGTTCAGTAATTTTGTCGTATTTGTTCTCCTTGTGACTCTTCCAGTAGAGAAATCTTTAAGAGATGCCAGCAATTTTTGTTGTCTCTTTTGTATGATAAATAAGTTATGTTTAGCTTATAGTTCGCCCGATTACCTACATTTATCCGATTTCTAGTTGTTATTGGAATTTTTATTTATGTTCTTATCTCATAGTACAACCTAAAATGTACAGCTTCTTTATTCTTTGACAAGCTTCTTGTATACACGAGATCAATCAATCCAGTCAGCCCTACTTCTTTCTTCTTTTCTTTTTAATCTGACTTTGGCATTTCTTAAAAGAAGAGTATATTTAAACTTATTCCGTTGGGAGTTAATATCTGCGTTTGCATTGTCCACTTCCCTTTATTTTTATTACTATTTATTTAGAAGCATAAACACGGATATACTAATAATAACAATAACAATAAAAAAAATTTATGTATTCTTGCAAATGCTGTATGATTATTAGTATACAGCTGTTACACACCTCTTTGCAACTAGTGCTGAATTCTGAATGTGACTTCCTATTTGTCAACATAATTTTACAAGTTTATTTTAAACAGTAATTTTTACAGTAATTTAAATCACTTGAGAACTATCATTATTCCTGTAGTTTTGTATTCGTACCAATTTTGAGAAAATGAAACATTTCCAAATAACAGCCGCAATCGGAATAATTTTATTACCAGCGCTATCTAAGTCAGCGAAAGTCTTAATGGGTTCTGAAATATCGTCCCTTTTAGGGCCCAGTAAAGTTCAACGGCGCCGACAGAGTGGGGAACTCTGCGCTCAAGCAAGTACAAGGTAAAGTACGCAATGACAGATATTTTGAAAATTAACCGCTGAGTTTCAGGCGGAAATTTGCGTGACATTGCCATTTACTACGCGGAAAGTAATTTCCTGGATTTTCAGTGTCTGGGGTGCCGGGGGATTAAATGGCAGGGCGGCCAAATCCCAATAGCTCAAAGGATATTAAAGTTTCGTTTAGTTACAATCCCGAAACTGGCCTTTTTCGTCGTTCTGTGTTTTTCAGCGATCGGCATCGCTACCTCCCTGCTCTTTTTGTACTTCAACTTGCACTTCAGAAGGATGCGAACGGTAAAGCTTTCCAGCCCTCGCCTGAACAACGTGGTAGTGCTGGGTTGTATCTTAGTTTATATCGCAGTCATCCTCTTGGGACTAGACCAAGCCACCATTTTTTTCAACGAGAAGTTTCTACAGTTGTGCACGGTAAGTAAGGGACGAGAGATTAAGGCTTGTCTAACATTGCAACTTTTAGGTGAGAGTGTACCTGCTCTCTGCAGGATTCTCCCTTACGTTTGGGTCAATTTTTGCCAAAACATACCGAGTGCACAGAATCTTTACGTCATATAGTAGGACGAGCTTGGTTAAGGACAAGCTGCTCAAGGATAAACAGCTGATTGGATTGATTTTTGTGCTGCTTTTAATCGACGGACTGATTATTCTGCTATGGATTATCATCGATCCGATGGAGAGGAAGCTGAGGGATCTACCCATAGAAATCAATTCAGAGGATCGTGGAATTGTCTACCAACCTCAAGTGAGTAACGATTGCAGATTTAGACTTTAAGTGAAAAGTAGTTTTTAATTCAGCAGTACTTATCTACACAAAACTCCCTACTTAACCATTCTCACCATGCACCATGAACATTATGCTTTCACTTGTCTGAAGCAAAATCAAATCAACTTGGAAATAAAGGAATGAGTCATGTTAGCGTAATTATAGTCCTATCTTGCACGCGATGACTTTTTCCTAAATATAGCTAAATGTAACGCAATCTTTGTCCCATTTAACCAACCTCCTATGTTGTAAAGTTTACAAGATCCCCGTGGTGGGAATAGTCAAGTGGTACACCCTGCATAAGTGAAACTGTTAGTTTAGTTGAATACTTTTAATCCTACTCTGGAAAGCAACAACTTAATGACTTGCATAAATGTAAGAAATTTGGTGAAGCAAGCATATGAATATTCAACTAAATATAAAACAAACATAAACAATTCACTTATAGAAAACTAGTAACCTTTCAAATGAATTTTTAAAAAATCGCCCAGTAGAAAATCGTATGTACTTATAATACGTAGAAGTATTCTTCTACTCTGTTTAGCCCTGAGTTCAGTCTTCGAAATTGTTTTTTGTATATATTCGTTGTGTTAAGACACAGACTTTTACGGTTTAGTATAATTTATTTCCGAATTCTGGTAAAGGGTAAACACGCACTTAAGCTTCAATAGACTAGCCTTCAGATTCCATATAAGTTTTACACGTATTCTGGCTACTGATCTAAGGGTCGAGAGTTCGATTCTCGACCACGGTGAGGTTTTTAAAAATAAAAAATGCGGATGAAAACGAATGCCATCATTCGGAAGTGATGTAAAGCCGTGGGTCTCATGTTACTACGATGTGTAGCAGGTAAACGATACGTCCCTAGGGTTCAAATTCTTTAGCCTTGGCAACATTCTAAGTAGGACTTTGACCATATGACCACAAAAATTGACGTCGAAGGTACCTGGTACTTTGCATACTAAGACCTTGTCCATAACAACTAAAAAAACAAAAATCATTGCTGTAAAAAACGTGGTACTTACAAAAAAGTGAGATTAGTACGTCATAATTGGCGCAAAAAACAAGTTGCAAGGCATATCTTGACTAGTACAACAGGTTAAACGTTTAAAACAATGGTTTAGGTTGCCAATTTACATCATAGTTAATTGATTCATAAAACAAAAACCAATCTTTTTTGTGTACTGACTAGAACATTACAGCGTTTGTAATGTAGCCTTTTCCTGTGCCCTTATACTATACTGTACTATGAATGTATAATGCCCTTTGTATGCTAGTTTACTCAATCGTAGTAGTACAAGACCCGCTCTTACCGCAATGTGGCTAAGGTTTTATGCCAATATTGCTCTTGTAGACCTGCTCGTAATCACATATAATGCTGTAATTATATATGCAAATCCTACCAGCAAAAAAACCAACAATTTACATGAAAATTCATATAATATGCAGACAGAAAAAACATGCACAATAATAAGCTGTAAATGTTATACGTTGTCAACAATATATTAGAATTAAATAAATGTCTACAGGCTTACGGCTTGATTTTATACACGTAGTAACTATAAGTGTAACTTATTAATTACCGACGCCCCGTCCCAACACAACGCGAAAAATGTTAAAGTCTAGCCCACAAACCCACTGAAGCTGGTCCTGCCTCGTTGCAGTTCTACAACAGCTGGATCGGTGTGTCAACAGTATGACTCAACGCTTTATCCTGGTTCTGTGAATTCAGCAAGTAGGTTCACATTGACGCGTAATTTGCCCTCTGCTTTTGTTGCACAATGCGGTGTAACAGTTAATTACTTATTACGGCTTTGGTTTTTTCCAATCTTCTTAGGTCGTATAATTACAGTAACTAAACTTGCCTTTAATTCGCTGCAAAATCAGCAGGAGGTCAGCTCCGAGTGCTGTTGGAAGCTGCTAACAAATGTGTCGTACATTGACAAGATCGCTTTACTTCTCCGACAGTTGAATGACAGCCGGAATAGTAGCTTTTACCAAAGGGAGCTACGTCTCGAAGAAGTTCCCCAAGCCAACTCCAAGGCTTCGCGTGGCGTCCCTGCTTTCTTGGGTGACACACACGGTTCGCTTACTGGTGAGCGACTGACTCACCGCATCTTTTTTCTATTATTAGATGCACGTAACGATTAAATCAACTGACTCGCGCACACAAGCTTACGCGAGAAATACACAATGCGTTTTAAGCTAATTGATACATTGTAAGAAGTACAGTTTAATTTTGTTACTTACAGAATAATGGTCAACCACCAGGATTATTATTAGCTGCAAAGGTGATACGAACCGGGCCGTTACACTTTTGAACATTGAGCAAATTGGATGGTAACAAAACAGCTAGACAATCATCAAAACTGAGACGAAAATATACAGGCTATATTGTTTATCAACCAGTCGTTCGTTACTCTCTCGCAGTTTAAAAATTAGTGTTAGATATAGTGGGGGAACTGAGTTTAAAGATACAAAACATGCTCGGAAGAAGCTCTCGTTTGCATTCAAAGATGTTTTCGTAAAAATTTTTAACTTCGAAAAAGCATTTGACCTAGTCCAGCACGAGAAAAAATAATAGCTGAGCTGCGCTGAATCCTAAAGGTAAAGATCAAATGTGATGGCGGATTAACAGAAGACATCATTATTCAAAAAGAAGTAAGACAAGGATGTGCTGTCGCCTTTGATTTTCTTTTATATTCGGAACTTGGTCAAAGAAGCTGCAGAAGATGCAGCGAAACGAAACAAAACAAACGGCATTCCACTTAATACTTCTACAATACTGTTCTGCAGCTGCTGATGGATCCAACAATGTCAGCAAGATGGTCTCAAACTAAATACATGATGTCATGAAGCAGCCAATGCTAAATAATGCTGGCACTAAAGTGAATGACACTTCTCTGACTAGAGATCAAAAGATGAAATACCTCGGATGTAGTTTGGATGAAATTTAGGATTCATTTGAGGTCAGCAGATCTCGGGTTGAGTAAGCCAGTGTAGCCTCAACAATCATACGACTCCGGTGAAACCCTACAGAGAGCTGTCTGAAGAAACTAAAAGCTTTCGGGATGTAAGTCTACAGATGAACGTTACGGATTAGCTCCACAGACAGGATTCGCAAAGATGTACTGGCGCGAATCAAGAGAGGCGTGGGAAGCAGGAGAACGGCGTTGCTGAGGAATCTTTGACAATGGTTCATGCTAACGACAAAATCACTCTTCAAAGTCGCCGCCAACATTAGTAAAAGTGTCAAGACATTATAGAATCTGTGTGTTTTGTAAAGAGGGGATAAACGGTCGGCCTTACCTTTTGGCGAAAGTTGTATTTGTTATTTTGCCGGCTGGTAATTATCGGCCTAGTTGGGATAGCTCGCCGCGAGGGTCGCAGGGTTCCAGCTATGCTGAAAGAGAATAATACAAAAAAATAGGAGAGGGCGCCAGGTCCTCGACTCAGATCTAATTCTTGTGCCGGACCGTACACAAGGTAAGGACAATTTCCAGCAGAACAAAGAAAAATAATCAAACCAACCACCAATGAAAATATCACAGCTTTATTGTTAAATGGTGAATATGTACTATAGTGCAAATACAAACACAATTATATACTAAATCGGGCAGGCGTTCAAATACATATACGTATCCATACGTTGTAACAATTATAAATTCAATGTAAATATATATATCTAGGTAAATTACAACAAATGCATACAAAAAGAAGAGATGAAGTTTCGAGCCGAAAATAAATATTACCATGCAAATATTCGTAAAGCTAAATTTAGGCCGCGAAACGTTGGACAATACAAACACTCTAAAAAGAAATGAGGGTACGCAGGGCGTCGAGGAGACAATTAAAATAATGTAAATTGAGTAAGCGCGAGTCGTGGAGCGGGTTTAAAATTGCGCGTGCACCGGCTCAGAGCAATACAAGTCCACCTTGGCTAACGTTTTAACCCCGAAGGTTAGCCCTAAATGACGCTATCTCTATATCCAAAATTTTCTAATGGGCGGAACCAACGTGCGTTTGCGTGGCCACACATGAACGACGGTGTCCATATTAAAAATGCACTAAAGTATAAGCATGTATATTTACATGCTAATGAAAGCGAAGGCTTGGATTTGCGCCTTAATCGGTTAGCGGAGATCGGCAAATAATCACAATGCTCCCGTAGCGAGTTCACGCGACACCGCCACCGTGGTGTGCCTATCTTCACGCTGAACGTTTGACATGAAAATAGCGAAGATTAAGGCGTCCGAGTTACTGTTTTGTGGTCCGAACTGTGTTATGCAAGCGGGTGAGTAAAAGCGACGTCCAGATAGGACACAAGTGAAGCTCAAAGCCCTACAAGTTCTACTCTATAAATTTTACAGATAACGCAGAGGTCAGTGGGTGTGCCCACCGAAGCAACAACTCCAGAGCAGTACACAGGTAAACCTTATGACCTCAATTTAGCAAGTAGCAGAGGGTAACCGCATATCATTGCGCGGCGGTCCTAACAAGAATAACACAATTACAAATATTAATAAGCTAACGATGCACGAAACCTACTATCGCACGATCCGTGCTGATGAAAACACACATGCCCTAAGTACTAACGACATGAAACAGTATGATTCAATTATAAGTTACAACAGGCGCAATGCATATTAACTACAATAACGTCTTGCCTGCAGGAAAGTACACCAGAACCTAACCTCTCCGTTTGCTCCCCTGTGGTTGGACGTAGCTAGCGAAGCAACGAAGACGGCCGCAGCTGCGGGATGCAGTGCCAGCTATGGAGGTCGCAAATGGAAAATGGGCGTAAAGCAGTTGCTCAATCTTCAGCGTTGCCCACAAGAGTTGCAAAATTCACAGGCGATGCGACCATCTTAGGGGCACAGTGCATCGGACTGGATTTCAGCAGGGTGCAGTCGAACGGGGTAGGTCTACTCCAGACAGGAAGGATTTCAACCAGATGGGGAGTGTTTTAACTCCCACCGGAAATGGCTAAAAACGCACAGAACCCAAATGTATTCCCGATTAAGAAGAAACTGGCCTAATCTTACCTCAAGCTGGGGTGGAGCCGAAAGAAGCGTGCTAAAGTCGGTTCCAGGAGATCCGCCAAAAGCGAAAGGACGCAAGTAAGTAGCTAACCAATAATTACGAACGCTCACGATAACGCAGAAATGCTTCCAGATCCCTCAAACAATCTATTCGAAGAGGCGAGCTCTACCAAAGGGCTATGAAGCACTTAGCTTCAGAACAAAACCTACTAGCACGACAGTATATCTTGAAAAGAAAACCGAAAAATTCAAAAACCCAGCCTACAGGTCATATGATAACGCAATTTGGGCCAGAAGATGCCAAAAAAAAACCAGTCAGGCAGTTTGACTGCAGGAAAAGATAACATTGCTCTAGCAACAAATGGAATAGTTTAAAATAATTGTAACACCGGTTGGCTAGCGGCCGTACCCAAACATTTGTAAAAATATAGCAAGAATAAACCTAATTTGCAAGATATGAGTAAATTAACGAGGGGTTGCTTACGAAACTGCATGATAATTATAGGAGAGTAATTAAAAATAAGATATAGCCAATTATACCCAGTCTAAAGCATGCAAAAATTGACAAAAGCCAACCATAAATATTCAGGTTCAAAAATTCAGCTAGCAAAAGTTCAATACTACGGGGGACGCTCCAAAAGTATCGTAACAGTTTGTCCAAATATGATGCAGCTTTCTGTACTAGCAGCGTTACTTATTTAGCCAAAAACGAAAAAATAGTTCTTCTTTTTTGTAGAATAAAAGAAACAACGATGTAAGAGGCAATCCAGAAAGTGATACAGTTGAACAAATGCACCCAACGACTTGTTGAGTTGTTACGGTTTTTTCCAACCAAAGTGATGATCAGAATAAATGTTGTTAGGTATTGTATGATTCGTAACAACGATTAGAATGTCGTACTGTACGAACCGACCACCATCATGTCCACAAAACGACAATGTTAAGAGAAATGGGCGGGGCGATTATCGGAGGTAATAACAAAACTGATGTTACAGCAAGTAGGAAGAGTAAAGTGTGACTATTTAGAAATTGCAGTTACATCTAACATGAGTAGCGATTAAATTTATAGATCTAACAATAATAAAAAAGTGGGTGAATTTGTAGGCGGGAGAAAACCTACAGAACTAGTGCAGCAACAAGACTAGTCACTGTTATAAATCGCGACAATTCTGCTTGAAAATTTTTGTATTCTACAACGTCACCCATTACTATTAGCGTGTTATTAGTGAATCTGATGTTGATGCCCTCCCCAGATAATATCCCGTTTGATAATTTAGATATTATTTTACGAAACATTTTTTTAGACATATGTCATAACTCATACCTATACTTGAAAGCTTTGAAAAAATCGAAAAAACTGAAAAATCACAAGAGTAAGCACCATACTTCCGGTTATGCGATTTTCTTCAAAAGCTTGCTGTCGCATCTAGATAGTAAACAAAACTTATATATGAAGTTTCAACGCCATAGCTCTTTTCGTTTTTGAGATTTTTTGTTCACAGAAACACAAATTTGTTTTTAGGGTTCAGGGGACTCTAAAACGTGAAGATCTGTTGAATACTCAATTTCGAATCCAATACTTTATCGCAAAAGGAAGTAAAAAATAATGCACTTTCGCATTGGGTATAGTTGCAGTAATATTTGTAGCTAGGGAATGTTTTATTTTTTTGCAATTTACTTGCTTTTAGCCAGCGGTTTGTTTCCTGATTTGTAAGGCCTTCCAGGTTGAATCCTTTTTCTACCACAAGAAAAATGCATCCTTCGGTTTCTACGGATGCGAGACGTTGGTTGCACCCGAATGAGTTTGCCTCTTTCAATGCCTAGTATTTTTATGGTAAAAAATTGCGTCAGTTGCATTAATGTATTGAGGTTGGTCACTTTTCAGTCCTAGTGAAAGACTAAGCTTTCCTTATTAATTTTTAGTTTTAATCGTTAATTCGTTGATAACCACATGCTGTCCCTTGAAAGTTCGATATTTAATATTTTTAATTTTCAGGGTAGCGAAATGCCCATAACAGAGCATGAATTGAAGAACCTTTGTAAACTTTCTATTTATTATTTTTTTTTTGAATCTGAGACATTTTCAGCAATTTCTACAAGCCTCGTGAATTCTAATGTGAGATCTTTTACTGCTTCTTGATGAAGTTGTTTTTCGTCTAAGTCTGAAATATTGAACAATAAGTTGTTACAATATGGGGTTTCGTATCGACGGAATCTAGCAGTTTCATTATAGGGTAAATCATCACAATTGCAAGTGATACTGCCCACTATATTTTTCTCTATGTTTTACGAAACGCTTGCATCATTTATGTTATTTAAATTTCACTTTCTAAGAACATTTTTCTATAAAAGGTGTCAGAATTTTCCCTGTTGCAATATATGCGAAAATTTTGTTTGTCAAGGGAAGTCAACTAAATACACGTAAATATGTGAAGCTGGCTCTGCATTGAACGCGCAGACGTGTTTACAATATACGAGTACACCACTTGAACCTTGACTGCAATCGCAAAACGCATTTTTAGTAGACACCGTGTCGTAGAGAATATTTTTATCTTAAGTAAATTCATCCACTTTGATATCATTTAATCCCTCCCTATTGTACAGAATGTTATCGTTTGAGTATTTGTTATATGCATATGACAACAATCGTCTTACATGGTAATTTTCCAGAATTTCATTGACGAAGTCGGTTAATTCTACAATATTAAAATTTATGCAGCTTTGGAAAATATTATCTTTCATCACTTCAATAGAAGCTTTACTGTATTATTTCACAAATTGTTAATAACTTATTTTTAATGTTATCCATTGGGAAAAATATTAACATCCCACGTGGTGGTGCTGGCGTGCGACAAAGTTACTCGGGTATATTTTACATGACAACACTGTGGCCGGGTATAATTTACTTTAATGCCATTATGAGCGTGGTCTAACTGTGGTAAGGTATATTTTACAAAATCGCTATCGGTTGCAACTTATCCACAATTGCATCGACATTGTAATAAACTAATTCATGATCAAACAACGCATGAAGGTTTTTAGTACCAAAGGCATCTACCAAATCAGGATTAGTGATAATTTCAGTAGGGTATTAGTATAGTATGTCGCCACATTGGAAAAAACTAAACGTATGTCCGACCCGGACCCTAGAAGCATACTCATCAGCTCCCTCTCTTTCTCACAGAGAGTATCCATGGGGGTGGGCGGTTGTGAGGCTTCCTCTTCGGATAGCTGCTGTGGTAGCGGCGGTTCTCCTACTGATGATGGAGAGGTATCCGAGGACGCACCTTGGTCTGCAACAGAAAAAGGTTTAGGGGTATCCGTAGACCCACCCTGCCCTGAGGATTTGGAGTCTGGAGGTGCATCTCCATGCCTCTGAATTTTTAATTTTAGAGTTGTAAACTCATAGTGCAGTTTACTACCTCTGCTTTTGACTGCTGTTTCAGCCTCTTGATTTAGCCCAAAAGCCAGGAGTCTGCCAACGGACTCCTCCTTTTCGGCTGTGTGGAAGAGGGGCCAGTCCCCAACACCTATCCCGGGATTCTGCACTGCCAGCCGGTCTCCCTAGGTTCAGGTTTCCTTGGAATCCACAGAGCTGTCTTCGTCAGCCTGAGCAGCCGATCCACCTGGACGACGCTGAGACGGGTGCCCTCCCATAAAGTGGGCAGGTTTGATACTGCTGGTCATCCTCGCAGGTGATTCGAAGAATCTTGCCGGAGTACTGCCAGCTCTTGAAAGTGGGTGCAATTTGGCCTTCGGATAGAGCGAACATGTGATTGTCCAGGGCCACTAGCAACTGGGCTTTTATTAGGTTCGCTTGGACCTGGGTGATCTTACCAAGGGGGGTCCTTAGATCCACAGTGGCCACGCCGAGGTGCCTCGTAAGGGCCTCTTTGTAACTACTTACCCTTTCAGTTACTTTTTGGTCTGGCTTGACCTTCTTTTTCGGATTAGAGGTGAAGGGTATGTTTCCATCCGATCTAATCCTTTTGCTTATGGAAGGTGTAGGTCTACCGGAACCAACTGCCTTGGGGCTAACTCTGGGAGCCACTCCCTTGGTAGTGGTTGAGGATGACCCACGTCTCTTTCCACTTCTGTCTTTGATTTGGCCTGAACCTGCCGCCTTAGGGTTAGCTTCAGGAGCCAGTCCTTGAGTGGAGGTAGAGGCAGTAGCGCCGGAGTTCTCTGCAGCTAAGCGAGCCTTCCTCCTGCGTTTCTGTTTGGCGCCAGAAATTCTCTTCCTCTTTGGAATAGTCTGTTGCTCCCCCTTCTCTTTTTTTGCAGCTACTGTTGCCGTTGCTGTTGTGTTTTTGGTTGAGGTGGTAGCCTAAGACGCGCCCTGTATGGTTTCTTTAATCTCGTCATCTATGCTGAAAGAAAAAGTTTTCATCTCCCTAGCTCCCCACCCACCATGGAGCCCAACAAGGGATGCCGAACTTCGACGCCAAGGATACTAAGGAGATATAGTTCCCAGAGATGAGTTGCACATGAGCAGGCACCTTTAGGCGAGCCCCAGGGTATCAGAAACCAGAACCCCTAGGAACCTTAAGGACCCACTGCATGCACCTTCACCCCCAAAGAGCTCACCCTTCCGGCGGTCTGACCCGACGGAACAGCCGATTGATCGAGGTGGGTTAGTCTCGACCTCCCGTCTAGGTGAAATCAGGGCCAAAGATGTGTTACTGCGCTCCAGAAAACCAAACCGTCCCAGAGGCAGCTCAATCACCAGGATCCCTTCATCCAACCAACACGGGTCGCCTCGCACGGCAGAAACACGGGAGTAACCTAAGACCCTGTGAAATTTATTGATCGGTAACAACTCAGTGAAGAGGGGGATGGTCCGTGGTGGCCGCTTTCGTTCCATCACACAGGAGCTTAGTCCCGGGATGTCCCTACTAGCTAACTACTAACCTTGGTCCGGAGGACCTCAGACGTTCTCCTATCTTCCACCTGGAGACGCGCTTGTTAGGTGTCCCAACCCCCGAGTGCGATTAGCGTGAATTCTTTTGCTACAAAATACAGAGTGGCTACGAAAACCGCGGCCACTTTTCCAACTATTAACACCAGCTGCCGATATTTTTTACGATGTTTAGGTATTTAAATTAAAATTAGCTACGCTGCTTTCCACTGTCAATTTCAAAATTAAACTCTGCTGTCAAACTGACAGCGTAGCAGATATGAATACAAATGGCCAGCAACGTATTGCTATCGTGAAATGGTTTTATTAAGAGCAAACGTGTCATTCTACCAGAATGGCAGTACAAATAGCGCAACATCGTTGGCGTCAAACGTATGCGAACTGACCACCACCAGCTGGTAGTAGCATTATTGCAATTGTTGCTACACTTGAACTAATTTCAGTAGTCCACTTTGATTTTGCGTTGCTGTCAGTATTTTAATTCAATTTTCTATAGCCCCTCTATTTACAAATAGTAGCGACATCGTGGGGCAAACCTGATGCAAACATGAAAATACAAAAAGTTACTAAACGATACGAGCAACCGCGGGATATTTAAAATTTCAGTGTAAGCAGTGAAAAAATAACAGATTAATCATTACAATTTTTTACTCAGAAAATCTACTATATACATTTTTTGGTAGAATCATTGAGTCCATTTTTTAACAACAAAATACATTCGTTTGCGAATATAACTAATTACATTTTTTTTTAAATTCCACTACAATTATCAAAGTTAACATCCAGATTCAACTGTAGAATCTGGTTTTCTAGTGCTTGCATATGAGTGTAATTTATTTTATTTATTGCAGAAACATTAGTTTTAAAAATTTCCTCAATTTTAGTAAAAATTTTAAAAGTTAACCATATGAAACTGCGACTCTGAGAAATGTACCTGCAATTTATGTTTTAAAGTATGTGTGTAGTAGTCCAGAGAAATTAGACACTGCTCTTCGGAAAAATTCCCGGAAAGCTGGATTTTGGTATGAGCCTTGATATTGTGGTTCTAAACAAAATGTCAAAAGTCCTCATCGATCCGAGTGCCGCTAAAAATGTTAAGGGGAGGCAAAGGGCACCAAAAACGGTATTTCGTGAATATCTCGTTAACGGTCACTTTTACAGAAAAAATATTTATTATTAAATTTGTAGCTTATGAAATTTCTAACAATAAAGATATCATGACTTTTATTCGTAAAAGTAACCGTTTTGGAGATATTCGATTTACATAGTTGTAACGAATAGATGCACTCCTCAATGGCATGTAAGTATATCTCATTGGAGTTGCGACTTGAAATATTCCAGAATTTCCTTGTTTCAGAACCCATAAAAATAGAAAGAAACACATATATAGTACACTGTAGTCTATACAGAGAAGGAATGTGCTCCGAAAAGTTCCCCTCCGTTGTCATAAAACCTCAAGGGACATCTGCTTGCTATTCGTGTAGGAGCATAATAGTATATTATGTTATTAGGAACAAGCTCGGCAGATAATTACAGCCGAGCTACATAAAGATACTTTTGTTCCGAATAACATATAGTATTTTTTCTTCAAACGTTTATAACAAATTATTTAAGAAATTTTAAGAAACCTGGAATTATTTTAAGGTAGAGGATTGGGTAGACTGATAAATTTAGGGTGCTTTGGAGAGCGTCACCATGACTACACTATAAACAACGTTGTGAACAAAATCCGAAAAAAATACTTTTTTCTATAGCACATGTTAAAGTGTGCTTTTATCAACTCAAAACAAAAGGTCAAGTTTTACTTTAACAGCAAGGGTAGATAAAGTAGCACTTTAACATCAAGGATAGATAAAGTAATTTAATTTTCTAACTTTTGTTTAAATTAAATATGACAGCTTCGCATTATCGTAGCAACCCAATCTAGCTACTGACATTTTGAAATGTGATTGACTGTCATTATTTTCTTTTGAAATTGTTAAAGTTCTTGCTATAGAAAAAAATATTGTATTATACACGACGATAAAGTTATTTCTATCCACTCTTGAATCATTAACGTCTCGACTTCGTCTCGACGTTAAACGATTCACTCGTGGATAAAATTTAACTTTATCGTCTTGTATAATAAATTACTATTATCTCGTTAGTCTTGCTTAAATGTAACACCCGATATAAATGACGTCGATACTTGCGACTCCACTGAAGATGTAGATTCATCACGTTTCTTGGCTGAATCTATGGAAATAGAGAAGACAGCAGAAGAACAAGAAGAAGAAGAAGAAGATGATGAAGAGGAAAGCATACCAATTGAAATAGAGTCTGAAGATGAATATTAATAACTCCTATTTTGAATCCAAAACTGATTAATGAACAAGTTAATGAACATTTGATAATTAATATTTTTTCTGTAAAAGTGACCGTTAACGAGATATTCACGAAATACCGTTTTGGGTGACCTTTGCCCCCCCTTAAAATTTTTAGCGGCACTCGGATCGATGAGGACTTTTGACATTTTGTTTAGAACCACAATATCAAGGCTTATACCAAAATCCAGCTTTCCGAGAATTTTTCCGAAGTTTTGCGTTTATTTTGTCTAATTTCTCTGGACTATAGTGCACAAGTTCGCAAGGAAGTCCGCAAGCAAGTCCGAAGTAAGTCAAATTACCACTTACTTCACAAACTCTCAAATCGATCGCGTTTTGTACGTGATCACGTTGAATAATATTCAACTACGCATTTTCCTACTTTCATTGTGCGGTATTCTGAATTGCTGAAGTCCTTTTCTGTCAGTATTTTTACATTTGTCGACACAACACCCTGGCATTTCCACGTCCTTGTCTTCAAATTAGCCGCCGAAGAGAAAAACACGGCAAATGTCAATGTCACAGGTTATGCAACTTCCTTGTCAATTTTTAAACATGCTAGGGACTTTAAAGGATACCAACGTGATTTTGCCCCAGCGGCAACATCAAACGTTGTCGCTATTATTTGTAAATAAAGGGGCTATACAATTTTCTAGAGTCCCTGTATATAGAACTATATACAGGGTTTCTACAATTTTCTTTACTAGATCGCCATCTCTTGACCGCCGCAAGAAAAGTGGCCGGGATTTTTCTAGTCGCTCTGTACCTATAGCTACAAAGTGGTCAGAAAATTGGTGTTAAATGCATTAACCCGCTTTTGAAATAAAATTGAAACGCGGCGTTACAACGTGAAGGGTACATGTCCAAGGAGCATAAGAAACGTGATTGAAAGTAAGATACTGTAATATTCAATAAACAGACAAATATTTTTTTTAATGGAATCCAAACTACAGGAATCAGCGTGAAATACCAAAGTGATCAAGAAATAGCACTGTCGTCAGTGCAATAAAAAAACAATTAAGACACGGTGAAGCGAGACAGTGCTTGTTGACTGTAAAAACCTGTACTATACAGTGTGATCTCGTTAATAGCAACCCATAAAGATTTGATTAAATGAGAAAAGAAATGCAGAATTCAAGAACTAACAATGGTTCTTAGAAATCGTTATATAATTATTTTGAGTTATCTTAAAAAACTGATTTTTTAAATTTCTAATTCTAATTTTTTCTGGCGTTAATATTAAATCTAATGTGAAACTTACAAAACTTTCAATGGGCTTAAAGACTACGTTATCAATGTTTTTGTCCCACGTTTCTTGTTCGAGCAACCATCATCAAGTTCATTTTTGCAAATGCGGTCCTAATTTAGTGATGTGAAATTTTAGACGACCTTTCTATTCTGAATTCATCAATGTACCATACATTATGGTTTAATTACGTTTCAAGTATTTTTAACCATCATCAAGTAATTTTTGGATAAGGACCTATGTCATAGAGAATTTCATACGTTGTTTCAGCTTTGTAATTTAAAGAAAACGCTAATGAGCCACACTGGATGCTTTTAGTTCTAAGTTTAATTATTATTAGAAATAAGATAAATAGGTAATCAATTAATTAATTACCTACTATTGAAATATTCCAAGACCATACGTGATTATTAAGGATTAAGATCATGCAGTGTGGTTCATTACTTCTTTCTTTACATTACTAAAGCTGAAACAACGTATGAAATTCTCTAAAACACAGGTCCGTATACAAACATTTCTTGAAGATGGTCAAAAAAGACTACAAACGTAATTAAACCATGTGTGTGTGGTACATTGTTGAATTCGGAACAAAGGGGGCTTCTATAATTTGACATCATAAAATAAGGACCATGTTAGAAAAAATAATACGTTGATAATAGTTGCTCGAATATGAAAGGTCGGATAAAAAATTGATAAAGTAGTATTTAAGCCCATTGAAAGTTTAGCTTTAAAGGAGTTTCCAGTTTCGCTCTAACTCTAATATTAACACTAAAAAACAGAATTATAAATAAAAAAATAGTTTTTAAGATAATCCAAAAACGAAAAATCACACCATATATTTCTAGGCGTCATTTTGTTAATTTGTATCTCTTACTAACACAGGGATCCTCATACTGGCCCTCCTTACCCTGGACATACTTTCTATCTACTATGTATAACTAATTAATTGACTATCATCGACTTACGTTTGATATAGTCCAGCGGTTTCTTTGACATTTTTTTCGACATTAGTTTCTCTATATCTTTGCATCTAACGATTACTCTTCTGAATTTAGCATTTCTTGGAATTTATTTTTTAGTCTTCTACTAAATGAGGTTCTACACTATTATGTTGGTCTGTATAAGAATGGAATAGGTCTCCATCAATAGAATATCGTCAGTTATCCAAAATTTCTATTTCAAATGTTGTTGACCATTCACATTGTAAGCTTTTGTCTATATATTTAAGGTACAGATGAATATGCCGACTAACTAAAACACACCCTTTGCATGAGTATCTTACACTATCTTCTACACAATCGTATATAATTTAACTGAAAGATTTTTAAAATGTTACATTTCCCACAATTATTGTTATTGTACAAATTTCGAATCTTCTTAAGCACCTAACAATTTTAATGCGTCAGTAATCCAAAGAGAATCCTTTAAATCGAAAATACCGAAACCTCGGTTAATCACAACAGAGCAACCCTTTTATTTCACTCATTCCGGGTACTTATTGCTTTGACAGTTAAGCTGGCGAAAAATTGAAACCTAATCTGCCCTGATTATAGTCGCCCTCAAAGGGCCGTTCGGAATTAACGACCGCGACGAACACTTCACTCGCATTTGATGGCGCCTGTTCCCATTTCGGGAGAATGCAGACACTTCAAATTGGAACCAATTGAATTTATGCATAAATATTCCCTCATTTTCTAATTTTCCGAACAACAGGACGTGAGCATTTCCTGCACTGCAAATTAACGTCACCCCTTCTTGTTTCATTTTGGTAGTGCCGGCCTGGTCCATTGAGAGTATGAATAACCCAAAGGACTGAATTTAGGGGAGATTTGCGGGCTGTGCTGCGGTGGATATTAAACTGCGATTCAAATTTTTGCAATTTTAAAACAGTTTGCCGCCAATTTTCCGGTTTTGTGCTAACAAAGAAAGATATTTTTATGTGTTACAATGCAATAATAAATCCGCACATTGTTCTTCAATATATCTGTCAGTTATGACAAGGGTCTAAATTATGAAATTCCCTCAAGATATTATCAACGTCTTAATAATATTATATTGCTGGCAGTAAATAAAGATAGAACGGTATACCGACAATAATCTGGTAAATAATTTTATTTAATGAGACCAACTTTTTTCCACTCTGTGATGCGATATTTGGACCATGCTTCAACGAAATGAATAAAAATAGATTGCAACACAAAGCGACTTCATTTAGAGTGAGCAAGTATAATAACGTTTCGCATAAAATTAAAGCTAGAAACTCGGCTGGTTGGTTACACACAATAGAAGACTGTTGTGATAACTGTCCCGACAATTTGTATAAAAAATTGATTTAACATCTGATTCCGTTAGCTTGAACCTAAATATAAACATCATGCATGCCTAGTCACCATAGCCTTTTGTAGAACGGAAAAATATAAATCTTATTGTACATATCCAGTTTCTAAGGTAATAATAGTATATTATGTATCAAGTACACAAAATGGAGTTTTGGGGACCAATCGTGTCTGCTATAAGCCAGAAAAATGTAAATTATTTTCTTAAAAAATACACTTTTCTAATGTGTTGCTAAGCTACCTTTCAGTCCACTAAAACCCATTAAAGTACTCAACTCAGTCTGCTAATAGTAATTTACGATACAAGTGCGTAAAGCTAGTCTTTAGTCACTAGTGGGATAGAGTTAAAACGCGAGTGGGTGAGCGTTTTAAGCCCCGCGAGTGGCATGTGTATCGTACTAGCTATTTATGCAACAAGTGCTAAAAATTGAGGTTTATGCACGAGACATGAAAATAATTAAACGAAGCCGAAGGCTGAGGCTGACTTTCATAGCATGTCTCGTGCATTTCTATATAAAATAAAACGTTTTCTTATTAAAAAATTACAATTATGCATTTACAATGAAATTTCTAGGGTAAAAAATTGTAACTTAGTTAACAGCAATACAAAAATATTTGGAGCAAAGCAGCATTTTAAGCTGAACCGTAAATGGAGAATACGTACAACAAACATTTGTAGTAGGAAGTTTTATATGCGTTCGCATACCATGAGATTGTATCATGTACGACCATAAACAATATTGTAGTACCACGTATATGTTGTGAAGTAGCAGGAATAACTGGTAAAGCACAAACGGATCACAGAATACCTGGAGATGAAGAAGGCATCTTTACGAAGGGAACCCCAGGTCCTAACGGGTTAGTCAACAGCTTCGGGCTAGATTTCGAGCAATTTTCAAAGTGGTAAAGGGAACAGCCAACACAGATAAAGCTATAGTGTAGTTGTGGATGTAACCTTGTAAACAAAGAAGCCTATACAAAGAGAGAAGATGAGGAAATAACTAAATTGCACCTTGCCTCGATGAAACTAAGTAAATTTCCGATATAACCATCTGAAGGATTTGGTTGAAAATTGGATTACGGCTCAGTGGTTTGGTGACTCAGCTAAAACTTACATAAAATGTGAGATTACATATATAATTCCTGTAATAATTCATTAACTTGTTGATATCCCGTCTATGTTGTATATAATTTCTGGCGTAAAGGTATTGATTTTTCTGTCGAAGCGTTTGGTGTGACCGATTTGTAATTGTTTATAAACGTCATTTAGATCAATGTGACAAATTTACAGCAAATCATTTAGAAAAAATTAATAACGTTTTTGGGCGCGGCTAAATTGAGATATGAAAACGAATTGCGTTTTTTACCGCCACTTTGAGGTCAATAACATAAAAGCTATATCGGTTTCAGTCTTGAAGGCTTACAAAACTTCGAAGACTTTAGCGTTAAAACGTAAATATAATTAGGATTATACCTTGTATGTATCAGTGTACCAATACAGCAGTTATAGAGCAACAACACTTTCATTTCTAAAATATTTCAAATTAGCTCTCGGAATTACGAAGTGTTTGTTGACAAAAATGATCAATGACTTCTTTTAATACGCAGAATTATTAGTAATTCCCGTAAGAAATTGATATCTTATATTATAAGAGCCGATGCCGCCGGCCGTCCAGACCGTAAGCACAAGTGGCGCCGGCACACGCAGCATGAAGGGCCTGCATACTACTACTACACGCGCGCTTGCTATATCGGTTTCTACAGTGCCTTTATATAGACAGTGGCGACAATGGGGTGTCCTACTTTTGATTGGCTCCCTAGATCACGTGATTTTAGCCGCCATGTTTCGGCTAAATCACCTGCGATTCGTGTTATACTTTTGGCAGTACTGAAGTGTATTGTCAGTCTATGTCAAATTCGAGGTTAGTAGGTTAGGTTTTGCGTCAGTTTTGACACAAACTGACGCAAATCCTAACCTGCAAATCTCGAATGTTTTCAGTACTGCCAAACGTAAAACACGTATCACAGTCGACTCTGATCACAGATTTAAATAAACACCCGTTAGAAATTTGCATAAATATGGCGGCGGGGGTGTGGCTTAGTTGTATTGTCGCCACTGTCTATATAAAGGCACTGTATGGGTTTCTATAAGCGCAGGTTTCTGCAAGCTCACATGCCGACCGTAAGCACGTGGCACCGCCACATGCAGGTCGATCGCTTGCTATAGAGGTTTCTATAAGCGCAGGTTTCTGTAAGCGCACATGCCGACCGTAAGCAAGTGGCGCCGCCACACGCAGCCAGACGTAGGCTGGCTACGCGCGTTCTAGTTTTCTTATAAACCCCTATGAACACACTAAAAATGCAACATGTTATTTGTGATTAGAAATTTCACAATTTTTATTAAATTTGTTATTTATAAAATACAAATTATCATTTATTGGGTGTCATGCTAGACCATTATAAATTTGTTGTAACGTAAATAAATTATGCTTTTGATATCTTGAGTAACGGAGCTTCGCCCAAAATTTTTCTTTGGCCGTTACAATTAAATAAGGCAAGTACAGTTCATATTTTATCTAGCAGCAAGCTCTCCAGCGTTTATTTTTATATACAGTCACTACTAATACATAAGAATTTCGTTAGTTATTGGATGATTAGTAAAAAGAGATGGAGGGATATTCACGGCAATATATAACTAAAGAAGAATGAAAAGATGAAATTGCAAGTTTGATCGCTGGAAGAGAACATCCACAACGCTAATTAAAAGAGAAAGAACGCGAAAATAGAAGCAGGGGGTGCTATGGTGAGCATACTTAAAAAATTTTCAAGCAAAGTAAAGAAAGCAAGTAAGAAAGTAGACAAAACTGAGAAAACTATTAAGCTAGAACTGCAGATAAATGACGGAAAAGAACTATGAAAACATATTTGAACGCACCTCGTATTAAAAATTTCACTTTTAAATAGTGGAGACCAGGAGAAAAAGTACAAAATTTACTGAAAAAGGAATCCCAATAGCATTGTTGAAAGGAAGCAAAAATGCAAACTAAGCATACAAAAAGAGCTAGAAAATAATGAACCAAAGAAGACCACACGAAAATAATAAAACCGGAAACTACAAATTAAGGAGGGATATACGAATGGGGCTGGACAACACGGCGAAAAAGAGACGACCGTAAAAATGAAAAGGATAACTACAACTAGTATGAAGAACATAATGCAGCGTAAACCAGATAAACAACATACAAACCACAAGTACTGCCTTACGCATGGGTGGCAAAGAAAATAACTTAATTTTAGCATCTGAATCAAATTTTAACGGAAACTAAAACGAAGAACGTAGTGATCGACATAAAAAAATAGCTAATCTTTAGCCGAGTTAACAAGCAAGAGCTATGTGATGATATCTACATGTATCTAATCCTTTTAGAATTAGGGTTTTAGAATATAGGTTAATTCCGTGTGCTTGGGTTGCCATTACTGAAATCTATAAATTTAGTTCGACTTTGAAATGTCATACGGCAATGAAAGCATTACATAATTGTAGGTAATATGAAAGATTTGTGGAAGTATCAACATTATTTTGTTGAAATTCGTGTTATTATTTTTATATAATTAGAACTACATAAGCGTTAGTTACACTTTTATGTAAATTAAACCCTACCTAGTGTTAACACATTTATATTTTTATTGTTCATTGAAATGTTAAACAGTATTTAACATGATCGCGTTCTCGAATGTTAAGATTCATTTAACATGCATCCACTCATTTAACATGCATCCACGCGCTTCCTCGAATGTTAAGATACATTTAACATGCATCCACTCATCTAACATGCATTCACTATAACAACATCACACATATTCATGGTAGTCCGATTTCGATTTAGCAGTTTTTAGTAATTATTATTGATTCAAAATTATTGCCTCAATGAACAATAAACTAATGAACGCATTTCGAGGGGAAACCGTCTTAACATTTCTCACATAAATTACCACTCTTGCTTCGCTGCGCTCGCTCGAGTGGTAAAAATATGCTCGAATGTTAAGGCTGGGTTACCCCTCTTAATACGTTAATTACTATAAAATAACAAAAAAATATTTGTGGAAAATGTTTACAAATATCAAAGTTATGCCAGGAGGAACTTAATAAATTACTTCAAAACCATTGACAGACTAATAAAGAATTTTAACATTTTTCAACATTGCCTTGTGCTTCTGCTGTTGAATCTTCTGTTAGGTCTGTTTATTAAAGCCGAATGAGTCAATTTGATCATTTCAAATCCGAATCTTCATTAGAATAAGACGACTGTGCTAACGAAATTACCACAGAAGGAACGTCAACCACGCAATGTTCTCTCATATATTTTACCAAATCACTCCTGATAAGATATTCACAGTGCTTGATGCAGTTGCTCCACTTATCAGCATAACATTTGCTCAAGACTTTCTACCCAACCTTTCTGACCTTTTCTTTTGAATTTGGGACCGACATTATTAATTTATTATATAGTTCTTTACAGAAGACCTACATAAGTTCAATAGGGTTGTAAATGCAATGATAGGGAAGAAGCCTTAGAATATTGATGTTTGTTTGCTTCAGTAACTCTTTAATTTTATATTTTTTTATCCAAATTATTTAGGTTGGATTTAAATAGATTCCAAAGTTGTTTTTTTATAATTGTCATCGTCAGCGTCGGTTGCATTTTACAACGCGAGGTTTTAATTATTGAAGCACGACGGGAAGCGGAGCGCTTTAATAAAACCGAACTGTAAAATGCTTAACGCACCAAGTATTGTTTACATTTTTAGCCGACATCGTTTTTTTAATTTTCTATAAATTCCAGATTTTGCTTTTGAATATCCAAACCACCGTTGCGATCAAGCAAGCTCACTTTAGTAAATTTTGTAGTTGGCGCTCTGAAATGTCAAAAATCAAAGTCGTAAATATCAATTTTATTTATTTCTCTAAAACTCAACTGAACCAGGAAGTACGTAACTAGCCTTTCTGTAAATACTCTATATTACTACAAAGTAAATATGTTGTTTAAGGGTCTCTGAAATCTAAAAATGTTCTAGTCCTTTTACCGCGCCGGGATGTGTAAAAACACTGACTAACTGTAAAATCGTAGTTACGGTGGTCGTCAACTGTGTATGAATCAAATTCGGAAACCATATTTTTACTGAAACTTGATACTTACTTGAGAGATATGAAAAATATTTGACACGGTAGCTATTGTTTATGTCTTTCGCGTCTCGCAAAAAAGTATTTCTGACTACTTTCTAATAAACCCTGGTAGCTTTTCTCTGTAAGGTATAATGTTCTGTTAGAATTCCTAACTTATTACAATAATACTTCTCTGAGGTGCACAGACAGACCACTAAACCAAGCCTGAATAATTTCTTTGGTTTTCCTGTAAACTTCTCTTCTGTATCTCCTTTTCATTTCGTGCATGTCCCACGCTTACCACCAGCAATTTACGAAACCTCTAGGCTGACTTACTGACTTATTGAGCAACTGAAATAAGTTATCGCGAGAAAATAGATATATAGCAACTACAGAACTGAAACTAAAGCGTGGCTTGTTGAGGATAACTAACCTACACCTACGATATATGCTGTAAGTAGCTACATGTAATAAATTTATATAATATATTACGAATAAACCGTGCGGTTGATAATGATCTCATTTAAAGTTAGTATGTCTAACACAAGACTATATAAAGTTTGCTTTTAGGTATGTTAGTAAAATCATCTGCTTTGATTTGCCTTCTCCTCCGTTATACGCCGTAACTCCTCCGTGCTTTTCTGCCAAATGTCTCATAAAATTTGTAGACGCTGTACATAAAGTTCGGATTTTGTAAACTTCCTGAAGGTGTGCATTATTTCTTCGATAACTTATTATTTAGCTTAATCCTATAAATTCTGAGATATATTGTAGTGACTTTGATATTATAATTGTAAATGTAATATAACTATTTAATAAATAAAGTTCACCACACAATTATTTTTAGAATCTTGTTGCAATCAAATTTTGACTGATTAATTATTTATTTCTGGGTTCGCCAATTGAGAATGTTATTTACGGTAGTTCGCCCTTTATTTATAATACATCCATCTGATAATGAATAATACGCTAGCTCAATTAAAACATGAAACTCAAATCTCGGGTCCTGGGTTCCTAATTTGTCAATTTTAAAAGTTGAACGGTACGCCACTGCAAATATAAACTTGAACTTATATTTGAAACGCACTGCGCAGGTGCTACTAATCTGTCGGATATTCTGGCCCAAATAATTCAAACTACGCTGTCAGTTCGCGTGTGAAATGATTTATCAAAGGAATTTAATTAACAAATTTATCAGGTAAGTCTTTAAATAATTGCGCCTTCAATCGGCGTCACTATACTCATTTGTTTTTCAGGTCAAAAGCCTCGCCTTGATTGTTTAAGGACGCTAATCCTGCATTTGTTTATTCTAACCTTCAAATGGCATCTTAAATTACAATTTCTGCAAATCTAACTGCTCATGGTCACGAAATTCAATGGGAATCTGGTTCTGCAGCTCGGGTTCTAAGTATACTTACTCGTTCCAACCCTCTAGCGCCGATTAAATTGGTTCAAATACACTAACCTCAAATTTGCAAGTTCGGAGCTAGTCTCGGAAGCCCTCTATGATACGCCTAGCTGGAATCTTCGCCCCCGGGATGCTCAAACTGCTGTTGCGTGCTGGTACCTCTTGGGCGGAGCTACTGAACACCCTTGTAGGCTCAGGACTCCCCACAAAGCTGTAAACTGCTGCCGCGGGAACTGCGATCGGGACCCGTTCTCGTCGAAGTGGTAGCCGAAGAGAAAATAATTTTATGCTTGCGGTTTTGCCACCTTCATTTGTGTAGATGCACCAAGAACTTCTGAATCTGATGGTACACTTTATTTTATTGTAAGAAAATGGTAAATATTAAAATTCTTTAATTAAAGTAGAAATAAAACTCAATCTGTCATTTACAAAATGTATTCAATCGTTGGCTGACATCGGTCGTTATTAACAAAACACCATCTAATATTTTAAAATAGCAAATGAACTAAGTTCAATGATGCTACTTATAAATTCAAATTGGCCTTATGCTATATTATTTACAATATTATAAATCTTAAATCAATTGTCCTTTGAATTTCTGATTTTTCATAGTCTTAAAGCGCCACTCACTTCATTTTATTACACTTAACTGCCCATTTTTGTCACTACACTGATTCGTTTTTAAACACCAATATTGTTTCATATCCTGCTGTCTGAATTTAAGCAATTTTCCTGCCACTATGATTTTCTTCAAATTTCGAAGTCTTGTTGCTGCATGTAATATTTGATTTTCCTGGCTTTTCTAAGATCTTTGCATTATCCTTCTCTGATCATCCTTTTCCTTACCTTTATCTTAAAATGCTCATGAAATGTCCATTTTCTAATTATTTTACTTTCTACGCTTCATTTTAAGCTGTGCATATTTTGAACTTTCTGTGCCAGTTTTATTAAAATTAGGTTCGGCTTCTACTTTGCCCAAACCTTTTATGTATATGTATGTATGTATAATCTGTAACCTCATTTACCTTGCGGTGTCGAGGCTGGTGCTTTATGCGCTGGCATCTGGCGGTACAATGATCAACTTGCCCCGGATTCGGGATACAAAGTCGGATCGCGCCTTTGGTGCTTGCACAGCAACCATTGTATGAGGTGTGTGTATTGGTGATGTGTTGACCTTGTTACTCTATCTCTTAGGTCTGTCATTCTGAGTAGAGCACAGTTAATTTGGTGCCCAACTGTGAATGGTCTCACCGAGCCCGATTTCAATCGCCAGGGCGGAAAAAATGACCCCCGCGGGATTCGAACCGAGGACTTGCTTAATGCAAGTCTGGCGCTTACCCAACTGCGCACCGCGGCTTATCTTAAAATGCTCATAAAATGTCCATTTTTTAATTATTTTACTTTCTACGCTTCATTTTAAGCTGTGCATATTTTGAACTTTCTGTGCCAGTGTTATTAAATTTTGGTTCGGCTTCTACTTTGCCCAAACCCTTTATATTCTGGTTAAATTATATTACTGGCTCCAATACATGAAAATTGAGTTTGAATACTTGTCTACTCATTCAAATACATTCAATGTTATTGGCCATTTTTGCCAGTGTGATTACGATTTGACAAATTTAGTGAAATTTCTCAGTTGTATGCATTACCTCAACTCTGTGCTTTTGTGACTTGATTCTTAATTTTCTTGCACTGCCACCAGAGTGGAGAGCTAAATACCATTGCAATATGTCGGCCAAAGAATTGGTCAGTACACGTTACAAACAAGTGCATTGTTTCAATTATTCATTTAATCGTTACTTGCCTCGATTGCTATCTCATCATTCTAGAGAAAAATCAAATTCATAGCTTAAATTAAATATATTTTTTCCGCTGTCGATCAGGTAAGTCAGTGATACAGCCTTAGTCAAAGGCTACACTGAACCCGCTTCAGACCAGACCAGACCAGATCAGATCAGACCCGATCAGATGCACTCAAAAACGTTGGCTCCAGTTAGTCCGTGTCGTTCAGACCGTAATCATACAGCAACGCAATCTGATGAGTGTATAACCTAGTGTGTCAAATCGTGTTATTGACATTATAAGAATGAGTTCTTCGGATACATCTGACGAATGGGATGAGTTCCTTATGGAAAATGTTGCTGAAAAATATTGTGCTCCAAAGAAACGTTATTGGGTACACTCATTATGGGAAACACATGATGAAGGAGAGTACACAAAAACCTGTGTACAACTTCGAAATTATCCTGATAAATTCAGAGAATACTTTAGGATGACCATTTCTACCTTTGATTATATTTTGGAACCCATTTATGACGACCTGAAGCGTTACTCAAATTTCAGAGTATGTATTCAACCTGGTGAAAAACTTGCTATAGCTTTGAGGTAAGCATGTATGTTTTTTTACTAATCGCAAAAATTTGCATACCTATTTTTTATTTAATGGTTAATAACGCCATATTTGCTTGAAAAGGATACACAATATAACAAAACGCAATATTAATCAATAACTATAGGTGTACATATATGTTATAAAGATTAATCATTATTGTAAATATGTCAAAAAGTTTTCTGGATTTTGAGGTTCATATTGATATGTAGATGTTAAGCCATGGTCTGAGTCTGTATTTTCGCCTTGAGTCAGAAGAACCATAGAAGTAGTTTGTGCATGCGGTGAAGACACTGGCCCTGTGAACTGGTCTAGTGAAGTATTTGGACCACCCTCCATTGGATGGTGTGTTGAGAATGTAGTCCGGCTTGAGCATCTTGAACTTGAGTTCGATGATTCGTTGCTATATGTCCCTAACTGACCATGAAGTTTTTCCATTTCCCTCGTTATAATGCCCATAATTTCCATCTTCACCTTCATCTTTTGTATTTCACTAAATTTTCCCATTTGTGGAAGTATGCTCATAAAGAAATGATAGTCTTCGTTCTGTTCTTTTATTGACGACATATCGCTTTTTAATTTCAATTTCTGCTCAAATAACTTTATTTTCTTTTTCTCAATCATTAGTGCTTCTTCTTGGAACTTGTTTTTCTTGGCGCTACTGGTTTTAGGCTTTTCATTAGGTTCAGAATTGTTTTTGTCGTCGACGATTTCAGGAATATTTTCTGTAGTCTCCAAATCTGATAAATTATTTTCTGGATCTTCCAAAGAAAAAGCATTGTCGTTGTTTGAGTCAATTTCTAGTGGTGCTTGTTGTGTGCAAGAAGATGGTATATTAGTTGCAGTTTTTCTGGGTTGCAAAATATCTTTTAAAAAAAGCATAGGCTGAAAGTAAGGCCATTTGCAATTGGCTTCAATATAGTCGTCATCAACTCCTCGGCCAGATTTAGGATCTTTATATTTTCTTAACTCCCTACGAAATGTGTCGCGCAGGAGTTCCCAAGATTTCTTTATTTGATCCGCTAGGGAAAGAAAATTAAACTATTATTTTTGAACACTATAAGCATAAGGTTACTCTATAAATAACTATATGCACTATCTAATACCTATATAATAACCGGCTAATAAAATTGTAAAATAAAGCTGCTAATGTACCAAACTGATCATGTTCATATTATTTTTTTTTATTATTATTTCAGGTATTTTTCGACTGGCTTATCATTTCGGTCTCTGGCATTCTCGTTTAGAGTGGACCATTACACAGTTGGGAATATTGTAGGTGAAGTGTGTGGGGCTATTTGGGCCAAATTTAATCCTAAACATTTGGCAGTCCCAGATCACAAGGAATTTTTACAAATTGCCTCAAACTTTAGTGCAAGATGGAATTTTCCGAACTGCGTCGGTTGCATAGATGGAAAACACATCCATATAAAATGTCCACCAAATTCAGGTACTATGTATTACAATTACAAACATTTTTTTTCCATCGTTTTGCAAGGAGTAGCCGACGCCAACTGTAAATTTATTTTTATTGATGTCGGGTCCTATGGAAAACAAAGCGATGGTGGCACATTTGCTTGTTCGAACTTGTACGATTTTTTGGAAAGCTACAAAACTACATTACCACCACCCACACCTTTTGATGGCAGTGACGAAGATATGCCATATGTTCTTTTGGGAGACGATGCCTACCCTCTCAAGACGTATCTAATGAAACCTTATTCCAAAAGACAATTATCTGACGAGGAAAGAATTTTCAATTACAGGTTGTCACGTGCTAGACGTTGTATAGAATGTGCTTTTGGAATTTTGTGTGCAAAATGGCGACTATTAAATAAAGCTATAGAAACTGATGTTGAGAAAGCTGTTAATATAACAAAGACTATTTGTCTATTACACAACATCGTTATTGAGTTAGAAGGAACACCAAATCCTTCAGTTGTACGAGAAGCTCTTAAAATTTATAAAAACCAGGAAACCAGTATAGATAACAGAGCTGCTAGAACATTCAATCATAGTGCAAATGATGCTATGCAAATTAGAGAAGATCTGAAATCATACTTCAACGGACCAATCGGATCAGTTCAATTTCAAAACAAGTGTTTGAATGCATAATCTAATAGGAGTATTATAGTAGCCTGTGTTTGTTATATGCGGTTGTTATGAGCAATAATGTAATTGTAAACATGCAGTAGTTGCAATAAACATACCTGGAATTTGCATTTTCTGGGAAATTTCATTCCATAACATAGCCCTGACTTCACGGTTGTGATACCTCTTGTCTCTTTGATCCCATATTGCAGGTTTTTCACGCACTAGGTCAATTAATTTTGATTTGTCCATTGTTACGTCTTCTAAATTTTTAACAAACACTATTTGCTATGCAGCTATTTCAGCCGTGGTCTGACTAAAAATCAAACAAGTTTGATCCCTTCAGACCGTCGGAATGCGTCGGACGAAGTTTGAAACGGTCGGAGCCGATCGGAAGCGACAACTGTCGCCACTTACGTAGTAACAAACAGGTTTGATTTCTCCAGACAGTACGGGTCTGGTCTGATCTGGTCTGGTCTGAACCGAACCGCCTTCACTGTAGCCACAGCCTTAGTAACGTATAAGTCGGTGATTATATTTGTTTGCTGCTTTCCCTTGACAACGGAAATTAATATTATTATTAAGTTCCTAGAGTAATATAATTTTTATAACACTTACTTGTTATTTGTCAATAACAGAACTGTCAACATGACTGGAAAAGTTCCCCATAACAGCCATGGCTGTTATACATTTAACAGCCTAGGTCGTTAAGAAATAACAGAACAGTAACATTTTAACATTGGCAATACTGGAATGCATAGTTGGTGACACTGTAAGTCTATATCAAATTCGAGGTGAGCAGAACGCAAAACCTAGTAAACATCGAATTTGGCATAGACTTACAGTGTCACCAACAATACATTCGAGTATTGTCAAACGTAATTTTTTTCCATAGGTGACTCTGCTAAGACGAATTTTCTAACACCCGTTACTAATACTATTTAACTTTTTCATTTAAATGGTTCTAAAATTTCTATTTTTGTAGGTGTTATGAAAAATATTCAAATACATTCTGCCGTTATCGCATCTAACTAACGGCGTTATTTCGTTAATAACTATAACAACGCTTACACGTTTTATTTATAATTGCAAGTGTTTATGTGACATGTGACACTCACAGGTAACACGACTCACGAAAAGTAATCCTGATGACAGGTGACACACTAAACAATTTTTTAAATAATCTAGTAACATTTCAATAAGCAGCGGGAAATATCTATATGAGTAAAACAAGGAATGTAAGGACCTATTAACATTTGAGGTAGGCAAGTACAAGCCAAGGCAAAGCCGCGGCTTATTGCCTGCCGAAAATATTAATAAGCGATACATTCTGAGTTATCTTATTACATTTATTTTTGTTAAATAACATTCAGCTAAGCAGAATAGAACATGTGAACATACAGTACGTTACCTTACACACTTTGTGAGTACTAGCAGACAGTGTGGTTAAAATATGAATGTAAATATACAAATTATAGGCCCAAAATTAAATAGCTTTCGATATATACAATGTAAAACATTGTAACTTTAACCTTAGGAAACTTGAATATACTTAAGATCATTTTTACATCACACTCGATACCCAAATTATCATATAAGGACACTTAATTTTTTCAAAACGATATTCAATTCATCTTTTTTTGTACCCAAGTTGCACCTGCCGCAGGTAATTAATTCTTAAACTTTGCAGTTGTCATCGATATTATGATAAATGTGTTTACATTTTCTTGGGGCGTTTTAGGCCCGTATTTGTGCAACCTCTTTATGTTATTTTTACCTTAACTCTCACTTTTGAAACTGTGTGAAGCATTCTGCCATCCCCATTAAACGCATAATTACAAGCGATTCAAGCTGCAAGTAAATATTTAGTTAACGTCCTTTGCCATTTGAGCTAAATTACGCATATGTAGAGCATATTACTTACTAGACCAAAAGTCTGCTTCTAAATAACAGCCCCATAAAATACCGGCGGTTTAACGTCTGCCGGGCATAAGGGGTCTGAGAAAATGTTTTCTCGAAAATCTAATAATACAAGTACAAGCGCCACATTGCTATCAAACTGGTGTCTGCGCCAAAGCAAGTGGAAAAGCTAATAATTAAAGAAATAGGGGTGTCTGCTACTCCAGGAAAGAGTTTTTGAAATAGACGCTCTTGAAAATTGTAGTGTTGCAACGTCGCTTTGAGAACTACGTCAAAATTTATGAAATACATTACTTGCCGCAAAATGAGAAGACCCATTCTAATTAGAGTGAAGTAATTTGGTTTAAACATTTCCAATGAACTCCCTCCATGTTATTTTATTATTGTTGATGATTAGATTAGGCCGTCTGTTGAATCAATACGGGTGGACGTTTTGAAGGTAGCTACTGCAACAAATTAATAGCTATAAACATTTGTAAAAAATGTTTTAATTGATCAGTTTCAAATAACGCAATTAGTATAAAAAACTTAAAAAATAGCCCCTCAGTTACCTGTACCATACGGCCAATGTGTATGTATTTAAGCTCGATAAGTGAGCTGAAATATGGAGGAACTGTTAATAGAGTAACATATATTTTCAAATCAATAGTGGAAAAAAAAATAATTACTTTTTTAAATAATTAACTTCAATAGCCTTCTGTATGCGAAACGCATTAATAGTTATTTAAGCATCGAGCGAGCGAGGGCTGACAAAGTTCGACACTAGTTGTAGATAGTTACTTCCCGAGCATGCTTATAATATTTTTCTACTTACACTTACTTTGACATACCCATTGCAGGTAAGTTGATTTTAGGGTTTGTGTAAGGGTAAGTGAATTTCGTGTTATTACAGTAATTTTAGTTTTGTAAGTGATCTGAACGGGTTTGAACTTAACTAATCCTAACCTATTTGAAATGTAAAAACTTTTTAAAATAAGTAGGATTAGGGTATAACCGCAAATTTAAAAAAAATATATATAATAAGGAAAATTGTTCAAAGTTTATACGTATTATCCATTTACTTGACATCGGCACTTTCAGTGCCAAATTTAAAAAAAAATGTCTTAACTATACTTCCAAAATAAGGTGTTTTTATTAGACTGTACATTAATTTATTTGTTAAAATGTGAAAAATAGCAGTGGTGTCAACATACGGCCAGTTTGACAATGCGGATGTCAAGCAAATGGATAATACAATCATTACTCGCCGGGCTCCATAGGCCAGTGGTTAAGCATTCTGGCTACTAATCTAAGGGTCGAGAGTTCGATCCCCGATCCCGGTGAGATTTAAAAAAAATTTAAACATGCGGATTAAAACTTCTACCGAATGCCATCATTCGGAAGTGATGTAAAGCCGTGGGTCCCATGTTACCACGATGTCTAGCATGTAAAAGATCCTTTGCTAGGGTTGTAACTCCTTAGTCTAGGCCTAATTACCTAGTACTCTGCATGCCTAGACCTTTTCCACGGAGTTGGCAAAAAGGGCCTATGAAGGCCTACTTGCTTGACATCAGTCTCCCCGCAACAAATACTAACTGCTAACAATCCTTACTTAGTATAAAAACTAACTCTCGAGGATTGAATTTAATAAATATATTTGGAACATTTTTAAAACCAAACTTGGAATTTCTGAAAGATTTCTTCGAGACTAATCTAACGCTAGATGGGCAGTAATGGTAGGAAGATAAAAAAGAAATATTTTAATCTCTGAAACTTGTTTGTGGCGTGATATAATTCATTTCTTATTATATAATATAATATATAATTAACGAACGTTTCGAAGGACAATCTGCCCTCGTTATCAACGATTAACAATTAAAAAAACCAAGAAACTTAGCTTTTTTCACGGAGATTGAAAAACCACCAACTTCCAATCACTTGCTTGACACTGACGTTTGTTGATTATCTATACCTACTTGATCTGATCTTTAAGAATCGATAGCCAACTATTGTCTAAAAATATTGAGAAAGACGACACGCAAGTTAAGTAAATATATGCCGTCTCCTTAATTTTACGTTCAACTGACATCGATTCTTTAAACAAGATCTTTGTGTCATGTCACTATATTTTGTGATTGTTATCCCAAGCATGTTCTGCCAGCTTAGACTTATTGAATTGATAGGTTTTCATCATCTTTTTATGTTCTTTAACTCTAACTGCTAAAGGGCTGGATGTTTCACCGATATAATATTTCCCGCATTCACAGGGAACACTATATACTATACAAGTCTTTGAATGTTATTTTTCGTTGAACGGTTTGGTTTTTGTAAGAACTGACCGCAAGGTATTCATCGTTTTGAATACCGTCCTAACATTGAATCTATTTCCAATTCGTCTAATTTTGTCAGATATGCCTAGAATATAAGGTATAGTTAGAGTATTATACCTTTGATGAGTGTCATTTCTTTGTATGTGTGTGGCATTGCTTCGTGTATTAAAAATGTTCCAAACAAGGATCTCTGGATAGCCATTATCTTGTAAAACATTAATAATAAATTTATTCCTTTTTTGGAAATTTAATCATTAGAGCAAACAACTTTGGCTGTGTCGTAAAGACTTTTTGCAACACCTGTCTTTATGTTTTTGCTATGGTTGGAGTTAAAATATAAGTACCTATTAGTGTTGGTTTTCTTACGGTATACTGATGTTTCAAAATTATTTATTGTGCGTGTGATTAGTGTATCAAGAAAAGGAAACTGATTGTTTTTCTCTGTTTCTAATGTGAATTTGATGGAGGTTTTTTTACTGTTAATATGTTCAAGAAATTTGTCTACCTCATTCATATCATGAGGCCAAATTGCAAGAACATCATCGACATATCTCCACCAAACTACTGGTTTGTTGGTGTATGTGTCGACATGTTATTCAAAGTCTTCCATAAAAATTTTACTAACAAGTGGAGATAAAGGAGAACCCATTGCCATCCCGAAATCTTGTTGGTAAAATTCATTGTTTCGTTGAAAGTATGTTGTTTTAATGCATAGTGTTACAAGTTCCATAATGGTATCAATGTTTAATGTTGTTCGTGTATGTAATGCGTTATCGTTTTGTAGCCTATGTGTAAGTGTGAAGAGACTAACTACATCAAAACTAACCATTAAGTGTTGTGTGTTTATGTTTGCTTCTTTAAGTTTTTCAAGGAAATGTGGCGTGTTCTTTATATATGTGTCTGTGTTTCCTCATATAGAAGTCAGTATTCTAAATAAATATTTAGCTAAACTGTGACAAGGAGAACCTATAGAATTAACTATTGGCCTAAGTGGTACAGTTGGTTTGTGTATCTTTGGTAATCCATAAAAATGTGGTGGTTTACTGCAGTGTGATGTTAGTGCACGTCTTACAAAATATGTAAATTATTCTCCGTGTTTGTAAAGTGTTTTGTATATTTTTGTTTTTATTGTTTGTGTTGGATCTTTATTTAGTTTAGCGTATTTTCTGACATAAACAAACTGTATCAGGTGATGCAAAAGGATGTGCGGGAAGACGATTTCAACCGTATTTACAACTCTATTAATTATACCTACATCAAAACACACACAGAGCAGAAACGTACACATTTAAAAAGGTGCCAACACCTCATACAAGAAAAACACACAATTGAACTAAGTACACTAAAGAACAGTGACCCTTTTTTAAATAAAACTGTAGTTAATCTATCTTTTAAAGAACTAAACCCCACTGACAAATTAGTTCCTGGCAAAGGACTCAACTACTCAGTGGCGCCAAAACGAGTTAATAAACTTGATTTAGTTACAGCTATAGAAGAGCCTTATCAAAAACTTCTAGAAGACATTAGACAGGAATACATGATTAGAAACAAAATGATACTAGAAGACCTTACACAATCAGACAAAATATATCCAAACAAGAAAAACAGTCACTACACACACTAGAAACCAATAACACAATTAAAATTCTACATGCAGACAAAGGCAAAGCCACAGTAGTACTTGACACAACCACCTACAACGAAAAACGTTTAACACTGATTAGTGAGGGACAATATATATATATATATATATATATATATATATATATATATATATTGGCCAGTCACTCTAACAGAATATAGGCCGCTCCAGTGAGCTCTTCTGATCCAATTTTAACACGGGGGATCAGGCCGTGTGTTTCTATAATTTCGTCTCTTGCCATCTAACTTGGATTGTTTTGTTTCGTTTTGTTGATTACTTTCCGCCATTGTTCCCTATCTTGAATTTTATCTCGCGAGTTCTCAATTGTTAGGTTTCGAATGTCTTCTAGGACTTGGTCCTCCCACCTGAGTTTGGGTCTGCCTCTGGGTCTGTTTGTCCCTGGCCTCCAGCTTATTATTTTCTTTATTATTGCATTGGCCTCTCTTCGTTGCGTGTGACCAATCCATCTCAGTCTTTGCGTTTTTATGAAGCTGACTATGTCTTCTTCTCCATACCGTTGTCTTATTTCGTGGTTCCATAATAGTCTGATTTCTCCTTGTTCTCTTTTTGGACCTAGGATTTTTCTGAGAATTTTCCGTTCAAGTACTCTTAGTCTCTCCTCGTCCTTGTCTGTTAACACATTGTTTCTCCTGCGTATGTTATCACTGGTCTGACTGCTGCTTTGTATATTTTTATATTTGTGTTTTCGCTGAGGTTCCTGTCTTTAAATAGTCTTTGGAATTTCCAGTACACTTTGTTGCCTGCTTTGATCCTTTCACTTACTTCCGAGCTTCTATCATTATTCCCGTTTACTGTGACTCCGAGGTATTTAAAGTGCTCTACTTTCTGAAAGCAGTAGTCGCCAATTTTTATCTGTGTTATGTTTTCTGTTGTTCTTCTTGTATTTATCAGATACTTCGATTTGCTCTGGTTTATTCTTAATCCTCTCTTTTCTGATGCTCTTGTGAGGTTCAGAAGTGCTTCTTCTAGGCTTCGCTTATCTCTTGCTATAAGAGCCAGGTCGTCCGCGTAGCATATAATTTGTGTCAAGCTTTACGTAATTGTTCTCGTCATTCCTGTTTCTCTGATTACACCGTCCAGCACTATATTAAAGAGGGTTGTTGAAAGTCCATCTCCTTCTCTGACTCCTACTTCTATATTGATTTCCTCCGTATTTCTATCGTTTGTTATTACTGTTGCAGTTGAATTTGTCATTGTCATCTTCGTTAGTTTAATTAGCTTGGTCGGGATCTCCATGTTTATCATCTCTTTAATTAGTTTCTGTCTGTTTATTGAGTCGAACGCTCTTTCAAAGTCTATAAATAGTATGTGTATATCTGTATCGTATTCGTAGCATCTCTCGATTATTTGTGTTAGCAGATGGATTGCGTCTATCGTCGATTTACCCTTTCTAAATCCTTGTTGGTATTGTCCTATTATGCGTTCTGTATACTTGCTTAGTCGATTTCTTAAGATTGAAGTGAAGGGACAATACTCACAAATAAATAATGATCCAACACACACAATAGAAACAAAAATATACAAAACACTTTACAAACACAGAGAACAATTCCCATGCTTCTTTTGCTCTGGTACCTTCTACTAAGATATTTATGTCTCAACATTTTCTTTCCCATGCATCTGTCTTAGCCTTTTTTACTACTGTTTTTTTAACTTCTCGATTACACGTTGTGTATATTCTCCTGTGCTGCGGAGGTCTTGTGTTTAGCCACTTTACTTTCTTTTCTTCAATTTTACCCTGTATTTCTTCATTCCACCAGTAATCGCATTTTCTTTTAAATTTTGCTTTTTTCCTATCGCTACCTTTGCTGTCTCATGTAATTGTTGTTTCAATTGTTCGTATATGTCTTTAGCTGATTGTTCTACATTAATTTGCATTTTGTTACTCAGTCTTAGTTTATAAAGGAATCGATTGGAATCATCTTTAAGGCTGTCAATATTATATACGGGGTAGTCTGTTGTGTTAGTACTGCAGTTCTCATTTGATTTGTCCTGCTTGTTCCTATATGTATTTGAAGTACATTTTTGCTTTAAATAAGACATGATCACTCCCGCACTCTGCCCCTCTATAGACTCTGACATCTTGAGTTTTAATGTCTGATACTTGTCTCTCTATGATGTAATCGAGTATAGACTTTAAATTCCGTGGGTTGTATCCACATATATCTGTGTATTTCTTTAAGTTTAAAATGCCCATTCGTGATTTTTAGTTCGAATTGCTCACAGATATCTATTAGCCGTTCGACATTATCGTTACATACAACTTCCCCGTATCTCCCAACTACATTATCTCCTATCTTAGAACCTACCCTTCCGTTTAAATCTCCCATTCGCAGTATTTTTCTTTTCTTTGTTTTACCTTTTCTAGTGTGGTCGTTAGTTCTTCTTCAAACATGTCCTTTACTACTTCTGTTGCGTCATTTGTGGGAGCATACACCGATATAATGACTATAGTATGTCCGTATATGTTAAGTTCTAATTGCATTAATCTTTCGATAATCTCTTCCCATGTCTTGATAAATGTCTTCCACTTTTTATGTATTACTATCGATACACCACATTTGGCTCTTTTTTCTTTGGACACTCCACTATAGAAATGTATGTAATTTCCAATTTTCTCATTTCCGGAGCCTTTCTTTTTTGCTTCTATTAGCGTACCAATGTCAATATGAAACTTCTCCAGTTGATCAAATACTTATTTTTGTTTATTGTTCAATCCATGAACATTCCATGTAGCCATATTCATTGTCCTTTTCCGCATTCTTAGTCGTCTTCTATTTTTTCCATCCTGCATCCGAGACTGAGCTTTTGAGTTTTTAGTGATTTTACGTTTTTTATAGATATCGAAGGACTAGTGCGACCGCAACCCCCAACCTGAAGGACTAAGATTTTTTGTCGGAGTTTACTCTCTTAGCCGAAGGTCCCAGTTTTAAGGCGCCGGGAAATCGCCTTTCGTCTTTTCTCGTTAGCTACCGTCTATTACGACTGCAGTCAGGGGGTACGACGAAAACGTGAGAACAGGACTTCCGGCAGGCATTTCTCGATATTTGTTTAGAAATTCTAATTCGGTATTAGCATCCTTTCGAGATCCTATACCAGCCGGAGAACTAGGCGTGAACAAAAAACCTGTAACGTTCCTAGAACATCCTAATTACGGAGTAGGAAACTGCTACTCAGAGGATAAACCAGGTGTTTACAAAAGTTACATTTAAATGACTTTACCCGGGACTTTGGTAGTCGGTCCATTGTAAAACGAGAATCGATTACAAGCAAGTCTATGATAAGAAGAATGTATTATATTTGGTTCAGAATTTTTTCTCTCTTCAGCTTTCCTTTGCTATGGCATTCTTAATGTCTATTTCCTTTGTTTAAAAACTTTTTCCCGCTGCTGATCATGTAACTCAGTGATACAACCTTAGTAACAAAACCCAAAAGTCGGTGATTATATTTGTTTGCTGCTTTCTCTTGACAACGGAACTTAATATTATTATTAAGTTCCTAGGATAATAAAATTAACAACGTAAGATGCAGACTTAGACGTTTTGTGTATAATTGCAAGTGTTTAGGTGACATGTGACGCTCACAGGTAACACGACTCACGAAAATTAATCCTGGTGACAGGTGACAAACCAAACGATTTTTTTTAAATCTAGGAGAATTTCGATAAGCAGCGATAAAAATATAATAAGATAACTCGGAATGTATCTCCTATTAACATTTTCGGCAGGCAACAAGCCGCGGCTGCCCCTTGACTTTTACTTGCCTACCTCAAATGTTAATAGGTCCTTACATTCCTTGTTACTTAAATAGCTATTTCTATTAGCCTTTAGGATAATTGATAATTAGGCAATCTAATATATTTATTTTATATAATATCTCAGTAATTTATTATCATAAATATATGTATTGCATTCTTAGTTGTTCTATGTACATACTATTATTTTTGTTACCATAAATTTATTTAATATGTAGTGGTTTAGTAACTTAAATACTGTTACATGTACGAGAACTCCAGATGATTTTTAAAATAAAAATTTGTAATTTCCCGCGTTTACGAATGTTTATAATCTTTCTACGAAGTGTAATTAATAATTATTAAACGGAGCTAGCTACAGCCTCCCCTGCCCGGTGTTTTTGTGTGCTTGGTGGCACTGTATGCGGCTTGTTACAAAATGTACAAATGTTTTGGCATGTGTCAAGAAAGTAACTATTTTACGGTGGCGCTATCTATTATTGAATAGGTAATACAGGCAGATCAATAAAAAAAAACAATTAGGGCAGGCTGTGATATGTGTTATACGTTTGGCAGTACTGAAGTGTATTATCAGTCTATGTCAAATTCGAGATTTGCAGGTTAAGTTTTACGTCAGTCTGTGTCAAACAACAAACAAAACCTAACCTACTAATCTCCAATTTGACATAGACTGACAATACACTTCAGTACTGCCAAACGTATACCCCATATCTCAGCCTGCCTTAATTGGTTTTTTTATTGATCTGTCGTTATAATTTCTGTGGCTTGTTACTTTTATAACTAAACATTTTATGTGAAAAGGTGATATTTAAAAAAAATGGCTAATTTTTATTATTTTATTTGTTCAACTTTTCGAAAACTAGGCTAGTTTAGGCAACAATTATAACCGTCTTATTCGAATTGTCAATTGACAATACGGTTTATAAAATAATTGAAACGCGCATTATTTCGATAACCCAAATGTTCAAACTATTTCCCGAATTTTAAATTTTGTTCCCTCATTTAAAAGTTTGAATATATTTAACTTAACAAAAATTGACTAAATACGTCTTAAATTTTTCAGTTTTTTAATTTGTAAGTTAGGGGACTCTTTTATTTCTCTACCTTCCAATATAAACCTTTTTTATGTTTTGATTGTTTATGTAGTATTTTCGGTGTTTTCGAAGAATGTGACAGTCGAGTCACTAACATTTAATAAAATATATAACTGTTTACCGCGTGATCGGTGTGTTTGGTTTATAGAATATTAGAATTTGTTTGATCGATATAATTTAAATTAAAGCAATTAGCATTAACTTTATAAACTGTATTAAATGTTTTTTTAGTTCGATTTCTAAGGTTTGTTTAATTTTTTTAAATATTGTGATTTTTACAGTCGGTTTCGATATTATTGACTTTTATTTCTCTTTCGATTTCTTGCGAGAAGCCAGGTATAATTTTGACTATTTTCCTGAGTATTACTAAATTCGTCATTAAACAAATTTGGTTGTATGTTAAGGCCATATATATAATACACATATATTGCTAGTAGGGCCTCGGAACGCTAGAAAACATTACGGCGCCGACATAGTCTCACTTAGAGTATAACGCGTCTCGTGCGCATGCGCGGGAATTCGAACTCCGCCTTTAGAAGCGAATTTTAAACTTGACCACTTCCCCATTGGGCGGACGACGCCGCCGCCCTTGCGCACCGCTCACCTTTATACATTGAAGAGTTGGTTGTCTGTCTCACTTCCTTGGTAAGTTTCCCACTCATAGCCGCTAGCAATATAGTAAGTATTAGATATATGGTTAAGGCTGGGGATTGAAACGAAGAAAATTCACCAATCTTCCCTCTTTCTTTATCTTGTTGTGTGGTGCTGGTATCTGTATTAATATAGACGAACTCGAATTTTCCACTGTAAAATTTCTACCTCGCTATTCAACTTATGCAAGAGTTTGTTTCTCTGCTGAGCAGATGTGCTCTAAGCAGATGTGGGTCAAAAACACGGACAGATGTTTTTGCCGGTGCAGATAATTTTAATTAGATTATTCTGTGATTTTAAGTAAAATAAGCTTCATGGCCTTTGTATGTGTGTATTATCGAAACCTCATTTTACCTTGAATCCGGTGCTTTATGCTTCTTGGCCTTTCAGTCACTATATCAAAGAAATCTGTGAAATTTAGTTAGAATAAACAGGAACCAAGTAATATTTAACTGATTCTAGCCAAATTCTGAATCTATTATGTACAGTGATCGCCAAAAAGTCGGCCTAATATGGGAAAAAAAAGTATTTTGATTTTTCAAAAAAACTTTTTACGTCAATAATTTGTGCTTGTCTAAAAACCTATTTAGCCCCTATCATATATACCGAGTGATTTTTACTTATTTAGAAAATGGAGTTTTCCGAAATTGTCAAAATCCAAAAAGTGCTATTTTTAGGAAATTAAGATTTCAATCAGATTTTTTTAGAGTGTTATTTTTAGCTAACTAAACTATTTCAGGCCAGAAAACTCCTATTTTTTATAACTTTAGCTAATGATAAATTTTTGAAATTTTTAAATATATTTCATAATTTCACATACCAAGACTTAATATTAAAATTATAAATTTTTATGTGAAGACTAAAGACTTATAAGTGGAAAAAATAATATAAAATGTTAATTTCTTCTTTAGATTTTTTATCATTTACCGAAAAGTAGTATGTTTGCAGAATTTTTCCGTTTTTATGCAAGGCGCTTTTTAGGAGAAATATTTTTCAATTCTAATTGATATCTAGAAACTCTAATCTAGCCCTGTTAACGAATTACTGTTACATAAATCCTGTAAATGTTTTCTTACAGTTGTCTAAATGAGATTTTTCTTTATTCAATTTACATTTCTAAAAATACTAATTATCGGTAAATAATAAAAAATGTAACGAAGTAATTAACATTTTGAATTATTTTTTGAAAAAATTACTCTTGAAGGGAATTCGTCAGTATCTCTTAGACCCGGTAAAATATCGACTTGGTGTTTGCTTGCATAAGTATCCAATGCAAATGTCTAAAAACTCATTTCGGGATTTTGCTCTAATCAACCCTTAAAGTTCGAATCTGCATTCGGGGTGAAGTATAAAACTCCTTGTATCTCCTGTGATTGTTAAGTTAGAGCAAAGAGCATCTTTGGTATTATGTTGTAAAATACTTTGCATTCACGAGAAAGTTGAAATTATTAATTTTCAAAACGACGTATATAGTAATTGCCAAAACACCAACAATTTGGTATTGAACGAAGGATTTGTAGAACACGATTATTACAGTAATAATAATGATATAGTAGTAGAACATGATTGTTAAGCACCAAAAATTTTGGTAGACATTATGAGCGAAGAAAATGTTAATTAATCCCATTCTGTAGAGACATAGAAGAAATAGTTTGTGATTTGTGATATGAATTATTTAGAAATTGTTGATGATGGATCATCTTTACATAACATTTGTTTGCCGGTATGTTATAAGCATTTACTTTTACGGACATTTCTTAGATTTTATTAATCACATATTTTTAGGAAGCAATAAAATCTCGAGGTAGGCCTAGAGGAAGATCGCTAACAGCTATTGGTTTACCAAGAAAGAAAGAAAGGAAAAATTAAAGAGCCTCCAAAATTACTGCAAATCTTGTATCTTGTATTTTATGGAAGATCACACAATACTAATTTATTATAGGCATTTGTTAGTGTAAAATTCTTATTAATATATAGGTAAAAACATATATTTTGTTGCTCATTCTATCTAGTAGCTTTTTATGAAATTATTATCGGTTTCGCAATCGGTTTTTATTAAATAACTTAAAATATTCATTTACCTACGTCTCTACCTAATAACATTTTAGAAATTAGAGTGCAAAAGTGTATGAAAGTATGTCGGGATTCTAACGAATAATTAGCAATCCCGTACCATAGGACATGAACCCCGCAAACGCGTGATAAAACTCCGCCCGTGCGAGACTTAAAATTTATTTTCGGGTTCCACGTACGGGACTATATCCACGTCCTAAATTTAACGCAGTTCGTGCCATGTTCAAAACCTTGATTTTGTATATGGCTTTGTAACGACGATACGACATCTGTCTTACAATGCCTAAACTATTTATACGCTATTTATGTGGAAATTTATCAGGTGTCTGCAAAAACAGCACCGATAACCGACATTTGGCGTTGTAATATTCGCCCTAAATGACAACAGCTTCAATTTATCTAGGAATCACGTACTATCAATAATTAAACGTCAGAAATAGTTCACTGAGGTCTTAAATGAAAGATCAAAAATCGTATCTTCCTGTAAGCTGTTTTACAGTTTCTGTTTTGTATTTTTCACAAGTAAATTTTACTGTTGGATGACAGATATACAAATGAAAAATGCCTACAAAAGCGTCGATATTTTGAATACAATTTTACAGCGCAAGCGAATCTGTTACCATTTATAAAATTGCTTACGCTAAACAGCCAACATTCGTCTTTGAAATGAAGCCTTGTTTAACTTCATACGACGCGTGTGAATCGATAATACGTGATTCCTATGTATCAATATGTCCCTATTATTTCAACATAAGCCAAACGCCAGCCTTAAGTGATATATTTCTTCACTTTTATTTTGTTAAATGATTAATTTTTTATTTAAAAATGTTTGAAGTAATCATTTTCTTAATGTATATTTTTAATAATTTCTCATTTCTTTTAAATTGGTTGTTAGATAATATAATAGCTCTGTCTACTAACGTTTTTTACTTCCTTCGTCTAAAAGACGAAGAAAGTATTGATTCAGATCTTTACGTTTCAGGGCTCCTATATGACGAAACACGGGTTTTCTCAATTCCGCCTGTCTGTCTGTCTGTTAGCGGTATAGCTCAAATACTATTTATTGGAGGAAGACTATATACTGGGTAAACGCATTAAAAAATACAAGTTTGTTTATTTTTTCTTTGACGGAGCAATAAATAAATGTAATAAGTTGCACATAGCTCAGGCTTTATTACTGGCAAAAATGAGACCTAACAAATACAGGATAAACATCACAAATGAGACAGAATAGTATGGTGCCTTTATAACTCAACAGAAACCAGTATAATTTGAGCACGGTCGTGGCTCAGTTGTTCAAGAGGCCTCAGCGGCGAACCCGGGCGGCGAACTAGAAACATTTTTTTAATTTTATGTAATCGCGCGAGGGAGTTTCGTATAAGCCCCTTACACTTTTTCATATTACTCCTCTCGGCTAAAAGACGAAGGAAGTATTGTAGCAGCGAAAAAACCACCTTCCGAAATGTCGTCAGATCTTCACCTTTCAGGGTCCTTAGATGACGAAAAATAGGTCTTCTCAATTTCGTCCGTCTGTCTGTTTGTCTGCCTGTATGTCTGTTTGCCTCTCTGCCTGTATATCTGTTTGTCTGTCTGTTAGCGGTATTACTCAAAAACTATTTGTTGGAGTAAGACGATATTTTGTATGCGGTTTATATACATACCTAGCATAAAACCGAAACAATTTCGGACAAATATATATAGTCATCAATTTAAAAAAATGAAATTTTGTTTATCTTTGCTTTAACTGAGAAACAGATAAAAGCAACAATTTGCGCATACCTCAGGATTTACCTTTGATGAAAATGGGAACCTACAGATACACAACAAATGTTCTAAGAAATAAAACATGGGTTAACAATAAATGCGTTTTTAAGGGAGCCGCATTTCACCGATCGAAGGCGACCTTGGTGGGCGAAGCAGCGAATGCGTGCTTTACTTCAGGCTAAGCGCATTCGTAAGCATTGAAGTTCGAATCCCATCGCCGGTAATCATTTTTTATTTGAAAATTAATGTAATTTCAATTACCGAGTGTTTTCTTTTATTTTTCAGTAATATTTCGAACGTAAAAATAATTTTCCTTTAATTTTTAAAATTATTTAGTTTCACAACGACCGCTTGTGAAGAAAGTTCTGAGTAAAACCCTTTACACGTTTTTTTATAGTTGCACTTGAATTGAAGTTTAGATGTTTGTTGGTTTTAACATCTCTGCGATACTACTTGGTATTGATTTTTTCATTTGTTTTCGAGGTTATATCTACAAAATGTATTGATTGAGAATTGTTTTCGGTTTCTAAGGTAAACTGTATAATCTAGAATGTATAATTGAAATCATTGAAAATCATGTTAATTGCATTTCGTTGATAGAATGTAATGTTTTGCTTGTTTCTCTCTATAATTAGTTTTCCACATCTATGAGTATTAAATATGCAAATTTACACAAAATTGGTGATCCCACTGAAACCCCAAATTGTTGGTTGTAGTTATAGCTTTGTTATAAAAGAAATATGTATTCTGAAAAACAAATTTTATTAATGATTAGGTAAAGACGTTTTTAGGTGTTTTGGTATATTCGTTTATATCTCCCAATTGGTTCTAAAGCTGGTTTCACTGGTATGTTTGTGTCCAAAAATACGCCTAAAGAAAATAATAAATTATCTTTTAGTAATTTAACGTTATCTCTAAATGTTTTAAAGAACGATGAGTTTTTAGCATTGTTTGTGATATTGGTTAAAATTTTTGGTAAACATTTTGATAACTTATAGGTTTATGTGGTGCAATAATAAGTCTTAACGGTATTTTATTTGTGTCGCTCTGTGAGTTCATAAATTTGTGGTAATGTTCCATTATAACATATTGTGTTATTATATTCTTGAAAATTTATATATGTTCTACCTTCTAATTCATTAATTAGTTTGTTGTTTTGATTTTGAATTAATTGTGTAGAATCTTTATTTTTCTTATAGTAGATACTTTCATCTTTTAGAAGTTTGTCTATTTTAGTTTTAGAGTTTGTCTGAGTTAATATTACTTGTTATTTTTAAACAAAGTTTCTGTTTCACATACTTTGTTCGATAGAATTTGGTTTTGGATTTATTGAGAAAGTGGTGTTTTGTTTGTTTTGTTTTATTTTTGTAATTAGTTAAAATACGTATTACAACGTTTATCTCTTGTTTTATATTGATTTTTCTGGTTTATTTTTTCAATGCTATTTTCTATATTTATTATAAATTATTCTACTGGAATTTAGTTAGGATGTTAAGTAGGTCTTTAGAAATGTCAACGCTAGTTCAATTTTCTACCTATTTCTTATTATATTATATTATTTTTTACATGTGTTTGGACATTTGACTTATTCTTTGTTATTAATAAATTCTCTTCCTTTTATTTTAAGATGCTAATTTTTTACATTGATTTGTAGCTTTGTTTTTTTCTCTTATAACCATCCCTACCAACGTTCTTGCTATTGGTTTGTTTTCTAAATGTTTTTGACATCCATTTTTCTTTAATTCGTTGTTGATGTATTGAGATGGTATTGAGCCCGCTACTCAACTCTGCTTGCAGCACAAATAAATAAAGCAAGTCAGAAAGAACAAAGTTGGGGTAGTTCATACAACTGCAAGATTTAGCGTGTAAATTTCAATGCGTAGTTACATTTGCAAAGCAATGCCAATCGTAATGAAATGATTTGAGTACAAAAAGCAGAGCAGATTGGACTGATTAAAAGTAACATTTGAATCATACAACGAAATCTTGCAGTTATATGAACTACCCCAACTCTGCGCTTTCTGACTTGCTTTATTTATTTGTGCTGTAAGTAGTGATGGGCATAATCGTATGATTTCAATAATCAGAATGTTCCTTTTCGGAATGTTTATAAAATCGGAATATCATCCGATTATTTTACATTCCGTAAATGCAAGCAAGGGAAAACAAGCGAAACAACAACAAGCGGAAGGAAGATGAAGTGCGTCCAAATTTGCGATGCGAGCACTCGCCGTTGCGCCGTAAGCCCTTATCTGCGTTGGCATCTATTGTTTTGGTTTCTAAGACGGCCAGTAAAACAATTTATGAGTTTGAGCCGCACAGTGGGATGCGAGGAAATAAAATATTTTTTCAAATTATTACAGTAGTTACTCAAATAGATTTTTGGAAAATGGTAGTGATATTTTAAAGTTTAATGGCACATAAAGTACATAATAGATAGTATAAAACAATACGTGAATTTGAAGTCTGTAAGGTGTACTATCTAATAATTAATCTACAAAATACCACTGCCATTAGTGCCAGCAGCCAGCATATAGCAGTCAAGTGAGTCAACACAACATTTCGTATTCCGTTCAGTTCAAATTCGCATTTCGTTTTCTCATTTTGTATACCGAATAGTAAAATAATCCAATTCCGAAAGTTCCGAATTTTGTGCATCGAACAGTAAAATAATCGAATTCCGAAAAGTTCCGAAACGTTCCGAAATAATCGGAACCTTCCGATTTTTTCAACAATCGGAAACTTTCCGATTATTCATTCCGGATAGACCCATCACTAGCTGTAAGCAGAGTTGAGTAGCGGGCTCAATTCCATCTCAGTATATCCGTCGTTATTTAATGTTGCTACTGTTCTTATTGTGCTCAATTAATAGCCGGAAATATAGATTTCTAATATGTCATAATATTTAGAATTTATAAATTCAATATTTGAGCTCGTTTGTGCGAGGGAATTCTACTGAATTTGTTGGTTAAATGTAGTACAGTACCTTAATCTCTACAAACTTTTGTAAAGCGATCTCGCTAGCTAAACCCTATCCAGTCACAAATTTTCCAGTAATTACATTGCCCTTTCAGTGTACTAAAACTAAGCGCTTACAGACATTTTTAACTAATGTTCCTAAAACACCTTACAAGAGCATCATTAATATAAACTTCTGAACGCAATTTTGTTGTAGGTGGAGGTGTGTCGCTCTCAGAACACGACGGGGTGGTTCATAGCCATCTACAGCTACAAGGGCTTTCTACTGATCGTAGGAGTATACATGGCGTGGGAAACTCGGCACGTCAAGATCCCGTCCCTGAACGATTCGCAATACATCGGGATCTGCGTGTACAGCGTCGTGTCGAGCGCAATAGTTGTGGTCTTATCCAACTTCTTGTCCGATTATACGACATTGAGCTACTTAGCCACTGCCTTGAGCATTCTCATATCGACTACCATCACCTTACTGCTACTATTCCTGCCTAAACTCCGGGCGGTTTTGGGACGCGTGGACGGCGAGAACGCGATCGTGCAGAGCATGGGCCTGAAAATAGAATCTAACACGAGGAGGTTCATGTTTGAGGATCACCGTGAACTGCTATACCGAATGGAAGTGCAAAACAGGGTCTACAAGAGTGAGCTGCAGGTTCTGGACAAAGAAATCGCTCGCCTAGAAGAACTGCTGATGAGCTCTAGATCCGCATCTTCCAAATCCGACAGCATAGCAGCTGAGCCGTTCACGATCAGCAACGGCCTATTTTGTCTGCCTGTCCCTGTTTCGACTCCAGGAAGAGCCTCTTGGCCGTCGACAACTAGAACTTCAACCCCGGTAGGGTTCCTGTCGGAAAATGAACTGCACGACAAACCCTCCCATGAGAATATATCTGAGAAAAATAAAATTTTCAATAAGCTCAAGAGGTTCTTCGGGAGCATCCCTTCCGTCTGGATATCCAGCTCCTCTGCTCACCCTGATGCCCCCAAAGACGAAGTAATTGTCGAGGAGGGCTTCAAGCCTAGCTCCAATCCCGAGTTCAACACACATTTTTTCGGCAGTGGTTTTGACATTGTCAGGGCGAAATCTGCTATGAGTGCTTTGAATTTCGCGAATAATGGAGTCGCCGCCTTTGTCTCTAATCTTGGGGAAAGCAAAACTTTGCCTCCTGTTTTGTGCGAGAGCGAATACTGAATGTCATTTAAGGCCTAAAGAGAAAACTCGTGTTTTTGTTGAAAAGATGGGCGCTTTTTGTAAAGATGCCTGACATGAATAAAAGCCCGACATTAATTAAATACTTTTGCTTAAGGTACGCAGCTTCAAGAATGTAGAGTTATCGATTCGTTCCCTTACTGGAAATGTTTAGATAAGTTACTTACGAGCATTCTATTTAGGTGGTAAGACTTAGAAAGCAAAGCTGTATGAGTTAGTAATTCTATTCATTAAATCATATTTCCTAAGACTGTTACTTATTTCCTTTAATATTGAATTTTACGTGCAAAATTTAGCCTTTTCACATTAAAATATGACTGAGACATTATTAAGAGGTTTATTAAAAAAGTAATAGAAAGCAGCTAAGTTATAGATTTTTGGTGCTGTAGGTACAAAGACGTTTAGTTAGATATCATCCTCCTCATAAATAATTTGTACAAATCGAAAAATCAATTGTTTCCTGGAATATAAATCTAAAACCGAGAGTCCCGGAATACAAGTTTCAGCCTATTTCAGAGTAAACTCGCTTTCGGTGTAGTGCAAAACTTGGCAAGAAGGTTCAGATCGTAGATAAAAGTTTATTTCGTGGCTCTTTGGGTAAGTTGAAGTTGATGCAACGTGGACGCATGAAGCAAAAGTTGCCTTTAATAGAGTGATCAATAAGCAAATTAATCATTATATTTGGGATGAAAACCCAAACTGGACAAGAGAGACAAATTATCAGAAAAATTCTTTTTATGAACCCCAATATATCTTGACTGTTTCTTCAGTTAGTGTCCTACTAAGTTATTTAAAATGTATACTTTTAGCAGGACGAGGCACCAGTTCAGAATGACTTGATTATTCAAAAATGTCTCAGCGAAAAATTTTATATGCTCAGCATTAGCAGTAATGGGCCTCTAAGATCAGCTAATATCATGCTATGACCTTTACTCCCTAAAAAAATATAATAATCATTATTTTTTTGGAACTCTCTATATTTGCTAAAATATTCGTTTTCGTGTCTTCTGATTCAGAAAAAGTGGTTTTGAAGCTGATATCTGTTTGTTAGTCTCAGTCTGCGAGTCTGTCAGTCTGTCTGTGTTCTTTCTATAAACCATATGGTTTAATTTATCGGCCTCAAAGTCAAAAATGTATATGAATAATTCATTAAAACCCTATTGCATATTACGTAATTGTCCGAAAATAATAGAAATAACAAATTTTTAAACTCTTATACATATATTACGTAATAATTTATAACTGTTGGTATAGTTCTTGAGAAAATCACAAAACTAAATTTTTACAGACAGCGAAAGATATTTTTAATGAGGCCACCGCAAAGCGGTGATATACGCAAATCCGTTTCTAAATCTAAAAAATTAAAAGGACAATTATATTTATCAAATTAACAATAAATCAAATAAGGAGTGCAACAGACCTAGAATTCCGTAGGAGAGTGAGAGAGAGATTATGTCTTTCATAATGCGGTGACAATTTTAATAATGTATTAGATAAAATAAAATGTATGTATTTTTTTTGTAATAATTGCTAAACTACATTTTGCTTCTGTTTTTTAAGTGCAATAAACATTTTGCTATTTTCTCAACTTTAAAAACCGTATTGTTTTTCTGACAAATTCTTTTATACAGCCCTATATACGAGGTAACATAATTAATTGCGAGACTACGAGTATAATAGCAAACTGATTTACACAATAGTTATTTATTATTTATGTACATCAATATAGGAGCAACCTGCTTCAACGTTTATACAGATTTTCAAACACTTTTCACTCTATTTTTGCTGAATACTCTTCAATTCGTTCGTCACTGTATTTTTTTTTTTGAATATCGGGAACGTATTGAAAATATCAACATTTTAATTTTAACGGAGAAAATAAAACACTTTACAGGAAGAGATATCAAGAGAAGATGGCGCATGATCAAGCACAACTATTTTTTTTAGCCAATAACGTGTTGATAATAGTAGCCGTATAGTTTGCATCTCTCCGGGTTCATGTGAAGCTCTTCAAACATCATGTTTAATTCGACGGACACGTATGAGTTTACTTACAGCGTCAATATTTCTGGTAGTCTAGTCATTACTTTATTTAATGACAACACCAATAGTAGATAATTATATGCAAATCAGAAATCTAAACTAACAAACAAACAAATAACAGTAATAATAAAACAATAGAAAAATACTAGCAACCCCCATTTTACTGAAGCAACAACCCCTGAATATTTTTAACGCTAACATTAAAAAGATTAACTGACTTATTCTCTCTAACGAAGGTATTAGCCAACCTCAAGCTGTTACCAGTTGGTGAAGATGAGTTCACATTTGCATAAAAAATATCTAGATTTAAAATTCTAGCTTGAATCTTTGGCACTGTAAAATTAACAAAATTAATCGAATCGCAATTTTTGTACTTAAAGTGTTTGCCAATTAAATAAAAAAAAAACATCATTCCATGCGTTTCCTTTTTTCCTATAGATTGAAAGTTAACAACTATGTCATTTACCTCAGAATTTATCACAATTTTAGTGTCTTAATTATAATAATAATAATAATAAAATACAAAAAGCATACACAAAAGGAATGAGTTCAGCCGAGACTGATCTTGCACTCACCCTATACATACAATTATTACTATAGAGAATAGTTTTAAGTTACATCAACAGTTTCATACTGAACACAGAAGATATTATGCATTTTCAACAATTTTCTTTAAGTATAATACGGAGTAACATGTTCCCGGTAACTAATATTAAATGAAAATCTTAAACAGCAGTTTTGGAACGTTTGCATCGTAAGTTTAAACTTTTGTGTAAGAAAACTATAGTAAACTGTGCTACAGTAGTTAAGATTGCTTAAAATTATACTACTACAAAGAGTCCATTTGACCTCACAAGATAATATTTTCTTAGACTTATATATAGATTTAAACTTAACATAAGCTGCGCTTAACAATTTGGTAACATGCAATTCAAAAGTCATGTTGCTGTCAAAATAAACACCTAAATTCTTTGCTGCATCTGAAAAAGTAATGACTGTACCATTTATTTCTATACTTTTCATACGAAACTGACAGGCGCGCTCACGTACACTACTTAAACCTAAACACATGGCAATTGTTTTTGACGCATCTATTTTTAGCCCGTTTGCATTCGACCACTCCATAATATTTTTAAGATTGAAGTTTAAAGCATCAATAGTTTTATTTATTTCATGTGGCAGACACGATTTATACATTTGCGTGTCGTCTGCATACATATGTGGAAGACAATCAGGAGAAACTACTTCTGGCAGATCTGAAGTGAATATGGTGAACAAGAGAGGTCCAAGAATGCTCCCCTGGGGAACTCCCTTAGCTATGATCATATCTTCTGATCGATGCCCGTGTACCTTGACCGCTTGTGGTCTGTTAGATAAATAACTATCAAACCAGTTTATCACAGTATCGGATAGCCCACAGTAGTGCAGTTTTGCCAGCAATAATTTGTGATTTATTACGTCAAACGCCTTACTATAATCTAATAGAACTAATATTGTGACTTCGGCTTCATCTATAGCTTGAGCAATGTCGCTAGATATATTCAGTAAAGCTGTAGAAGTACTCTAAGAACTTCTAAATCAAGATTAGATAGGTGGTAAAATATGTTTACTGGCATATTGCGATAGCTGTTATATATATAGAACTTTATTGTACAACTGGCTAGCAATCTAGCTTGCCAAAAGACACAGCATATTACATAAAAAGCATTATCATTAACATAAATTTCAAATAATGTTTCATTAATTTACAACTGTAATTACTAAACATTTACTTTTGATTGTCCATATAAATGGTTTCTCAAAATGGCTACAGATCCTCCTTAAAATTTTCATAGTAATTATCAAGATCCAAAGATTTAGGTAGACTAAATTTTTTTCTAAAATCAACATAAAATTTAACCAATGTTCCCCGTGCACCGAAAAGAAGCCCGATGATGGGTTATGCTATTGACGTTAAATTTATCCTTGTAGTAATTAATTGTCGGTTCATAAATTCGGTTTTTCACGATGTACTTCTTCGGCTTCTCTCGCTGTTCTCGTTATTCTCAAAACGAATTGTTGGGTCTATTATATAAGCTTCTCGTGTAGTTGTATTGATAGCCATAATATCAATTCTTCTGATGCTGTCTTTATCCGAGACTCCAACTACTTCCTTCATGTACTTCATATCCTTTGGACCTGCAATGCATTTGCAATAATGTTGCCTGACATCATTGTGTCTTTTAATTCTCAGTAGTTCACTAAAGCTACAATATCCCAACACATGAGCAAGAGTTTCAAACTCGCCACAATGTCTGCAGCGGGTTGTGTGGGTACTGCGTCCAGGAACACTACGAACAGGCGCGACATTACATTGCATCTTAAGGCAATCTCTCATTCAGATATTGTAAGGCCTTGCTTTTTATAAACCCATTGATTTGCATGTTTAACTTCTTTAAACAAAATAACCCCTCTTCCTTTTTGAATGTGACCACACCATTCTTCATATGCCTTGTCTCTCAAGGTTGATCGGATAAGTTTACTACAAATTTTTTCTGGTCTAATATCTCTGAAATTCTGCCTCTGTGACTTTTAAGTGAGTCAAGACAATACTTTTTTGCTTCTTCAAAATTAATAGTAATTTCGGGACATTGTGATTTTTGTAGAAGTGAAAATTTATTATATTGTTGTATAAATAACTCCCACGAAGAATTAAAAATTTCTAAACCCTTCACTGATTTACTACTATACAGAAAGCCATTGGGCGAATCACCTGGTATTTCTAAAATTTCACGAACACAACTTCTTATAATTTTATCTAGATCTTCTAAATAACATCTTGGGATTTTCTTTAAAGGCGCAGTCTGAAAACTGATAAGTTAAGGTGGGGGAAATATATTGATTTAAAATATGCAGTTTTTGATCACAATTTTAATAATGGAGATTTAGTCAGAATCTCTAAACGATTTGCCAGCTTTTTAATTACCGTATTTCGATCGAAAACCAAAGAATCAGCAAATGTTTACACCTAGGTATTTAATCGTGTCATTACTTCCAATAGGATGAAGAAATTCCATTGAATGCAGAAGTTATAAAATCTTCTTTCACACCGCCTTTTTCAATGACAATTGCTGAAGATTTTGCTATATTAATGTTCAACCCAATCTCTCCGAATTTATCTTCAACATATGTAAAAGGTCCTATAGCAGCAGACTTGTTTTTACCAATTATCACCGTATCGTCAGCAAATCCCAAAACTGTTAAAGGTTTGATGTCTTCTACCAACGTAAATCCGTATTTCATAGCTACATTTGGTTCAGAAAGCTCATCAAAAATGTGGTTAATAGACATGTTAAATAATAGGGGAGATAAAGGAGCGCCTTGAAACACACCCTTCTTAATATTAAAACGTTTAGACCTATGAAAACTTGTTTGGATAAATGATTCATTATCAACTTGCAATTTTACAAGTAAATTTTGCAAATGAGATGGAAGTTCAGAAGAATTAATTACATTTCTAAGGTGGTCATGTCCTACTGAATCGTATGCTTTTTCAATATCCAAAAAAATAATGGTAACATCTTCTTTATGCGTTTTAACCTTTTTAAGGATACTTTCGATAATTGTGGTATTGATGTGACAACCCGGTGTATTCATAAAACCTCTTTGGTTTTCATTTATATTTACATATCGGCGAACGTGCTTTTCTAGTGTTCTTTCAATTATACGTCGAAGAAGTGAACAAATAGATATAGGTCGCCAATTGCCCATTTCACTTGGATTTCCTTTTTTATATATTAAAATAGTCCTTGCCAGTTTAAAACTTTTTGGTACAAAACATTTTTCCAACATAATTGAAGCTATTCTAGCAAGAATTGCGGGTATTTTAGCATTGCATTTAATACTTCTCATAATTACCCTATCAGGACCCGACGAAGTGTCTACTTTAATACCCTTAATGGCGTTTTTAATTTCTTCTTCAGTTACAGTTACGACATAAGTGGAGTTTACATTTTCACGTTCAATCTCTAACAGCTTCGAAGAGTAGTGTGTCTTAATTTTATTGTTTTCTTTTTCAAAAATATTTTTATAATAATTGTAAATCGTCTCATTATCTATTTTACAAATTTGTTTTTCATCACTATTTAATATCCTTCTAACAGCTTTACGTCTTTGATTGTAGTATAAGTATTGAGTTAATTGATATTCATATTCCTCTTTCTTGTTTTCCTTTCTCCGTTTTGAAGTTCTTTGGGGGTTAGATGATGTAAACGGCTTGTTACTTCTCAAATAGTTTTTTCTTTTACGCGCTTCAAAATATTTCCTTGCCGGATGTTTTGGCCCAGGAAGAACATCAATACACTTACTTAAAAAATTTCCAAATTCCTCAACATCGTTACTGAATTCCTCTTCTCCAGTATAATTAGAATTCTCAAATTTTTCTTTCCAAAGCTTAACTTCATTATCCAGTTTTTTAACTTCCACATTAATATCTACTTTACTGTCAATTTCAGTTGATGAAGTATGAGTATCATGACTACTATTTGTATTATCACATAGGGTATCATGTTTCCTTAAAATGGACTTCCTGAATTCATCACCGTGTGCTCGTCGAATATGAACCTGAACCCCTCTGTAATTCTTACAACTTTTATTGCAAAGTTGACATTTTTGTGATACATTTAGTTTTATTAGTTCTTCTGAGCAACTTGTAGCAGTAACACTAGTATTCCTAGAAGCATTGTTCTTAGATTGTTGGGAAATAGAATTCTTAGCTGCACTTCTAGTTTTAACACCATTAAGTTTAATATTATTATTCTTCCCTACTTCTGAAGTGTCACTGGCATCGTTGTTGTGACTAGAACACCTTTTAGAGTGATTAAATAAAGCTGCAGATGATGGTCCTGCCTCCTGTATATCTGTACTTGAAATTATAAACTGATTTATAAATTTTGATGGCTCACCCCGAGGATAATTATGCAAAATATATTCATCATCTGACGAACTGTCAACGTCAAACATCGCTACTTTCGACATTGTGGGAAGTATACTTATTGGTCGAAGTTCACTTACACTACACGGATTAGCCACTTTTGGAGTAGCTATTATAGTTGACATTTTCCAAACATCAGGTACGACCGACTTTAGGAGAGAACTGTTTATTATATGCGTTAGCGCGTTTTTACAGTAAGGTATGACCAATTTCAATAGCTTTAAGTTAATTCCATCCCTTCCTTCAGCATTGGACTTCAGATTTTCAACGATACTCAATACTTCAGCTTCCGCTACTTGATTGTAATTAAATTTAATATCGCACTTCACATTGTTTGTATAAAACATAACTAAATTATTATCAACACAGGGCGTAATTAATGAATTAAGAAAATAATCATTGATGGAGTTCGGCTCGGAGATGTGTAGCGGAATAGATGGTTTATTAGTTTTATGTATGTTGAACTTTCTAAGACTGCTCCACAATTTCTTCGGGTCTCCTTTATTATCATTGAGCTCAAACTGAATATAGGCTTTCTTCTCCCTTTATTCTCCTTAGCATAGAATTTCGGCTTAGACCGCGTAGTATTTGTATATGAACACCCAGCATTTTCTGGCTTAATTTGCCTTGCACCTTGTGAAGTCGAGCAAAAACCCGCGCGATGGCCATGCTCTTTGGTGGCTCGTGTTGTTTGAGTATCTTGAGAACGAGGATACTTAGTCAGATTTGGCCGTTTTGCTGTTTGTGCATCCATATTCACTAACGTTTCGCAAGACCTTGCAGCTTGCATCATCAGAGTGAAAGTCGCACTAAGAACCGAAGGTCGGTGTGGAGCTATTTATAGTCCTCTGTGCCAGGCGCGCGGAGTGGCGTAACGCTGGCGCTGGTTGGTCGTCCGAGTGCAACGTAATCCGTGGGGCGTGGCCGTATGACGCAGAGTGGTTGTAACGCTTTAGATCGTGTATCACAGGGGTCCACGTTTTACTAAGCTTAAAGCCATCTTCCCTGTTTATATTATTTGGATGTTTTTCTATTTCTATGGCTTCACGTATCACTCGCGGGAAGTAATGAGGTATTCTGGCAAGTACTCTGGCATGCTCAAATTCTAAAGTGTGCCCATTTGTAAACGTATGCTCAGCTACGGCTGATTTAGTGATGCGTTTGTGTTTGCAATCGCCTTTATGTTCTTGGAGTCTTAGATCAACGGAACGACCAGTCTGTCCAATGTAACTCGAGCCGCAAGAACAAGGAATACGATATACGCCAGCGGTTTTTAAACTTGGAATCTTGTCTTTTACCGATCTGAAGCCGTTACCCAAAGTTTTCTTGCTCGTGAACACAGTTTTGACGTTGCATCGTTGCAGGACACGTCCTATCTTATCAGTTGAGCCTTTAACGTAAGGTAGAAATGCTAAGCCTTCCAGAGGTGGAGATTCTTCTTTAGCCTTTTTTGTCATAGTCTTGTCTAGTGCTTTTCGTATGGCGGTAGTTGTGTATCCGTTCCTTTGTAAAGAGTCAAACAGATGTAGCTTTTCTCTCTCTAGATTTTCCTCGTCTGAGATACGAACGGCTCTTGTCGCCAGAGTCTGGAGAACTGTTGCTTTTTGCATTGGATGATGGTGTGAGTCAGCATTTAGATATCTGTCCGTGTGTGTTTTCTTTCTATAGACTGCATGTCCTAAACTGCCATCTGATTTACGTTTCACCAGGACGTCTAGAAACGGAATACTGCAATTTTCCTCTACTTCCATTGTGAATTGTATGTTGGGATGTACAGAATTCAGGTGTTTTAGAAACAGATTCAATGTCTGGCGTCCATGTGACCAGATGACAAAGGTATCATCTACATATCTCAACCAGCAAGTCGGTTTTAGCTGCGCTTGTTCGAGAGCCTTGGTTTCAAAAGCTTCCATGTAGATATTAGCGATAACAGGTGATAGCGGTGAACCCATGGCCGCTCCTTCTACTTGTTCGTATATTTTATTGTTCCAACTGAAGTAAGTGTTTTTCAAGCAAATTTCAACAAGTTCAACTTGGTCTGTAGGCAAGAGATCTTTGAGCATTACTAGCACCTCATCAACCGGCACTTTCGTGAAGAGTGATACTACGTCGAAACTGACTAAGAGATCATCTTTGTTTAACTTTATGTTCTTTAGTTTCTGGACAAACTCTGCTGAATCCTTGACAAAGGAGTCTGTTTTACCAGTTAGAGGCTGTAGTATACTGGTTAAATGTCTTGCTAAAGCATGTGTAGGAGAATTTATCGCGCTGACAATTGGTCTCAACGGCACGCCCTCCTTATGTATCTTAGGTAGGCCATACATGCGTGGAGTTATTGCATTTCTAGGAATCAATCGGTGCTTTAAAGTGGGATCGATAATTCAATAATTCGAGTAACCGCGAAAGCCTCAAACAATACATTTCTTCTCCCTTCTAATAGCTGATGTTAGATAGTTCCTAATATTCTTATAGAATATGTAATCCTTGTCTGTTTTAGTATGCATACATTTTTTGTAGGCTTTATCTTTTAAACGTGACATTTCCCTAATAGTAGGGGTGATATAAGGTCGACCAGGTTTTTTCGCTGTTACATATTTCAGGGGCGCATGTACATCAAATAGAGAGATGACAGTATTATTCAGAAACAAAAGTTTGTCATTTGCATCTTCTAACTAAAGTATATACGAAATCCCAGTTGATTGCAGCAGCATCTCTAGCGAATAAATCAAAATCAAATTGATTAAAGTCCTTATAAGTCACTTTAAGTGAATGTTCTTATTTGTTGAGCATTTTATTGTACAGTAGGTAAGTCTGTGGTCAGTCATGTTGAGTAAATCGGCTATGCCACATTCGCCAACACTTATATTCTTGCTGATACAGATAATATCCAGAAGAGTTCATGTCGTATCTGTGACTCTCGTGGGTTCATCTACAATTTGTAACAAATTGTATATTTCCAAAATATTCATAAGGTGCCTACAAGGCCGAGAATCTTTTTTATACATATCAATGTTGAGATCGCCTACCATAACAACTTTATCTACTTCTGAATTTATATGACATAAGGTAGATTCAAGTTCATATATATATATATACACAGAAGCACTAAAGGCCTAGTAGGCCCATGGCTTGGTTTGTCACTTTCTTCCATTCCTTTCTATTTTTAGCGTTGTCCTCCCATCCTCTAATGTTCAAACTGCGCAGGTCTTCTTGTATTTCCTTCTTCCACTGGCTTCTGGGTCGGCCTCTTCGTCGCTTACCACCGATTTCTACTTTATATATTTTACCCGGCGTTCTTTGGTTGTTCATCCTTATCAAATGCCCCAGCCATCTGAGCCTATGTGTTTTCACTACACCAAGTATGTTCGTCTCTCCAAATAACTCGTACAGCTCTTAATTTGTCCGCCTTACCCACTGTCCTTCAACACATTTTCCCCCGTATATTCTTCGTAAAATTTTTCGCTCCCACACTTTTAGAATAAGTTGGTCGTACTTTCTTAATCCCCACACTTCCGAAGCATAGAGCACCGTAGGCCGCACTATTGTTTTATAAACTCTAATTTTCAGTGACCGTGGAAACAAATTACTTGCTAAAACCTTTTTTAACGCTGCTGCACTTTTTGTACCCGATGCTATTCTTGCTTTGATTTCTATACTAGAATCCGGTTTTCTGGATATCACTGTAGCTAAATAGGTATATAAAGGATTCCACCTCCTCGAAATTATGTTCCGTGTTTGCATTTGTCTTAATCTTTAGTGTTTTATCTTGTTGATATGATTGATCATTCCATGTCATGTATTTCGTTCTCTTTTCGTTAACCTCAAGTCCCATCTCGTTTGCACTCATCATTAACCTGTTTACAACTGTCTGTATTTCTTTTCTTGATCTTGTCACAATTGTTAGGTCATCCGCGAACGCTAGGATCTGGTGTCGTCGTTGGTAGATTGTTCCATCTCTATTTATATCCGCTTTGCGTATTATACCGGGTGACAATGAGACTAGGGCCATGTTTATATCTTCTTTATTTATGAATCGATTTGGATAAAATTTTATACCAAGATACTAGACATAATTTCTGATTGGGTGATAGATATAGTCAAAATGACTGACTTCCGGTTTTACCAGAAATGATACTGACTTTGATTTTTTAAAAGGAACACCCTGTATATTTTTTGTTTTTCTGAATCTATGAGTCAAACTACATATGACAGTGTTGCCAAATTTCAATTTTTTTAAACAAAAAAAATTTTTTTTTGTTTATTTTTTTACCATAGAAGGCCTTGACTTGGAAAAATCTATTCTAATTGACTCTAGCAACTCTTAATAATAGCTATTTTATCAGTAAGGTCAATAACAAATCTTTAATAAAAGAATATAATTTGCTAAACTCGTTTTTTAAGAAAAAGTCACTTTTTTTAAATGGCACCTATTAAGGGCCATCTTGCTATTAGATAGAAAATGTAATTACCAATCTTAAGATATGTATCATGCACAACTTTATCTTTATCTGAAACTGAAAATTAATTAATTAATTATTTGTTTAAATTTATTTTAAAAACCAACGTTAGTGTCACTTCCGGTGGAACAGGAGGTGACACTAACTTTGAAATAGATCACTCTATATGTTTTATGTTTTCGGAATCTACGACTCAAATTACATACAACACTGTTGCCAAATTTGCTTTGGTATTATTGGTTATTACATAAAAATATTTAAAAAAATAATTAATTAATTAATTTTCAGTTTCAGATAAAGATAAAGTAGTGCATGATGCATATCGTTAGATTGGTAATTAAATTTTCTGTTTAATGGCATGATGGCCCTTGGTAGGTGCCACTTAAAAAAAGTGACTTTTTCTTAAAAAACGAGTTTAGCAAATTATATTCTTTTATTAAAGGTTTGTTATTGACCTGATTGATAAAATAGCTACTATTAAGAGTTGCTAGAGTCAATTAGAATAGATTTTTCCAAGTCAAGGCCTTCTATGGTAAAAAATAAAAATTAAAAAAATATTTTTTTTGTTTAAAAAAATTGAAATTTGGCAAGAATGTTGTATGTAGTTTGACTCGTACATTCAAAAAAATATAAAATATACAGGGTGTTCTATTTAAAAAATCAAAGTTAGTATCATTTCCGGTAAAACCGGAAGTCAGTCATTTTGACTATATCTATCAGCCAATCAGAAATTATGTCTAGTATCTTAGTATAAAATTTAATCCAAATTGATTCATAAATAGAGAAGATATAAGCATGGCCCTAGTCTCATTGTCACCCGGTATATTCCAGCACTAAATTGAACAAAATAGCTGATAATGGGTCACCTTGTCTCAGCCCGCTTTCTACCGTGAATGCTCTCGTTAATGTTCCATTTACTTTAATCTTGTTTTCCGTTTTTTGGAGCGTCATTCGTATTAGATTGATTAGTTTTGGAGGTATTCCCAATTTATCTAACGCTATGTATAATTTGGTTCTTCGTACCGTGTCATAGGCTTGCTTGAAATCTATAAATAATAAATGAGTGTCTAATTTAAATTCGTGACTCGAAGCCTGAATTTCTCTTAACGTATATATTTGCTCTACTACTGATCTTCCCCTCCGAAATCCGCTTTGATATTCGCCGATAATCTTTTCTGCGTGATTTTCCAACCTATTCTTTATGCATGTAGTTAGTATTTTGTATAGAACATTCAGCAACGCTATTCCTCGGTAATTTCCACATTCCTCTTTGCTTCCTTTTTTATGTATGGGACATATGTATGCTAGATTCCATACTTTTGGCATATCTTCTTTATTCCATATATCTAGGATCATATTGTATATTTCTCTATGTAAATTTTCTCCACCATATTTAATTGCTTCGGCTTGGATTCCATCTGGACCTGCACTTCGGTTATTCTTTAGGTTTTTTATTATATATGTTATTTCCTCAAAATCTGGTATATTTTCTTCGCCGTTGTCGATGATTTGCCTTATTTCATTATGGTTTTCGCCTTTTTCGTTATCCTCTTCTCTATTTAGTAATTCCTGGTAATACTCTACCCATCTTTCATTTACTTCGTTGTGTGCCCCTAGTAATTTTCCGTTCCTATCTCTGCAGAATATTGTCTTTGCATAGTAGCCCTGTCTCGTTTTCTTTAGTCCTTGATAAAAGTTTCTAATTTCTCTATTGTTATACCTTTCTTCTATTTCCTCTAAAAGTTTTATATTTAATTTACGCTTTTTTTCTCTACACAATTTTTTGCAACTTCTTCTCTTTACTTCGTATTCTCTGTTTCTTGCTTCCGTTTTCTGTATCAGCATTTTTTTCCTTGCCTCTTCTCTTTCTTTCATTGCCTGTTGGCACTCTTCGTCAAACCAGTCTTTTGATTTCTTGTATTTCTTATCAGCTTGTTCGTTTACTACCTTTTTTATACATTCTTCGATTTTTACGTTTATATCTACTTCCGTCTGGTTTTTTGTTTTCTCAAGTACTTCATTTATTCTTTTCCTGTAGTTTTCTTGTTGCGTCTTGTCCTGCAATTGTAGCTTTGGTAATGTTATTTTTTGTTTATTTTTCTGGGGTATGCTGATTGTTATTATTTGCTGCATTTTAATTCCGACCATGAAATGATCTGAATCGACATCCGGTGCTCTGTACGATCTTATGTCCGTAATGCTTTTCTCATTTCTGGTTTCTATTAACACGTGATCTATTTGGTTAATAGTATTCCCATCTGGGCTCCTCCAAGTTCCTTTATGGATGTTTTTGTGTTGGAAATGAGTACTCTTGATTTTCATATTTTTATCCATAGCGAAGTCAATTAAGATTCTGCCATTCTCGTTCGTTTAGCTGTGCAAACTGTGTTGCCCAATTGTTGGAAAGTATGAAATTTCTTTTCCTATCTTAGCATTGCAATCACCCAGTAGCATTTTTAGATCGTATTTCGGGATTTTTCCGTATTCTTTTTCAACTAGTGCATAAAACTGCTCTTTTTCTAACATTTCTTTTTCTTCTGTAGGCATGTGTACATTTAGGAGGCTTATTATTTTATATTTTCCTCTTAATCTTAGCCAACACATTCGTTCTGATATAGGTGTAAATTCTATTACCGCTGGTCTCAATCTTTCGCTGATTATAAACCCTGTCCCCAGTCTTCTATTATTGCCACTACTTTTAAAGAATGTATATCAATCTATGTCGAAAATTTCATTGCCTTTTTGTTTGGATTCTTGTGCAGCTAATATGTCAACCTTGTACTTTTTTAATACCCTAACTAATTGTTTTATTGATCCTTCCTCGTATGTACCTCTGCCATTCCAAGTTGCTATAAATATTTTGGCCTTAACCTTGGTCGCTAAATAACCGGTATCCATTTTTATTGTCGATTTTGTTTTTATTTTTTAGAACCGTCAAAGTATCATTTGGTGTCGGAAAGATTATTTTCAAGGGACGCGACTTCCCTCCTTGTAATGCACCTCGGCCTAATCGCATAACACGGGCATCATTAGCATTTATGCCTACAATATTTTTTAAGAGATTTTGTATAACAACTTTATCATCATGCATGCGAGTGATTGCCGACTCAGAATTAGATTCAGGGATATTAGTCCAGTCAATCTGTATATTTCACCTTGCATTAAATCGGGTAGTTCTGATTTTTTTATATGTTTTATATGGTTGAGGCCTAATAATGAATCTAAGTTTTCGACCTCGGCCGAGTACCGGAAGTACCTAAAATAACAAAAAACGCGAAATTTTCTACCAAAATACGGTTTTTGTCGATTTTCATCCTGAACCACTGGATTTTCAGCAAAAGTTGTTATATCCTGTGTTAAATTAGAGGAAATTTTATACAATTTAAGACCAGAACGGTGTCTGTAGACCTAATAGTTTTGAAGATACAGCTTTTCAAAGTTTAACAAATTTTTCACATTTTGCATTTTTAGGATTTTAGTCGGTTCTACCTCGAAAGGTTCGTAGTAGTACAACACAAATAATGTTAAGCAAATCAATCTGCATTCAAATTATAATAATATGAGACGAAAATGGTCCTTGGTACCTCGTTCTGTGATAAGCTAAGTTGCATTGTAGAATTGTTGAAAAATAACTCAAAAACTGTCTGTACCTAAAAGATATCTTCTGTATACAGGGTGATTTATAACGGGCGGACCAAACTTCAACAGTATGTTGGGGAGGTCATTTTGAGTAAAAAATGTCAGATGAACATAGGTCGTATTCCATTTAGTTACCCAACTACAAGAGACCAAAGTTTTATTAAGGGGTGGGTAAAGGTAAAACCGCTCAAAGTAGCCAATATTTCAAGCGTCATATCTACTACGTACAAGTATGTGGGCCAACCATATCAAACTTTTTTTTGTATGATAGCCTGTAGTTGTATCTGTCAAACGATATGGATTTGATGGCAATTTATTGGTAGGAAGGGCATTAAAAAAATATTTTAAAAACACATTGCAATTTATCTCCAAAGAGTTTTTCTCCCAAACGGCTTGTCCAATCTTAGTCTTTTTTATATCAGAATTATTCTTTTCACAGTTCTAGTGTATGAGATAAAAAATAGAGTAAATTCTAAAAAAATGTAAAAAATAAGTTTGAAAAGGTCAAGTTCCCTTTGTAAGATTTTTATGAAATTATCTCATTCGCTAGATAGTATTAAGAAGCCTAGGACATTGTCGTAAACAGAATTTGAAATTTATGTTTCGTTATAAATCACCCTGTATAGTCCAGTCAAATGGTAGAAAATAGAGGAAAGTTTTGGTATAGTTTTGATATTTGGTTTCTCTATGTTTTTTGGGTCGCTGAACACAAATATCAGGTTTGCCAACAAAAATTTTGACCGGAAACATGTTTTTTAAGCAAAAACAGTGTAAAAAACCGATTTTTTTAGTCTTTCTAAAATTATCCGAAAGCTATCCATTATTCATAAATGTTGAGCCTATATGAAACGAAGAAGATAAAATTTTCTACATTTTATGAAGTAGAGTTTGTTTTCTCCGATCAATCGTTCAACCACGAGAGCCCCGCGAAATTATAGTCCAGTCAAATGGTAGAAAATAGAGGAAAGTTTTAAGAGTCTTGATATTTGCTTCCTATATGTTTTTTGGGTTCCTGTACGCGAATATCAGGTTTTCCAACATTTCATTTATGAAGATTCATTTCATATACCATTTTTGATTTACGAAAAATGGATAGTATTCGAGATACTTTGAAATAAATTGGGATAATTTCCTTTTTTTTTTTTGCTTTTAACACCTAACTTCGCGGTGCTCTCGCGACTGGACGTTTGATTGGAGAAAAAAACCTCTAGTACATAAAATGTAGGAAATTGTATCTTCTTTCGTTTCATATAGGTTTAACATTGACGAAATTGGATAGTTTTCGAGTAACTTTAGAAAAACTTTTAAAAAAACCGTTTTTAAGACCGTTTTTGCTTAAAAAAAACGAGTTTCCGGTCAAAATTATTGTTGGAAAACCTGATATTCGTATACAGCGACCCAAAAACCATATAGGAACCAAATATCACAATTCCACCAAAACTTTCTACTATTTTCTACCATTTGACTGCACTATAACTTCGCGGCGCTCTCGCGGCTGAACGATTGATCGGAGAAAAAAAACTCTAGTTCATAAAATGTAGGAAATGTTATCTTATTTTATTTCATATACGTTCAACATTTACGAAAACTAGTTCTTCGGGGTTAAAATTGACGAAAACCGAAACAAGGTAGAAAATTTTGGCTTTTTTTAGTTATTTGAAGTACTTCCGGCACTCGGCCGAGGTCGAAAACTTAGATTCATCATTAGGCCTCAACCATATAAGACATATAAAAAAATCAGAACTACCCGATTTAATGCAAGGTAACACCCCCTTTTGATGACAGATTGACTGGACTATATTGTAAATAACTACGTTATTAGCTCTACGCTGTCTTTCGAAAACCTCATTAAATATATCTTCGTTATCAGTTAGGTGTTTTGTAACTGCCGTTGCAGATGTCTCTTCGATTTTTAATTTTAATTCTTTAACTTCTTTTTCCAAGCGAACAACTACTTCGCTGAGGGCAACAATTTGAGTGCTTTTTAATTTACACTCTTTGCAAAAGAACAAAATATTTCGGGTATTTGCTTGCAATTCGAGATAACTCGGTACAGGTGGTATGTACATACCTTTTGCAAGTATCACAGCAGATTGGTTGTCTATCTTTAACCTCTTGCATACACTTTAAACAGGTGGCACCAGACATGGTTGTAAATTCAAAAACTGAATATTTGCAATCAAACAGGAACACAATTTCAGCACAACCACTCTCTTTCGCTACTAACTAATCTATACGTAGACGTATTAATTTTATTTTAATAATGACATTTTTATCTTATAGTTAGTTTAACTGTATATCATTACATCAATAAAATGATTATGTTTAGGCGTGTACGTGACCACAACCCATTTTTCAACATTTACTAACATTTTATTTGCTTTAAACCATTGCATCACAGAATTCATATCTGACTATAATTTAACACAATCCCCCTTATTAATTATCATTCTAAGGATTCTAAAGTAATCTGTATGAACCACTATAAAGCAATCCTGCTGTGTTAGTCAGACGTTTTTGAAATTCATTACCAAATGGGACAAAGAGCAGGAGCCCAAGTTTGCTACCTTGACGGACATCCGAGGTATCTAGTTATATAGTGTTCCTACTTAGCTTTTCCCACCTTAACTGTTTGTAATCTTTGTTTTAAGAAATATGATTCTATCAGTTTTTAGTCATAAAAAGAAAAGCCAAAGTCCACCAGTGTTCGTAAAAGTATGCAATAGTCGACCCTGTTCCATAAGTGGATTCATGAAAAGTATACAGGTTTGTGACAAAACTCTACGCTAGTATTTAGTTACTCTTCTTTTTACATAATTATAAATGTTATCGTACCGAATGGACACAAAGACATTCGCTAGAATATTAGTAAGCTTATCGAACGATAATTTTCTACATTGTCTTTTTTGCCAATTTTGTGTACCGGCGAAACAATTATTTCTTCTAAAATATAAGATAAAGAATTATGCTTGAGGGACAAATTAAGGTGTTATGTTATAATTCCACAGACTGTAATTTTTTTATTATAAAAGATAATTCATCGCGACAGCAGTTATTAATAATTAACCTAATTTTTATTTTGTTTACTATTAAGTCTACAAAAAATCCTTGCAGTCAGATGTACCAAAATAAGAACATTCAGAAAAAGATACAAATTCTCCAGTTTTTAATTAATATTTTATTACTTCCTGAAATTATCTTTCATAGTTGTATCACTCATCTTAGCAGATAATAAACAGTTGCACCATTAGATTACTGAAACTAGCATTACTTTAGGGTAGTTTTTTTTGTAAAATACAGCTTTTCTTTAATGTATCCAATATTAGGCGACTTGCCATATCCATTGATAGAGCTTTGTTATTTCTATCATAAATGGAGTAGTAATTTTTATATTAAGTGCGCAAAGCAAAGGTTTTTTTAAGTTTGAGAATGTTAGGTTTTTTGTCGAGACCGTTAGGTCCAGACAAAAAATACATTCGAAAGCTCAAAAAACCGGATTTGCGTACGTAATATAAATAACCATTTTTCTACAATTGCACAGCTTTAAACATCAAGTTTATTATTAAAAAACTAGCAGTCCAGTGAGACAAATGTCTCATTTAAAAAAACAAAAAAGACCGTTTTTCAAATAGAACGCGTATTAAATAAAAACTGTACCCAGACCTGGAAGGTGTCAAAGTGGTTGCCTAAACGATCGACGTTTTAAGGCTCAGAGGGTCGCAGCTCCGTTTGGCTGCTGAAACATTTTTATTTAATACGCGTTCTATTTCAAAAACGGTCTTTTTTGTGATTTCTCGAAAACCGGAAGTGTGACGTGACTGAAATTCGTGTCCTGACCTGACATGACCATTCCAAACATATAACTTTAATAACTTTTTTCTCTATCTCTTACGGTTTGGCTGCTGAAACAGCGTCCCAGACAGACAAAACGGCGTCCCAGACAGACAAAACAGCGTCCCGGACAGACACGTCTATTAGATAAAGGATATTGAATTCATAAAAAAACGGCAGTATTATTTTTTAAAGTTACCGTTGCACGGGTTTCCGTAGTTACTGATGTAAATAAAAACTGAAAAACAATTCTGTCGTTTGACTAAGTGTCGCTTTCCAAGTGTTTTCTATAAATTATCTGAAAATGGACGCTGATTCTGAATATGATGTAAAAGCAGTAGCTAATGAAGCGATTGCGAGTATTTTTCCGAAGAAGTCAAGACCGCAGTATGAAAAAGCTTACACCGATTTCCGGCATTGGTGTGACTCTAAAAAAATGAGTAACACAACAGAAAACGTTCTATTAGCATATTTACAGGAAAAGTCGAAGATTTTGAAGCCGTCAACATTGTGGTCCCGTTTTTCGATGTTAAAGGCAACTCTAAACATAAAAGAAAATATTGATGTTAGAAAGTTTTCCAAAATAGTGCCTTATTTGAAAAACAAGAATGTAGGATACAGAAGAAAAAAATCGAAGGTTTTGACCGATAAAGATATCAACGAATTTGTGAAAGATGCAGATGACGATAGCTTTTTACTAATGAAGGTATAGTTAGTAACTTTTTACTTATAACTTGAGCTACTGTTTATCTTTCTTTGTAGACGGTATTGATTTTTGGGATCGCTGGTGCTCTTAGGCGAGATGAATTATTGAAAATGAAGATATCAGATGTTGAAGATAAGGATTCAATACTGATTGTTAAGGTGCCGGATTCAAAAATCCATTCTGAGAGAATTTTTACCGTTTCCAATACAGATAATATAAAATTGATTAGAAAATACCAAAGTTTGCGTCCATCAAACGCGTCAAGTGAACTGTTTTTGTTAAAGTACGTCAAAGGATTTGCCTCCAATCAAAATGTGGGGATTAACACAATTGGTGAAATACCAAGCTTAATTGCGAAATGGCTTAAGAAAGAAAGCCCTAAAGATTATACAAGGCATTTCTTTAGGAGAAGCTCTGCCACACTTCTAGCAAATGCAGTAGGTGACATAACTCTTATAAAGCGACACCGATTTTATTAAATAAAATTACAACACATATAAAAATTAGTTTATTGCCTTTATTCAATGTAACGCTGAAAATAATAGAGAATCCTAATATTTGTTCTATGAATGTCATTGTTTGGCAGTGGTATATTATGATATGTTTTTCTGACTTTTTCCACTGTCTAGGCCGCAGGGGTCGGCAACCTGCGGCCCGCAGGCCGCATGCGGCCCTTTGCAACTTTTTGCGCGGCCCGCCAAAGCACCAATATAACTTTAGGAAAAATCAACAAACTTAGAGCGTAAGCGTGCCGAAATGTGGCCGGTGACAAAAATGCGCGACAAACAGAAGCATAGTGGGAAACCTATTTTACTGCGCAAGTTTAATCCCCACTCCCCAGCGAATACGACGTCTCGCTTAGCAAGTGTAGCATTCTTTCTAGTGATGGGCATAATCGGATGATTTCAATAATCGAAATGTTCCATTTCGGAATGTTTATAAAATCGGAATATCATCCGATTATTTTACATTGCGTAAATGCAAGCAAAGGAAAACGAGCGAAATAACAACAAGCGGAAGGAAGATGAAGTGCGTGCAAATTTACGATGAGAGCACTCGCCGTCGCGCCGTAAGCCCTTATCTGCGTTGGGATCTATTATTTGGGTTTGTAGGACGGTCAGTAATAGCTATTTACGTTATTAGACCGGTAGCAACATTTTTATGGCCGCGCCAATACTTTACAGGTCGAACCGTAGGGCGAGACCTGTATGTTTGGCAAGGCCATAAGAATTCTACCGGTCGTGTATCGTATAAGATTTTTTAGGATACTGCATTGGTAACTAGCGTTTACATTGTTACAAACGAGTCCGGTAGATAAAATTTACCGGCCTAGACCAGTAGTAGTTCTATTACTACTGGTCTAGGCCGGTAAATTTTATCTACCGGACTCGTTTGTAACTATGTAGACGCTAGTTAGCAATGCAGTATCCTAAAAAACAATTTATGAGTTTGAGTCGCACAGTGGGATATGAGGAAATAAAATATTTTTTCAAATTATTACAGTAGTTACGTTAATAGACTTTCGGAAAATGGTAGTGATATTTTAAAGTTTAATAGAACATAAAGTACATAATAGATAGTATAAAACAATACTTGAATTTGAAGTCTGTAGGTGTACTATCTAATAATTAATCTACGAAATACCACTGCCATTAGTGCCATTCACGTATCATACACGTGCGCATACGGCGCGAGCCGTCGACATTCGCCAACCAGCATATAGCAGTCAGATGAGTCAACACAACATTCCGTATTCCGTTCAGTTCAAATTGGCATTTCGTTTTCTCATTTTGTGTACCGAATAGTAAAATAATCGAATTCCGAAAGTTCCGAATTTTGCCCACCGAACAGTAAAATAATCGAATTCCGAAAAATTCCGAAATAATAAGAACCTTCCGATTTTTTGAACAATCGGAAACTTTCCGATTATTCATTCCTGATAGGCCCATCACTAATTCTTTCATTTCGCCAGTTTGCTACTGTATGTTCATATGTGCGTTCATGTTGACAGCCGTATGACGTTTCACTACAATATTTTATATTTTTTATATTTATATATTTTATATTTACATATTTATACATATTTAATTGGAATTGTATTTTCTTTTTTCCCTTTTAAGAATTGTAAAATTTTTGTTCCCTAACATTATTTTTATTATAGCATGTCAATAAAAAATAATTTTTTTCTATATTTATTTTCAATAATATTTATACTCGTATATGATATAAAAGCACTATTTAAGTTATATTTGAATGTGCGGACCGCATACAAAATTTTATTTTGAAAATGGACCGCCGTTCGAAAAAGGTTGCCGACCCCTGGACTCTAGGGTGTAAATCACACAACTTTTCGGGAGTTTTCATCTACTCCCGTCGTCAGGTGTTCTTGGTTAGTCCTAAGAAGGACTGATATACGTTTTTCTACATAAATTTATGCCTCCCCCGGGGTTTGAACCCGGGACCGCTGATCGCTAGTCTGCCACTGTAACCACTAGGCCACTAGGGCGGTTATATGTTTTAGTTGTAAACTTATATATATCTTACCGCTGTATGCGCAGTAGCCTATTTTTGTAATTCTCTGTGCAGTAATGGCATCCAAATGGGCTTTAGTTCTGCGCTAGCCTGGCTAATTGGTTCTACTGCTAGCGCTGTTTTCCTCTTTAGCTACAATTGATGCGTTATCCCATTGTATGTGATGGTCTTCGTTTCAGACGTGTTCTGCGATCTTGGATATGATGGTTTCGCCCATTCTAACATTTTTGCGTTGTTTCGATAATCTCACTCGTAGGGGTCGTTGTGTTCCCCCTATGTATTGTCTTCCACACTCGCACGGTACGCTGTAGATACAGTTCTTTGAACTCTGATCTTCGTTCTGAGGCTTGGTATGCGTCATCATGCCTCCTAGAGTTGTTATGGACTTGAAGGCAGTTCTTATATTGAATCTGTTTCCGATTCTTCTCAGTTTGTCGGAAACTCCTCGGATGTATGGTATTACGGCCGTGGTTGTTGGCTCCGTTTTCTCATCCCCTGCCGGTGTTGTATTTCTGTCCATCTCTTTTAGCGTTTGGTTTAGAGTTCTTTTTGGGTAGCCATTAAAGTTCCTGTTAACAATAATATCCCCACTAGCGGCCAAAACAACATCCACCTTGAAAAATACTAAACACTTTGTAGACAAAATCAAACAAACTCGCATAGCTCCTAATGACATGATGGTGAGCTTTGACATAGTAAGCCTCTTCACAAATGTGCCGACAGATGACGCAATCATCAGAAACAGGCTGGAATTGGATGACACACTGGCCGAACGCACAGATCTACAGGTAGATACAATAATGGAGCTGTTAACGATCTGCATTAAGACCACATACTTCCAAGCAGACGAGCAGTTCTACCAACAAGAGTTCGGAGTGGCCATGGGATCTCCACTATCTCCTGTAGTCAGTAACATCTACATGGAAGACTTTGAAGAACGAGCTATATCTCAATATGAGAACAAGCTTAGTCTATGGCTGCGATACGTAAATGATACGTTCGTAATATGGCCCCATGGAAGAGAGACACTGGACGGCTTCCTGGAACATCTCAATAATCAAGCCCGATCAATTAAGTTCACGATGGAAATAGAATCGGAAGGCAAACTCCCATACCTAGACGTACTAGTACAGAAAAATGGTGACACGGTACGAACAAAGGTATATCGAAAACCAACCCATACGGGGAGATACCTACACTACGATTCTAACCACCACAATAGCGTGAAACGTGTCGTCGCGAGATGCCTATATAGCCGAGCCAAGATCATATGCTCGGAGGAAGAAGACTTTAAACGGGAAATTGAGATAATCACAGAAATGCTGCAAGCTAATGGCTACCCAAAAAGAACTCTAAACCAAATCTAAAAGAGATGGACAGAAATACAACACCGGCAGGGGATGAGAAAACGGAGCCAACAACCACGGCCGTGATACCATACATCCGAGGAGTTTCCGACAAACTGAAAAGAATCTGAAACAGATTCGATATAAGAACTGCCTATCTACAGCGTACCGTGCGAGTGTGGAAGACAATACATATGGGAAACACAACGACCCCTACGGGTGAGATTATCGGAACACCGCAAAAATGTTAGAATGGGAGAAACCATCATATCCAAGATCGCAGAACACGTCTGGAACGAAGACCATCACATACAATGGGATAACGCATCAATTGTAGCTAAAGTATAGTAGTGACCTTAAGCTAAAGAGGAAAACAGCGCTAGCAGTAGAACCAATTAGCCAGGCTAGCGCAGAACTAAAGCCCATTTGGATGCCATTACTGCGCAGAGAATTACAAAAATAGGCTACTGCGCATACAGCGGTAAGATATATATAAGTTTACAACTAAAACAAATAACCGCCCTAGTGGCCTGGTGGTTAGAGTGGCAGACTAGCGATCAGCGGTCCCGGGTTCAAACCCCGGGGGAGGCACAAATTTACGTAGAAAAACGTATAATATCAGTCCTTTTCAGGACTAACCAAGAACACCTGAAGACGGGAGTAGATCAAAACTCCCGAAACGTTGTGTGATTTACACCTTAGACAGTGGAAAAAGTCCGAAAAACATATTATAATCCTAATATTGCTGAAGCTAGCAGTAATTAATTTGTCACTTAATTGAATGTATTATAAACGGTGCTGTTGGGCGTTATTTTTTTTTTTTGTGAAAAACCCTAATCGACATGCCCCATGGGCACGCCTCAGGGAGTACTGGATCAACTGTAATATGTGCAAAAGATACCTAATAAAGTTATAAACAAACTATAAAAATTCATTAAAATTGCCGAAAGCGTTTTTTAGATAACAATAAAAAAGGATTTTTTTGACAACTTAAGCGTTTGCGGCCCATGTTTATTAGCACTTTTTGTTTGGATTGATGATATCTGTACGTGGGTAAAATATCCGAACATATTTTTTAAACACCCTGTTTTATTTATTTTTTATTTATTTAGCGTATGGCTTGTTTTGGCCGGGAGTCCTGGGTCTGCGACCCGAGACGTTCGGCCGCCAACTGTATGATATATATGATATCATGTGTAGGTATATTGTATGTAGCATGTATTGTGTGTCGTCAGGTTACTCTTTCCCATAGACCAGTCTTCCGGGAAGAGCTTTGTTAATTTTATCCCAACGGTGAATGGTGACCGGGCCCGATACCGATCCAATGGACTGCGGAAGAATTTCGCCTAGCCATGGATTCGAACGGAGAACTTGCTTAGTGCAAGTCTGATGCTCTACCACTGCGCCACGCTGTCGTAATCACCCTGTATAGAGCCACTTTTGTCCTATTTTACTAACCCCACTGCAGTGTCTAAGATCCCCATGGTAAGGCTGGTTAAGTCGACTATTTAGAAAATCAAACGAAAAACAGTTTATGAACGTTACCAATTTTTCATCCGTGCTTCAGTTGCGGACGCAATTATAGTTTTGCTGTTTTCCTTGTTTTGGTGAAGTGGAGAAATATAAACACGGTCTATACATTTGTTTCTTGTTAGTACAGATATGGTAGGCTTAATTAATAAAAATATGTGTTTAAAATTGGTGTGCGATTAAAATATGAAAATAAAAAATTCAAAATTTAAACCGTAGATAGTAGACAATTAACAATTAGAATTGGAATAAATATACTTGTTTGTTTTCAAGCAAATATTTCTGTACGTACTGCAATATTGTGGCAACCCAATATTTTTTGATGCGGTTAAAATGAGTTACTTATACAATCGGTAATTGAATTAAAAGCAAACAAAACCTCATATCACATTTATGGAATTTAAAAGGGCCTTCAATAAAGCCAATTTCTGCATATTGTCGGATATTTTAGGACAGTGCGCAGTACGACTACATGTAATAAATGAATTTACAAGCTTGTACTTCATAATACCAGTCTATAAATAGAATCATTTTTTACCTACTAACTACAATTAAGGCTAGGCTGTAGTAGATGTACTAAGTTTTTCAATTTCTATGTGGACGAAATTTACGTAGAACGAAAATTACTAACCAGATATTCTGTGTCCTTGTTCGAGCGAATTAAGAGAAAATTAATATGTCACCTTCGGATACACTTCACTCTCGTAACTTACAATAGCAAAAATTGCGTTTTAAAGATTTGTGTATTTTGAATACATTACGAGGGATGCTCTGTTAATAGTTAGTAGCAGACCATGAAACCTCAATTGACTAGAAACAATTGCAACAATGTCGCATTAGTTGACAGTCGTTACCCACAATTGTCAAACCTTCCGATTTCCTTGTGAAACGTAGTTAATTTTGTAAGTTAAGTAGTTTTGCATTTTTAATTCAGTTAAAATGGGCATTCCACGAACTGCTTTTAGACCTATGATTTTCTACGACTATAAAAGACAGTTAGGATACCAGCAAAGCCATGAAAATTTGATAGCAGCTTTTGGCGATGCTGCCCCTTTATTATCCGCTGTTAGTCATTGGCTCCACGAATTTCGACGATGGTGAAAGCTGCTAGAAGACGAAGCAAAACCTGGAAGACCTGCAGACCCTGCCTGTTCAGAAAATGTTTATCGTGTGGCAAGCTTAATTCAGTCCAATCGAAATATTACTTATAGGGAGATTCAGAAGGAAGTAAAGAATGGATCCTCGGCGGTGAATACCATTTAGCATAAACATCTTGGGGTAAGAAAGCAAGCAAGCCGTTGGATACCGCATTTGCTCTCAGAAAGTCAAAAACAGGATCGAGTAGACTAGTGTAAATTTATGTTGCAAACATTTGACGGAAGAGCTTTCAAGCAAGTGCAGACATTGTAACAGGTGACGAATATTGGGTATACAGTTACAATCCTGAAACTAAACAGCAGTCTAGTATTTGGGTATTCGAAGATGAAGACTTGTCCACAAAAGTAATTCGTGGCAGAAGCGTCAATAAGAAAATGATTGCTGTTTTTTTTCCGCCGAAGTGGTCCTGTTGCTGTTATTCCACTTGAAGATCGCAGAACTGTTAATTCTAAATGATACTGCGAAGTGGCTTTACCACAGATGTTTGGAAAATTACAGACAGGTCGCCAAAAGACCGGTTTGCGGAACATCTCAGTTCATCATGACAACGCATCCTCCCACACTGCTGCCAGAACATTGGATTTTTTTTTAAATCGGGGGTGCAAATCGTAACTCATCCTCCCTATAGCCCAGATCTGGCGCCGTGCGACTTTTTTTGTATGCAACTGTTAAAAAAATTATGCGAGGTAAAAGATTTTCCAGCGCAGATGCAGCAGTTACAGAATTTCAAAGAATTTTTGAGGACGTTTCAGAAAATAAATTTTCCGAATGTTTTAAAAAGCGGTTTCAAAGAATGCACAAGTGTATTAGTCTGAATGGAGAATATTTTGCAAAACCATAAAGTTTTTTTGTTAAAAAATGCAACGGTCCTTTAATAACTAACCATTTTCAGCGCAACCCTCGTGTAACAACATGTTCGCATATTTTTAATGATCGCAATGTGAACCATTATTATTTTATAGGCACTATTGCTAGATTGGTTTCATCAATTTTCGAACAAATCGTCATCTTGACGTACACAAGCTGATTTGAAAATTTTCAAAATACATTTTGAAGTTCCTACATTCGTTTTAATACAGTAATCCCATTGATTATCAAGAATAATTCAAGCTGTGAACCTGCCCCCTACAACGCCAACAAACTGGAACTGCTATTGAGAAAAATAGATTTCTTATACCTAAAATTAGGACTCCAGCAGAAGACAGATATTTGGCAGAAGCAGTACGTAGAGCATCCATCAGCATCTTAAGAATGTTTAATCACATACCTCTAAATGCTATAAAATCTAGAATATCTTTATATTCCATAAGAAGACGCTTGATGCGGTAGATATGCTATCGAGGCGTCTGTTAAGAGAAATATCGCTGATCATTGAACATAGATTTCAAAGATTAGAGTGAGCGACAGAACAACTTTATTGGCGAAAGAAATGAAAACCTTTACCGTTCATACCTCTATTTGATCGGTTTTCAATTTAGATATGAGACCGCATTTCTTCAGGAGCATACGTGGCAGTCAGCCCGCAATATATGTGAAAGCAGGATGTGTACTTAAGAGCACTATGGCAAACCGCGTAATGTAACAGTCCTGGTGTAATCACCGAGCATTTTTGGGCATTCTCGACTTTGTTTGGGCTTGACGTTTAGAGAGCAATCACCTACACATTCTGAAGTCTTTTACGGAATTATGCCTTCCTGTGTTCGTTACTTCTTACTGCCACCCCGTAAAGCGCCTCGTAGATCTGCCCGTACCGGCTGTATTCCAAGGCCATCGTCCTTTACGTTCGCCATTTTAATATCAAACAGCTTTTCGCATATCAGCCAAGAAGTAATGACTGCTGGCGCTCTGTAATAACAACGCTATCGACTACGGCCAAATTGCTGCATTCAAAACTAAGTTCTTCTAAGCTAATTTCCTATAAAATAAATACAGCTCTGAACTTTAATCGTCCACATATCAGGAATTATATCATAATTAAGAAATTAGCCTCCTACCGGGTACTAAAATCTTATATTTGCAGGAGCTTGCTGGAAGACTGTTGAAACTATTTGCTCGTGGATTGCACAACGACAAGTAAGTCTTAGAAATTGTTCTGCGTGACGTCACCACACAGAATTAGGGTTGTTTACTGTAACGCTAGCCATCAGAGGCCGACCTCGATAATGTATTAGCCTTCTGCGTTGTAATTTGTTTATGAAGAGTAATGCAATTTTGCAAATTTTGAAGTAGAAGGTAAGTCATTCTTAAAGACTGATTAACTTACCGTAGCCGAAGAAGTTGCTCCTTCCTGTTTGGGAGCGTCCCAAGACATGTCCAGGCTGATACAATAGGTGTTGCCTAATAATTGTCCCGAGTTTGATTAAGTACCTTTATGGTACAACTTGTTTTGACCTGCTCCGGAGAATATTCCTGCAGCCATACCAGCGCCTCCACCGTTGAGCTACCTGCAGCAACTTTGTTTTACTACAATGTCAATTCTGTTTCCAATCGTAACAGATTGAATAATATAATAGGAATCCTGAGGAAGATTGGGCTGAACTACAAAGGGCGCCCAAAACTGGTTAACAACCTACACAGATGCCAAGATACGGTGTATCAGCAGTCTATATTAGTCTGTGTAATAGGTCAACTGCCACTGTGGAAAAGTTTATTATATTCTTGATTCGTTGAAGGAATTGGCTTTGAATTATTCTTTACATGCTTGGTATATAAAAGAACAGATACTTCCTAAATGCTTTTAAAATGGGCGTCGGCCTACCTTTCACAGTTGATAATGAAATTCTGAATTGCAAAGGTTTTGAAGCGAAAGTGTATGCTTAGTTTTACTTATTTAAGAAAAAAAATCATCTGACCAGTTTTGAAATATATTAGTAATTGACAGTTTTATTGAAAAACAACATGGTAATTCTAAGTACTTTCCCACCTTTTTTAAATGGAGAAATTTATCATATAAAAAAATACTAAGTTTGTGTGAAATGTGTTCAACTATACTTAAGCCACTGGTATCCTGTATACCTACTTTTGAACTCACCTAACCACTTGCTTACAAATATAAACTTTTTACAAAGCTTTTAACCTCAAAACACGTATTTCCACAACAATCTCAGTTTTGATGTCTGTAGAAGATTATTACCATCATAAAGGATCCTCGTCAAAATTTTAATTAAGTAATACCAACAATTGGATTGCGTTTTGCAGTTTCCTCACGAACAGTAGCCAAGTTTTAGTCTGAAACTTCCGAAACCAACCTTCGCATAATTTGTCGGTGCGCGAAACTCGATACAGAGCAGAATTTGTTAAACCGATTCTAACTGTTCTAAAACTAAAAGCTTATTAGTTGTTAGAAACTGCAATAAATTTCTAAGCACGTTGTTTCTAGGACAAATAACTTTACAGTTTCGATTGATTTGGCAATTATACACAACAGCTACTACATCAATACATTTAAAGGGAAACTAAGATTACAAAATATACTTATTATACCGAGTCCATGTGTATTTAAAGGTAGATAAATGTGATCTTATAGTTCTGTAATGCAACTTTCAATCTTAAAATTTTAGCTTTGCTTATTTCATTACTACTATACAACCTTGGCTGTTCTTGTTGAGTTCACAGTGTTTTAAGGCAATAACGAGTGCTGTTGTTTCTAGAGAACTTTTATTTCCAAACGTGTAACGTGTACATCAACACAACACAACTTTCAGTTATTTTTGTTTTGTACCAACCTAAATTAGTATAACCAACAGTTCTGATACTCAACTTGCCAGCAGTAGTTTTACTTTCGATTGTGAAATTAACGTAAGCCTCTTTGTAGTTTTACACCTAATTGTTTATTACCTGTAACAATTTTATAGTGGTAGGCTATTATTTTAGCATGATGTGTATTCATATGTACTACTGTACTGGCTATTTCATGTTATTGACTGGCTACTTTTATACGACATTACGGTAGAATATTATACACTTGCCTTATTTTGTTCCTGCGACTCTCTTATTTTAGATATATTGCGATTGACTACTACTTTTGAGTTTAAGAGTTCTTGACACCATCAGGACACCATGGTCGTAACTAAAAACCTGTTGGCGCTTTTAATGATTAAAAGTAATTTCCATATTTTATTTATAGCCCAATCAGTTTCACTGAGTTAGCTGTCCGACGATAGTGCCCTCATAGTCACTCGATATTTTGGAGAATCTGTCATTCTATTAAAAAATTTGATAACACAGTGACAACAATGAAGAAACGCAAGCACAAAAGGAGTAGGTTGATTATAGACGACTGGAATTGAGTAGGCGAAGTTACAAATGTGTTATTAATTAGAAATTACAACGAAATTAAAATCTACTGTGAGTAAATTCCATAACGAACGTGATTCGACAAGCTATACAGTTTTAAGTCCAGCGGGTAAGGGTAATAAAACACCACTAATCCGGCACCACTTATCCCAGGGTTGCACTAATTAGGGAGCGTGACTAAAGATGAGAAGGGCGCGATGTATTCATACAAAAATCTAGTGTTATTTTTCCTTTATTGCACATATAGTTTCATTTATTTAATAGTATTTTATTTTATTCCTTGTCACCGCTGAATGCTCCTATACATAATAATATTCAAATAATACTAACGATAATATAAGCCCAACAGAGAGCTTTGAATACCTAAAACAGTCCCGTGACCACTAACGTTCAACGAGCTGGCTAAACTACTTTGGAGAAAGGCATATGTTAACACTAAAGTGAACAGAGCCAAATACGAGCGCCACCAAGTTGATGGTTAAAAGGTACTGAATCTAAGTTGGAAGATTCCTTGGCCATATGGTAATAGCACCTTACAATAAAGGGATTATATAAAAAATGCACTTTTTAGACGCAGGCTGTTTGATAAGCTCTAACCTATTTTAACAAAAAACGAGACGGAAATGCAGGGCAACTAAAGTAGCTTTTATTTTAGATTTCTATATGCAGAACGATACTCGTAATATCAGAAAGTAGTTTTTCTTACCGAAATAAAACATTGTATATGGTATTTAAAGACAAGGCACGTACGTAACTGAGTCAAAGCCAATACCATCTTCGTGGCGCTGCGTTCACGTCATAGCATATGTAACTGATAATATCAAAGGTAACTTCAAAGTACAAAAAATAAACAAAGCACAAAGTAGGAAGGAAATATTCATATAAATCGATACTGTATTAATACGGATGGTAAAACCGCCATAAGTATAAACATTATAATGTCGTCAATTCATACACTTATCACCGCCTATATATTTTGAATTGGGGAAAGAAATGTAGTTATAATAATATAAAATCGTAGTTTGTCTGTTGAATCCAACGTCGATGAAGGAAACTAATGTGCGTTCAACTTCTCCTAGCTGGACCAGCAAGACCTACGAAGAGTCGCTTCTATTGGCCGAAAATGCGATCCGACGTAGCCAACTACATTGGAAGGTGTAAGATCTGCGATGCCATGAAAACTTATCAAAGTCGTCCAGCTGGTCTTATGGGAAAGAGTTCGAACGTCACAAAACCTTGGCAGATGATTGCAGTGGATATCTGTAGCCCTTTGCCTAGATGAAGTTTGTGTTGCATTTTCCACTTCGTCAACCACAGCTGCCGCTACTACCGGATTTTTCTATTCTCTGGATGTCCTCAGTACTTAATATGTAATAATGGTGTACCACGTGGAAATTATTTTCACTCCTACTTCTTACCCTCAAGCTAACTTCGTAGTAACTTCGTAGAAAGAGTTAATCGTGTCATAAAAACTACCAGAAGTTTCGTTAACAAGGTAACTAAAGTGACTGCATTATTTACCAACCTTGCCCGTTGTTCCTAGAGGCAATTATTTCAAACTAGGTTTAATGACTGAAACAGATAAATGTGAGACATCTTATAAACTTAAAAAGTTGGACAAGTTACATAAAGATATAAACAAGAGACTGTTTGCTGTCCATGTCAAGTCAAAACAACAATATGACCTATGACGTGACATATAATGTATGTAATGTAATAATTTATTGGGTTTTTAATTGTACGAAAAAAAATATCATATGTTATGTACGAGCTTCAAGATGAAAATAACATATCAAAGACATAAAGCAACATCCGCCAGATAAAGAAAATTAAATTCTGTTCGATTGTCGTAACGAAGACTTTGCTTTTGAATTTAGTATGAAAATTTTCAATTTTAAATTAAGCATTAGGACGTAGAATTTCTAGTTAAGCATTAACATAAATTTTTGGGGAGAATTGCTTCTTTTCAGTAAGGGAGGAATTCTGTTACAGATAATTTTTGATTTCAAGTACAATAAAATTGCAAGTTCAAGATTCTACTGAATTTTAAAAATAGATTGCTAGATTCCGGTGGTCGTCTTATGACCCTAATCTGGTGAGATTTGTTCCTTCACATGTGATCTGAATTTTTCACTTTCTGTGAATATTATAATCCCAAAATTATTGTGATTTTTGTTGATCAGCCTCCAGAAATTGTATGTGAAACTGCTGAAATGCATCTAGTTATACCAGGATAAAAATTTATTTCGGTGCAATCACCTATACTTGACCACCTTCCAACTTTGGTAGGTTTCTATCGTTTCATTTTGAATATCGATTTCGATGTTGTGTTATTTTACGCGTTTCTCGTACCCCTAGTGGCTCGTTAGTGCCAAACTCTGCATATGTTCCCTCTTGGGCTCTGATGTCGCCTTCTATAGGACCTGGAGTACCAACTCGTACGCAGTTCTGAGCCTCTCGGCTACGCTAACTGCTTCCGAGAACAGAGACCACATGACATTTTCTTCGTGAGATATCTGGAGAAAAGCCTGCCACACCCTACTTTGCACACTTGATTGGACGGCATCCCAGCAAGATCCCCAAGCCCACCACCCTGCATAGCTTCTCCGAGGACGCTGCCCTGCTATACATCTACAGCTACCTTTATCGTGTAAACCTCGCTTGTTTTAAGTCATATGAGTTCTTAACTTACGCTAGCGAATTTCTAACCGATGATACAGAGAATTTAAGAAATCTGTCACTGCGATGTATTCACTTTGAGCGTTTGGATGTAAAAATTGGTTTAGTTCTCTTAATATGTATTATAGTGGAAGTTCTGTTTTACGGTTTTTTTAGTCGCATTCAACTCGCGAAGCAATACGTCCCACCACGTATTGGTTTAGAACTAATAACACTGCAAAGGAATACTGGAGCAAATTGAAACACTTGTCAATACTGAAACATACCAATTAAAGTGTGGCATATACCTTGAGCGCATGGTACCATACGCGTTTCAATAATTTAGATCCCTATTCGACTGTCTCCCGTTATCCGCTATCGCTGGGCTTTTATTTTATGTCGCTTGATAATTGGGTGATGTGTGCTCTTGACAAAATTGCGAGTAAAAATCGTGCAGTTTATTTTCTCACTCCATCTATTAAGATAACCATGTTAGCACTTTACAATATTTAAAACTACCTAGCTGAGTTCTACGATTAACTTAAGTATAACACATCACAGATCCGTTTTGCACATTTGAATGCCATACAGAGATGTACATTTAGGTTACATCAACTTCTGACATTTTCCTTTATTTATTGTTTTTATGAAACAGCTGTGTGGTTGAGGGATTTACACTGACACCTGACACCTGACAATCCACCCGAATACTGCTCAGGGATTAGCTGGCAAAATTTGCTACACCACGAGACAATTTCTGTTTAGTACACAAATTCCCCGTGTAGCAGGCTGTAAAACAGTTTTTTGTTGCAGCTGTCAATAGAGACAATGTTTGAGGGGTAATGTCAATGCTCAAAGTGTCACTTATTTTCCTTGTAAATTTTTACGATACCCTAACGACGTGTGGAACAGGCTACTGAACTATAACAAGAGGAATAAGAAGTTCTCTTTTTAAGTTACTATATCGCCAAATATCTCGCGAAGTAGAGTGCGAAGTAGCTCCCAGACGCTACCTAAATTAGTCATAACTGTTTTTACAACAGCAAAAAGGGTGACCATCACGCATGGCCTTTTATAACATAGCTAGAATAGTTCTGAAAACAATTTTAAAATTAACATTATTTTGATATTTTCCTATAATTTACTTTAAGAAATCTATAACAATATTCACATTTTTGTTCGTACTTTAATAGAGAACATGTTTAATTCTTGTTGAGTAAAACACGCTAGATACAAATTTATATATATATTCCAGGTATTTGAAGATATTGCTTGGACGGAGTCAGGAATGGTAATGACAACAATATTACCAGGGTGGTTTTCACAAACCTGTAAAATTTTTAATTTTTTTCCCGTTTTCCTCTTTGTCGCGCCTTCCAGTATTACACGTATTTACAGTTCACTAAATCCAATTAACGGGGAAGCATTCGAAGCTTTGTGGTAGAATGTCGGAGATAACATGAAAAATGTTGAGGCGTTACTCGGAACAAGATCTGAGATTTTGGGCGACTAACAGGTAATTTTATTTTCAAAATACCTTAAAATCCTGATTCAATCAGATAGGTGCAGCAATTCGTCAAACCGTTGTACCAAATCTGTACCTGATTATTGACGACTTTCGGGATAAATGTGTTTACTTAGCGTTCATCATCAGGAAACCAATAAATGCCTCTTACAGCATCGGAAGTAAGGTTAAAAGTCAACTATTTCTTACAAGTAATAGCAAAAATTGCGAAAAAGTACCGGGTGATTTCAATTTTTTTTCTTAGGTTGGCACTGTTTATGTTGGTGGCACTGTAAGTCTATGTCAAATTCAATGTTCGCAGGTTAGGTTTTGCGTCATTCTGTGTCAAAACTGATGCAAAACCTAATCTGCTA